>OY804260.1:20293441-20913441 GCA_963680825.1 Meiosimyza decipiens | reverse complement strand
CAGCTCTAACGCGAGGTCTTTCTAATATATCTTGATCAAGTTGAAACAAAAAAGCTAAATGTGCTATTCACATAAAATAACTTAATCAGCGGAATATTAACCCTATAACAATTTAAACTGATTTCATTTTGAAACTACTTGACTTTACAAAAAAGTTGGAGTGGCAGAAGTGCAGCTATTTACTATACAAAATTACACTGAAATGCTTTATATCTCAATAATTTGTAATTATAAGCAATTTATGAAAGTTCCTAGTAAAAATATTTGTTTCAAAACTCAAATTATTTCAATATTCACCTCTAATTCATTCGAAACCACGCTATTCAACACCGTTACAGAAATACCTAACTTGCATAATTGCAATAGCAATGTGAGCGTTTGATAAATTCAAAAATAAGTAGTACATATAGAGAAAAAACTGTTAAAATTTTAATGGAATTTTATGGTAAGACTAGCACTGTCAAAAATGTGCAATACGTGTAATGTGTCTACTACATATCCATTTATACACACACACAAGTAAGCAATAGCAAACTTAGTGCTACTACTTGTCCGTATTTCACATCCGGCAACATGACATGGCTGTCTGTATAAAATTTTTTTTTGCTGCTGGTATTGCCTCAAGAGTATTTGCACTTTACCGGCATTATATATACAAATAATATTTTTGCCTACGATTTCTTTTCACTATTTCGCTTCACTTATTTAGAAAAAATAAAAAATTCTAAAACTAAATTAACCGTCATTTTGTCAGAATAAAAACAGTACGTGAGCCTAAGCTACATACCTTGCTTTGCTATTTGACTGGGTACATGGTGAAAATATATGCAACAAATAACACAGTTTTAAACTTTTTAAAAATTCGCTTCATAGAAAAATGTTTGTTAGTGTTTTATGTACTTGAGCTGTAAGTCAAAAACTACTGAAAATACTTTGTTACAATTTTCACTAATACCCTCAACACATGTGCTTATGTAACTCCATGTTAAGTTATTAGATTTTAACTAGCCAAAGTCATTTCATTACCTATTTAATAAGTTTATATATTTATTTCGTTACTAATAAATGTTACTCATAAGCACTGTTGACCGAAACTATGCTTAAATTTTCTCTCAATTAGTTTTTTTTTCGTTTGAAAACTTTTTTCAGTGCATGTAGGTAATACAAATCCGTGTTATGTAATGTTTTCTGAGTGGGAAGTTGTGTGGCTATTAGTAGCGGCTTATAGGCAATGCAGTGTTGTGCAGTCGCTGCAATGCCATCAAATGACTGACATTACGACGCAGAAATGTTGTAGTTTCGTGACTTTCAACAATAAAAATTAAAACTAAAAGAAAAACAACAAAAACGAAAAAAAGAAAATTGGCAGAAAAGTGAGGCAAATAACCGCAGCGAGTTTAAATGGAAACCAAAATAAAAACAATTATTTTATTTAAATATAAATGCTAAGCTGATTGCACAAAAACAATGGAAATGTAGAAAAGTAAAACGGTTGCATGGCAGACATATGCGCTATAGTGCAGAAAATAAGTCATCGATTTACTGCAATAGTTCGGATGTTTGAATAATGCTTTCTTTTGAATTTAGCATGGTACTTTAAAAATTTCTTCTAAAAGGATATAAGAACATAAATGAACTTACTATAAATCATTTTAAATGATCTATGATTGATCGATCAACGGCTTAGTAAAAATTCCTAGTAATCAAAAGTTTGTAAAATTTAGTAAGCATCGGTTGGCAAGGAAAAAAATAAAAAATGTTGAAAGAAAATCAAAAGTAACGAAAGCTATTGATAAAATCTTAAAATTCAAAGATGATTTTTAATGCACCGAAAAATCCATTACTATTGATATTGAAATACATTCGCAAAAATTGCTAAAAATCATAGAACTAAGAATAATATCAGAAAGCATTAAAAGAGTCCAAAACATAATGATTATGGCCATCAACTTTATTTATTAAAACAATATAGGTCGATAAATTTGAATAATTTTAGCATTGCATTTATCGTAATAACGAAACTCTTAAGTAAACGAGAAACTCTGCTGCTATCATAAATATACATTTTTCCCTCTAAATTTCTTATAAAAATAAAAACATTAAACGATTTATTTTACATACATTATGTAAAGTAACTTCGAATTAAAATAATAGCACAAGTATATGCATCAAGTTCTCTTCAAAAAAGAAAAATGTGTAGGAGTGGAACCGCAACATGCTGTGGTGGAACAAAATCTTAAACAATTTGTTAAACACAACCACAATTGAGACACATTTTTCTTTAAAATTCTATGTTTCATCATCTGAAGCAGCAGTCCACCCGCTGTGTCACTATTTATGCAGGCGATCAACGTAAGTTGTCTTCCATGTTGTATGTAAACGTATGAATCATTCATGCAATATTATAAATTGAGTTGAAAGGACGAACACAATGCAAGGAAGAATAACACCCGCACATACCGGCACAACGTTCCAAACAATTTTACTCAATTTTTTTTTCTTTGTATGGATAAGGCATAAACCAACAAAATTGCTTTAAGCATGAAACGCAGTCAATAAATATTTGTTAAAAATTCGAAAATAAAGAGCTATAAAAATTTTTTTTTCTATTCACCCAGTATTTTATTGTACACAACAAATACTTAGGAAAAATTGAAAAAAAAGCATCCTTGGCATTGGCAGCAGCACTGTTAGTAAGACAATGGACTTCACTGAAGAGTCGAGTTCATAAATAATGCAAGAACAGACACAAAACCTAAAAATAAAAAGAAAATCGAAAGTAGAAATGAAGAATAAAATTGAGGTAAGAAAACTGAAAATCGTTTTATTTATGGTAAGAGCAACAAAAGCGCATTATTTTCATGTGTTGTTGATGATTTTCACATCGATTTATGGTTAAACGATATATCTTTACAGTAAACTGTGTTGCACTCTTTATAAATCTATCTTTTGGTGAATCACTGCAATTTGTGGGTTTTTTGCTTTGTTTGTTAAAATAATATTATTCTGTTCACCACTTTAGTGGTTCTAATTCAACTGGTTTTATTCTTTAGATTCTTCAAACCAATGCTAATATCCTTGAAGCTTCCTGCAATTCAAAAAAGTGTTGTTCAGAATTTATGTGTCAGTGGTACACCCTAAGGGACATGCAACCGGCAAGCAAATGATAAAACAATTCAAAACTTAACTTGCTAATTACGTAAGCTGTTCTACTTATCATAATTTGACTAATTACAAAAAAAAACTTCAAATAATTTGAAAAACCATATCAAATGATAAAAATTCACGCATAAATGCATTAAATGAAATACATAACTGACTCTGCGGAAAAGCAACACTTCAAAAAGTTGTTTTCATTTCGAAAAATATGAGCAACAAAACTGAAGTACACGCGCCAGCGTTGCATTTTGCTGCCGCTGTCAACAAACTGTAAAAACAAATTAAATGAAAATCAAATTAAAATATACACGCGCTTTTTAACACACACAAATGCAATACAGTCAAAAGACGCGTGAAACTTTACATATACCATACATGAAAGGATATTTTTCACACGCTCACAATCATATGCGCACAAATAAACAAACAGATTGGCGTCAGAAAACAAACACAAACAACATGTGTGTATGTATGTGTGTGTGTGTGAAAAAATCTGTTGACTACCAAAATGCATTGATTGCCAATTGATGGATGAATGTAAGGCATAAAAGCGAATGAAATATAAAAAATTAAAAAATACTAAAAATAATCACAAAAAATATGCATATTGACAGACTGACTGTGAAACATAGGGCTTTTTTTTTAATAAAAAAGCTGTCGATTTTATTTCATTTATTCAATACCCCCATGCATGAATATTGAAATTTTTTTGTGTGAAAAATATTTTTACACTCTCATTGTATAAATTGATATGCGAAATAAAAAGAAAAGTACAACCACAACGTTTCAATTGCATGTAGAGTTGCCAGATGATTGACACAAAAGATATGCAGAAAATACATTAATTAGATTTTCAAGCGGTCTGCAGAAAGGTTTCTATGTATATCAAAAACAGAAGAAACAATATCTCTTTTTTAAATACAATACAACTAGAAAACTATTTTTTCCTCATTGAAATTAATCTTTCGACCAGCTTGAACGTTTTTGATAGAATTAAGCAAACGATTGAGCGATTATGTGGCATTAGCTCAATTTTCCCCAATTCAAGGTATCGGACATTTCACGTGATGTGGACAAGGAAAATAATTTGACATTAAACATTAAATTTTTATTTCTTTTGAGCCTAAGTTGCCAAATTATGGCCTTCTAAAAAATCGAAGGTAATGAAATACGGATGTTTTCGAAACACTTTTTCGAATTAAGGAAATTTACAATAAAATATGTATTGATCAAAGTGGTCAATTATGAAACCAGACTTCAAAATGAAGATTTTTTCCTGTAAAAAACCGGAACTTAGCATTTCAAATCAGGATTTCAACATATCATCCTTTCATATTTTATTTTATTTTAATTGAGAGATATAGCTTTAAGTCTATAGATATAATATACTACAAAATTTCAAGATGGGATCTACATTAATGTAGGTGATACATGAACTTCTCGATAAAACAGCGGATCCAATGGTCGTTGATTTTGAGCCCATTGACTGAAATTTCGACGCAAGCACTGTTCATTCAACTTCAATTCTTGCACTTTCTTTGCGAAAAGTTTTCTATTAAGTGGATAAACAAAGACCGAGCTGTTGTGAACGACGTTGAATCGATGTATTTTCATCTTTTTCAACAGTCTTCTGATCGGATGCATTTTATTCTTCAGTACGCACTCTTCTTAAGCATCTCAGTGCCATCAATCTTGCAAAGAAAATGTCGTGTGAAAACGGCCAACAATATAGCGAATAGCGGTCTCAAATGGTCGATTATGTCGGGTGTAATACGGTGAAACTGCTCTTTAGAACCTACTGAACTTCTAAAATACTATGAACGCATACTTGAGTACATGCATATTTCGCTAGTAATAACTGACTTTTGTTTGTCAGAGGTAACGCATATATCACGTGTTTCTTTGTTGGTATAGCATTCTTTAAATTATTTGATTGAAATAAAACTTCTACGGCATACTAAGTTGAAACTTTTTGGCCCTCAAAAATACACTAATAATGGTGCACATAAGACTCGCAGCTCTTAAACTACTAAGCTAAACTAGTTTTCCTTTGTTCCTAATTATTATAATTATATTTTACTAATTCTTGGAGGTTTTTTAAAGCATAGTAAGAAATAACACTACTTTGTCAAAACATATCATATCACTTTCTCCAGACCACTTTTGTTACCAACATTGCGCCTATTAAAAATGTTTTCATAGAAAAAAAAGCATTGCTCTATTGATGATCATTCCCATTTTCTATCTCCCAAGCTCTCTCTTTCTATCTCCCAAGCTCTCAAAGCTAACATATTACATGAAAAAAGTTCATCACCTTTTTTGTCAGAAAATATGACTTAATTAGGCTGTCAAAAATATGTATAATAGATATATATTTACACTTTTAAATAATATATGGACACTTAAATTAAATACGAGCAATGCCCAAATTTATAAAAAATAACTTTTTGCCTTTTCTGAAACATATGATTTTTTTTATAGTCAAATTTATTGCTTCCTAATGGATGTTGATACATCTTTGAAAAGCGAAATTTTGTACCTTTTAAATAAATTAACGAAACATAGTTATCAAAACTGTGGTAGAATAAATTATTTGCGAACCTCGACAAAAAATTTATTGATTTAAATCGAAGTAGGCGACTAGCGTAGCATTTTATTTTAATTTTTAAAATCTTTTCTTTTGTGATTTGTCATACATCAGACACACAATAGATTGAAATTGAGCTTAAAATGAAGAGATTGTTGCCAACTTATTTGTCATCTTCTTCTGCTTTGCCATATTCAATCTTTTTGTAAGCCACAATTGGATACCTTCGAAAAGTAGACCATTTCAAACACAAAAATCTTTACTAACTGAACAAATATTTTAAATTCTTATGAAAAATCGCGGTGTTTTTTTAGAGAAAAATTAATATTAATTTTCAAAAACCCATAAATTATTATTTTAATAGCCGCAAATTTTCATAATCTTAACCAAGTTTGAGCAACATCGTATAGGGTGAGGAAAGAAAACAGCGTTGTTATACAACGAACATAGCTTTAAATATATAAATATTTTTATGCTTTTACTAAGAAACTATAATTAACTTTGAATATTCTGGCAAAAAGAAAAAATAATAGCATAGTTTAAAAAAAAAAACGTATACCAACATTTGCTCTACAAAATAACTAAGTATAACACGTTAAGTACTGCTTCACCGAGAACCGATAAATATCTTTACCGGGAACGATAACGATAACGACAACGAGACGATATCAAAAAAGTTTTTTCTCGTCTGACCGAGGACGAGAATGAGAAAAGTTTGGCCGATAACCTAGTGCCTATCGCCGAGAACGCGATTCAGCCAGAACTCCCATATACAGTTGTAAATCTAAATTGTAAATCTAAATTGTTTGTGCTAAACAACTCTCCATATGTGAACAGAGTTGGAAAATAAGTGATAGCTCGTCCCATTCAACAAAAACCCTTGCTATTCTTGGAACTTATACCAAGTTGTGAAATTTCGTACATGGACCCAATTGTCTGCAGTAAGGACTGCGTAAAATGTAGATGGGTTTGTACAACGGACATTGCGCGGGAAAGCTGCAGGTCCAGCTAGTATTATATGTATAAAAATGTGAACTAGAATAACCGAGAAATATCGGCGATAACTAGACGAGAACGATACATGTCAAAAATTTTTAGTACGAGAACGTCCAACTTTGCCTTGCTACGCATATCGCTTAGAGTTCTGGTGAATTTAAGATTTTCCTGAACAAAAAAAATCTTGTTTTCTCCAGAGCATAGATATTGGTGGGCGTGGAAGCCAGCTGTGGTATAAAAATTTTAATGATTAAACATTTTCTCATTAAAAATTGATATCATGAAAATCCAAAATTTATTGGTCTACCGGAACAAATTTTTGATTTCCGTAACCATCTTGGCCAATTGGTAGATCTATTTGTTAATACCCATATGGCTGATTGAGTATTTGAAAATATGTCAGGTTTTGCATTTCATAGGTATTTTCTACTTATGCCAATTCATTCAGAGCAGGTTGTGCTTTTAGCCTGAATCACACATTTTCAAGAATTAATGAAACAAATTAGAAATCGTTGAAATTTACCTAACTTTTCACACCAGTAATGTATCTTAAAATGTCAATAAATTCATTAAGATACAAAATTCCAATATAAATACAAATTTCTTAAACAAAACATTAAATCGCTTGTATAAATCTATGAATACAAAAGTAATAACGTACGTGATTGTATTAGAAAACTTCTCATACTCTCACTATGCCAGTTGTGTGCGTGTATGTTAGTACAAAAATTTCTTGTAATTTCTCACACTCACGCAAAGTGCGGAAAATTTGTTGATATTGCGTTTGTATTAACGCTGAATTTGTTTTTGTCATTTTATTTTATGTGTATTGTATATTGTATATTAAATATAAATATATATACATGACTTTTAGAAGCACAAAAATGTGTATATTTGTATTTATTAGCATTAGGATGGATCAAAAAAGTTCAATGTCTTTAAATTTATGTATTCTTAAAAATTAAATTGCTTTTAAAAAAACTTATCTCCCCAAAAATAAGCCCAATTGAATAGTATCAAGAGGTTGTTCATGACCAATTTCTACAATTTGGAAACATAAGAAACAGGAAAATATAAGAATGTTATCAAACAAAATAATCATTTTAATATGTTTTGCGACGCTGAGTCGAATTCCGGTGCCCTTTTCTAAATGATAAAAATTTGTGCCAATATTTAATGAATGTTAGTTCTAGCATGTGTTAGCTTTTTAGTTGCTCTTTTTTGAACCACCCTTATGTTTATGTGTGCGTTAAAAATTCTTTGCATGTCTTAACAATTCATAAAATAATATTGCATTTTATTCCTAATTTTTTCTCCTCTATGAATTCAAAGATATTGTAACAATTTTGGGGTTTCATAAGGAAGATATGTTTATTTATCCATTGTAAGTGTTAAAGGTTATGATATTAACATGAAACGTGTGCGCATATTTTGAATTCTATTGTTGCACGATGTCTTTGTAATGTTTTTATTAAAAAAACAAAAACATTTAGCTTAATGCAATTTATGTGATTTTTAAGCGGGTGCTAGATTTTGAGTGATTGACATATTGCGTTTCATTCAATTGTAGAGGTGAAAAATTTGATTTAAAGAATTTCATGTGAATTTTTCAAATGTGGTGAGATCTTATATTTCCAAGAGTTAAAGATCAGACAATCATAGTTCGAAAAAATCATCCAAAATTATTATTGTATTAACTGTATTAATATACAAGGGACGCTTTAGGAGACTGTGCAATTTTTTGCATTTATTCTTAGCTAACACACTTTCAATAGAAATTTTAAAGTATGGGATGGAAGGTATCGAAAAATATTAAATAAGAGAGCAAAAGCTCAAAAGTATCGAAAAATAACTATGTAGAGATATCGAAAAATCCAACAAGCGGTGTGAAAAATACTGAATAAGTCATTATATATAGAATAGTATTTGGAAACATTTAACAAGTCGGTCAAGGTAGAAAAGTATCGAAAATTGGACAACATCAAAAAAAGTCAATAAAATCTAAATACTTTAGAATTTAATATCAATATCTATTTAAAAAGAAGATACAAGTTGAAAAGTACCAAAAAATTCAAGAAATCTCTAAAGTATCGAAACATATTGAGCATCAGGACCCGTAAAGCATCTTCAAAACTTTGATTGAAATCCTATTCCTAATGTCGTCACTTTTAGAAAAAAACGTTAAACGTAATAAGGAATACAAACTGAATAACATTTCATTTATTATTTTATTGAAATCAAATTCTGAATTTCAGAGTTAGCGGTATGAGAATATATTTGCCACTTAATGTAAAATATTTTAAACTTTTTTATTCTCTTATTGATCTAATTAGTAATTCAAAACGAATAACATTTCGCTTGCTTAAATTAAATTGATACACTAGCTTAGTAGCTAAGAATCATTAATTTGTTATAAGCACCTTAATCCAAATACATCTAATTCACTCTAAGCTCAGTGCCCTTAAAGGAGTTTCACTTCAAAAGTTATACTTTTCAACGAATGAAATCAATAAATATGCTTTTCTCAATGTTGAAAATATTTGCATTTGTTTTACATTTACTGCAGAAACAAAGCATTTTTAATTAAGAGTAGATAAAAAAAGAAATTTAGATAATTAGAAAAATAAAAAATTTTGTTTTTCTATCTCATCAGTCTATTCACCTATTCATTAAAATCATACTAACTAATATATTTTTCTGATCATTATTCTATTCAGTGATAATGTTTCAAGTCTAGTGTATTTGGCCATTAGACCACTCAATTTATGCAGTCTACATTTCGCCTTTGACGCGTTATCGAAACACAACACCGTTGGTTATTGGCTATTTTACATGTGAAACACATAAAAGTCTCGTGATCTGTTATGAAACTTTCTATGAACTTCTTGAGCAACCTGTTTGCTCTTGATTTTTTAAATGAAAATTCAGTCTATTGTGAGTAAGCTAATTAGTGACGACACGGTATTATTTTATGACACAATAGCTGTTGTCCCATGACTCAACATTTGTTGCGCTGCGTAATATAGACAATACACATAGAATGTATAGAATTTTCATCCATTGATTGAATTTTTGATGCTTAGTCCGGAATATATGAAAAGTATATTTTCAAAATATTTATTTTGATATTTTACTGTAAATAGCTACTAAGATAACAGGCTTACAAGAAATTATACCATAAGAATCAGAGAAAAAAGAGCTAAATAAATTGCAATAAAATTTTCAAGTGGCATAACCACGATTTAATCACGTGAGCACAAGTGTAAGTCGCTATACTGGCAAAACTCTTTAAAGGGCGTAGAACAGCTTTATAACATAATCGCTAATGTCAATTTTTTCTCACAAAAAATTATTTGACTTTTTACCATCTGAGCGGAATTTTTTTTTCTTTTATTTTAAATATTCACACATTCACAAAAAGTTGTAACTTGTTTTTTTTTCAGTGAACTATTGCGACAATTGGTATAAAATTTAATGGAGGTGGATTACTTCTGAATCAAAATCAAGCAAAATAGCACCAGTAGGCGTGACACCTTTCATGCAAGTTCAATACTTTATACATACTAAACTTTTGAGTTGTTTATAAAAAATTATTTCTGGATCGAAATCGTGTTGGATTGTACCAGTGGGTGTGTCACCGCCCTAAATATAAAGTCTTACAACAGCCTACCTCGCAAGCCATTACAGCTATTGAGTTAAATTTGGTATGCGAATGCCGATTACGAATATATTTTATTAAGCCAAAAGTAGACGGAATTAAATAGAAAGGTGTTCATGGCATTTTTCGACTTTTTCAACCTCTTTAAACTATTTCCATATTATTTTGACTGTTTCAACATTTTTGAATCTCTTTCAACTATCTCAACATTTTCCATTCTATTTTCGACTAGTTTAAAATTTTTGATTGCTCTTTTTTTAAATTTTTCGACCTATTCCAACTTCTTCCAACGTTTGCATTTTTTTTTAACTTTTTTCAATCTCTTTCAAATTTCTTCATTGTTTTTTCATATTTTTCAGCGATTTTCAACTATTACAACTCATTTAACACTTTTGAGTTCTTAAACCTCTTTAACACTTTTTCAACATTTTCATATTTCTTTGAAATTTTCAGGCAACTAATTTCAAATTTTTTAAACACTGTCAATTTTTAACGATTTTTCAACTTTTTTCAATATTCGGACGAAAGTTGGCAGATTATAACTAGTAAGCCTGGAAATTTCAATTGATATTAAAAATTTTAAATTATCATACGTACATCCATAGAATGTTTTTCAACGGAATGTCACGATCATTTGATTCTATAGAAAATAAAAAAAAACTTGACCTAAATTTTAAAGCAAATTTTTGAACGAATGATGATTGGGATACAGGTGCTAGTGTTTCAAGTGAATTATTTTGTATGGAAGCTGGAAGGTGTCTCACCTTTTAGCCGTCTATCTCCCTATTCGCATAGCAATTGACAGAAATGTTGCATTAATTTTTGTTTGGTAGAATATGTCTACAATCTAAGATATATGTTTTAAACGTTATTTTGTTCTAAGAAATTTGCGAATGAGTTAAACAATTTAATTGAATCATTTTCAATTTTAATTATTAAATATCTTAAAATTTTTTTATTTTCATTACTATTGATAGATAATATCAAAATTAAAATTATTCAGAAACACCTCATTTAATATTTATCAACAAGCCAGAATATCGCCTCCGTACAAAAAAAAGATCTTCAAAAGGAAAGTGAAACCAAAAACAAGCGGTAACATAACGTATGCGTAGAATGTCAAACAGAAAGCCGCAATAGCAAAAACAAAAACAGAGAAACAATAAAAAATCATATCAACTAAAAATCCTAAACAGGTGGTTTGATTTTTGCCATCTTCGGCAAATCAGGTAATTTTTTTCGTTTTTGTTTTCAAAAGTTTACAAATTAATTAACATTTTTTTATAGTCAATAAATATGCTAAAACACAAAACTGACTATCAGTATCGAAAACTATACATAAAATACGTTATATTATTGCATATTTTGATTACGCATTAAACATAAAATCGTCATAAATTTGAATAGCAATTTGTGAAGTTACCTGAAATGGGGTGCTCTAGTTTAATAATCAAAAGCAGCTGCTAATGGACTTCATTAGTGATCGCAGATGATATTGAGTGAAGAGTGATACCGATGATGATTATTAACTTTGTAGGTATAGAAAGAATTTATTTTTTAAATTGCAAATTTTTATAGTGTTATACTTTTGAAGAAAAGAAATGCGAATACCCTGCTTTGAAGGTATGTAAATAACCTAATTTCTTGAATTGAGTATAAAAGAAGCTGTATTTGAGAAGAAAGAGTTTAGTAGCTTAAACAATAAGCAACATGCGTTGCGATACAAAAACGTTTTGTCTAGTCTTGCTAGGCCTTATGGCTAACTTGGCCTTGGGTGCAGATAAATCGGATACCAATAGTCAAGCAAATGGACTTACTAAGGGTAAGTAATTTTTAATCAAAGCTATGAAAAGAATCCTACTAACGTGCATGTATATCTAATTCCAATACTTCTAGAAACTCTGCAAATGGCTTTGAATGCTCTTACGCGAAAGAGTTCAACTCCTGAATTAAATCGTTCATTCAACTTTTGGGGCATACAATTAGTACCACCATCAACACCAGCACCACCAAGTGATCCAGATAAAGATGACCATGATAATGATGACGATCATCATCATGAGCATTATAATCCATATCAACATCATAATCCATATGAAAATTACGATCCTCAGCATGGCCATTATGAATCGCCACATGAACCGCCACATGAATCACCATACCCCCCGCATGGGTCACCATACCCCCCGCATGGGTCATCATACCCCCCGCATGGGTCACCGTACCCACCACAACACTATCCACCAAAGCCACCAAAGCATCCACATATACCACAACCACAACCACAGCCACAGCCACAGCCATACCCATATTATCCACAAAGTTATTATTATTATCAACAACCACAAAGTTATTCTTATTATCCCTACTATTATTATCCATCTTATCCAAGTTATCCATCTTATCCAAGTTATCCAAGCCATGGTGGTGGTGGCCATCATCATCATCATCACAGTCATAACTATGAGCCTGATAAACCGACTCGCATCTGCTGCTGTGATACCGAAACGGATACATGTTTGGCATCATGTACTCCTACCGAGGAATTGAAATGTAAGTGTAATTTTAAATGTTGTGATAAATGTCCTGCCGCTGACGATGAAAGATTAAGAACTACGGCTAGAACTGCATTTTTTAAACAGTCCCTATATAAAAGGAAATATTAACGAAATGTAATGTTAATGTAAAATTTTTTATGAAATGTTGCCTAAGGACTAACTTTTTAAGAGCAGAATGTCTTCATTTGCATATGCTTTGCATTTTAGGAAATCTCTTTTTAGAAATATGGAAATAAAATTCAACGTATGACCCATATACGTACAGCATTTATCAATTCACAAAGTTTTCAATTAACATGCATAAATTTTATAGACGACTTAAGTGTCACAATACGATTTTGAGCGCCTTTCTTTCTCAAACAAATTTTTAGCGAATTCTACTTGCAGTCAGTTTTTTTTATAATTTTAATATAATTTCATTGGTATGGAAAAAGTCACATAAAAGAATTATCGCCAAAAAATAAACAAAAAATAAATGCAATAAAATAGAGACGCATATTTGAGAAAAATTTCTTTAAAATTAACCGAAAGTTGCCCAATATTCAAACAAATAAAATCGTGCAACAAAATGTTTTATGAGAGATATTAGAGCAGTGTGAAAAAAAATAATTGTTAGCCCCTGTAAGAAACATGGAATCTTTTGTGAGGACATAGTTAGAATGTGCATTTCTTTTCATTTTGGTCTACTTTTCAAGATAGTAGTATTGAGTTGAAGTTGCCCAATTGAGGAAAAAATAACTCAAGAAGTTTGACCACAACTTTTTGGAAAATTAATTTTTGATAGCACTTAATAAGCTAAAAAGTGATATTGGTACAAAATAAAAACTTTAAAAGGATTTGCTATTTTCGAAATCGAAGATAATTTTTTATATGGAAACATATTATGGTCCTTCATATAAAAGTAGCTTCCATAAATGTAGTCACAGTTTTTTTGGCCTTTTTTACTACCACTTCCTTCACCCACTCCCTCTGTCACAATGTGTCACAAATCTGCGAACTAAACTGTCACAGATGACCCTAGGACTGTGATATCATTTACCGAAGCTTCCACAGGAATTTTGTCAGTGTTTTTTGTTGTTTTAAAGAAATAATGTTTATTTTTATTTATAAAGAGTAAAGGATGTGCCAAAATGTACGCATGATTTAAATTTCCCGTTGCACGGTAAAGTATTGCTGTTGTAACAAAAAGATACCTTGACATCTTATCAAAAGAACAACGCATTTTCATTGTTGAGCAATTTTTTATAAATAAAGGCTTGACAGATGTTGCTTCTTGCGTGAATTTGGGATACCTTTACGAAAAGAAGGAACATTTTTTTAAAAATCTGGCGATTGCGATAAATTTTTTCATTTTTCTCACCCTCCCCCCGCTCTTTTTTCATATATTTGACAACTTAATTTTAACTTTTTGACATTTAAAAGTATGCAATTGAATTTCACCAACTAAAAGATTACAAAGAGTTTTTTCAGTTCATCTTATATTTGTTTTGTTCTATAATCTTACTTCTTTTATTATACACAATGTTTCTGACACCGAAAACTACTTTTTATATTAAAAAGCTAAGCTATTCTTTTGATTTTTTCAAATTTATTTTTCGTATTAGCGCGATTTATGATTTCAATTTGAGTTAAATTTTAACATCGCTATTTTTTTACCATAAAACTGACTTTTCTTGCAAAAGATTTTTTGGGGTCTTTAAATTTAGTTTTTGTTTGAATAAAAAAGTTTTATTTAATAGATTCAAAATTTTTCGTCTATACATATTTTAAGTTTGTAGAAATCTATGCATGTAGAATGCAAAAAAACAGAAACTATTCTGGAAATACTATACGCTAACCTTTAATTGATTATCAGCTCTTATAAAAGTCCTTATCTAAATATAATTAGTAGATTTTAATAATTTCAGCTCCTTTTATTACATCATACAAGTTGTAAGGTGATTTCAATTTTCTTCCATAGTCCGCACATGGTATAAATCTCTTAAAAGTTTCATACACAAAACATTCAACCCACACACACAAATATGCTCGTATTTTTCAAATATCTTCTATGTGCACTATCAAAACAATAACTCACTAACTTTCTTGCGCTGATATCCTTGAATAAATTTGCCATTAATCTTTAACGTGGCATAAAAGCGGAAACAATCAGGTAAAAAGGAGCAAAATGGAAGAGAGTCCGCTTGAAGAAAACAATGCAAGCGATGAATGCATGAATTATGAAGCTTAGATGCATATATTTACATAGCTTCACATATAATAAAAAAAAAAAACAGTGTGGCATCTTTAAAAATCACGCTTGCTGTAAATAAAATATTTTTAGTTTCAAGTGTGATATGAAAAAAAAATGTATGCCCAAAAAAAAACTCTCAAATGCAAAAGAAGCGAAACATTTCGCACCACCCTCTTACACACAATAAACTTGACATACAAAAACACCGAAAACTTGCAGCATTGACTGTATAACATCAAAGCAACACTCAGCTGACCAATGTTGCATTTTGTGTGCGTATTATGGTGCTTTAGACCAGATTGAATATCGATTAAATTGTGGCGGCAACTACTGCTCTCGTTGTTGGCTTGATTTTGCTTGGTTTTGTGGTAATTGAAAACACAATATTTAAGCAAATCGCTGCTGTATATTCGGTTGCTTTCATGAGGTGCACGTGTAAAAATTTTTGGAAGCTCTATATGTAAGTATGTTTGCTGAAATGTTTGCCTACCTGTAAGTTACGCAAATTATCGAAATAACCGAAAATGCGGTATTTCATTGAACTTGTGCCGTTCACTTTGAAGGTGATATGTAAATGAATTTCCCAAGCCACATACATTTTTCGCAACTGTGCTGCTATGTGTTGACTCATTTAATGTAAGCTGCAACTTAGAGGCAATAGATTTAAGCGCATTTTTTGCGTAACTAGCAGCAAATTTTTCGCCTTACTTAGATTACACTTTGAATTTGCAAGCAAATGCTAAAAGAGCAAAGTGTTTACACCACATTGTTGTTTCACTATAAAATGTGTTTATTCAGGCTTAAAATATCCAGCGATAATAATTTATTTATGTAGTATTAAAATTTTTTAGCCACTAATTATGACATAAACGCCATCAGCATGTTGAAATTCTGTAAATGAAATTATTCAAGTTGAAAACACTAAAATTATTCTGGCTCTATAAAAATAATGTTTGATTTTTTTTCAATTTATGAAATTTTTTATGCTTAAAATTGCCATATTTCCGCTGCTGGTAGTGTTGAGCCATTTTTCCTTTAAATTCCTGTTCTCTGTTGACACTTCGTGTTAAGCTTTCTTGGCGAGTTAAAACGAAATAGCAAGCGCAAATCGTATAATAAATCAGTGAGCCCAGCCAAGAAAGCTGACAACGAGGCAACTGCATGAAAATTGTTATAGCTAATAAGATACCAAAAAAGAGCACACAACAGAAAAAAGAATTCAGCTACGGTTCTCAATAAATCTATGCATAAATGAGCAGTGGAGTTCTGCACTACTTCAAGTAATGAGCCTGAAATAGTTAATAGACAAGCAAATAATTAGTAGTTGTTAGATCTGAACCAATCACTTAGTTGGTTATTTAAAAAAAAATACCCCTTTAGCAGCTCATTGCAAAGACTTGGATATAGATTGCATTTAATGAGCATAATGAAAACATAGAAATTTAAAATCACACAAATTCTGTAGAGAATTGAACACTTCACTGTTCGAAATGCTTCAAATTTTATTGGTATTAGTTATACCACAAATTATGATAAAACTGATATTGCTGCTGCTGTTGATGATGATGTTCACATTGATAGCATTAGTAGCGCTGATGCGATTTTTCAATATGCTTGCCAATTTCCAACTAAGTATTAATTACCATAAAATAAACCGATGTTATGATAAAGTTAAAACGTTGCCTATTTTATAGCGTGCATTTAATAACATTGCGCAAATTGTATGCTGCAAATGTATGCCTCATAAAACAAAAGCCATAAAGTCAATATGCTGAGTGGGTGGATTTTCGATTGGTTTGAGTCAAATTGGTCAAAAGTCAATTATATCAATTATGGTAACCAAATTAAGTGATATTCGACACCACATTGACGTGTTA
Source organism: Meiosimyza decipiens (assembly GCA_963680825.1). Taxonomy (NCBI): domain Eukaryota; kingdom Metazoa; phylum Arthropoda; class Insecta; order Diptera; family Lauxaniidae; genus Meiosimyza; species Meiosimyza decipiens. The sequence goes on along the minus strand of OY804260.1, from coordinate 20,896,373 downwards.
ATTGATCACAATATTTAAAGCGATTAACAGTTTTGTTATAGGTAATTATTAGCGCAGCGCAGAAATGAGAGGATGAAGGAGCTTAAGTTGAAAAAGTTACATTTTATATCAAAGCTGCAACAGCGTAAATAGTTTTAGCCAAGAAATTTGAATAGTGAAAAATTGTTAACATTTAAATTTGCAATCTGGAACTTTGCTGACCTCACCTAAACTTGAACTATAAATCTTGTCCAGTTTCTTCCTTCCTCTGTATGAGGTGAAAGTTTTCGCTAGCACCAGTCAACGCCCGGCTGTTAATTTGCGCTATTTATGGTCTAAAATATTGTGAAACTGAGTACTAACGTTGACGCACGTTGCAGCCACAAGTTGCATGTTATGCAAGCGTAAATTTTTTAGACACACACACACACACAACTACAATTAAGTTGCACTGCACTGTAACAAAGGCAAAAGGATAAGAAAGTACTAAGCGCTGCTCGAACGCACATTGGGTTGCTACAAAATTTTAATTTATTTCATAGTTGAATGCTTTTACTGCATGTCCAAGCAAAGGAAACAAGCAGGCAAGCAAGCGAGCAAACTGCAAAGAAGGTAGGATAATATGAATGAAACGTTTAAGTTTCGAAACAACAAAATACAAAATAAGCTGCTGCTTTGAAGCTCTAAGCTGTGTTTTTTTTTATATTTCTTAGTATCGATACATCGAAGCGTGAATTTTTATTTATGCTATGGGCTATTTTGTTCATGTGTGCTATTGATGTCATAATATACTTCAAAAAAAGGACATTTGCGCAATCGGAATCGTCATAGCTTGTATAGTTATTGAGATATATTTTGAAAGCTTTTTCTAGTTTGGCACAGTCTTCAGTAAACTTATAACAACTTTATCCAAAAAAAAAAGAAACAGAACGGTTATTCCAAAATAACAGAGATGACAATTGGACGTGAAAAAGGATTCGCATTCTCTATGCTCTATTTCAGTCGGTCGAGTTTGACTTGCAATAAAAAGTTAGTCAAAAATATTCAATATATTTCGAATACGAAGCTTTCAGAAATGGCAATGGAGACTGAACGTGCCAGTCTTTGATATAAATATTTTGGAAACTCATGCTGTGGGTGTTTGTTATCTAGATTCCTGCAAAACTGAAAACTGTTTCGCGAAAGGACTGTCTAGGAAAGTAACGATGTTTGTTCTTCACCTGGGAAGAAAGGACCACCAACTACTGGTAGGGTTAATCACGTGACAAAACAAAATGCTGTCTTAGGAATGAGTTTTGTTCATTCGCTTCCTCTTCCGATACTTCTGAAATTTCTTAAAGAACTGCAAAAACTTTCTGTTGTTGTAATTGTTGTTTTAGTTGCTTTTGTTGTAAGTAGCTTCTGCTTCCAAAATTTGTCAACATTACAAAATATATCGACAACATCTACTCAATTCCCAATACCGGATCAAAAGTTGAAATTTCCAGAGCACTATTGTTAGCATTGCTGGAAGGATAAAAGTAAATCAAGTGCTGTTTCTTAGTCTTTGGGATACTATTTAAAATATTAATGTACAAAACACAATATTTTCTCAATTGCTGAGTTCTTTTTGAAAAAAACATGAGTTTACTTTTTAAATACGTCACCTATACCAGGACTATTTTCCGATGCTTTTTACTCAATATTTTTATACGATATAAAGTCACTGCCGTAGTCCAATTCTTATGCTGCTCCCATGAGGTAACAAAGCTCTGTATTTTTGTTTATTTTTTTTTTTCTGCAAAAAAGGATTTCAGCCATAAAGTGGCAACAATTGGTTCTTAAGAATTCTTGACTCGTAATTAATGGGTGAAGCGCAGCACCAAAATATTCGCTGTAATGAAATGAAATGTGAGTGGAATTCGCTTAAGTGGCAACTAATGAGGATGAACGAAATTGCAACAGCTCAAGGCACAACAACAACAATAAAACAGGAACAATTGTAACTATAATAGCGTTACAAAACGGAAACGGAAATGATGTATTTTAAGCAGATTTAATTGCGCAGAAAACGGAAGTATAATGCTAAATTAAACTAAGTTCATTTTCTTTAAAATGTTTGTACATAAGAAAGAAGGATATATTAGACAGTATTATTAAGACTTTGTTGTGTTCTTTTTTAACAACTTATGTGGCGCTATAATAGCCAAATCAATGCACATTTTCTATAAATCAACAGATTTACAATGAGTTTTTTGAACTCCCTAAGCTACTTATGTGTATTTAGTATACATGTTTATATGTATGTGTTATTTAAAAATATTTACTTCCAAAACTTTTCACTAATACTGTTAGTTTTTCCTTTTGAAAGCTTTTAGTCACCTTAATTAAAGTTTGAATGAAGTGTTTAAACTTCATGCTTCAACACAATTTTTACTTTGACATATTTTCACTTTCCCAAATATTTGGCAATTTTGCAAATCCTTTGACAAATCGCTGCCAAATGCTGCATTGCACCCACAAAGTGCACCGCTTTTTTTGGCATTTACAATTGAATGAAAGTCCTAAGTTGCAAGCTAAATTTAATTATTTAAGTCATTAAACTTTAGTTAATATTTTTTGATTTTACTGTACATTACAAATCAAGAAATGTGCTTATTTTGAGAGAAATAATTCGGAGTTTAAAAATGAAATACTTAAATTGGATTTTTACAAAAGTAAAAAACTTATATTAAAGGTCACTTGAAGATCCATAAAAGAACAAATTAAATTATTGGAAAACAATTATCTTGAACTACAGCACCAAAGTTCCTGACTGCTAAGTTTCATTTCCAACTTTGGTCAAAAGAAGGCTATAAAAAATCGAAGTTATGTAGACAAAAAACCATTTGACAATTTGCCAAAACACATTGACAAACTATGCCAAACAAATAAGAGACAAAAAGCAGATATCAATGACAATCACTACAACTACAACAACAATAACAACAAAAGTCATCATGGTTTTGTTGAGAGCGTACTAAGGACATTTGACACAAAAAACTACTGCTACCAGTACTGACAACATCAACAAAATAGCACAAAAAAACGGACATGTAATAAAAAAAAATAAGTTGCTTTGTCATACAAACAAGAGCACACATATAGATTCTAACAAAATGACCTGATTGGAATATAAGAATATGTGACTCTTAGTTGTTATAATGGGTAAAATGTGATTCCATCTATATTTTAACCCCTGTTAAGGCGTCAGGCATCATATAAATGATTACTATTTTTGATATGTACAAAACTATTTATTTTTATATTTGAGTTTTTATTTTTCTAAGCGATGCTTTAGCTCTATGTCTCATGAACTCAGACCGCCGTTTAGTAACTGCCAGCTAATAAGTTCCACTTGTTTTTGCAATACTACAGGATTTGTTCTTCTGTATTTATTTTTATTCCACGCAGAAGCTCTCTGAATAACCATATCACAGACGTTTTCAACTACCATATTCTTTAGTAGGTTTTAAGTAAAGATGCTGAATGAATCCAATGTAATTCGATTGTATAGGAAGATTTCAGTCATAATAAAATCCCATTATTGTAATCTATATCTTATAAAATTTTATCTTCATTCGAAAATTTGAAGTATATTTTCAAAACTTGTTTAAAAATAGAAGACGTTAGGGTCCCCGACAAAAGTTTTAAGACAAAGTAGCTAATTTATCAATAATTTACACTTCAAAAAATTAAGAAAACCAAAGAGATTTTGAGATAAAAACGATAAGACAGTTTATTAGTTATTCTTAATGTTCGTTTTATAGTTTGTTGGTTTTTACTACAGTCAGATTTTAAAATAATTATTCTACTAATTTATAGTTAAACGAAAGACACAATTTTGCTCCAATTAAGTTTTCTTGATTGTGAGCGAAAACGAAACTTTAGTCCCCACAAGAATATACACATATTATCTCTGTTAACTAAAATCTTTTTGAAATTAGTCAACAGTGTTATCAATCTCTATTGGGTGTTCGCACAGAAAGCAACACGTTTTTATTTTTGTGTTTTGTGTTTGAGTTGCAAATGTGATACGATGATAATACGTGACAGTGTGTGCGAATGCTTTTGCGGAAGTTGAGGTGGATTGCAAGTGGCGAACACGTTTGAGCAACAGGAAACGGAAGTGATTTGCGGGATTTTTTTTCAAAAGTTTTTTTTTCATTTTTTTAGAATAACTTTTTGCTTTGCCTATGCAAAGAAATTTAAAATCAATTTTACCTAAAATTTAATTTTTCAAGTATTTATGATTCGAAAAATTAAAACTTAATTAACATAGGCAGCTTGTAAGTTGTCAATTTACTAAAATAAATTTTAAAACATTTTCAATTTCATATGCATTTAATTGTATTTCTCTTTCAAAACGTATGTTTCTATTTCTGTATCAATTAATATTTTATTGCATATTTTATTGCGTTTTTGAGTACCTCAAGTGCATCCATCTATTGTTATTTGTCAATGTTACAAATAATTGCTACAAATAAACAAAGTTTGCAAAAAACGATAACAGCAACAACAACACTAATAAATTCAGCAACATGTTGTCTACAAGTCATACCAAATATTGATTGTTTATTATTATTATTGTTATTATTATTGATGTTGTTATTTATTTGATTTCCTACGTTGCTGTCTGTTCAAAAATTTCAAGATTTTCACTGACTTCCGTCTTTTGTTGTTATATAAAGCATCCATAAATTAATTGGCAAATTATTTGAATTTTATTTACATCCGGTTGCGAGATATTGTCTAAGGAAATTCAAAAAGTCATTGACCTTTACTTCAGTTGTTTATTGAAGCATTAAAGTTTTGAAGAAATAAAATTTAATGGTTTTATGTGCTTTTGAGATTATAATTAACTGAAATGTTTTGCTTAATATATATTTTAAATCGATTTAACTTGAAAATGATAAAATCGTGAGGATTTTAGTATATTATTTTGAGCTAAGAAAATATAGGATTGTTTACTATTTGGATTAAAAATTAACGTATTACTTTGGCATACTTTATACAAGGTGTTTATCAAAAAATAAGTTATGGATTCACATTTTTATATAATTTTCGTATACTATATGAAATATTAATATATAAAAGTACAATTGTGTATTTATTTATTTATTTATTGATTCATTCCATTTCAAGGAATTTTAATTCGAAATCACCATTTTCAATTTGTTTGCAAAAGGATTCCATTGTCGATTTCATTCTTTGGCAATGAAAAATTTTAGTTTCATTCCAAGAAATAATAACACTGTATGAAATTGGAGGAACATCGACAGATGTTAACTGAGAGTAACTTATAGGTGTTGAGCTGTAATTACCTAAAGATTTAAGAAAGAACCATGTGAAAGTTTTATTCCTTATAATTCATATATAATCTATGAAAACTTTAGAGCGCATTCCAGTAAAATTTCCATTTTATATGATATCAACTTCATTCTCTCATTTCATCAAGTCAACTCAAAATTTAAGAATTAATCCATTATTTTTCAAGTTTGTTGTGTATCCTTGAGAAAATGAGTATTGCAAAATCAGTTCAAATTTAACGATTTTCAAGAGCAATCTAAAAAAACATTTTTCCAATTGAACGTGTGCTACAAGCGCTTGAGGCATTACACATACATATGAAAAACAAGGGCGCCAAATTCGAAAGCAACAACAAAAATTGCACCGACAAAAAACACTACAATATTCTTTACAACAACAACAATATTGTGAACAACAACTAAAGCAGCAATACAAACAAACTGAACGAAAGCAAGTGAACGCACAATTCGCTGCAGGCGCAATTTAACGATTTTCACTCAATTTATTCATTGCCTTCTGGTCAATGAACAACAAAAGCAACAGAGACAGCAGCAACAACAACAATAAAATCACAACAAGTGAATAAGCCTTGATACTGGATTATTCATGGCTATTCATGTTAATCAGCAAACACGAACAAGATGCTGTTGATGATACTCAGTCGTCCTGCAATGTGAAATGTAGTGAATCCTTGCAATAAAATGAAGAGAAAACAAATATGTGGGTACCACCACTACACTTTTTCATGTTTATTGGTAAAATATTGGTATTTTTATTTTGTTAAGATTGTATGGTGTTGATGCAGCAGATAATAAGTGACTGATGCAGTCAATTCAATCCTTAACTCTGAAATTTGGTGACTTCTTTTTCTGGAAACTTTAAAATATAAAATTTACATATTAAACCAAAAGTACTTAAGTTAATTAGTACATGGTGTGGCCTTTTAATAATCGGAGAGGTTTATCACTCGTTCATGATGATGCTATCTATTGACTAAGGACTGATATTCACTGCGTGGCAAATTAGCTATCTTTTGTCGGAACGCATGGAAATCGTGCAATGTATTTCGGCGATATGACGTTTCCAGTTTCAGTACATTTGTATAGAAGTCTTAAAAACACTACGGAACGCAAGTTTTGTCCAAAAAAAACAAATTCCCGTGATCCGTGATCCGCTGTTCTGGCCTGATCTGTCGCCACGACTTTTTCTTGTTACCCAAGATAAACAGGAATTTGCAATGCGTTAAGGGAGAACCTAGCTCTTCAATAATTCTCGGGAGCATTGGTAAGCCGCGCCCAGCATTGAAGCGGCGTAGAAGTAACGTATATTCCATAAACGTAAATATTTTTATATAAATAAGGAAACATTTCTTTTCAATATGCTGGAAGTTTATACTGCGTACGTTTCTCTGCTTTCTTCATCCATCAAGAACAGTCGGAAGTGTAGCTATAACTACCAAGCTGTTATGTTAGCACCTGGAAACATCTCTCTAGTCTCGGATGTAGGGCTATCTAACTAAGCTGAGCTAGGAGATGGCAGCTCTTTAAAAGTGCCTGAAATGTCTCCGAGTCTATGCATAATCTAACTTCTAACGGCATATACTAAGAGATGAAGGCTAGTGGCTTATCTTGTTTCACCTAATTCACGCTTGATGAGCTCTGCGAAAATGAAACGCTCTTTTCTTCGCTTCTTAACTCAAAGCGGAGCAGCATGAGTCACTTGATGATGGGCTTATCTAATATGCGGATCAAAAACAATAGATGATCTAAACAACCCATTTTTAGATGGAGACACTTTCAAAACTGAATTTGTCTCTTAGTCAAAAGCAGATTTCACTATTTGTCTTTAACTGCTCTCTCTTTTGGTTACAGATACAACCAATAGCATAGGGGACTACATCTTTTCACTTTTAAATCTCGTTCTATGTAGGAACCTCTTGGCGTTTATTTTAAAGTTCCGAAAATGGAATCTGGAATATGTTTTCATTTTAACAAACGCTAAAAGTGAAGACTGACAATCTCGTTGACAAAACCATCGCTCAGAAATATGGCTACTGCCAAAGAGCGTCGCACGTGATTGTCAAACAACTAAATCTGGATAAGATTATTGAGTTTAATACACAAGTAAGTTCTTGGTTTCCAATGAAAAGTCTCGGTAGGTGGCTCGTTTTTGAATGTGCAGTTGAAAACATGCGAGTTTGGATAGTCCGACGGTTACGTTCGCTTCTATGCGTAGCAATTCCTTGCAATTCTTTGGAAGTCGATGTGTTCCCTTGAAGTTTGCGTCTGCCAAATTAAATGCTTCGGGTTAGTCTCTTTTGGAGATGAAAAATCATCAAGGGCTTCCTTTTATAATCCCTATAGATAAAGCGTCATTGAAATGTTTTACGGATCTAAGTTTCTGTGATTTTTTTTTTTTTTTATTATTATTTATTTAATTCATTAATATTATTAACATTTAAAAAAAATTTTATCAACATAAATTATACAAAAATTCTTATTGCCTATCGGTAATAATAACAATGACGTATCTACTTCCTGTAGTTCAAAGAACTAGAGACGGAATATAGATATGTATATAAAATTAACATTAAGAGCACAAAAGTGCGTGGGGTCGCACATTATTATGTTAAAAAATAATTGATCTGATTTAATTCATTATTCCAGACTAAGAAAAATTTAATTCAATTTTGAACTGAAAAGTAGTAAACTAAAAAGCAATGAATGTTATATGCTATTTATAAAAAAAATTATTGAAGGAAAGTAATGTTGTAGTATTAGATTATTAAGTTATGATGAATACAGTTACAAAATTTACTTGTAATTCAATACAATACATCAGTAAGCGTATTTAAACTATCGTAAGAAAACCTAAACAGCCACGATTTCACTTCCTTCAGAAAAATGTATTTATTCCGAATGCATCTTACATGAAATGGAAGATTATTAAATATCCTTGCGGCAGTAGACGTGTAAAAACATAAGAAATGCTGCAGGTTGTGCGTTGGGATCGAAGCTAAGTTTAGATTGTTAACTCTCAAATCATAGCTGGGATGGAATCTGGTACTGATTGAGTAACCAGATGTTAAAAAAAATAATTTTAAAACCTTAAAGCAGTAGAGGTGCTTTAGAGGTAAGATGTTCAACCTTATGAACAATGGAAGACTGCTCACATAACGACTTTTTTTACATATTAACCGAACAACTAATTTTTGTACAGTTAATAGAGGATCAATTTTGTTTTTGTGTGTGGCTCCCCAACATGCTAATCCATATTCTACCTTCGAGTGGAATATACCAAAATAAACGCTAGTAAGTAATTTAGTTGTGCAAAAGTTGCTCAAATGATACAACTGTCTTGCAGCTGCCATCAAATACTTTTTCATTGCGGCTGAATGTTCAGACCAATTTAGTTTCCAGTCAATAAATAAGCCTAAATACTTGAAAGATTTTACACAGCTAATAGGAAAACAGCTATTAGAAGAGGAACTGGACTCAAAATAAATTTGCAAGAAGTCACTTGAACTGCAAATATCTCTACAAATGAAATATTTTTTACAGCTAGCACCATGAAAAGTAAAATCACCAAGTGGAATTTCCTTTCCAGCCGAATTAAAAAACATTACTTTAGTCTTATCACTTAATACCAGTTTATGGATTTTAAACCAGTGCCATAAAACTTCCAAATCGTGGTTAATTTCAAACATTGCTTCAACACTAGAAGCACAAGAAAATGTGCACGCCATGTCGTCTGCAAAAGCTATAGCTTTGCCAATAAAATTTTGAGTAAAAAGCGAATTCACGTAAATTTAAAATAAAATTGGTCCTAGGACTGAACCTTGAGGGACACCCAGACTAAGATTTCTAAATGAGCTTAAGTTTTGATCAATTTTTACTCTTTGAGATCTATTTGAAAGATAGGAATAAAACCATTTTTGCATAGCACCTCTAAAGCCACACCTGTACAACTTATTTAGTAGAATGCTGTGGTCAACCGTATCGAATGACTTTGTTATGTCAACAAAGAGGGCTGCAGTAATTTTTTTACTATTCAAGCTATCATGAATATTATTACAAAATTTTAACAAAGCATCTTCCGTTGATAAACCAGATCGAAAACCATACTGACAATCACTGAAAAATTTATATATATCTAAGAATTTAATCATCCTTGACTTCACGGCTTTTTCAAAAATTTTTGAAAAGGTTGAAAGTATCGAGATTGGCCTATAATTGTTAAGGTTGGACTTATTCACTTTTTTAAAGAGCGGAATTACTTCCGCCTTTTTAACTCATCCGGAAAAACACCAGACTCAATACTTTTATTGATTATGTGACATAGAATATCTGTTATATTGAAAACAATTTTTTTAATAAATACACTGAGTACAGAAACTTCAGTGCACGAACCTGAATTTTTCTTTGGATTTAACTGAGTTGTTGTCAGCTTTCTGGAACATGATAAATCAAATATTCGCTCTACCATCAATAACAATAGCCATGCTGAATGCAAGAAATATTCAAATAGAATTACACGTTGGGGAAATATTAGCTAAGATTGTACTTTCACTTAAATCTGTTAGTCCTTCCTTAAGTCAAACATATTTTAGCTTAATAAAATACTATGACAACCACTTAATCCATTATTAGTCTGGAGAAATAAAGGAAATCAAACATTGAAGTGAACTATAAAAGAAAAAATCCAAAAAAAGTTATCCAATGAAATTACTTAAATTCTCCACAAACCAAAAAAAACATTAAAGATCCAATGCTGATACTTCCTTTGCAAAACATGATGGGTTTTTCTTCAAATAATCAAAAATTACATTGGTCATAGTCCTTATAATCAAAATTCCAATAGTTGATTTCAGTTTTTAATAAAGTTTTGATATATCTTATACAGATATTTATCAGTTACGCTTAGCAACGAGAAAGGATAACAGCAACTTTTGCTTTTAACACAAAATTTATGGAATGTGTTTGCAAGTAAAACACTTCAAACCAAAAACAATGCTCATATTTTCATATATTAGAGTACAAGAAATGGCTGTACGAAGCACAGTACAAATACACGAACAAAATAATGTTCTTTTCAACATGAATCAAAAGGATTTTCTTTTGTTTCAGAGGCGACAACAACAAATGGCTCGAAACAGAACAAAGTGCTCTTTGTCTGTGTATTAAACTATAGACTAATTCAAGAAATCAAACTTTATGCGCACATGAACACTTCCTTCCTAACATATGGCCAAGAGAGAAAGAGTTTTTCAAGGATATATGCGCGATGGTAGCAAAGAACAAATAAAAAGATTGAAATAGAATAACACAACACATTTGTTCAAGAGTGGAATTGTGCAGCAGCAATTAGTAATCGAATCCATTTTATTATGATTGCTATATGGAACAAATCTAATGGATAAAATCGAACAGATGTATTTGTTAAAAACTCTATTCCATCAAACTTCAAAAGCGTTTGAACTTTGATATGTACTAAGCATTGCCAAGACCTTTTAAAGCCAAAGCTGTCCTCTTACGTTTCAGTTCTAAGAGTTATCCATGCACTGCTCTTAGACGTGTTGCTTCCGTTTGTTGTCCTTTTGTTGGCAGACTAACCAACACAGGAATGCGCAACAAACTATGCCACAACAACTGCAAGAATTTTCGCTCACTTACAAAAATTCAAAACGCTTAAATTCACTAGAGGTAGGTCAAGTCGCGTTCAGCTGTCCACACTTTGCAATATCTTGACATTACAAGCAAAGTAAATTTATTGCGACATTATTTCACTTTTTGGAATTTTTATGGTTTCCTTGAGACATACATTGCGCGGAGCTTTCCAAACTTGGCTAAAACGTTTCTCAGTAAGTGAACTATGTTCGCCCATTTGCGGGTGGCTATAGATTTCAGTGCACAGTTTGTGTAGATGAGCAAATGTTTTTCCTCGCAGTTAAAATTATCAAGGTTTTATGAGACAGAATTTTCGCAAATATTGTGCCAAGCTTAGAAATTTATTTTACCTGGAAAAATGTCGTAGTGTAATGTAGTAATAAGAAGACTTTTAGCTGCGAAGTTGAAATTCAAAATAAATTATTTATTTTCAACTCATCCCACTGTTTAGCGTCAGCTATTTACTACGAAAAAGTACTTAAAATAGTAGCATATTTCTAGGCACTTTGTACTAAAGATTATCGTTAAGTATTAACTTTATACGAATGTCTACCGCATTATTCAACAATACATTGACCTTTTGACATCATTCGTAGCATACATTAACTTCTAAATACTCCTTTCCGAAATGTGCATAAAAAAGTCGAATAAATGTTTTTATTTCTTATGATCTAACATGAAATTCTAATTTAACTTCAACAAATCGGTATAACTAAAAAAACTTGAAGTTGAGTCACATGAAATCTAATGAAAAACAATCGAAACTAATTGAAACGATTACAATTGAAAATCGAATTTTAAATTGAAAACGAAGCAGCAACAAAACAACACTGAATGGCGTCTGTCATGGCGGTTACTTGAATTGTTACACAATTTTTACTTTTTTATTTTAGCTATGGACTTTATGTTTTCATTCCGAAGAACAATTGAAATTGCCGTTGAAAGCAATGTTGCAAGTTTCGTGACAAGCTGACATTTCAAGTGGTTTTTCGTTTACAACTTCAACTTCACTGCAATTTGTAAATCGGAAAAAAAAACTTTTATGGCATTATAGGGGTTATTGCAGTTTAAATATGTTATGGATTTGTATTTCAAAAGTTGTTGTTTGGTAAAATTTTTTATAAGACAATGGAAAATTTCTTCTTTTCAAGAATTTTTTTTTAAATGATTATAATCAATGTATAAAATATCGTAATATCAACATTGTCACAAATTATGCCATTAAAATTATTCATATATACAGTACCAGCTGTTGTCCGTGACCCTTAACTCATAGTTCCCATATTTTGATTGCCTATCCCACCATATCATTTTTTTTTTCCATATTTATGTTCCTATATTTCTAATATTATCTCTTCATTTAATTCTATATGTATCATTATCTTTATAACTATAAGGCTATATTCATAACTCTTTTTATACTTCCATCACTTAACTTTCCTTTCATATCAAAACTTCACAGTTTTTGTATTGACGGAACTTGTGTCGGATAGCGCCTTCGTGCTAAGTGGCATTACACTTTCTTGAAAAACTTTTTTGCGCTTAAGTTAAATATTTATATTGATTTTGTCACGCCTACTCGTTTCAACCTGACCACTTCAAAAATTGGTTATGTTACTTAGTATTTTAGTCCAGAGTTTCGTAGCATTCCCTAAGGATGATAGCTTTCAGCGTTTGCATTCACGATTTTCATCCAAAAATGTTGACTTCACATTCCATTGCATTTCTTTGAGAAATCTTCGTGATATGGTTAGTTATAGTTTTTATATCCATGGGGCATTCTTATTCAATTTATGCTCCTGTATCGAGTTTTATTGTATTTACTCGGAAAATCTCCGTTATATGATATTTTAAAGATTTTGCTTTCATGGGAGATACTATTAAACTAAATTTTTTCTTTTGTGCTTATTAAAAACTTGCGTAGAATCATCATTTCTCTTTGTTTTTTTTCCTTATATGGTAAACGGCAGGCTGACTTGCTTAAGCTCATCCACTTTTTTCCTAAAAAGTGAGTCTGATTATGATAAGTTAAATTTTGTTACCAAGAGCTGTATGAGATTTACATTGCTTTCCATTAGGAAACTTTCTACATTTGATTATTTTTAATGTGTTTTTTTTTGAAACTTAGAGAAGGTTATTCATTCCTACTCATACAATCGCGCTCACTTTATATCAGTATACGTGTGCGCTACTTAGCAGCCGAGTTTTATGCCTCCAATCCAAATAATAATAATAATTGAGTTTAGCTACTACAGCTGTCAGCCTTCTTAGCTATTAAGCTTGAAGCCCTTTTTATTAAACACTGGCATTAAAATATCATATACCAAAGTTTATGTTTCTAGGAAAATTATTTCGAACTGGGCTCTGATTGCTAGGCAGTAAGTCTAAAAAACACTCTGAATAGAAAAATTTAATTTTTGTCATCAGAGGTCCGTCTGGACGTAAATTTCAAAAAACATCTTACCTACAGGTAGCTATGTCTATATGAAGATATAAAAATTGAAATTTTATGTTTCTGGAATAAATAATTTGAGCTAGACATCTACTCCCAGCCACTGAGTCAAGAAAACAAAATGAATTTTTAAATGGGAAAAGTGAAGTTTAAAATGAAACATCCACTTAGGACTTCAATTTCAAGGGATCCGTACTTATTGTTCACCTACACCACAAAAGTACGTATTGTTCCGATAGAGCAAAGAGTTTTTTACATAGATATCAAAAAGTGTCCTGAGACTGAAGTAGTGTCTTCGAAATAGAAAACAACAATGCATTGCAAATGTTGTCATATTAAAAGCTTTTCTTTATAAACATCAACTGCCGTGTTTCATTCAGTTTCCTATAAATTATGCAAAGTTACAAATTTTCGGCACTTCACAGAACGCTGTATCCCATTTAATTATTCATTGTTGGCAGCACAAATTTTACTTATGCAAAATCAAATTCATTGCATATAAAAAGGCGCAACAAAGCGTAACATGCGATAAAATTAAGTTGGAAACGTGTTTAACATTTTAAATAAAGTAACGCAAGCGTAACGCATAAGACAAATGAACTTTTGGCGGAGCAAATATTACGAAATCATTTAACTATAAAATCAGCGCTTAATTTTAAAGACTAATTTTTGGGTTGTTTTAAAGTCATAACTTTTAAATGTTTATGTCCTACAAAAACGCTGCAACCATCGCATATACATATTTAAATTGCAAGCAATCCAATCTACACATAAATAATAATACCATAAACAAAGCATCGTAAAACAAAAAACAATCAAATCATAAATCATTCAACACTTTCACTTTCAAATCATCAATGATTGTTTTCCAATTCATTGCTCTGCAACAATAATAAATATTGGCCACGTAGAGGCAAAATAACATACAAACAAACTAACGACCAACAAACAATCAAATAAATGTGATTCACATGAAAACTTCAACTCAATTGATCACAGTCAGTAACACATCATGAACGAAATGGTAAGCGCCATCTGATTTTTTTTATTTTTGAGCCAAAAACAATAAATTGGCAACCATTATCCTTTGTCAGATGTGGTGAATAACTTAATACCCAAATGGAAACAAAGACAACGGATCGAACACTTATTTCGACAGCTGACTACTTCAATGAAACCTGAGAGCCTAGCCTCCAAAGAATTTAAATAAAGCAGTTCACCTAAATGGATTATTGCTGAAGAAGATTTCTAGGAAGATTTTAACAAGTACTTATTAAAAGTAAGCTCTATGTAAGAGCAAGATTCTGCATAAATTTTATTGAAAAATTTTCACTTTAATTGTTAAAAGAAACTGAAATTTAAAGTAGTGATTGTTTTTCAAAAACATGTTTTGCTAGACTACCGAATCAAGTTCACGGATTATTAGCATGTTTGTTTTTAAGATTCCAAGCTATATGAACCCACAAACACTTTCCAGAGCCTACTGTTCAGCACAGTGTATGCCAACACCAAAAAAAATACATAAAGCTAAACTCAAACAACCAAAAAAAGAGGCTAAAGCTAGTTTCATATATTGCCAAATGGCATCATCAGTGACTTTTAAGCTGATTAGTAAAAATGTCTAGGCCTGATAGCTTCCGTTTTTGCAAGGATCTGTTGAGAAACCAAGTAAAAAGTGAAACAAAAAAAGCAAAAATATTTTTTTCTGTTACCTCTGTTTTGGGACTCATTTGATATTACACTTTTCTTGCAGGCACTTCATTACAGGCTTTCTTAGCAAGTCAAATCGAAGTAGCTTAGAAATTCTTACTAATCGGCTAACAAGTCGCTGATGATTTCATTTAGCAATGGATGAAACTAGTATGACTAACTTTAGCTCCCCCCTTTATTTTTAATTTATCTGTGTTTTGTATTTATTTTTTTGGTGTTGACATACACTGTACTGAACAGTAAACAGATTCTTAGCAATTTTGTATAATAAAAAAGTTTTTATTTAATCAAATGAAAAAATATAATCCTGTAACTTGTGTCTTAAGAAACAGACATGAAAGAAATCTATATTTTCTGATATAACCTACAGTTCGCACTCTTCCTTACTCCTAGTGCGTAACTATGTATTTATAATTTATATCCAAACAATCATAATATTTCCTACTTGGTCACTGGCACACAATGCACACAACTAAATACATAAAACCACACTCACATGAATCACGCACACAATTGATTTTACCCAAATTTACATTTGAGGGATTTTGTTTAAAAATTTTGAGGCGCTTCATTGATTTTCAAGGCACCGCATGTTTTAGGATGTCAATACCCATTCAATTCGATAGAAAATTTGTCGCATATTGGTGTGCATATGAGTAAATCTGTCTATGTCAAATTGAATTGTAACAATTTAACACTCGATTAGATATGGCCAGTTAATGTTTTAATTTAAGAAAAGAAAATAAGACAATCAATGTTGTTTGATCGATGTTATTACATTGCGCTCGGAATAAGTGTAAATGTAAATTGAAAGGTTTTTATTTTGTCTTTTTCTCAGTCAGTCTCGAAAAAAAACCAATAAGGAAGAATTAACGAAATTTTAATCATGAGCTGGTAATACTCGCATAAGAAAATGATGTTCGCAAGATTAAAAAATTAACTAGACTTCGTAATTGGCAATTTCGTGTGTGATTTAAGTCATACATTTGATATTATGATTGAAAATTATCGGCTTAACAAACATCACATTCATGCTGATTTTATAGATTTTGAGAAAACATTCATCATTAAAAGAGAACTGTTGGCTGAAAAGAAATGTAGGTACATGTCTTGTAAAACATTATATTTGATCTGATTTGATAGAATTCTCAATTTTTCCTCACAAATTCATTCCGCGTAAGCATCAACAGAGGTGATAAGTTAGCAAGACCTTTCAATATCAAAAATTAATTTGCGCAAACATCAGACCCCGTTTCCCTCCGAAAAATCACATACGATTTTTGAGTAAAATTTCGAGTATGAAAAATTAAAAAGTTTTAATTGAGATTGTAGAGTGCCAAGTTCAACGGCTTTGGCATCAATTTTGTTGAAACACGAATATAATGTTAGACACCTTGCACTCTCTTATCAGTACTTCTACCATAAGTTTTTCAACTTTATATACCCAGCAAACATTTTTCGTCACGGAAATTTATTCATAAGATTATCAAAAATTTATTTTCGACTTTTCCACATTGACATTTTTTTATTAACTGAACACTTAATGAGTGCAGCACTCCTGGGCATATTACTATTTTATTTTCGATCATTTCCAGTCAAGTGTGATAAAATTTTAATTTAAAGAGTGTGGCCAAAACAGAGCTTGAAATTATCTAAAGTTTTCTCGAAACCTTTTATTCGAATTTTACCAATCGATAATAAAATATAATAATAGTTTTCAAAAGAATAACCCAAATCAACACCTTAAAGGCCCAGGGACGTTATTCGTCATGTTCAAAATATATTTTTGACCTCACCTCATCAATTGGAGCAATTAAATTTTTATTTCAGTCTTTTAAATCTGTTGACTTAAACCCAAAAACGAAGGCAAAATCATTGTCTACATGAGAGCCATAGCCTTAAGAGATACGCGACAAAAATATCTTGAATGACTAAATATTGCCACATATAGCTGCATGGCGCTTACACACGATAAAATTTGAACCCAAGTAAGAATAAAATTAATAAGAAAGAGAAGGATGGATTATATATATGAGCTATTTTAGTATATTTTTAGAATGGGACGAACTTAAAGTATTGCTGGATATTTGAAATTAAATAAAAAGAGTTGCATACGAGGTACGCAAGATAAATTTATTGTCACTTAAAATACGTTCAAAGAAAACATTGCTTTAATAGTCATTACAGCTTAGTTTGTAAGATTCGAACCAAAATATTCAAATTAGGTCAACTTTTCGACAAAAATCTAACTGAATTTCAGCAAAAGATGTTTTTCTCCAGATCATAAATGGCTTAGTGTCATAGACGGTGAACTAAATATCGCTCCAAAGAAAAAATATCTTCCTTCCTTCCTTTATTAATTGGTGTAACCATTGAGAGAAATAATTTATTCAAATTTTAAATACATAAAAGCATAAAGTTCTTGATGACATTTTTTTAAATTTAGTGATTTGTCAGTATTTAGAAGAGTTGGTAAGTGATAGCTATGACGAAGCTCAAACATAACCACAATTAACAAGCATGCGTACATTGCTTTAATAATTTTGGAAACTGATATGCTATTTGACTGGCTCTCGGCAACTTTTAGCCAATAAGTCAATTCATAGGATGTTGCAAATATGAGAGAAAAGTTAAGCTGAAACCCTTTATTGATTGCTATGCTTTAATAATATTATTTATTATTAAAAACATAACTTAAAAATTGTTCCACTTAGTAGTTTGCAAACCATGAAGAACATACTTAAAGTAAATGTCTCTATCAAAAGACCTATGCCTATTTCCTTAAGCTTACACTACCGAATGATTATTCATTTCTGCATGTTACCATAAACAACCACAAAATCAACCACTACTACAACGTGTGTGCTCAATATGATGTTTTTATTTAATGAATACGTATGCGTATTAACATCAACTGCAGTGCCCATTTTACTCTGATGTTCATTAATTCAGGTCACTACACCTTAATTACAGCTGCTCAAAGTATAATATTTAGTTATCGACAGACGACGACTTACACGGCGGTCTTAAGGACTAAAACACACGATGTTATGTTGATGAATTTACTTTTCTTTCAACAAATCAGCAGCAGAATATGCTACAAGACATTCATTAGTTGCATGCAATACATACATACTGTACGTGTTATTTGGATATATAAAGTTTGCTTGCTTTCAGCGACAAGCAAGTAGTATTTCTTTTTTTATTAGAAGTAAAAATTAAATAAATAGTGATTTCTTTAAGCTTTAAAATAACAAGACATTTAATAAAAAAGTTATTATGGGAAAGTAACTTTTTTTTTTCATTACATAAAATCTTTCTAACACAATAACCTGTGAAATCTTATGACATTTGCTTACCTAGAAATATGCAATTGACATCCTTCAAAACACTATAAAAATATTGAATTTTTTTTCTATTTCTTTTCGAAATTTCCTTGACGCCATTGTTTGCGTGTCATAAAAACGTGTTTGAGTTGAATTCCCTACTTTTCAGCTGCATTCTTCCGCTGCCTCGCACTTCATTTGTTTATGATTTTCACAAAGCGGAAGCGGGCAGGCAGACATAAATGCTCTTAAGTGTAGTTATGCATATCCTTTTTTTATTTCATTATTTTGTACATCTCTATATTACTCGTATGTACTTTATTTTCTATTTATGCAATTGTCTTCAATTTTTTTTCCAAATCATTTTATTTTTGTTTTCTTTTGCTTCAGTTTATTTTTTATGGCTTGAAAAAAATCTCAGCAATTTTGTCCCTATACCCACTCTGTTGTTTTCAATTTAAGTAAATTATTGTTTTAGTGTGTGAGATAATTCAAATTTTAGTAAGAAATATATCCGTTTTAAAAAACCGGTATTTTGGTGTATGCATAAATAATTACTACACCAATTCTGATAATAGAAAAATGCTCTAAGAAATCTTTACTTCTTCACCTAAATCGGAAATCATTTTCTCCCAATTTAACTATCAAAATAAAAGTTTGTCTCGAATAATTTACCAACCCGACTATGGTGTCCAAAGTTTAAAATGGTTCCAGAACCACTCCATTTTGTGTATTCACCGAAGCTATTGACAAATAACTTTCAATAAAGTTTCATTTTTCAAACCAACGATACTCATAGCACTCAGCAGTACAAAAAGTACTATGGACTAAGTGTTGGTAAATTTCGAGAAATTTCATTACATTTCGAATAAAATTTTGTGACAAAACTGTAGTGGTTATGAGACATATCTATTACAAAAAAACTAGTTTTTGAATGCCGAACGGCATGCAATGAAATTAAAAATAATCTATTGTCTAACTGTGCTTGACGCAGTACTTCTGCATAGAAATTGGGTATGTGAACGGTCTTCTGGCGTAGCTCAGGGTCTACATCTCATTGTGTGTCCAAAATCGGCTTAGTGCTTCACCAGTACGATAACTATACTATAATTGAAAAATGATCGTATCGTGCTTATTGTCTCCAAGTCATTGTAAGCCGCGCCTACATTTTACGCAGTCTTTACTGCAAACAATTGCTTATGTACCAATTTTCACAACTTGGCATGAGTACCAAAAATAGTAATGTAAGTGTTTTTCTCATATCAAAAGAGACACCCCTGATGCTCCAATCCTGTTAAGGAAATGGAAATGCAGAGGAAAAATTGTTTGAATAACATTTAAAGCATTTTTTGTATAGGGACCCACGCTTTATGTTTAACATATACTATATTTATCCACGTTTCATATTTCAGTGAAATAATTTCACCACTGTAGCTATCATACGTACCAAGAATCTGAATTAATTTGTCATAAAGGTGGTGCCACTGCCCATTGATTAATCTATAAAGCATTCTTTCAGGATGCTTGGTACAGTAAATGTTCATTCACGCATCCAATTTCACAACTACAACTGCTATAACTACGAAAATATATCGCTTCAAGTGTTTGGGTGGCACCTCCGCCGCTATATTTTTTCGAGATAGATTATAGTTTATGTCTTTTGTCCGGCTTAAAACAAATATATTTTTTCATTATACAAAATACATATGAAATAAAAAGTAACCGGCTACAAACTAAACGGATGTAATTTCTCATACATAACCCTTATTTTGCTTATTCCATGCATGACCCATCTAACCACCCCTTATTTGTTTGGTCTTTTTTTTTTATAAAAAACCCACATGTGGTCCCGTGGTTTGTGCCAGTTATAACGTAAACACAGTAGTCAGTTGTCGTTTACTTACTCAATTGCATAACAAAAAAAAAGCATGTTTCTTTTAGACTACTTTTAGGCGCTGCTTTGAATTGAATTGAAATAGACACGTTCTAGGCATATATTTTTTAAGGGTTTTCATTCATATGCAAAAAATATACGTATGTGTACTTTGCAAAACATAAATGTGTCTACATGTTTGCTTGTTTGCTACAGTTTTTGTTATATTCATTGCATACTTTTACGCGCATTTGTTTATTTTTTCTTTTATTTCATTTGGTTTTTCAACGACAAATTGTTTTGACTGTTTGTTTGACTGTTTCCTTGTTTTTTTTTTTTTTTTGGTTCTAGATGTGACTTTAATATCTCTCATGGTTGTTGCTTTAAAATTGTCATTATTTTCGTGCCAAACATTTGGGACTCACTGAAGCCTTGAAGTTGCACGAAGCATTTGCTGCTTAAATTATAAAATGTGTTGCATATAAAAAATCCATTTAAAAGCATTTTTGTTGTTTTGCTTATTTAAATAAATAAAAAACAGGAAACCATTGTGCTGCAAATGTGGCATAAATTTGTATAAACACCTTGGCATATGTTTACATAAGAATTTCTTTTCCTATAAAATTCTTGTGTTGCTCTTGAAATAAGTACATAAAGGTGCTTTTTTAAGTTTTTCCATTCATATGAAGTTTTTTTAATATACATATGTAACTGGGACTCAAATACGTTAAGCGAATCAGTTCTATGTCTAAAAATTAATAAAAAAAATTTGAAATTTATTACTCTTTTGCAAAAGATATTATTGTTTGAGTTTTCCTCTTAATTTTTGAGAAAGTTTTCAATTGTTTTTTTTTTTGGATTCTTTGATTTTGCCCAAACATATACAATTTTTTATTTTTGGATGTTGTTTGGATGTCTTTGTGTCATGAAATATGGTCTCATAACATTTTTTTTGTTTTTAACTAGTCTCGTTTTTCTTTTAATTCTGTACGAAAAAACATTGTTTGCCTGTAGTCAATTTGCAAAACCAAAACTTTTGCTTGATTTGTTTTAAGAAAAACATTAAAAAAAAAGACTGTAGTAAATTTTTTGCTTCTTATCCTGCGCGAGATCAATAAATACCCTTTAATTTTGCTAGAATGTAAAAAACAAAGTTTAATGTTCATCGGAATTGCAAAAACTTTACGAAAAACTATATTGCATATGCGTAGGCTACCCAAAAATATCACTCAGCTCAAATGGGTTTATGTATAAGATATCAATACAATAAGTTTTAAGTCACAGTTTGATGTTATCTAGAGTACTTTCAAATACAATTCACAATGACTATGAAGAAAGAGACGTATGGTCGCCATTTACAAATAATTTTTTTTAATTTGCACGTGCAGCTTCGTTAGTTTTGCTACTTTGAAATCTTATTTAAATAAAAAATTACCTTATTTTATCTGCAGCTTCGTGAAAACTGCACATGATGGTTTTTCACTACCTAATAGACACAATTTATTTTTGTAATTTTAAAGCACAACATGAAACTTAACATTGCTATGGCACACTATATGAGAAATGCGAAGCACTTTTTCTGTCATAATTTGTATAAATTTAAACAATTGGACATTCACATAAGACCCACAAACTTCTTATTTAAGAAGTATCACAAGCACACGCGTTTATTTCTAGCCGATTTTTTTTTAAATTAAATTGAAATTTTCTTTTAAGCAGCACGAACGGAAGCAACTTATATTTTCACTTTAACTGCGAATACTGACTACTAGTGTTGCCAATCCACTTTTGTGAATTAGTGACTTAGCAAGAATATGATGCTACGAAGAAATTGATGATACGGTATTTTCAACGTTGTTAGGTCAATGTGAGTAACTTGTTCTGCAGCAGTTACCTATTCTAAGTCTAATTTCAGTATTTTGCAGTTATTTTCATATTATTGCTCCTGCTACGCTACCGCAATCAAATACGATTTGTCAACGCGAGTTATAATTTGAAAGCGAAAAAATTGATTTTGATAACTCAACAAGAGAAAAAATATATATTTACCAAAATCTGAATCTATTATTTGGTCGAAATAAAATAAATGAAAAATTATTTGCATTTTTTTTTGTTAAACACAATATAATTTTTTAATATGTGTAATTTTTATTTTTTTAAAAAAAATATTGCCGTCGAATTAGCGTTGCTGACTTCATAAGCGAGTCATCCGATTCCAATTTTTTCCCTGATTTTAGGTTGAGCTTTAGTTTAATTAAGGATGGAAAAATGACAATAAAGTGGCAGAAATCTGCACTTGACCCAAAGTTTCATACGTAAGCATTCTTCTATTCGCAGCATAATTTATAAATAACATGTAGTAGTAGATTGGTAACACTGGGCAGCAGGGTTGCCAGGCGTAATAATTTCTTTGTAGTTTTTTCAGTATTCGTGGAAAGTCTTCGTCAGTACATTCGTCCAGTTTTTAGTACATTCGGTACATTTGGCCAATTTTCAGCATTTCCTGAACATTTCGAAAGTTTCAGTTAGCCAATTTTCAGCATTTCCTAAACATTTCGACTGTTTCTAAAAATTACCAAAAGCTGTGCTGATCTCTTTGTTTTTTTTTTTTAGTAAAAACGTTAAAGTTTAGTAATTTTAAGTAACTTTTTCATGTTCATGTTGAAAAAGTGCATTCGGCATCTGAAAAGTACATAAATAATTTTCAAGTCTCCATTCAGTAAATTTCCACAAAACCTGTATGCCATCTCTTATCAGAACATGCATACCGCTCCCTTGCTGCAAGACCGTCATAACTCAAAAGAAAATGTTTCGAGTTAGTTATGCAAAAATATCCGCCATTTCATGTTTTATTTTGTGTGAAATAATCAGAAAAGCATCTAATGAACTTGCCTTGTGAAAAAAGTTTATGTTAACATACCTTTTTGAATTTTCACATAAAATGTAATACATTGAAAACTGTGAATGCGTTTTACTCTAACTTTAGGTTTAGGAGTTATGACGGTCTTGCAGCAAAAGAGCAATATTGTTAACAAAACTGATAGATTCAAATGTGCTTCTATATGACTTTGTATTTTTTATGATATGAGCTTCTCAGTAGGTGATAGTCGCAGTTGAAATTTTGCGTTTTCAATTGATCCCATTTAGCTCAAAAAGCAGACCTTTGAATTTAGTGCGAAAATCCATATTTATATATGTACAAACATATATTTCAAAATGACGGCTAATTCTAAGAATTTTCGTTTTAAAGATTATGTTTCAGAACATCATTCAAGCAAAAAAAAACTCAGCAAAAAAATTATAAGTTTGCTTTGTTCGGAATGTTTAATAACCTGCTAACGGCAACATCATCATTCAGCAAAAGCAACTGGCAACACTGGTAGTCAGTTCGTGTCCGTTGTGAAAGTGAAATGCTATTCGGTTTCTTCTGCGCTGCTAAAACTAAAATTTCAAATAAATTGTTGAAAAACTCATGTAGAAATAAACGCGTGTGCTTGTGGTGTAGTTAAAGTAATTTCTATTAAAATTTAAACAAAATTTTAAACCTAAAAACTTATGAAGGTACGCGAGCAAATAAAAAAGATTTGCAACTATTGACCATATTTTCCTACTAACTGCAAAATGCAAGGTAACATTTATACACCCAACTCTTTTTTTACACGGTAGATACGTTCCTCAGAAATCCGTGTAAAAAAAAAGTGTAAAAAAAGAGGCGTTTCCTATAGTAAAATGGGGGATACGTTCCATGTCATCTGAAAACCGTGTAAGATGAAATAAAGAACTATATTTACTTCGAAAAACCGTGTAAAAAATGTGGAAAACTATAAAATTTCAGATAGCATACAAATTGTATGTTCATATGGCATTTTATTGAGCATTAAAACTTAAAATACATAATTCATACAGGTGAAAAATTGGTAGAGCAAGCAAAAAACAAAAGAAATCTGTTAAGCCAGAATTAAGAACAGAAAAATTAGAATAGAAATAAAGAAAAAATATTTACATAGCTACATAATTACATACGATATTTCATTCTTATTTTTCTAAATGGTCCTGAGAGTAGCTTTGTTTAAGCCAAAATCCTTGCCCACAGATGTTGAACCTTCACCTCTTGCCAGACAGTCCAAGATTTTTAATTTTTCTTCCAAAGAATTGGCTTGCCTTTTACGAATCTTTGAAATTTTGGACATTTTGTCAACTGCAGTAACGGCAAAAATTTTATTTTTAAAGCTTAACTAAAAATGTATAGATAAAATACTTTTTTTCACTTATTAAGGTCAGAAATGTTCAAATCTAATTGATAAAACAAACAATTGATAAAATATTGCGAGCTTATAAACTTTAAACACTTTAATTAAGCAATATTTTATGTAAATATCATGCGAACAAAATGTGTAGGTAAGTGATATCGAATAAGGGAATTTCCCAGTTACTACTACATATGTATGTTCATATCAGCAATGGTGCCAAGTGTGGTAAAAACAAACATAATTACAAGACAGTGATTTTGAAACCGTACTAGATTAAAAATTTTTTCCAAAAAATTTTTTTTTTCAACCGTGTAACTTCAAATCCGTGTAAAAAAAGAGTTGGGTGTATTTGCGATATTCTATACACAAACCAAATCACATGTTCTTAACTGTTTAAAGCGTTAAACAGAATAGAGATGGGTGGCGGGAAATCGGTAATGATTACCCGCTGTCAAAGTAAAGACTGCCGGAAAATTGTTCGAGTAAACACAATTGCGACGGACGGTGGGCGTTGTTACATTCAGCTGTAATTTGGTTTTCATTGAAATTTTAAACGTAAATAAAACAAATTGACACAAACTGATTAGAAATGCGACACCGATCGTCACCCGCTGACGGTTAAAATATAATTGAAGCAGGCTTGCAGTCGTCCACCGCAACTCTGTTCTATTTCATACGAAAAAGTGTTGATTGCTTCCCGTCGCCCGTCCGTATTCTGTTTAACGCTTAAGTGCTACAAATTCCTATCTTTCTTTAGCGCGCTTCAATTTTAATGTCGGTAATTCCTGACCACTGAATCAAGGATACACCTTCTATTTTTTACTACAACCTTTTAGAAATTTCGCGGTGGAACATTCTTGATGATATGTCGAAATCATTTACTGCAACAAATAAACAACATAAGGTTATTTTCGCGAAGGAGATGAAAACCCTAGAACCCATACAAGATTACAAGCAGAACAAGTACATTGTGCAACAATAATGAGAGCAGAGTTTCAAGCGCAGTCTACATTAGCTGAAAAAGCATCGCCAGCCCAATAGTCATCTCCTGGGCAGCCTCTAGTTCGATTCCAATGCTATTTGAAACTCCCTATATATACTTTATTTTTGTAACTAAATTTTAAACTCATTGCTTTCTGACTTTAAGTCAAAATTGCGAAAAACGAAAATATTCATTTTATACATTTAGATGTAACAACTTGTTACAACTTAACTGAAGTCCATTCAATTTTATGAGTGCAAGCAGAAAACTTTTTAGCCAAGTTATAATTTGGTGGAAATTCTACCAACGTTTACCAAACTTCAATAGACTTTCTTGTTTTTTCGTAAGTTCGTACAAATGGCAAAGTATTGTAATAAGAAAAAATCTCTTCTCACAAACTTTAGTCCTTTAACTTATTTTTTTGCTGCGCTGAAGAACTCTTCGTTTTACCCACTAATGTAATCATAATCTTTTTCGACCATGCAATATGGCAGTATTGCCATAGCCATTTCCAATCCTAACTCATCCTTTACACTTCACATAAAGTGTCATTAAGTGAAGTGTATACGGGTATCATTGGCAAAGTAATGCTTTGAAGTTTTGCTTGGTCTGTTGCGATTTTTAGTTATTTTTTTTTTAATTTAGTCTACTTTTTTATTTTTGAAATTGCTGCTTATAAATGCTGTTTACACTAAGCAACACAATCGTATTTGCTTTTGTAAGAGAACTTACTTTTAGCTCTATACTTTCAGACCTGCTAAAGTGTGATTTCAATGGTTTTTTCACAAATAGAGGTTTCGCACTTACTGAAGTTTTTGCATGTAGCATAGCTTGGTGATTCGTTACAATTGTATGGTTTTCTTGTAAAAATCTCCCTCATATAACATAAAATGAAAACGCCGACATATGAATACCTTTACCATGACTTTAGGTGCAACTTTTTTTCCAGTGTACTTGGTTAAAATTTTATAATATTTGGAGGTTACTTTAGCTCGCTTTTTAATAACAACTTAAATACAAAAATTATGTTGCCTTGTGTTATTTTTGAGTATTTTTACCATCATCATCTACTGCATTTTGAGTAACTGTAGGATTGCATTACTTTTGTTCCCGCCGCTGTCGATGGTAGTCATATTTTTGTTGTGCTGTTTCAATTTCTATTTACTTTTGTCGGCAAGATGTTGCAATTTGTACTGTTTCAACAGTTTTAAGTTCTAAGGTATTTGTTGCTTCGCATTATTGATGTTTTTGCCTTTGTTTACCCAAAAATTTACTTCTCATCAGCATTTTTCAGTTGTTTATTTGACAGGTCTTTTTTTTAGTTTTTCGCTTGTTTGCATGCTGAAGTTCTTTCAGTATTATTGATATTTATTTTTTTTCATTTATTTGTGCTTACTCTCGTATACTTGAAGTGTTTGCGAAGGGTTTTTTAATTAGCATAAAATATTTGGTCGGCATGTTGTTTACGATAGTGATTTTCAGTATCAATATGGGAAAATCCAAGCTTGTATTTCTCCACAGCTATTTATTATATTTAGCTAATTTGGTTAGATAAAAACTGAAATACGCCTTCAAAATTAGTTTAAGATTACAGATATTTTCAATACCACATTTAAAAATCTTAGCCACCAATATCTTGCTCTTAAATCCCATCAGCTTCGATAAGCGAACCAAAATCTATGAATGAAAAGTTTCAATATCTTGCAAACTTTGGCACTAGTATCACACACATATGTACATATATGTACAATGAACATACACATATGCATTCATGTGAAATTTTTCACATGTTAACAACAGCAATAACAACAACTTGCACGCCATTCAATTCATCATACAAAGTTGTAAAGAATAACATTTCCGAAATAATGTTCGGCCTTGTTTGATATTGATATACCCTATACTAAAAAGCAGAAGCTGGCTACTACAACATCAGTTTGGATAAAAACTCTAACATATTTTGCGAAAAAAAAACATTTGGTTGACGAAAATTTTTTAATTACCTGCGGCCAAACCAAAAGCAAAAGATGAAAGAGCAAATGACTTGAAGATAAAAATTACCCTGTATGCTAACCGAAAATGTTTATCTCGAGTATTGAAAAGAGCTGAACGAGCCGATGCGGCGATAACGAACCGAAATCATTTAGCTTGGGCAACGGAAAGAGCTCGAGAAGAGCGGAATATTTTGGGTAATTGTTGTAAGAGCTGGAAAGGCTCAATGAGCTACGAACTGCGCTTTCTCGCTCTACTGTACGAGCGTCTTTAATACAATTAAAAACAATCCAATTTTCTTCTAATTTATGATAATCTAAAGAATATTTATTGGATCTCTGAAACTTATGCAAGCCTTCTACATACTCTTCAAATATATCTAAAAATAGCTTCCCTCCAAGTACTTGGTTTAGTTTCTTGTGTAAAATTTTTGCTAAAGACTTGATAAAATTTGAGGGCCCATCTATGAAAGTGCTGAAAAATCTGTTTGTGAAATCTTTTGGCTTTTCATATTTGCAAAAGTTGAGCAATAATTCATGGTACTAAATCAGGTCCCAAAATGTAAATTCCAGCAAGAACTTCTTAGGTCTCTACACTATTAATAAAAGACTTTGAATGGATCTGCAAATAACAATGATAATACACGAATTATTTGCAATCGTAATGACTAAGCGAAGCATATCCATAAATGCGTTACAAATCTCTGCATTAACTTAAGATACTTACCCAGTTTTATTGCAATTTCAGCTAGCATGCTGATCTATGCAACTTTGGCCGAAGAGTTATTGAAGCCTAAATATCAAAAGTGTAAACTTTCTCCCTCACACTGTTCTGTATTTGTTATTTTCTTTTGCCCCAAATTTTATTTTTAATGCCGTAGTAAAGTTTATTCAAGGATTTATTTTTTTTTTTGCAAATGCCAGGAAAACTAAAAAGTTTTTCACTTACATTTCGGTTAAAGCTATCATTTGTGTCTATGTATGTGTTAATAATATACGTATGTGTGTCGTTTGTCATTGTATATGATACTGTGCATGATATACTTGATACATAATCGAAGAATTAGTTTTTTTCTACTTTCTGCTTATTATATAACACAGGTTATTGGATATTATTTGATTGATTGATTGATCGACTTACCTTATGTAAGAGCGTGAACTCAGATAAATTTAATTATATAACAACTAAGGTTTTGCTGAGTTGTTTTGTTATAAATATATTGATATCGAGCTCACTATAAATAATAACAATGAGTTCATCGCATAAGCATTGGAAATTTTTGCAAAACATAAGAATATTTAAAGTAAATTATTAAGAATATTAGTTTTTAGCGACTGATAATTTATTATATTAAGAATTATTACATTGAACTTGCAGTCATTTTGCAAAGACCAATATGATCGTAAAATTTTACTTAATTGATCAATGCTTTTTATTCAACAAACATGACAAAGATAACAAATGGAACAATTTAACCTGGTAATTGGTGACATATGTTTCGGCTACTACCACATATATACACATTCTCATATGTATATACATAGCCTCATCAGACCAGTTTTTGGTTAATGTTGTACATGGGATCGAACCCCTGACCGTTCTTGAATTGCAATGTTATTTTTGACGGTCGCTCTTAACACTTGAGCTGTTGGGGACATGACCTTGAGGTGTACAATGTGCGCTTATCTATTTCAATCCACACACAATGTTCCATTTTTTGTTATCTATATACTTGTCACTTTCTCGCTTGTTTGAACATTGTGTGTGGATTGAAATAGATAAGCGCACATTGTACACCTCAAGGTCATGTCCCCAACAGCTCAAGTGTTAAGAGCGACCGTCAAAAATAACATTGCAATTCAAGAACGGTCAGGGGTTCGATCCCATGTACAACATTAACCAAAAACTGGTCTGATGAGGCTATGTATATACATATGAGAATGTGTATATATGTGGTAATAGCCGAAACATATGTCACCAATTACCAGGTTAAATTGTTCCATTTGTTATCTTTGTCATGTTTGTTGAATAAAAAGCATTGATCAATTAAGTAAAATTTTACGATCATATTGGTCTTTGCAAAATGACTGCAAGTTCAATGTAATAATTCTTAATATAGTAAATTATTAAGGCAATTGCTTTCAGCGACTGACTTTTATTTATTATAGATAAATTATTGATATGTATATATAAAAAGATGGTTCAAAAAATCTTCTTCGTAGATCCCTTTTTTAGGCTCAAGATTTAGTTCATGCTTATGAAAACTAGTACTCCCAAAAGTTTTCTAAGCTGAAAGTTATTTCATACTGCACGCCGCTTCTGAAAAAAGCTTGAAAATATTTTTGAAGTCGAAATATGATTTATACTGGAATTGTTATTAAACTGGTCGGTATTCATATGTTCCAAAGTCGGATGAATAAGGTTTTGTGCTGTATATCTAACATTAAGTATGCTCCAAAGTATTTTCTGTAATTTCTGAAACCCATAATATAAAATCTATGCGCAAATCGTTAAATGTATTGAATACAAAGCTGCAGAGCAGAAAAATCGCTTCAATGAGAAAAATCGGGTGCCCATTACCATTTAACTGAGTTACAGCATTTTGTAACTTTTCATATAAATTACTAAATTACTTTTTGGCCAAAATATCCTTTTTTAGTAAATATAGATTTTCGTGGAAAATAAGATACTGGTGTACAAATATGAAACCGGTAATTTTTTATTCAAAAAAACACGTTCATTTTGCGAAAATAGTTCCAAATTTAATCTTCAAAGTAATTCCCCTCGCTAGCTACACATCTTTTCCATCTTTCAGGCAATTTATGGATTCCTCGCCAAAAAAATTCTTTGTTTTTTGAGGCTATCCATTCATCGAGCCATTTTTGCACTTCCTCGTAAGAATTGAAGTGCGAATCGTTGAGTGCGTGTCCCATCGATGAAAACAAATAGTAATCGGATGGTGCCAGGTCCGGTGAGTACGGCGGGTGGGGCAGGGGCTCCATTCTACCAAGTTTTTATTGACCGCTGCTCGATGTGGCGATGCGTTGTCATCTTGGAATACAATTTTGTCATGGCGAAGTTGAAATTCGGGCTTCTTCTGACGTATAGCACGGTTCAAAGCGATCAATTGTTGATGGTAACGTGCACCAGTAACTGTTTCACCTGGTTTTAGTAGCTCATACCAAATAACACCACGCTGATCCCAGAAAATACACAGCATTGTCTTTCGGCCGAAGCGATTTGGTCTTGGCGTTGATTTGGGTCGTTGGCCGGGGCTCAAATATGATTTTTTTCGTTTGGGATTGTTGAAATAAATCCACTTTTCATCGCCAGTGATGATTCGATGGAGAAAACCTTTTCTGTTTTGCCTGGCGAGCAGCAATTCACAAGTGGTTTTTCGGTTTTCTTGCTGCCTGTCGATCAGTTCATGTGGCACCCATCTACCGACCTTTAAAATCTTTCCCATGGCCTTCAAACGCAAGGAAACGGTTTGTTGTGTCACATTAAGTTGTTCAGCGAGCTGTTGTTGCGTTTGACCATCATCTTCGTCCAATAATATTTGCAATTCGGTGTCTTATTGAACCACTCATTGCACTGTGTACGACCAAGAGCATGCTCGCCGTAAGCTTCAACAAGCATTCGATGCGATTCAGAAGCGTTTTTCTTCAAATGGAAACAGAAAATCAATGCTTCCCGCAAATGAGAGTTTTCAGGCACAAAATTCGACATCTTTACGAGCGAAAAAAATGCGTTGTTGTATGAAACTTGACAAATTGTGAACTGAATATTGTTGACAGATGACAGAATGAACAATTAAGACATTTGGTGCGGTTCGGAAGCTCATACATATACGGCTATCGACCGCTAGATGTCATTACCGGTTTCATATTTGTACACCTAGATAAAAATATATTATATTGTTACAGTTGTAGAAGCGGATAGATCAAATGGTTTTCAAGTCCGAAAGGTTTTGGTCTCTACGACTTAACTTAGCTATCATGCTTTGCACTTAGCTATATTTTGTGTTTTTTCCAGTTATAATACATGAGACTTTTTACTGAAAAACTTATACGTTTCGCTCATTCTTGAAATAGCTGCACACTTTGATTTTTTTCTTTTTTGAATATTTTTTGATACGACAGAACTATGGGGAATATACGAGTAATAATAAAGCTGATTCTTCAATCAATCTAAGGAATGCTGTCGATTGAAGTTCCAATTTTTTATTGAAGGCACGCTTAAGTTTATGACATTGGTGTGGTATACCTACCTGGTGAGATGTAGACATATAAAGAGACCATCGCGTTTCAAAAATATGCTAGAGCTCTTTCTAGAGTCTTGACCATTACTGCCTTAAAAGAGTGTTTCTGTCATCTACATAAAAATGTACAAAGGAATAATGTGTTTTGATTCAATTCAAAGCTCCCTCACAGGATTTCTAGGGTGCTACACAAGCTATCACCGTACAAAATTTAAAAAATCAGAGACGTACTTTCGAAAAGTGATTTAGAAATTTTATTCTTGATTTTCCATTTTGGCATTCATTAAAATTCTTTAAACCAATCCCCATGGAAATCCTCACTGTTGTAGTAAATACACCGAGCTTTATTTTAATTCAGATATAACGAACACTCCAATTAAGATTGGATTGCTCGCTATAGCATAAATTTTCTATCCTACTTTCCACGCAAAATTAATTTCAATATCTAAAAATTTTAATTTCAAAAACGCGAACTGTTAACATCAAAAGCTTGGCTCATTTCGAAAAAGTTATGAGGTTAAAACGATTAAATGATACCAATGAAAAAAGAGCACCAATATTTTCAAATAACTGGTTACAACAACGATTTCTACCTACACGAATTTAAATCGTGCAGAACTTTTTAACGAGTTCTATACATTTGCCTGAATATGAAACTTGTATGTATGTAATTCATACAATAATTATTATCAATTTCTTGGAAAAAATATTACAACAAATTGGCACGCATATAATATGTTGCATTATGCAACTATAAACTAAATGTGTTTGTTTTTTTAAATAAAATTCACAAGAAAATATAAAGTTCCCAACTCATCGGTTTTGAGTCACTATTGCTGTTGACCACCACGATACACTACCACGGTGAGCCTTTTAAGTAACATGCAAACTATAATTTGCTTGCAGTAAGCGTTATTTAACTTGTGCACAACTCCATTTATCAAAGTTACTTAAAAAAGTGCTAAAATTTCAATTTAATTAATATGGCAACTTCACTTATGGTTGCCGATTTGCTAAAGGTTATCGTCCGTATGTTGCGTTGCAGAATAACATAAAATTACATTGAAATTTAGCCCTTGTACACTATTTACTTATGTCGATTTGGTAGCAGAGTCACATAATTATTGTTGTATTGAGTTGCGAATTTCATGCAGTAATTGTTGTTGTTTGTTTTGAGTCAAAAATTTGAAAATACTGCACGAAAATGAAATCCAACAGAAATTGCAGGTAGCACTTAAACGCATGCAAATGTTAAGAGTACAAGAAAATTGCAGTTTACAATTGTAGATTTTCCTAAAAAAAATTTTAATAAATCTTTGGTGAAAAGGAAAAACTGCTTAAGTCCGTCTTAAGCAGTTATTCCTTTTTGCCACAGAAATAATAATAACGTATCAGCCTATATATTTTTTTGACATTTGTGGAAATTTTTTAGAATATCGCGCAAATATAGAATAGCACTATTATATTTGAACGAAATCATAAAATGACAAAAATTATATCGTATACCCAAGTATAAAAATTACGACGTGCTACATTTAATTATGAAATCCTGTACACATTCGATATGTCATTTTCTGATATGGCTTCCTTGCCGTAAAGTTTTATATTGAATTGCTAGTGTAAAATTTATCACGGCCATATATCTTAATGCGTGCACTTTCTATCCAATGCTAGTTTATGCCACGATACCGCGTTTACTTACATTTACTTATAAGCTTAGCTCATTTTGCTATGCTTTGCTATGCAAACTCGTAGTCGTGAACGACTCCACAGCATTTTTGAAAAAGTTTTTGAAAAATAACTCTAATAGTCATTAAATTTCATAGAGTAGAATCATATCAACAATCGTTCACAATTATGAAGTTTAAAATTAAAAATTCGCTTTTCACAACTTTTTTTCAACGCGTGGTCGTGAAAGATCCCAATGTGGCAGATTGTCAAAAAATTGAAGTGGTCCCGCTAAGGGTTAAGCTTTGTACAACTTTTTCTGTTACTCATCATCACATCATCAGTACGGATAATAAAAAACAACTTCTCACTTTAACATCTCTTAGGATGCTACTGACCATGGGAATTTGGTCAGCTGCACTGTTGAGAAATTAAGCGCACAGGTATGCATAGGATGAGTCAAAGTTAAAGTAGCCAACACTCAAAACTTATGACAACCTTAATGAAAATTCATAACAAAAGATGAACTTATATAAAAAGCTATAGCGAAGAAAAAAAAATTAGAAAGTACATTTAACGAGAATTTATTTAAATACCTTGGAGGCTTAAGAAATTGAATTCTGTTAAATTTAAATAAACTTTGAATGATGGACAGAGCGTAACAGCTGTGTTTGTCCCCAGCATATACATATAGCAGCTATGATTTGAACTGGAAGTTTTATAATGCCAACATAAAGTTATAAGTTAATTAGAAAAGTTTTAAATTTTCTTTATTTTTTGACGTTATTATTTTTGCTACACCGAAAAAAAAATGTATGTTAAAATAACAAAAAAGCATGTTAGCATAACAAAAAATTTCGTTATTTTTGATCCAACCTAGTGTTTTGTTATCGTAACAAAGTTGATAACATTAAAATAACGTTGTGATAGGATAACAAAAAATTGTGTATATTTAACAACATTTTTTGTTGTTTTAACAAAAATTTAGATACACTCAGATTAACAAAAATAAATCTTAACTTAACGCAAACTTTTGTTAATTTAACAATGTGAATCAAATATTTTTTAACAAAAATATTGCGTTAGGCTAACAATGATTTTGTTAAATTAACGAAACAATTTCTCACATTAACAAAACATGTTTCGTAATCTTGAGAAAGAATTTTTGTTAAATAACGGTTTCGTACTCTTTAATTTAACAAAATATTTTTGTTAAATATTCTTAATAATATACTTAGGAACGTGTATAACCTAAAAACTTGTTAATACAAAAACTATTTGCAGCAATATTGATTTTGTTTCATTAACATATTTATTGTTTTCTTTGGGGTGAATATAATACAATATTTATGAAATTTGATTAAGCTCATTTTCTATTTGTAAAATCTTGGGAGAGGATACATCGTATTTTGTCTTAATATTATAGAAATAACTTTGAATAAATTGCCAAACGGCGATACTTTCTAAGGGATATTTTAAGTTAAAGACATTAAATATCTTAAAGCAGACTTCTACAGCTTTCACAACTGAAATAAATAAATACTTAATTCCGTCAAAGTATACTAAAATTTGTTGTAGATTGAGGATGCTATCACCAACAACGAGAATCCTTGGTTGAATGTTAGAACCATCTAAATTTAATTTGGCAAGCTGGTTTTCCATTTCTGCCACTGTTTCAGCGATGAAAATGAACGATTTTTGGGAATCCAGAGTTGTAAACTTTGTAAGGCTTTTTTTACCATTGCAATCTTTAGTGGTCTTTTTTGTTGTTGGAGCCAAAACGGTGTGTAGCAGCCAAAATATTCCAGCATTTCGTCCTTCTGAGAAATTGTAAAGAAAATATATATAAGTACTTAGTTTGAAACCTTATATAAGTGAAAGTTTACTAAAAATATACATAAATACTAGTTTTTTATGTTAAATTTACCTTTCGAAGTCGAAGTAAGATTTATGGAACTCAATATGTCCTCAACAGATTTCAATTTCGATTGAAAGAGATGAAGAATTTTCGGAACGAAACTATTCCACTCTCTTTCTATAGCAATTGGATGATCCTTGAATAGAGCAGCAAAATCAATTTCAATCTGCAAATAAAAATGTTCATCAATTATTAATGATTATAATAATTACGCCCTTACTACTCACCAATCTGTGATCATATGATTTTTTGTAGTGATTCCAAGTTGCTAGTATTTCGTGAGTGGATTTACTAGGAGATATAAACTGAAGTCTGTGACCTGAACTGAACTTTTAAATTCTTTATGCTTACCCTCGAACCTGAAGCACCAATAATTTCTCGGCGGACCTGAATTTTCAATAATGGACGGATAATGTGTTAAGAGATGATGTTTCGGCTTTAGCGAGTCTTTAAATAAATTCATGTATGAACTATTGTGTTCTTTTATACATTTTTGTATGTATGTCTTTGATTGTGTGTTGATATCTGCTTTTATAAAAAAGCAGAGCAGTGTACGCAGTAAGCCAGAGTACCCTGTTTTAATAAAAAAACCGTTTATATTATAATATAAAAACGTTAACTATAAAAATGAAAACTCACCAATTTCCTTTGCCAGTTGAACAGTTTCTTCTCAAACGAAATTCTTTGACCTACGGGAATGTCAGGTGTTTTTCTAAAAATTTCTTCCAAGTGGAGTAGTTTAATATGTTTAAGCGCCTCTAAGTCTACTTCACAAGCTAGCAAGAAAAAATCACCAACACAAGAATTCATACATATTTTAGTAAAACATACATATACTTACTTACCATGCAATACAGCGAGTAATTGATTTTTCTCCTTTAATCTAATTAAAAGCTCCTTTTAATTCGTCGCAGTTTTGATAATTTTCAAAGAATGTTGCCATTACTTTTAAAAGAAGCACTCACAATTTTTATTTTTTAACACAACTTAGGTATAAAACCGACTGATAAAAGTATACTAACAAGCGATATTCAATAACGAATGCTAAATTTAAAAGTTCCGTTATAATACCTCTGGTTTTTGTAGTACTGACAAAAAGTTTCGTTGAGTTAACGAAAAGTTATGTAAAATCAACCAACATTTTTTTTTAACACCGAAGGCCAAATTTTGAAGTCCCGTTATAATACTTTTTGTTAAGTTTTATTGACGAAAAGTTTTGTTGTGTTTACGAAAATATCACCACAGTTAAAACTTATTTTTTGTTAAACTAACGAATGTTTTGTAATGTGCCGAAGCTAATGTTGTAAACATTTTCCAGTGTCAACAAAAATTTTTGTTATTTTACACCAAACATCACTTTGTTGTCGAAAAGAAAATTTTGTTAAACTTACATAAATGACATTCAGAAGCAATCATGTTAATTTAACAATGTCTTTGGTAAATTTTAAGTTTAGCTTGTGGTTGGCGTAACAAAACTTTTGTTATTTCTACAAAGTTCTTTGTTATTTTTGAAAAATAATTTAACAAAAAGATTTTTGTTGAATTAACAAAAACTTTTCTTACGCGGAAATTTTTTGTAAAAATATTTTTGTTGGTATAACAAAATTTTCGTTAAGTGCCTAAAAGTTAACAAAAAATTTTTGTTAAAAAAATCGTCATTATTTTTTTCGGTGTAGATAGTGCGCATAGTAGCAATATTTATAATAAATTTTTATGCTAAAAGACAAATAGAGAGTTTTAGTTTTTATATTCCAATTGCGCTTTTGTTGCAAAAGTGACATTATTGCAAATGACTTAAGTCCTTTTGGCGCAGTGCAAAAGATTTTGTTTGAATTTTGCACTCATGTGATTTGGTGCATTGCTCACTGAATTTTTCAATGTTATGCGATACAGATATTTGTTTTGTTGCAAAGAAAACCAAAGATGCTTTCAACATATTTGCGCTGCTTTACATTTGACAAAAAGTTGTGCTGCCAAACTTTTTTGCGCACTTTTGAAGAATTTTAATTTTTATTGTTACAGTTATTTGTTGATATAAAGCAAAAGTTTTGACGCTTTAAGTACTTTACAATTGTTTCTTAAATTGCGATACTTAAACAAAAGTTTTTGGCAAAGTAGTTTTTATTTACTTAACGATATGTTGTAAGTCTTAAGTATGTTAATTTTCATTTTGTGAGATCACAATATATTTTTTCAAAAGTTTTAAATGAAGGAATAAAATTTTTAATTGTTACAGTTGAACAAAAGAAATATCTGGGTTGTTTTCCTAACACAGTGCTTTCTCAACAAAAAATTTTGACTGATTTTTGCCAACTCGTAATTCTATACTGTTTAAATATATGGTTTTGTTACTTGAAGATCCAATTCAAATATAAGTAAGGTTTCATAGCAAAGTTATGTAACTGACCTTCACTTATGTGCCTAAGGTCAAACATATCATCATATATGAACGAACCAAGAATTTTTTGTCGTCTCCTAGCAAGTGCGCGGCAAAAGCAGAAAAAATGCTGAGTATTTTTCAACTGCTCAATATCACAACAATTTCTACTGTTGTCAAGAGGCCGCAATTTTAAACTCTCTGCATCTCTACCGAAGAAACACTGACCAGTTATCACATCAACAACGAGATCTTAAGTTTAGAGCGGTATGTCAGCGCTAAAGATCGTTGAGCATTCCATTCCGGCTAGCTTTGCCTTGTCATATTGCATGTGGATACTTGGGTTCATCTAGTGTTGATTTTTTAATATCATTATCTTCCTTATCTTGAGGAATTTAATTTTTCTGTTGTCAATAGCTTGCATTGAATTGAATGTTAATTGATGAGTCCGAGAGAAATTTGAGTATGAGGATGAGTATGTCATGACTTATTCTACAGATTTTATAGCAGGCTGAATATCTGAATACCATCTAAGATGGAGCATTTCTCCAGCCATAATACTAAGTACTTAGCATCAACTTCACTTTTTTATAGTAAATATCATGACCTAATTTGCTATTGAGCTTGAAGTCATCCGTAGAAGTTTTAAGACAACATCTCTCTTTGGAACTCCTCCCTGTAGTCATCTCTAGTTGAAAGGTCGATCTCTTAATTCCTAATAATAATGCAAAACTAAATATATGACTATGATATATGATGGATAGTCGTGTCAGATATTGACTTTCAGGTATTCTAGGAACAATTTCAGTAATGTACTTATAATTATTTATTTTATAGCAAGCACATATTTTACAAACTAGAGTTCGCCAACTGGTTTAAATTCAACCATTATAGCGACCATACAAAACAGATCAGTACCATTTTACCTATTAAATATCATAATATGTTGCCCAATCCCTATTTCTATCTTTTCCTTAAGTTTTAATCTATCTGCACACCAAATTTTATCAAAATCGATATATTAAGCAATGTAAAACATACATGTCCATTAATATACTGATGTTGCTGTGAAAACATATATTCTGGGAAGAGTCGCGGCACCGCCTATTAAAAAACAAATGTCTATCCTCAGGAATCAATATATATCCATATCAAATTTCATGATAATTGGAGTAGTAGCTCAGCCGTGATACCATTTTCCCCATTAGGGGTGGTGTCACATCCACTTAAAGTTTTTAATGCCCATTTTAAGGATTCAATCCATTTCCAAATCAAATTTCTTTAAAATCGGCTCAATATTTTAGCCTTAAAAACGTATTTTCTCGATAGAGGCGAATTCTTCTGCTCAAAAAAATAACATTCTGCTCTGCCTACCCAAAATATATATCACATTTTTGTCTGTACAGGTATAGTAGCATGAGGAAGATTTTTATTTTGAACCTAGAGCCAAAAATTTCCTAAACTCAGTCTTTAATTTGCTACAGCAAGCGATTAAGTAGAATACATATTTACTTTATTCATATTCAATTAATGCGAATCTAATATCTTTCTAAAACTAACTCAATTTTTTTAAGTGTTGTAAAAATTAGCTAGAGAACAAAAATTTAGAGTAAAAACTATTTTGAGCTTGTATTAAAAATTTTTTCAACATAATCCTTTCCTTAATTCACATTAAATTTAATCATTTAATTTACACTATTTTTTCACCACAATCCACACTTCAGCACGTACATAAAGACAACGACTCCTTAAAGATATTGCTTTTACTTCTCACCACATACATAGTATTCATGTATATTTGCACCTACTTAGGTCTCCTTACAGCTCTGCTACAATCTAAGTCATAGTCAATATTTTCATCTCACCAGCACCTCCTTGTGTTATCATAGTGAGAAGCTACAGTAAAACATGCGCATATCCATGGAATTTAACAACAACCACAAGCAACCATAACAATAAAAAGGACCTCTTTGGTTTTTACTTTAGTTTTTTTTTTGTGAGGCACGTGGTACAACAATATGAAAAAAATAAAACTAAATATTGAACATAAAATGTTCGCTCACCCTAGCTATGCAGCAACATAACAACAACAAAAAATGGGTGTTGCCCTACATCTGCGACAACAACAAAAACAACAAATATTAATAAAAATTGATATTAATTTTTTTTTCTAATATTCACTCTAATTTTCACACGCTCAATTTTTTATATTCTCTTTCTCTAACACATCGCCACCAAATGCTCACACTTTGAAAGTTATGTTACGAATCCTAAAAGTATGTTATGAAAAACGAAATATAAACGTTTTTGTACCTATAAGAAATACGCACAATTTTTCTTTGAAAGTAATTTTATGTTTTTGTGATTTTGTTTTACAGAATTTTATTCTGGTTGTTGTTGTTGGCACCACGTGGTTTTGCTTTGTTGCAGCAGCTGTGACCTATCGTCGCTCAGTAGGCGTTGATTTTTGTGGTTATTAAGGACTGGATTTTTTTTAATGTTCTTTCAATATTTTTTGTGTCGTTTTATTTCTTGACTGTTGAACGCCTTACATTGCCGTGTTTCTTCTTGAGGTTTAATATATATACGTTCGATTTTGCATTCTTCTGTGTGTTTTTTTTTTTTTTCATTAAAATTGATAGCAAAAAGTTTCACTCATTGAAACAACGGTGATGTTAGGGCTGATTTAATTTAAAATAATATATAAAAAATATATATTATATAAAAATAATATTTTAACTACAACCACATATTTTATCGACTTTTTAAACGATTTTTATTTCTCTAACTTATAATAAAATGCTGCAAGTTTTCTTTAAAAGTTTTGTATTGGACCTGTTTGATTAGAGTGGTTTCTCTGTTTGCTAAGTACATGCAGAGGTTTTGATCAAAAATACAAATTTAAGGGAAATGTTTGGGTTTAACTTATTTCAGAAGAGTGTTGAGACCAGCGCCACTGTGTTTAAGAACTTTGCTAAAGATAATATTGATGACAGCAGTCAACCGTATACCCGATATGGAATCAAAAATACTTTGACATTTTCCTTTTAAGTAAGGCTCCAAATTTGAAGCTTTCGTATGGAGTCCTGATAATGTAGTCCTATCGAAGCGGTACTTTAATCATTTATCTGCTGCAAAATAATATAATTTATACTTGTAGATCAATATACGATTTTCGTGGTTTCCGAATAAATTCAAGGCAACTCCTATAAATATTTACATTAGTTCCTTGAATTGAATTGACACAGTCATTGCTTACGTGTAAACTTTAAGAACATGTAAGCTTATACAAACGGCAACACTCTAACTCGTTAGTTTTTTTATTCCAAAACTTGTCCTATTCATGATTTAACTATATTTAATAGTAAAGTCATGATCCCATTCACAACGATCGAAACTCGATACTTATGTCTTGTCGCCCCTGTTGCTCTACCGCGAAAAATTACTCGTTAGCAAACCCTGCAGCCGAAAACGTGAAGTGCTTCTTAATTTTTCACAAAACTTTTTAAAATTCTTTAAATTATATTAAAGTTACTTAAATTCTAACTTAATTGTAACCTTTTTTTTTATAAATTTGCCGGTGAAAGCGGTGATAAATTTTGCTACACAGCAGTAACCGTCACATCGGCAACCTGCATCGTCAAAAGCATCTTCATCAGCACCATCGCAGTCACCACCACAGTTTCACCAGGATAACCCCAGCCCATAGCACCTTCACCAGCAACGTCATCACAGAAACTTCATCAGCACCATCGCAGTCACAACAGCTTCACCTTACCATTCAAAAAAAAAAAGAAAGATTGTGCCCGGCCAACTGCTTGTGGTTTCAGAATTTCTGCCAAGGTTACTATGAGCCGATCTTCAGATATGCGCCCTTCTTATGTTTAAAAAAGCACTTACCAGCGCCTGCCCGACATCAAAGCTTTAACTTTAGGTAGATAGAAATTCAAAGATCACTGGAAAGCCGGAAATTTGACAATGAAATTTGAAATGCATTAATTTTTTTTTTTTTTTTTGTACAATGGTAGAGCGCTAGTAACCTAAGGATTACTAAGGCCAT
This sequence comes from Meiosimyza decipiens, assembly GCA_963680825.1. Classification (NCBI taxonomy): domain Eukaryota; kingdom Metazoa; phylum Arthropoda; class Insecta; order Diptera; family Lauxaniidae; genus Meiosimyza; species Meiosimyza decipiens. Next base: position 20,854,531 of record OY804260.1, on the reverse strand, counting down.
AAGTCATCAATCTGAGCAGCATTTGACAAAATGAGAAAAGAATATTGCTAACGAAATATTTTGATAGCAAATGGGATCAATTTTCATATATTATGCTTTATCGATGGAGGGTTTATCTTCCTTAAAAATATAACTTGAGCTACAGCCTTTTATTTTTTTTTTTCAACATCTTTGGAAAAAATACTCCATTCTTTCGTTTTTGATAAGAAAAATTGAACTGTGTGATGTAATATGACGCAAACACTATTTGAACAGAAAGATTAGTAACACCTACGTGTTATTTTTTTTGCAACGTCTAAGCATACATCATTTTTTAATAAAAACTTAAAATGCCATTTTCTTACAAAACTATTTCAATTCATAAATATCAAAATAAGTTACGTTGGATTCGTTTAGTAGTACTTAATTCTAAGGCTTTTTTGGGCTAAAATTTTTCTACCAACCATATGTATTTGAATGATCTTCCTTAATGCTTCAACTTTTTTCAAACCTTAAAGTTTTAGCAAACAATGAATATAATTTCCCCTGATATTATTTATAATGAGTAAGAAACATGATAGAATTTTCTCCTTCGCCAATGTGGTGAGTTTCATGCTTCTCAATGACAAAGCATAAAATATTTCACACGAACAAATTTTCAAAGAGAGCGCAAAACGATTCCACGAAAACATTCCGATAGCTTTCAATCAAAGGTACCAAGCAACACTCAGGCACAGAATTTTTGACTTCAGTTGAAAGTGAATCAGCAAAACGTTAGCACATACCAACTGCAGCATAACTTACAAAGAAATACGAAATACTTATCCATATGGACGTATGGGAACTTACTTAGGAAATTTATAATCTTATCCACAAAAATAACTGGAAAATATTTCAACTTCCGTTCAAAGGGGTTAAAGAAAGGCAAATGAAGCTAAAACTTAAGATGCAAACATACCAAAAATGCTTCAGGATATTTGACACTTAAGCAACATTAGCATTGTTATCCTTGTTAATTACTTGTTATTAAATTAAGCATTTTCGGTTACAACAAAATATGAACTGTCATATGAAAAGAAGTGTTTAAGCAATATCTCTAAATAAAATTGTTCGAAGTATTTTGCACAAAAGATAGATCGCATAAATTAACTTAAAACTGCATAAAAGTTCAGAAAACGCTGTGAACATTTAACTTTAGTTCTGAACTTAAAGCATTTAATAATCCTCGATATGCAAACTAACAATTTCATACAGTCAGTCTAATTGACACAGAAAAAGGAAAGTTCCCCCCATATTCTGATGAATTGAGATTTACTCAACGATTTTTGATTAGTCGATATTTTCACATATCAATATCTAACAAACTAAGCATTCTATAAACTAGACCTATACTGACGATAAATGATTGGATGAACAAAGTTTTTCAAAATTTTCATAAGATTAACATATTTAAAAAGTTGGACCGTAATGATAGTCGCAAAATTAAGAGCGCTCTAAATTAAATCCTAGTTTCACCTAAAATCGAACACACAGAGTGACCCCATAAGAAAAAGAAAAACTTACATTAAATTATGAGAAAATCTTATCGAACCCACGCTTTGTGTTCACTGTCCTAACCCCTATGCCTATTTGTGATTATAATTAGGGGCCTTTGATTTTAATATACGAGCATGTACCGTGGCTCATGGGTGGAAAGGTCCGTTTTAATTTTTTTCTCGAAATTTCCTTTTTTGTCGATAAATCGATAAGTAGCGTTACTTAGGTAAAAGTCTTGGCTAAAATACACATGCAAAATATCCTCGCTAATCCTCCAGGAAGATGAGTACATAAAGAAATGAATGGAAGGGACAAATCCATGTTTACATTTATTTCCATAATTCTGTAACGGCTATATCGTTATCGAAAATGATGACGTTAAATTATAGATAATCACAGGGGCTATAATTATGGAACTTGATGTAAGTGCTACTATTTTTCATATATGTCGAATATGCCAATTTTTGGTGTAAATGTTCAAGTGTCAAAAAATCATTGATGGAAATGACATTTGGAGAGTTTATTGTCATTATTGTTTACTTCATAGCCCCTTCTAACTGACCCACTAAAAATTTTGGGAATCGCATTTAATAAACTTCTTAATTAGAGTCTTACAAATTTTTTCTCCTCCTGTGAAATTTCAAAAACGTAAGGTAGAACCTTTCTACACGAGAGCGTAAATACCGTCGTTTTTGAACAGAAAATTTCGTAAAAACTATTTCTTCTACTTTTTATAGTTTCTTAATAAATATAGTTTACCCACATTAAAAATATTAATTTGACACGCTGCGTCCATCTTCAACATAACAGCAACATTAAATTATAGAAATTACAGAATATTGTTATTTTCTACTTGTCAGTTGAAATGCAAGTAATTGCCTGAATTTAGCAGGCATTGTGACGTTCTGTCTACACAATGAAAATGCTTGATTAATGCAGATAACATTTACACAAACTGCAAGACAAGTGAACACATTAAGAGTGTCCCATTAAAATATTTTGACCATAGAATAGAATGGAATTGAATTGACCGCAATCAAAAACATTGAATTCAAATAAATGTAGTGAGCTGAATACATAGGTACATGATTTCTCTGATTTTTCAAAGAATTTTCTACAGATGGAGCAAAACTGTCAAAATATCACCATGCAAATACTATGTGAAAATCGACCAAAAACTTATTTATATATTTTAGTAACTTGTGAAGTCTAGTATCTATTCTTTTAAACTTAGTTGTGAATTTATTCTCCCATTTTTCATGGTTCTATTAGTCTTTATTAGAGTAATTGTATGGACAAAAATACGGACGATTGGACCTATACCTAGTCAAAAATGTGTATAACTAAATTAGGTTTTGAAACGTTAGAATCTGTTTAAAACTATACCCAAAAAATGTTGTGTATATGTAATTGTCAAAATAATTTCAATGCAATATCTTATAACTTTTTAGTACACTTGCAATAGTGACACCCCATCAAATCAAATCCTTAAGTTTCTTTACATACAAACATAATCTTAAGTACTATGTGCACGCATTCAATGAATTGTCTTACAAATAGACCGCACTGACTTGAAGATAAGCCTTTGACCTAATAACCCTTATCCGTTGAAAGGACTAATTAAGAGGCAGGCAAATGTGCTGCTTCCACTGCTGGTGGTGGGTTTCTCTATGAGCGTGTGTACATAAGTAAATCAGCGTTTGTGAGCACATCTATACAATTAAAATTGTTGTTGCTACTTCAACAAATTACACAAATTGAATTAATTAAAGTTCTGGTAAAGATTAACTTAAGCTTAAATCAAAGTGTTTATCATCGATAGAGATGGTTCAGGCTTTTAATGAAATCATCAGATTTCAATGCGAAATAACTTGTTAAATAATTTATTGCTTAAAATTTTTAACAAGAAAATTAACAACATGACATCAAATGGGCTTGATTTGAGCTTCAAATTGGACTTGAACATGATATGAGTTGAGTTGAGTTGCAATTATTTTGAACGGCTTAGACAAGCACTAAACAAAATTAGACTATTTTTAAAAGAGGGCGTGGCATAGGCGAAGGCTTGGCTCATACAAAAGAAAAAAGTTTAAAATAAAAATATTGGCAGCTATGTATTAAAGTAAATATTGTCAAATTGAATTTGTAGTAGCTTCCTTGCAAACAAAAAACTAAAAATGTTACATCGAGGATTCTTTTGAAGTTAATGATACAAGATTCCGTACAACAACAGTTTATGATACGAATTACCATAAAATAAAATATGAGGAACTTGATTCTTGGACTTACCACTTTTTTTATTAGCGAAGTTTTTTAACTTTGAATTTATGGAGCAATTAAGTTTATTAAATAATTGACGGCATTAAGTAAAACAAACAAGTTGTGGAAACTTTAAAACATAGCAGCAGAGCATCTCTGGCGCACGTTCCCCGCCATATCGCGAAACAAATACCTCTTTTTTTGTAAAAACTTATGACGTGTCCTTTTATTTGCACTATAGGGTATTAATTTTCGGCGACGTTGAGGACCCCTTACTAGTTATAATAAGTATAGTATATTATATAGTATTCCGAAGTTTTTACGCAATTTTGCATACACACAACAATTCACCAAATAAAAATCATGTCCTATTTTAATCATACGTCATTGACACACAAAAATTTAAATTGCAAACAGCAAATTATTTTGAAAAAATATTTAATTTTGGCTTGATGTGTGACCACAATATGAGTACATCAATTATTTAAAAACAAACTGAACACAATTTGATTGCGTGTAACCAGACAAAAATTATAAATTTTACTTTTTATTAACTTTGCTGGCACAAGATACACGTACATATATATGTGCATATGTGTGCAAATGTGCATGCATCGGTATTAATATAATTAAATCAATTTAATTGACGATAAATTATATGCACCACATTGATTTTGCACGATGAAAAAATTATTTCAATGCTATCGATTCTCCACTATAAATCGCCCACATATCAACACTTAAAAAAATTTACGTATCAAATACTATGCAAATTATAGGAACAATAACAACAACAATATGTAATAATATCATAATATCGCGACGCCACAATAGCAGTGTTGCAGAGCGTTAACACGAAGCACAGTGTGGTATTTCTAATAAAATAATTAGTAAAATTTAAAAACAAAGGAATTGTGTTAGTGAATGTGAAGTAAAAATATTTCAATTCAGCCTTGAGAATCTGAGAAATCTTAGGATCTCTTATGTGCTTCATCATCTCCTTATAGAGCATAGATCATTCATAAAACTTTGTCGAGTGCAATTAAGCTTTCAAAATTTTCCTAATCAGGAAGCTCAAAAATTTTAAGACCCATAAATTAAAACACTCCTGGTGAGGTTTGAGCCCCAAACTACTACCCTTGCGCAGGGGCCTGATGGAATAACATTAATTTGATCAACACATGATATTTTTGGGCGAGAACCTGACATTTATTTCCTGATACGTTGTTTTTATTTTTACAGAGTCAAACTTTTGTGTGAGGGATTTTCATCAAGACCTTGGCTGGGATTAGTGTGCAGTCACTGTGGTCTTCTTTCGAATGCTAACATATGGAAGAGGTCGATTGATTGAGCCAGAAAAATTTTTATAAAAAGATTAGATCTGTAATAGTAAATAATATTCTGATTAACTGATTTCGTCTGAGTTTGTTGCCTGCTATCTTACGAGCTAAAAGTGATCTTGCAGTTATTAACAAAAATCGATATATTTGTATTGTATTTGCTTTTATTGACTAATTGTTAAAGTATTGAAAAGAAACCTTTCTTCAAACAGAAAAATGTTGAGCAAAATACTATGTAACTTATAGTCTATTAAAATTATTCTGCTCTACTTTAAACCACACAAAATAATCACCATACGGCACTGAGCTTTGTTGCTTGCGGCAACAATTTTAATGTTGTTGTATTGCAGTTGGCCATTTTGTTTGCAAAATTCATTGGATTATTTACGCTTACGCCAATATTGGTTGCACCATTCGTGATTTGGGGTTTCTCACTCAATTCAATTTGTGCTTGACTTTTGGCAACAGCCCATATCCTGTTGCTCAGCACAGACTTGCTTTTGCTCAGCTAACAAACGATTTACATGAAATGCTTTTTTGTGTGAACTTTTCCCATAATATTTTTTGCAATTTGTTGTTATTTTTATGCGTTTCATTTGCAATGTTAATTAATGCATGCCGGTTACATGGATGCATTTTAGCATAGAGAGTTACTGATTTTCAATTTTTAATTAGTTGAAATTAGCTTTATGTGTTAATTGGATTTATGTATAGGTATGGATTAGGTACAGATTTTTATTAGAATTTAAATTGAATTTATTGAATTATGAATAAATAGAGATAATAGTATGGCAATAATTTCTTGCATAGTTTTGAATTTTTAAAAAAAAATTTTTGGTTACATGTGGCAATTTTAAAGAAAAGCGCATCTTCGAAGCTATATTTCTATTACAGGGTCCGACAGATTAAGCTTTACAGAAATGTATACTGTTAAACTGAAAATATTAGCATTCTATGTGCCAAATCCCATCTCGTAAATACTTCTTGCAGCCACAGTTCATAATTTTAAGCACTCTCTGAAACTGCGAACTTTGTCAATCAAGAAATGCTTTGGAATCTATTTTATTTTTATTTAATTTCTCTTTCCAATACACACAACGAGAGATCAGAGATTTAGGCCACAGAACTGCTGGCGGCGAACGTACGATGTCCAGCATTTCAATTCCAAGAGCTACTGCTTCTCACCCCGATCAAAGCTGGAAATTAACTTTCAATATTTTAGGTATAGTCAGGCTTAGAGTTTTTTTTTTAAATAAGACTTTTTCAGAAAACATTTGAAATCTTCTGAGAACTTTTTTTTTTAAATTTTTTCTTTGAGAGTCTTAAGTTTCAAACAGCCGAAAACAAATAATAAGAAAAATAAAATCCGAAAACAATGTCTTTGAAAAATCTTTGAATTATTCATAATAAAATCCAAAGGAAAACAATCATATAATTTTCTTATGAGAAAAAGATCCAAAAAAAGTACTTTTATATTCAACAAAGTCTCATCATATCAATCGATGAGAAAAGTATGCAAATAGGTTTTACACATAAAAGGTGTCGCTCCGGACCCTGGAAGGGAAAAACTATATCATGCACCAATTGATAAGGAATTTTCGACGGTAGATTTTACACATCAACAGGCGTGTCCCAAGAATTGTAGATTGTAACGCTAAAAGACCCATTCAGATTCAATTTTTGAACAAAAAAATTTTCCACCAGTGAAATGAATTTTGGATATAACAAGGTTCAGTACTGTGCCCAGGAAAAACCCATATTGCCCAATTATTGTAAAAAAAAAATTAACGCAGCTCGATGTGGCAAACATATCTACTGGTGAGACCTCTGTTCAATGTTGGACCCAGGAAGAGATTGTTTTGGAAAATACATTTTTTTTTTCACCAATCAACAAAACAGGAACAGCTGTGTACCTTGGAAAGGCCTTATTTCGAGAGAATGAAATCGACATTAATCGATATGAAGTTTCTTAATATGAATTTCAAAGATACCCAGGGTTGTCTGCGATCAATACATTAGCCCTTTTTCGAAACAAAATTATAAACGTCATGTAACGTAACTTTAACTTTAAACGCTACGCTAAGTTTAGGCCACATCATTGAAAAAAAATTGTTTTCATAGAGAGTTAATGGAAAACGCCAATCAAGCAATTTTGAAAAACTGATTTTAAAATTCAAAAGAATGATGGCTGGTTTGTATTCTCAACTCATGCATAGATAGACACATGTCTCGTCGCCAGCTATTATGCTTTTCATGAAGGTGGGGCTCGTAGAGGACATGCAAACCAGCCAACAGTCTTCGAAATGGCATAACGAACCTTAAAAGCAAATTCGCTGAAGAAGCTGAAGGCCATCAGCCTACAAAAGATGTATATAGAAATGAACCAAACGCTGTCATAGATGGAAGTCATCAAAACATGTTTAGATTTTTCGATATAAATGAAATTAGTTTTTTTTTTTTTCAGTGAATAATTGCAAAATAAAAAGCTTTGGCTTTACCTTGGGAGAATAAAGTTCCCAATTTGGCTAAATGTCATTCATTTGATATTTGAAGTCATAAACAGCACATAAACCAAAGGTAAGTTTGCATGGGTGCATGGATGTATGAATAGTCGGATGCATGAAGTTGAAATGGAAAATGTACCACTCTAAGTGTGACCACTATTGCAACCGTACGTATGTATGCATTTACCTTAAACTGAATGTATGCGTGTGGTTGTATGGTTGTATATGGGAAAGTAATCAAATGTGGCCAGTTAATACAGTTGACTCAATGTCTGAACTAAAGTGCAATGACATTACATACCAATATCAAGCACCAGCGGCTGCAGGTAGTCAAATTTTGGTAGTATTGAATAAATGCCAAAGGCATTACAGATTGACGGTACGTAAGCATCTGCTGTGAGAAACATGCGGCCAAATGTTGCAAATAAAATTTAATTAATGAAATTTTGTATGTTCCGTAGACTAGAGTGGTACTTATTTCTTAAGATTTGGATTTTGCATTAAATTTCAGGGAATAACATTTACATAAACACGTGCCAGCTGGTGTACAAAATTCTGGAAAATTGTTTTGGAAAACAGTTCTCGAAATATTTGATTATGACAATAATTTGATAAATCTTGTATACACATATGTATGTATATTTTTAGTACACAATTTGAACCATTCCACAGAATGGCAATATTTCGACCTCAGATGGCGCCTCACAAAACGCTAATGCGTGAGGAAGAAATACAAAACTGAAGTTTGATCGTCTATATCTTAGCGAATCGGACCTATTCAGCACAAAATAATACCACGTTTGAAATTCCATTAATATAAATTTATAGCACACCTTTCAGAAGCCATTCGCATTAAATCTTGCAAAGTTATAGTTACGTTTCAGAAATCTTTCATTTCAATTCAGAAATCTTTCTGCAATAAGTCAATGTTCACCTTTTGATTTCTTATGAAATGTTTCTGAAACGTTACAGAAACCTTGCAAGATTAAGGAAAAAAACTAAACCATTAATGCGACGGCAATTGCAAAGCGGATGAGCTTGCTAGGCAGGGGACTACTGCACAAATTCCTCAGGACAAGGAAGGTGTTGGCATGCCACTTGCTACCTGGAAGTTTCTGCTTAAAGAAAAAATGGTTAAAAATGCTAATAAAAGATGGACTGAAGGGTCAACTTGTAATATAACAAGGCAAATCTGGCCGAAATGGGATGCGAAGCGTTCGTCAGAACTAATTTCTCGCACTAGACATAGTGTCTCGTGAGTTGTCGCAGTCATAACTGGCCACTGCCTCATCGGCAGACATGCGGAGAGATTAGGTGTTAGGTCCTTTGACTTCTGTAGAAGTTGTGGAGATGTGGAGGAAGAGGAAAATATTAAACATCTTCTCTGCTCCTGTCCCGCACTTGCTAGAAAACGGCACAAAGCACTTGGGTCGTTTTTATTTGATGACCTGGATGACCTTATACATGTCAGTATAGGTCAGCTATTTAGTTTCATAACGAATTCTGGCTGGTTCAACGAGAGGGTATAGTAAAACACCCTGTGGTATCACAACGGATCATGTTTGGTTTTGGCCACTCCTACCTAACCTAACCTAACCTATGCGTCATCGGAATCAGAAATTATTTGATATTTTAACTGCTTCACATCGGCTTTTATTTTATTCCGTCATCATCGGTCTCTGTTATATTTTCTCATTTTACCCGCATCAGCATTTGCTTTAATACTTTATATGCAGTTAAATTTTTGTGACGTTTTTTAATTTATAATTCACAACAGTAAATACATAAAATTACACCTAACATCAAACAGAGGACCAGCCTGACAACATTCACATAGTTCTTTACTAAATATGTACATGTTGAATATATGCAATGCAAATAACAACAAAGTTACATCGAATCATTAAACATTAAGATTTCATAAGAAAAATTCAGCCAAAGTTGTATAAGGAACCTTTCAGAAACATTTCAGAAAGGTTGCATGTGTAAGATTTCATTTATAACGAGTCAGAAAGATTTAATTTGAAAGATTCACGAAACGTGAACGAATTTGATTTTATCGCTTATAGTTAAGGACTACTCTGATGTAAATACCTGAGAAGTTAGGGAATAACTAGTTCAAATTACATTTAATGTTGACTAAGATGTTCGTTTCAAATTTTGAAACATAGATTTTGATTGGTTTTGTGTGACATTTATTATTAAATTTCAATATTTTGCCATATATTTAATCCAAAAATAATATTTATGCATTTTGCGTACAAAACAAAAATCAATTCGCAAATGTTTCCCAACCACAACGACAACCACATACCAAGGCTCATCCCATAAAAATTCCTAACACCTTACCATTCGCATTGCAATCATCGATAAACACCAAGGCATCCTAACTTTAAGCTTTCTCATAGGACCAATTTCAATAAGCTAGCACACACTTCATGGACTTAACATGGGTGGGTTGGGTTAGCTAAAAAACCTATACACCACAAGACTAAAAACCACGTAGCACTGTAAAGGCAGCTTAACAGAGATTTTCACTACGCAGGGATTCCGTAGGATTTCAATGACAACTGTAGCAATGCAAAAAAAAAAATAAAAAAATACTATGAAAAAAACCTCAAACTGACTAAAAGTCATAAACACAATTTTTTGCAGTTTTATTGCCGGATGTGTGCTGGACTGTTGTATAACAACAAGATACAAAATAAAAATCCCTAAAAAAGTTGAAATTCTAAAAAAAAACGCTTCCAACAACTAGATATCCAAAAAAAGGTCAAGTGTGCGGGTAAGCAGCTGCCTCGGTGGCAATGCACAGATACCAGGATTAAAAGCTTAATTTCGATTTTTTTCTTTTTGTAGATTTTAACAGTTTTCTTTTTTTTTTTGTAAGCTTGAATTAACTTCCATGCAAAATAATTGACACTTGAGCGGTAGCGACTTAAATTCCAAATGATGTTTTCATTTCTTGCTATTTCTATCTATTGATTTTTCAAAATTAAGTGATGATATAATTTTCTTAAAAACACAACAAAGTGACTAAAACTATTTTAGAAATCATTAAACGCAACACTTTACTATCTTCCCATAAATTTCACTAGTATTTTGAATGGCTGCACTAACAATTGTTTTTTTTTTAATTTTGAATATAAATTTTTTACGGAGTTTGAAATTCTGAAAAATTCTATAGACCATAAAATTTAAAAGAGCAATTAGCATTCAAATTCGGACTTCGATTCGACTACCGCATTAAATCGGACTCCGAACTGGCTTGAAAACTTATGTAAATGAGATGCAAAATTATAGTTTGTCACCATTTTCAAATCTGCTTAGACCTGGTATGCTGTATTAGATTGATATTTTCCTATATATAAAGTTTGTGCTATTTTCAGACAGCATTCATTTTGCTTTTAGCTATATTTAATTTTTTTATTGAAAAATATTTTTCACTTCAAAATCAATGGACTTTGCATTAAATAAAAATAAATTTTCTCTGTGTGAAAGAGCTGCTTATTACTAACATTCCTAGCAGTATTTTTCCAAGTAGCAACAATCAAGACAACAATAATAAATGCCCCCTTTTTTGAGCGGCTTAATTTATTTCATTACCATTTTACGCTGGTCGACGTTTTTCGGCGACATCCGTTTCTTATATCGCGCACAAGCCATGGCAAAGCATAAAATTAATTCCTAGAAGTATGCAATGCAAAATTATATGCTCATTTTTCTATTTCTATTGTTGCTGTCAGCGTTTGTTTGTGCCTGCTGCGATATTGCCAGTTTAACGGCCAACAAATGGACAAATAGCGGTTAATTATGAGACAAGCCAGCAAGAAATGTATGGCATTGTTGCGAAACGAAAAATTGTGATGTTGTGTTTTAGCGTGAATAGGAAATTGTTTTGAATGAATACTTTTTTTTTAAATAAAAGTTTTTATGATATTTTTATGTGTCAAAAAATTTAATAAATAACTATGTATGTTAACACTACATTCTGTATCAAATAAATTTTTAACTAGATAGTAACAATTTTGTAACAACATAATTTCCCAACAAAACTGCAAAATAATCAAGTAACATTTAACTCAACCCTATTATCCCTTGTCAATAAAACAAAATTTCAATAACCTACATACAAAGCAATAACTTTAACAACAATTTAACAAGCCACCCTTCATTGCACAAAAAACATACACTCGCATAGACGCGCCCTTTAACAGCATCCATGCCCATCCGCTGAATCATCATCATCATACGCTTGTTTGTAGGTCATAAAAGGAAGCGCTTCATTGCATCCGCTATGAAGCGGAAATGAATTTATACACTTACAATATAACAACATAAGCTCACACACACAATTGCCATCGTACGTACAAGCAGACAGTATTCTAAGGCATAACAATTGACTGGTGTTACAAGACAAATAAACAAAAAGGAAAATAAAAAAAAACAACCCTTACTGAAAAAAAAACCCAACAGCACGTATCATTTTCAACACTTTTGCCGCAGGAAATGTTTGGCATTTTTTCCCAATGCTGAGATTTTTTTCACTTTGTTTTTAAATTTTTGTTCTCATATATTGTAGATCAACCACAACAATCTGTTAGCACATATGTACGTTTACAAGTTTGCAAACATAGCTAAATTGCAAGTTTGGTTTTGCTTTAATGCTGTCATCCCGCTAGGAAACAAAAATGTATTATTTCTAGTGCAGTGCGAAAACGTGAAAAAATATCTAAACAAATATGCTAAGCAATCGATGTTAAATTTGGACAAGCACCAAATCACTTAAATTTTACTATTCACTGTCGAAACCAAGAAAACTATAACAAGACGATCAAAAATGCCACTTGGTATAAAAATTATTCGAAAAACAAATAGCCTAGGAAAAAGTAACTTAAATAGTTGAAAATTTTTCGGAAAAACAAAAGCTACTTGGACACACAAAAATATTTAGTCTTTGGGAAAATGAAAAAAACCGACGAATGAATAAATATGCGCGATAATGATTTAGAAAATAAATATTTTTCAATGCAAACCTTAAAATTACTTCATAACTTATTAGAAATCTTCTGAATAAACAGAATTTATTTGAACGAAGAAAATTATTTATTGGACAAAAAAAGAACAAGATTCCACCTGAACATGCGAAAAAATCAGCCAAAAGTAAATAATAATTTGCACAAGCGTTAAAATAAAAGAAAAAGGTCCTGCAAAACAAAAATGTTTACTGTTCCAACGAACGAAAAAATGATATAATGAATAAAATACCCAAACATGCAGAGAAATGATTCAAAAGTAAATGCCTAATGTGCACAAAATCGATAGCAAATCCGTTTTGAGTCCTATTTTTATGCTTCGATGCTCCCGTTTTGAATCTGTCAAAACAATGCACAAAACGTGACATGAAAGGCAGTTTCCAAGTTTTCATTAAATAATGATATCATAATTGATTATTTTGCAATAAATAAAATTATTTTGATTAAAAGTCCAACATAAACCATATTATTGCGTCTCGAATCCATATTATTTTAAAAAAACGAGTCCGAAACGGATCGTAATAGAAGTCCGCTCCGAGTTGGAGACGATTCCGAAAAAGTAAAAAAAGCAATTCGCAATTTTGAGAGGAGTTTCATAAAAATACCAATATCATTTTGGATCCGACAATATACGAAGAAGTGGTGAGTCCATCTCGAATTCGAAACGGATAATTATGGCACACTGATTATCAACGCAAACATTAAATTGATTTTATTTTGGAAAAAATACCTGGGTGAAGAAAAAAGTAGTTGGACCAACAAAAATATTACTGTCCAAACAAAACAAAAATCACGATAAGTAGAATACTCTCAACACCCGATGAGGGGTACGATAAAGGTTTAGCGTTGTAATGTGTGTAAAATCATCTTAAATATTCCATCTGTGCCAAATCCTACTTGTACAATCAAACATTTCTATACAAAGTTTGGTAACACTTCCGGGAATAGTTTTCTTATCATAGCATTTGAAATGCTAACTTGCCTAATTCATTCAAAATTTTATCCTATCGTTGTCTGATACTACATACTCTTGTACTGTTTTTAGGAAAATTAAATATAATAATTTGAAATATTTTGTTTCTAATAAATCACTAAATCTTGTTTTTATTGAAGTGATTTAAATACTACAAGAATGAACTCAAACATTCAATATTTTTACAGGATTTTAACATAAGTTGACATATTCAGCGCTGTAACTCAAAACTGAAAGCATCATCATTTCATACATATTCATTTTTCCTATAAATCGACACACATATTTCCAAGTGGGAAACATCGAATATATGTATGTACATATTTGATTTTTTTTTTTTTGTAAAAAATAAATCAACCACGCCAACACATTTGATATCCATTAAAAATTTCTTTCAAAAGTATATTGGCAGGAAATTTTTAATGTAATTTATACAGGTCAATCTAATTGCTATGGTATGAAGAGGTAATTTTATATGTTTTAAAGAAACTATATCATTTTAAAAGTATATAATAATTTTGAGGGCATTTTCAAAATATGAATATTACTTTGCCCACTGCATTTTAGTAGAGCAAACAAATTTATTACACATTTTCAAAGTGCCAACAACAAAATTAACAAATTAAAATTTGGCAGAACATTTTGCGCATCAGTAATAAACTATTTATTTGTCTCATTGCCGTGATGAGCTATTAAACAGCTAACTGAATCATTACTTGAAAATCCAATTTTCTTCATTTAAATGCATTTTATAAAAAAAAAAAATTATATTTTTTTTTATTTTTTTTTTTTCATGTATATATACTTAAAAATATAATATATATTATTCTAATGACTGATAAATCACAAATTTAAATCTTCTTGCGAATTACATGATCATAGATAATAACATGCCCATACTTATCTGAAAAATGCATAGAGCGCGTACAATTGTTGCTATACAATTCGCGACTGATATCAACACAGATTTTCTTGTGATCACCACGATGCATAAATATTAAACCATTCTCAACATCATGCATAACAGCATAATTATCCGAATCATTATAGTATACTTGACCAGTATGCCAATCGAAGTAGCTCAGATCATGTGGCTTGGGACGTAGTTGAATACGTTCTTGAAAAATTGCCAACCAATCGCTGGCGCCTTCCATATGAAGATTACAACGTCGTAAGCTTTGCTCAAAATCAATATAACCGGAGCACTCGAAACCGGACTTAAATTTGTACTTGAGAAAGATTATGGTCTGAAATTAAAAAGTCTGATGAGCAGTTTTTATTTATTTAGTTAAGAGTTGTGACATATAAGATATATAACATGCGATTGGATGAACCAACTGAGATTTCGGACTGCTTCAAAAACGAAATTAGACTTTTTGAACCAGTTCACATATCTCTCTCAAGGATAACACAACCTACGTTGCGTCGTTGTTCAAGGGGGTCGGCGAAAGAGATGATTTCATAATCTCTCGTTAGTTTTGTTACACAGCGTTGTACTCAATGTAGCTGCTCCAAAGTAGATTTTGAGCATCGTTTGAAATATGCGAATTGTACTGATGTTTGGCCCTACATTTGTTGATATAGGCGAAGGACAAAGATTGGCAAGAGTGAGTTTTTTCTGACATCATTTCAAGAACCTTGTATACATAATCTGTACAACTCAGCTCCGATTGAGCTGATATGCACAAACCGTCAAGAATTGTTGCTCTTGAAATACTTTTGCTTTTATTGTGTGCTTGATATGACTTCAGACGAAAAATTGTACAATTCTACCTTTTTTAGACAAAGTTTACTCATTATAATCACCAAAAAAACTGGTCTCGTTTAGTTTTTCAATTTAAAAAAGTGTAAAGAGTTTGAACCATGTGCCTATCGGAGGGATCTATATATTACTAATACTTTCTAAAGATAGTGAAAACACTTTGCATACCGAAATGATTTTCTGATTATTAGCCTTTTCTCTACCCGCCAACTCGTGTAGTACTGGATCATTTGATGTCATAGCATCGCTAAAAAGTTGCATACCCTTCTTTGTTGGCCATAGTGATTCTTGTACTGCGGCCTTCTTGATGGCATACTGGTCCGGTGTGTAAATATCAGTAGCGGAACGATAGCCAAGTTCGACCAACATACGACAGAAGCGTATGTTACGTATAAAACGTATGTCATTACGCGTAATGAAAGTGTCCAAGTAGTCTTCATATGTGGGACAATCTAATAAAAATAAATCCTGAGCTGCACTCATCTTGAAAGTTTCTCTGTTTCGCTATTTATTGTATTTTTTTAAAATTAAGTTTTGGTATATTTTTTTTGGAATAATCAATTTTTTCTGGCTATTTTTATGTTTATTTTATGTAATATTTTTTGCAATTTTTAAGCGTTCGTTTTTTTAATTTTTTTCGATTTTATTTTATTTTCATTTATTTTATTTTAATTATTTGCACATGCTTTTTTTGAGATTTCTTTTGTTTTTAGTTTTTTTCAGTAATTTTTATATTTTATTAATTTTTAAGCGTTTCAAATTTGTTTAAACTTTTTTTACTAATGACATATTTTTAAATGATAGATATTTGTTTTGTCAGTTTGGGAAAAAATTCTTCAGACCTAAGTTCAACCCAGGTGAAATTATTACGGAGAATCAGTTTGATTTGGGAAGATGAATAAACGAAGACTATCCTTTCATAGTGCATATTTATTTTCTTATATTAAAGCCAACAGGAGCAGCGGAATGTTATAATGAGAGAAAGTTTTTTAATGACTTCGGACTTAATAATACGAGTATAAGTTTGAAATGAAGTTCATAAGAATCCAGTTGAAATTACGAAAGTCATTAGGAAGAGCGTCAGTTTTATTTGGCAGATGAATGATAAAAAATCTCTCATCTCAGAATCGGTATTTTTTTTAATGAAACTAACAACAAAATCTAATACAAAGGAGTTAACGATAAATGTGATGGTTTTTGACGGCAGGAATTGGAAAATGGTGAAGAAAGAGATATTTATTCCATCGCTGGAATTTCGAAATTTAAAGGACATTTGTGAAACTACTTGCTTTTTTCAATTAAGATCAATGACAGGAACAAAATAAATCAAATTAATTTGGGACGATTGCCACAATTGGCAATCAATTTAGAAATTACACCATGAATTTGGGGGAAAAAAATAAAAACTAAGATTGTACAGCAAAAATTTGTAAGGTTTTAACGCGTGGTGAACTTTTACTGTGAAGTCATTATCAAAAAGAATTCTACTTGGCAGATGAAGTAAAAAACCAGTGGTAATTTTTTTGTAATTAACTAACAAATAAAAACGAAGTAACATAAAAAAGAATTGACAATAAATTATAAGATTTGCCTGCCAAAATTCAAATCTGGCCAACTATGAAGAAATAGATTTTCTTAAAGACCTTACGTTTGGTAGTTCCACCATGTCAGAGAAGCTAAGAAACGTAATATTTGATATCATTAATGATTAGTACAGAGTAATGAGACAAAATGTATTTAAAGACGCTCAAATTATATGTGTATTGTTCAGATTAAATCCACTTTTCCCTAAATTTTTTACATTTATTAAAAGTTAAAAGTTCAATGACAATTCACTGATAAACTTAAGTTAATGTAAAAAAACCTATTCAAATCTAATGAAAAAAATAAATTCTTTGAAACGCTCGAGAACTGCTCCTCTTTAGCAAGAAAAAAAAAACTCTTTCAAACAAAAAAAAGGCCCCCTGCCACGAATAAAGATTTATTTGAAAATCGTCACAATCAATTGACATGACGCCAGATCTAAGGCATCACTAAAGAAATTAATGTTTCGGAAATTATTAAGATTATTCAAATATTAGCCTACTATATGTTTACAATATATTTATAGATATTACACGTACAACAAACTGTTGAAAGAAGGGAATGATAATTTATGAGAAATTTTAATGACACTTCACACAAGTGAAACCATCAAAGTGACCAAACCTTGTTAGCACATAAAAAATATGTGATTCGTCATTGATCTTCTTAAAAACTTTTACGTGTGGGGATAACTTAAATTATTTCAGATTTCAATTTGAAACGCTTAAATGCTAATTTATGAGTAGTCATATAGCGTGGTCAACGGGTGTAAAATGATATCAAAAATAAAAATATAAGCAATATAGCAACAAATCTTAAAGAGCAAAATATTTATGCTCACTTTGCAAGCTACTTATGGCCATAAAATGGACGTAGTCTGGGCAAAACAATTCATCTATTGCCAATACCTATGAAACAAAGTAATGGCTTTTAACAAAAATGATAGCTCCTATCAATTTGATATAATAAAAAAAATAATAGCGAAGATCTGACTGAATATTTTTGCAACAATTTAAATCTGATAACCTTAGATATCCAATAAAATACATGATAAATCCAATAACATTATTTGATTTGTTGGAATAAGTGGTATGTTATCACATATCAAATAATTATTACGCCTGCACCAAATATATAATTTGTCAATTATTACCATATGTGAATATAAGGACTGTCCCAAAAAAAACTTGCGCTTTGTTTTTTAGTTATAAAAAAATACCCAGTCATTTTTTTGTTCTTTTTTCGTTTTTTATTAATAATGGCTAGTGTTCAGAATATAAATAACTAAAAACTAAGCAACAATTTTTTTCCACTTAAGTCTGAAGTCTTGTGGATCTTTTGCAGTCTTACCAGTCCTTCGAAAATCTTATTTCATTAGAGCCCAATATCTTTCAGTTGGGCAGTTGGGCGGATTTGCTATTTTTGGTACGAAATTGATCTTTTTACTTGCATACCATTCCATCGTAGCTTTAGAGTAATGAGAGGTTGGTAAATCTGGCCAGAACATCACGGTACCCTCATGTGCACGAATAAATGGAAAAAGACGTTTTTCGAGGCACTCGTCTATATAAACCTTGGAATTGATTGTGCCTTGCGTAACAAAAAATCTGCTTCTGAGACCAAACCGTATATTGCTTCAGAAATTTCGAAATTTTTTTTTTCTTTAAATATACTAGACACATGCCCCTTTTTTGGTAATGCATAATCTTCGTGCCCAGATAGCTGCTTAAAATCTGCTTTAACGTAAGTTTCGTTTTCCATAACACCGGAATCAAATTTAGTCAGGTACCTTTCATTCAATTTTCGGGCTCGCATCGGAGCCATCAACTGCTTTTCATCACAACGATCTGGTACTTTTTGAACTCTGTATGTCTTTAGCTTACTTTTCTTTTTTATCTTTTGCACAGTAGATTTTGATGTATCTGCTCTAGCCGGCATATCTCGAACTGAGGTGCTGGGATTCTGCTTAAAAAGGCCCTTCACCTTCGCCGCTACCTTTGTATGAGAAATTTTGGTTTTTTGACTGACCTTTTTTTCAGAAAACAAGTAGACTCTTTGTATATTTAGAAATATCCGTAAAGACACTTCTTTCTGATGCACCAACTATTTTTGCTATAGCTGAATATTTTAATTCTGAATTTTGCAGGTATGTGGACAAAATCAGATTGCGGACTTTTAGTTGCTTGTTAGATATCTTTGTCGTTAAAAGTGCTATCTTCAAAAGTTATACATCATATTAAACGTCACTTTATATAGAACAATTATAGTGTCTTTTTAGACCCATAAGATTACCAGGTAGAGTATAATACAAAATATAAAAAGCGCAAGTTTTTTCTGGGACAGTCCTTACATACATGTGCAAATAAATCGTCTTCTCTGTGTAGATATAGATTTCGTTCAAATGTTTATTCCCTTGACACTACGTTTATAATTCCAATAGAAATTATTACTACAAGTGAGCGTTACACTGCCCATAGAGACAAAAACTTAAATTGTGATCTGTTGATGTCAAAAGAGTCATCCAAGAAAATTAAACTTAGATACGAATGCAAGATAGAAACAACGTTGCATAGATGGATATAGCGGCATAAAAATAGAGATGTAGACAGAGCTACTGGTAATTGTTGAGATACAGACATAAATAGAAAGAGAAAGAAAGTTCAAATATGTGATCCTTCGAAACAGGATATCCGTATGTGACCAACAACTAGTCAAAAATAGAAAAATAAAAATGTTCGATCATACCACGCGATATCACAGAATATTTGCAAAAGGGGTCTTCACACGTAGTATGTAGCATTTTTTTGCGTTAATGTGCTTAAGCGTTGAATTACTACACATCTGAGAAAGCTTTTTCGATTTCGTAGCAACGCCTATTTTGAAGTTATTGGTCTTCATAAAATTCATGATCGGTACATAGAGGTCAAGAACATTCGAAGTAATCTTTGGCTTCTAAAAGTTTTTTTCAAGTTAGTGTGCAAAGAATATTATTCACCATAGGAAAGGTATGGAAATGGCATATTGAAATAAAAAATTAAAACTTATAAAAGTGATAACTTTTGTTCGTTTTGATTTTTAAAAGTGTGTAGAATTGTTTCAGAACAATCCCTTTTACCTGACAATTGATCATGGGATCGAAATATGAATGAAAGAAAATATAGAAAAAAATGCATATTAAATGAGACCGAATAAATTGCAGCTTAGTTATATAATTTTTGCAAAGAGAAAATAATGTTTTTTCGAAAAAAACCTTCATTCCAAATTTAAAATAATAGACGTTCATATCTCGAAAACTATGTGTCTGATTTTAAACTCACTCATTCAATTATCTCTGACATCATACGATATTTCTGCAATCGAAGTTAAGAATTGCTAACTAGGACCCGCCATTATACCCGCCATAAGCATTAAAATTCAGGACAGAAAAATATGGTTTTATAAAGAAAATAGGGCAAAGTACAAGATCGATGCGCCGGGCAAAGACGTAATCAGAACTTCAAAATATATAGCATGGAAACATAACAAATCGATATTAGAAAAGCCTTTTCATGACCCACCCTATTGTACATCTCTAAAAATAAGGCATTTGCATATGAAAGATTATAAAAAGTAAAGGAGATAAACAGACCAAGCAAAATAAAAATGTTAAAAATCTAAGGAAAACAGAACACAGAAAAAACATTAAGTTTTTTCCTATGTGTATACACAAGAATAACAATAAAACAGAAATGTGGGAAAATCTGTTCATTGCAAAATTAAATGAAAACAAAATAAAACGCCAACAAAAGAGCGAAATCTCTAACTTTTTCCAAAAAATAATATAAACAAAAATAAAGAAAATCATCCCCACTTTTGTCATGGACGACGACAGGAGAGGATATTTTCAGCTGCTGATAGATAAACGTGCGGAAAATTCGTTTAGTTTGCGCGAAAAGCTTGTGGTGACTGGATCGTTAAAAATCGAAAAATCTCCGCGATATTGTGGAAAACTAAAAAATTTCTATATGTATAAATGTATTTTTATAGTTAATTTTTTCTTGTGCGCTATATGGTGGTATATGAAAAGCTTTACGTAATATTAAGAAAAATATATTACTTACATATATTTTGTTTTTCATATAAAATTTTAAAATTGATGCAATTGCGCTTAAAATGGTAAATATGTATGAGAAATAATGAAATTTACCAATCGAAAAAGTGTAGAGTTTGTGATATTATCGATGTAGTGAAATATTTGGAAAAAAAAAATGCATTACATTATAAAAACATTTCTCTTATTATTGCCAATATTTGCCGGTATAAGTAATGTATATCAAGAAAGTAGTAAAGTCGAAATAACCGTAGGTAAGCTCAAATAATAAACAATTTCTGAATTTGAGACGACTTTGTACACTCTTCAATCATAGGTGCGCTCTTCTTCAAGGATGAAATTGACATAGAATTAGGTTTCGATCAGGCGCTGCGTGATGTTAATAAAGCATTTTTTGATTATAATTTTACTGCAATTAAACGTTATGTGCCATCGGATGACAGTATTGTGCTGCAAAAATTGAGTAGGTTTTATTCAAAACGATTTACTTCATTAAAAAACCTTTTGAATTTATAAAAAACAAAAACACATTTTAGCATGCCAGTTAATATCGGATGGCGTAGCAGCTATTTTCGGGCCAAGTTCAAAGGCAACAAACGGTATGTTGAAAACAAAAAAAAAACTTAAATATTTCGTTTTATCTACATGTACATATCTTGAATTCCTGCTGAGTGCGACACATTATATTGCTCTCGTTTGTTATTCTTTCTTTAGTAGTTTTTTAAAACACATAAGTATTTTTCTTTCCATTGGCTTTAAAAATATTGCTTTTTATTTTTTAATTTTATTCGAATGACTGTTTTCATCTCTCTAATTTGCTGTTTCTTTATTTCTCTCTTTTCAAAACAAAAAACTCTCCAAAAATAAAAATATCATAAATAAAAATATGTTTGTTATTTAACTACTTGCACAGATACTCTCCACTTTAGCTTTCCTTTACAATGTCTCTCTTTTATCATTTAGATATCGTTGCTCTCATTGCAAACCGTACCGGCATTCCCCATCTGTTGTACGATGGTCGTAGTGACTCTCCGCTGCAGCTGCAAACAAATCGCCGGATGACCGTGAATGTAGCGCCATCTGTACCAGTTGTTGCGCGCGCTCTCGTAGATATCGTCAAAACGGATTATCTGTGGCGGTCGTTCTTGATTGTTTATCAAACAGAAGATGGTAAGAACTTCATATCAAATTTGGTTTTTCAACATATTCCAAGCCTAAAACAGAGCTAAATATTTCGTTTATCGCTGGATACAGTCCAGTGTTAAAAACTTGGCATATATAATTGCCATTCCGCTAAATAAATAAAATAAGTACTTTTTAATAGACTGCACAGCCTCAGCTATATTTTAAACTTTAAAATTTAAATTTTCTACGCAGAGCTGACATGTCACATATTCCACAGAATTAAGTAATATAATTAGATCAATCATATATTTGATAATTATTTCTAAATCACATGTTTGGGTTGAAACAACTATTCATTTGTAGCAAACATTCATTTCTTCTTAATTACCAAGATATTTTTTTGGTGGATGATAAATAGTTAAGTCGCTAACATGTACATTTATTAATATCGTTTCAAGAATAAACCGATTGACAAAAAATATATATTCAAAAACATCAATTCAAAAATATATCAATATAAAATATTGGACTTGGTATTAATCACCATCGATTGATACAATACGAAGTTTTTCAGAGAGATGGACGAAAAACAGCCTTTATGCGATGAACGTGGACATAGCTCAAGAAATGAGACCAATGTTTGGCTGTACTTTGGTATCACTTCTAAAATTAATTAAAAGACACTTTTCATATTTCTTCTGAAAACGTTCTGAAGTGCCTATATTTTAGACATTTATGTTTGGTTATTTCATTAAATTTTTTTTTGGTGAAAATGCGCTGAACCATCATGGGTCGGAAATGAATTTGGTTTGGTGCAGACAAAAAATTTTAGGGTCTTAAACATCCGCAGTGCGGTTAGGTCTTCCTTTATTGGTGCTAAGAACTCATTTTATATTTTCTCAAAAAATTTCTTATTTTGTGGAGCCAAGGACGCTATTTGTAGTTTCTAAAACTCATTTTTGAAGATTTTACTACTGATTAGTATGATGACCAAAGGTACCACTAGTGATATCGAAAACGAATTTTTGACTTTTTCTTATAAATATAAGTTTATAAATAAATAATTTCATAATTTTTCAAACAGGATTAATACGATTGCAAGATCTGATGAATATACAACCACTAAAGAAGGAAATGATAAAAATAAGAAATCTTGCTGATTACAAAAATGACTATCGTGTCTTATGGAAAGAGGCAGCGGAGATATTTCGTGAACTGCATGTTGTGCTCGATTGTGAGCCAAGCGAGTTGGATAGTGTAATGAAGGCTGCCATACCATTTAGAATGTTGGGACCGTTTCGGGTAAAATCCTATGTATATGCATTAGATAGTTGCTTGTGGAAACTTTATTTGAACCAAACTTTATTTTGGCACCAAATCTGAAATCTGCTCACCAAAATAATATTGCTGAGCAAGTTTCACGCGCTGTGTGAAAGATAATAAATTGAAACTTGGGCTCTGATGGTTTTCAGACGGGCAGATTTCAAATTTCGGTGTGCCTATACTTCACGGTTTCTACATTCAATTTTTACATTTTTGCGAAATGTTTTTATGATTCTTTATCAAAAACTATTCGGTAATTAGTTGTTTTCTTTGTTTTTTGAAAATCCCTTGTTTTGGAAAATTCTATTTCGCAAGTTTCAAAGTTGCAAAATTTCTTGATTTCCAAACGCATGTATTCATCTCAAAATGTCATGTGGAAACCGTGAAGATGACCTGCATACAAGAGGATAGGTTAGGTTGGAGTGGTGGCTTAGCGCAACAAGCTTAAAGCCATAAGTTGCACTAAAAGTGTCATTTTAATACCACATTACGTGACATGGCGAGACCTACATGAACTCGATGCAATATAAGAGTTATTTAGTATATACATACAAGCGAAAATTACGATACCTTCACTTGTCCATGAAAAAGATTCTACTATCTCGACAATCAGTCATTCTATAGGGGCGGATACAGAAACAAATTTGGCTAGCAATGATCTCACAGCATCCGGCTCAAAAAGTCGTCATATAATTAATTATAATTTTTTCCTCCAGAGCTGGTTCCTAACTAATTTGGATACGCACAGCTCACGCCTGCGGGAAGTCTATAATGAAGACTTTCAGGCCAACATAACTGCGGTACGTATCAAAGTTACCGATATCAATCCTTTTGCTCGCCAAAAAACACACATAGCACGCGTGGATGTGAGTTGTGGAGATTTCGTAGTATACTACTGAAAATACTTAAGATAATTGTATAATTTTAAGGAAATTTTAAGGAATCAAACCATGTTGCCAACATTAATATATGATGCAGTCATTTTATATGCGAACTCAATACGTCAGATAATTACTACACTGGGATATTGGCCACCAGAGCAAAGTTGTAAGCACGAACCTTATACAAGTGAGCCCTGGAGTTTAGGAACTGAAATAGTGAAACTAATGACAAAGGTTTGTGATCATCCATTTGAGTATCGAAATGCTTTAAAAAAGTTGATCATTATAGATATCCGAAGATGATGTTGAGCCCAATTTTAAAACGGAGAATATGAAATTTAACGAATGGGGTCAACGTGTCGAGTTTCATTTGGAAATCTTTAAGCCCACAATAAATGAACCTATGGCAATGTGGAAACCAAATGGCAAAATTGGACCCATAAGATCACTCTACACTTTTCAAAGTTCTTTCGACACGAAAGACTTTTCGCAGCAAAGGAAAAAGTTTATAGTGGTCACAAAATTTGTGGAACCCTATTTTATGATGAAGTAAGTATCTAATACATTCCACCCGGTACAAATTTCATGAAAAACAAAACTCTATTTAATGCGAAGTTTTCTCGGAAATACATAAACTTCGACAATATGCGTTTATGGCGATAGAATTTTGATAGTTATGGTTATGGGCGTCTTCGAAATCGGAAAATTGTTCGATAAATAAACGAATCTTTAACAAACACTTCGATTAGAATTATTCGAGAAAACTTTTAATTTCGATTCTGAAGTTGGATTTTGTGCTGAGTGAGATATAATGATTTAATTTTAATTTTTATACATAAAACTTATATCGTTTTTAGAGAAGATCATGAAACTCGTCGAGGTATGGATAAATATGAAGGCTATGCGGTTGATCTTATTCAAAAATTGTCTGAAACAATGAATTTTGAATATGATTTTGATATAGTCGATGGGACTGGTAGCTATAATCCAATAACAAAAGAATGGGATGGAATTATTAGAAAATTAATTGATCACGTAAGTTATATAAATTCTATACATATGTTTGTACTTTGAACAGAACGGCACTTATTGATTCATCCTTCTTTTTTTTTCTAGCAAGCGCAAATTGGTGTTTGCGATTTGACTATAACACAGTTACGGCGTCAAGTAGTAGACTTCACAGTACCATTTATGCAGCTCGGCATTAAAATACTATACTATAAAAAGGAACCAGAACCGAAAGACTTATTCGCTTTCTTGGATCCGTTTAAGAATGAAGTATGGGTATATTTGCTGGTTTCCCAATTTGTGATGACATTAATGTTTGTTTTAATTGCACGGTAAATGATTTTTCTTATTAAATTGTATGTGCGAGCAAGTTTCAAGAAATTAATATGAAGGAAATCTGAAAGTTATGTAGGCTTTTCCACATTTCATTTACTTTTAGCCTATCATTAGATTATATTGCGACCAAAGTAGACCTATTGTGACACCCTCATTTATCAAATTAAATCGCAAATCTATGAGTTCAATAAAAAACAACTGTACTCTATGGATCATTTTGGGAAACTGTTTTCGCAGTTATGGAGAGAAATCATATAGGGCGAAAATTTTTGGAATGAATAACTTCGCATATCTGTTGCGTTCGATATATGTCCAGACTCTCAGACAGTACTTATGGTAACTGCAATAGAGTTCTTGTTCTATAAATTCACCAGCGGATCGGGCAGTTTGTTTCGATGGTTTATGCGTAAATATGAGGTATTTCCATAAACCTCTCCTCCCACTCCTTTATCTATCTTGTAACGGTCCGTATACCAAATTGCTGAAAACGTAGGGCGTGTCTGTTGTGGGAATTAAACTTTAAAGATGTGCATTGCATGCGTGGATAAACGATGATCCGAAAAATCGGCCATTAAGTTCTTAGCCTTCGTTAACTTTTTTTTTTAGTCTAAGGTGAATAGTTTCGGAATCTTCCACTTCTTTTGATGAAAAACTGTAGTGGAAAAATGTCTAGTCAATTTAATGAAGAGTAGGAGTTCTAATATAGAGAACTACCTTTTAAGTGTGAAACCTTCTCTGGTTAAACCCTGGATCCGATTCTAACCAAACATATATATATGTTCTACTTTCCACAGTTTCTCATACATTGAATGGCTAAATACAAATCCTTGTATTCGAGAAGCAGAAGAAGTTGAGAATATATGGAATTCTTCAAATTCTACATGGTTAATGGTTGGTTCCATCATGCAGCAAGGTTGTGATATACTACCAAGGTATGTTAAGGAAAGTTTGATTTGAAATTTAAACTGTCTGGTAACATACTGTTTTGTAGAGGCCCTCCTATGCGTATACTCAACGGTATGTGGTGGTTTTTTGCCCTGATGATTCTAAGTACATACACCGCAAATTTGGCTGCTTTTCTTACGAGTGCAAAAAATAAAAACGAAATTAATGGGTTTGATGATCTGATTGGACAGGATAAAGTTAAATATGGTACAGTTTATGGTGGCAGCACTTCGCTGTTCTTTTCGGAATCTAATGAAACGGATTATGTGAGAGCATGGAATCAAATGGTTCAAGCCAAGCCATCTGTATTTACGAAAGACAACAAGGAGGGCGTTATTCGTGTGGCTAAAGAGAAGGGCAAATATGCCTTTCTAATGGAAACTACTGGCTTATCATATGAGGTTGAGCGCAACTGTGAATTAAAGCCAATTGGCGAACAAATTGGTGAAAAACATTACGGTCTAGCAGTGCCGCTAGGTAAGCAACATTTTTTATTTAAAATGAAGAAAAAAATTAAATGAATTTATATAAAAATAAACTATTATTTTTAAAACTTTCAACTTACAGGGGCCGATTATCGTACAAATCTTAGCGTTGCACTCCTGCGCCTTAGCGAAAGAGGTGATCTCTATAAAATCAAAAATAAGTGGTGGAAAAATGATAAATTAAAATGCGATAAAATTCATCAATTGGATGGTGATGAACTCTCAATTTTTGAATTAGGTGGAGTTTTCCTAGTGCTGGGCGCTGGCATGGTCGTTGCAGTATTTGTAGGTATATGTGAGTTTTTATGGAATATTCAACGTGTAGCAGTTGAACAAAGGGTAATAATACGCTCTTATAAATATATATATGATCATCCCCGTTTCCTAATTTTTATTTAAACTTTAGCTACTACCATCTGAAGCCTTTAAAGCTGAACTATTATTTGTCATAAAATTTTGGATGCAACACAAACCAACGCATATAACAGAAGTGATTTCTACATCAAAATCCTCAACGTCACCATCACGACGGTCGTCTGCTCAGTCGCGTTCACAATCAAAAGATAGCAATCGTGATAGAACAATAAAATCAAAAAAAAGCAGCCGACATAAATCAGAATAACGAATCCTTATAATAATTTTGTGGTCTTATGTACATAAGGGACTTAATTTGTTCAAGCGAAAGGAGCTGGACATTGAAGTCTCCGATTATTTTGAAAATTGACTTGTTGACCTACGTAAAAAGTATATTTCCACATATAGACTTACTTTCTTCAGGGTTTCTAAAAAGTATCTTTACATTGAGGTCATAATATGACTGATTGAGTTCTTAAAATTGAAAAGTATTTATCTCCTAAAAATATCCTAATCTTGCTTTTGGCATAAAAATTTTTATATTTTGATGCACAAACAAATTTTTTGAAACAAAAATATGTATAAATATATTAAAATCGGTAATATTTAAAAAAAATTAAGAAAATACGAAAAACTTTTTTAAATTCTGTCAAAAATTTTATAAAAAAGAAACAAAAAGATTTAGTTTATTAGCTTTCAAAGTTTTGGAAAATTCTAAGGGCCGTAATATGGATAAAAATGACAAAAAAAATTATGGACATTTAATTTTTACTACAGAACATCAAAATTTCAAAATATTTGGAGACCTTAAAGTGCAACTATTATTTAGATAAATAAAAATGCCTCGTTGGGGCAGCTGTAAGCACGAGAAACTTTTTCAAAATAGTTATTTTTTAGCGCATTATTCCAAAAATTATCGTGTGTGAAAATAACATATAAGGAATTTCCAGTCAATCTGATCACGTTAAAAGGTCCCGGATGAACTCATTATTCGTGATGCGAACCACTCCAAATTTCATATACATGTGTATATATATCATTTTTACATGCAAAGGAAATATTAAAGTTCGTGAAAAAGATAATCGTTTTGAAAACCAGCCAAATGCCCCACTTACACACATGTAGATTAAGTAAATAACTTAAATTTTAATTTCTTTTTTAAAGGAATTGCTTACATTTAACAAGGATATTAATTTAAACATTTTGGAACTTTTTGTAACATATGAAAATTAATTAATAAAAGTGTAAGTATTTAATACAGCAATGTGTTTAATTGATTTATTGTAAAGAGTGCCCCAATAAGAGCGCCGAATTTTTTCGAATAATTGATGTGCATACTTAGATTACTTATGAAAAATAACACCAAATCAACGCTTTTGGATCTTTTGTAGAATCCGATCGTAATTCGAGAAACAAGATGTAGTCAACTTCAGCTAACAAAGGGTACATTAAGGTAAGTACAAACACAAATAATATATACATAAAATGAAAAAAGTTTTCTCAGTAAAACAATAATAAATTATGTCTCGAAATTTATAGGTCAATGGAGAAAACAATCAAAACAACATGTGTTCAAAAAATGAGAAAGCCCATTGAACTCATGTGATGTGCTTTTCATCAATTTACTTTATTTTATCTCAGAAACTCAGAAACACACACGCTCATTTATTTTGTAGGTATTTAACTTTATTTCAAAATATATATAAAAAAATGTACTCTCCATTTATCCAAAATAACAACAAAACAACGCATCAGATCGTCAAATATGCTCTATTTTTTGAATCTAAATAAAGATTCTTGGATTTTTATGAATTTCACCGAGACAGACAACTATAAGACTTTCCAAAGATGATTTTTTTATGCCAGCAGACAGTCTGCCTTCAATATTATACACAACAAGTTTATTTTTTGTGGTGAAAAAATGTATATTTTTCATTTTTATATAATTGTGGAAATTTTTTATTGTCATTACATATAGATTTTTGAAATTTTTGCGGTTCGTAAAGTAATTTCTCGAATGAAAACTAAAAATATGAAATTTTTCATCATAGTGTTACTCTCTATCATACCATTAACGTACACTTCGTCAGACACAATAGTGAAAATTGGTAATAAAATAACAGCCCTATACTACATCTCAATACTACTTTATTGTTCTTGTAAATAAAGTATTCTATTTAATACAGGCGGTCTTTTCTTTCACGATGAACTTGATTTAGTTCATGCCTTCGAAACGGCCATTAATGAAATCAATGAACTCGATTTCGATGTGCGTCTGGAGTCAGTGAAACATTTTCTTAGTGAAGATGATAGTATTATTTTGCAAAAATTAAGTGAGTTAGTGATATAGTATATATCTGCAAAAATATACCTTCCATTTATTTCCATAGCTTGTGAATTAATTGACGATGGAGTGGCCGCTATCTTTGGTCCAAGTTCAAAGGCAAGCAGCGGTAAGTTATTTTTACTTTCATAACACTTAATACATATTATATACATATATTTGGTTAAATATAAAATAAAAAAACAAAAAACTTTGCCAACTAATAAAAATCCGAAATAAATGTTTGTTATTTAAAAGCGTCATAGTTTTTGTTTATAAATAAAATTACTGCGCTCTTTTAATGTATAATTCTTTCGCGGCTAAGTAAAAATTTAAAGAAATTTATGCTGATTTTTTGTTTTTTGCCAATTCAATTGGAATACATATTTAAACTTCTATTGCTGAGCATTTTTAATGAAAAATGTGATACAGCCCGAGATGTGGTGACCTTATAACTTATCCCCTGTAATATGCATTGGCTGGCTGTAACTTTTCCTATCCAATTATGAGTGGACGGTTTTCGATCAAAATGAAAAAGTTAAACAATGTTGATAAAGTTTAAAATGAATTGAGTGAAACGAAAAAAAATTTAAAAAATTTAGAAAGAGCTCCGAGAAACTTATCGAAAAAAAAATTTAAAAGTCGAAAACAGCTGTAGAAAGTTTAAAATGATTGAATAAGTTTGAACAAGTCGAATAAGATAAATATGTCGAAAACAGTAAGGTTCAAAAAGTCGAAAGTCGTTTGTTTAAATAGGCTGAGAAAGTCGAAACATATAAATAAGGTGGAAGAAGCTGGATAAAGCTATAAAGGTCAGTTAAAGATTAAATAAAGTTGCATAAGTCAATATAAGTTAGTTGAAAGAGCCGAAATAAGCTGAATTAGTCGAAAAGTTTTGAATAAGTTGAAAATCGTTCAATGTAAAGATAAAAAACACTGCTAAAAATATCAATATTATACGTTATATGACGTACACACAAAATACTTTTGTTTATAACAAAAAATTTAAAAGTCCATAAATTATTTTATGCAAACACCTACATAGAGACATACACAAACGTGTGTACCCATAAATACTTAGAACAAATCTACGGAGACACTACGATCCGTCAAAAAAAAAAAAAAAAAAAAAAACTATGATCACGGTCGGTGGGGTATATTTTCGTGTTTCTTTTAATGCCAGACATTCTAAACAAAAACATTTTCCATTTTCAAGAGATTAAAACATTTATTTGCCCTCATTTTTCTTTTTTGCTCTCTTCCTAGACATTGTGGAAATTCTCTGCAATAACACCGGCATTCCACATCTACAGTTTGATTGGCATTCAGAGGAAACGATACGACATCGTAACAATCACCAGATGACAGTGAATGTGGCGCCTAATGCGTTTGTGCTCGCAACAGCTTATTATGATATCTTACGTAGCAGTTTTTTCAATTGGAAATCATTTACCATTGTCTATGAGAGTGAAGAATGTGAGTGAAATGTCTTAAAAACTGATAGAAAAGCTTTATATTCTCTTATGTTTCTATGACTACTCAACCTTTTCGGCCATGTGCTGCGTTTCAGCCTTATCGCGCATGCAGCAAATATTTGCTTGGAAACAAATGAGCAAGTTAGGCATTAAGGTGTTTAAATTTAATCGTGGTGACGATTATCGCATCCTTTGGAAAAATGTGAAAAGCACACGTGAAAAATTCGTGGTGCTCGATTGTCCATCAGATATTGCAACAGAAGTCG
This sequence comes from Meiosimyza decipiens, assembly GCA_963680825.1. Classification (NCBI taxonomy): domain Eukaryota; kingdom Metazoa; phylum Arthropoda; class Insecta; order Diptera; family Lauxaniidae; genus Meiosimyza; species Meiosimyza decipiens. The sequence goes on along the minus strand of OY804260.1, from coordinate 20,822,947 downwards.
TAAATGCGTCCATATTTTATAATATGACTGGACAATTTAATGTGAGTTTATTATTACTATTTTCGTAAATAAGCTGAAATAAGGATCATTTTCAATATGCATGCAGACGTTTTTTATCACGACATCTTTTTGACATATACCGCTTGTATTTCCCGGTCGAAGTTTCATATTAGTAAGCCAAGCTTTGCATCTATCTATCTATTTCTTTAGTCCTACTTATTCGTCAAATGGCATTCGAAGCGCCCAGTTCCAAGGCATAGTAATTTATGAAGAAAAACAATTTTTTAGAGCGTTACTATGTACCCTACATGATGAATCTAATGTCTCAATTTTCGATTGCTTTGAACTCACTACGTTTGGCAACTTATTTCTTGTCAATCGATTTTTATTTTGTGATCTTAATCTTTGAATTATTCATTGATTAATTAGTCAACCATTTATGTTGGTCCATTTTGTTTCCTAGTTTTTTTGACTTCCAATCCATCTCGCTTATGGCAGTTTTTTAACTGTCTCTCGGAATTTTTTAAATGAAAATAGCGTTTTCTTTAGCTTTAGTGAAAAGCGATGAAAACAGTACAGCTTTCGACAAAAAATTTGTATTTCCGATTCCCGGTCTTCTCCTTTGTTTTAGTTAGCAATATCAAAAAATTTATTAATAAAATGTTAAAAACTTAAATTTTGATGTGAGGAGAACTTGATGAACTTTCTTTTCCTTTGCTCGTTTAACAAACCTTTGAAGATCATGTTACAAAAATCGTTCAATTCGCGAATATTTAAAAAAATGTTCAATTTCTACAGCCCTTGGCCGGGTCAATCCCGGTGATTTCTCAATCCTGTTCACGAAGCGAAACGCGTTTGCCGTCAGAATGCAAGGCCTGTGCTTTCAGATTAGGAACCAATGTCTGATAATCTCAAAACAGACAGATTAGGGCTCGGATTGAGCTATGATATTTTAATTACGAAGACCTTTTTCATATTACACCGACCTGTACTTAACTCATTAGACTTTTTATGAATGGAAGTACTTTATTGGCCTAAGTATTAAAAATTGATAGGATCCTTCATTAGATTTTTCAGAAATTAGAGAACTATGCAGTCAATTTAAATTTTACCACAGTATTGGACAGTCAGAAAGCTTAGCCATAGTAATTTAGTTATTAATATTGAAAGCATCTGTAATTAAATAATAATAAAATAACATAAATTTATAATACTTTAGCATTTGCTTCTTACCAATCTGGACACACATACAAGTAATCTTCCATCATTGTACTCCAAGCATTTTAGGGTCGTCATTGCAGCAGTGCGCTTACGCACATATATGCCGCCGCCAGTTCATGATGAAATTGATATATTCGAAGTAGAGGAAGAAGATAAGGTAATAAGATAACCAATGTTTAAATACAATAAAAAAATAGTAATGGTTTCGACAATTTCCAACAGATAGTATCTACACGCACCATGCTACTTTATGATGCAGTGGTGCTTTTCTTCAGAGCCATGTACATTTTAATACAAAACGAAGAATACTATCCACCGCAAATAAGTTGCTCGCCTGGCAACTTTTGGGAAACTGGACCTGATATTTTGCAACAAATGAAACAAGTTACTTTATTATTTTATTTAAAATTTATTTTCAGTCAACTAAATGCTTTTTTTTCTATAGTTAAAGCCCAAAAAATCTCAACCACAATATAAAACACAAAGGTTACAGCTTAATAGTTTTGGAGAACGCGATGATTTCAATTTAGAAATCTACCATCCAATGATTGATCGTATCGATTATGTTTGGAATAAAAATCATTTTCTTGTGTCTTATGATAAAATTACCGAAAATTCTACAAAGAAAGAAAGACAACGAAAACCGCAAGTTGTGGTGGATTTTTCACAAAAACGTGCACGTTATGTTGTAGCTACACGAGTTGGAAAACCATATTTTATGTTTAAGTAAGTGACTCATTTATGTAAACTTGCACGAAAATTTAAAATGCATTTTCACATTTTTACAGACCCGAACCAGAAGGCATACACTACGAAGGCAATGAAAGATTCGAAGGTTATGCTGTCGACTTAATCTATAAGTTGGCTCAAAGCTTGGAATTTGATTTTGTATTTCAACCAGTAGCAGATAACAGTTATGGCAATTATGATCCAATAACTGATGAATGGAATGGCATCATACGACAATTAATTGATAACGTAAGTACATCTGCTCTTAATTTCTCTGGAGCAAGTTTTAACGTATATTTTTTTTTTTAATTTACTTTAAGAATGCACAACTCGGTATCTGTGACTTAACTATAACACAGGCACGACGTACGGTGGTAGATTTTACCGTACCCTTTATGCAATTGGGCGTGAGCATTCTGCATTATAGAACACCACCGGAGTTAGCAAAACTATTTGCATTTTTAGATCCTTACTCTTTGGATGTATGGGTTTATCTCATATTAATTATGATATTTTCTGCTTTAATTCTGATTACTGTAGCACGGTAAGTAGCTATAAATTCGAAATATTTTTTTAAAAAGTAGAAAAGTAATGATGAACTCAAAATAAACAAAATCATTCAATACGATCTTAGTTCCAAGTCAATAAAACTAAAAAATCAATAAAACTAAAAAATCATTTTTTTCAATAACACTCTTTCAGCCTTTCACAAACCGAATGGGAGCCACCAGAAATGAATAAAGAAAATGTTTTAGAGCAAGAAAACATATGGAGTTGGGCAAATATATTATGGCTTGTTATTGGCTCAAATTTAGCAGCAGGATGTGATTTATTACCAAGGTAAGGCTTACGAAATACTTCAACTCTATGGTGCGAATTTTGTCATTTTTACTATTTTTGCAGAGGTTTTCCAATGCGTTGCCTTACCGCTACAATGTGGATTTTTGCAATGGTTATATCACAAACATATACTGCCAAATTAGCTGCAGCTATTAATGCATCTAAAATGGAAAGCCCAGTTAACAATCTACACGATCTGGTTAATCAAAATAAGATCAATTTTGGCACTATTAGAGGTGGTGCTACTTCATTCTTTTTCTCTGAATCAAATGAAACCGATTACCGTAAGGCATGGAATAAAATGCAAGCTATGAAACCAGATGCTTTCACTCCAAGCAATGAATTAGGTGTAGAGCGTGTTAAGCATGATAAGGGCAAATATGCCTTCCTAATGGAGACTACCAATTTGCAATATAATATGGTGCGTAATTGTGAATTAAAACAAATTGGTCAGCCTTTTGGTGAGAAGCACTACGGAATTGCAATGCCATTAAGTGAGTTTGAATAATATTTTACTAAAATTGATTGGTGTCGAAACACATAAATTAAATAAGTAAACACCAAATTTCCAACCCAGTCATTGTTCATCTGTCTGGCCAGGCTCTTGAATGCATATTTTCCATTTTTTTAATTTAAAACAGAATTCGGTGGATGAGGATGCAGTTCATATCGCAATTAATAAAGTTTTGTCATGGAGACGACAAATATGTCAATTTCTGCACTCTCTCGAATAAAGACAGCTTTGTTCTCCGTCGGAGGCAGACGTTCCTTTTTCAAAAAAACATTTAAATAGTCAGAACCGTCAGTAATATAAGTAATCGATGTGGATTATGCCATGGTCTTTGGTTTTAGCCTTTGATGTGACATAATTGACCAATATTTCGGCCACAAATACAAATCGACGTCGAAAACATGTAGAATTCTGTATAAGTATCGCCAATTACTTTTTTGAAGTTGCCGTAGTGTGACTTTATTGTCAATTGTGAGCAACCGCGGCACAAATCTTTTTTTTTATTGCAAGCGGAAAGCTATCTCGTACCCAAGTGATCTTAAAAACTATGCACCTGGTTGATTGAGATGTGCACAGCCTTTCAGTCTTAGATAATTTCTGACTATATTTGTGGTGCTCTCTTGGTGCTGTCCGTATGCTAAATATTTTTACGATCTCAACGGATATCATTGTATCACTTATAAATCATTGCAATCGCTGATGCAGTTTATCCAGTATAGTTTTGGTTTTAAAAATAGTTTTTCTTCAAAAAGTTGTGTTAGCACTCGAAGTTCGGATGTTTCCGCAGATGACACAAATGACGGTTCACATATCATTCCTTCTAACCCTCTAAAAATGTTGCTACCACATTGAATATTATTTTTGAAGAATGGTATGCAAGCAAATCAGCCGCATAATGCAAACTTCTTTGCTTTCTATTGTTTAGATGCACCTTATCGTTCCAATATGAGTGTTGGCATTTTAAAACTAAGTGAGAAGGGTGAGCTCTACAAGCTAAAACAAAAATGGTTTTTCAATGTTACCAATAAGTGTGATGAATCAATATATGGTGCCTCGGCAGGAGATTCAACTTTTACTATGGAGTCTGTACGTGGTATTTTTTTAGTTTTATGTGCTGGAACTTTGCTCTCCATGTTTATGGGTACTTTTGAATTTCTATGGAACGTGGAACGCATTTCTCTAGAGGAAAAGGTAAAATAAAAAAGGTCGCACTTATTTTTTATGAAATTATTCTCTTTTTTTTTTAAAAAATTACAGATTCCATTTATGTGTGCTCTAAAACCGGAGCTTAAATTTTTCTTCAAGTTATGGGTGCAACGTAAGCCATTGCATACTTATCAAGCAAGTAATCGTGACTCGACATCCACGGGTTATTCATCGATAGATAAGCCCACAAGCGTAACAGTCGTAAGAAAAAGTTCGCGTAAAAAGAAAAAGGAAGAAGAGAAGCGAAAATGTTGCTGAGCAATAATTTTCTTGATTTTTTGTAAATATTAATGTACATACATGATAATTTCTTGTTATATTTTTTTTTATTGCTTGATGTAATTTTAATATAAAAAATAATAAAAATTGCTAGTGGGTAGTTTTTTATTTAAAAACATGTATGGATAAAATGTAATTGTAATTAACTATAGGTGGGTACTTTTTTTACTCTCAAGTCTATACAATAACACAGGAGTTTATAGCTTTATGTACGTATAACAACTCAACTTAAGTATGGTTTATTACTTAAACTTAAAAAATCATATAACAATTTTCGCACTTTATAAGGAACAAATGATTCCTGTATTTATTTTATGATTTGAAATAAATTTTATTCATATTTGATAATTTTAAATTCCTAATGAAGTGTACAAGTCTGAAATATGTACATTCTTGCAGTCAATAATACTGATTTTTCAATTACATACCAATTATTAATTTTTCAATTACATACAATAAATTTACGTAATTGGGTCAGCGGCGGATTAAGCTATGGTTATAGCACTGGGCTCCAATCTCAAGGGGTCCATCAAGAGGCAAGGACCTTGCGGTGTTTTTAGGAGGTAAACAAAGCTAATTTGTGATTCTATATAACAAAATTCTATTTTCTAATATCGTATATTTGGGATAAGTTACAAAGCCTTAATACCAGACGTCACAATTTCAGGTTCCCACTCAAATATTTAATGCGAAAACTTAAGATATTCATGAAAAACGTTGCACACAAACTATGCAGAGCTGGAAAACATTTAATACGATAGTAGAAATTAAACATGCTAGTAGTTGAGTTTTCAAGGTCATACTTCCAACCCGATTTATACTTTGAGTCTTATTTATCAGGATTTTTTTACAAAAATTTCTCACATAAAAATCGAAATTTGACTGCATATATAACGATTCATATTTAAAAAAATTTTCTATTACCTTGAAATCACCGCACATAAAATTTTATATATCCATTGAATGTGACAGAATCTTGCTAAGATGATCAAACTTTTAATTCAACAAATAATTTTTAACATTTTTAAACGCCACTTATTTTGCTATCTCTGTGATTTGAATGTCGACGACTATGACGGTGATGATGATGTTTTTTATGTTTCATCACAACACCATTACCATCTGTCATCTCTTGCTTTTGTGTGTCTTTATTCATTTCTATTTGTAAAGGTTTGTCTTGCTTTTCCAATTCTGCATCAGCGTCAGCACGTTGAGACCGCAGCGATTTTAACGAAAACATAGAACTGATTTTACTCAGCTTATCAGCTGTTGTCGATGGTCGATGTTCAGCATCACCAGCAGCAGAACTTTTTATACTTTTAACACTGTGCATTGTTGAGAGGCCATGTGATTTTGAATGACTGGATGAAGATGAGCTACTACTACTGCTACTTGAATCCGAGTGATCCGAACTGGTACGTACTGGTTTTGTATTGATCCAAAAGCTAAAAGCAAAAACTGTTTCCAATTTGAGTGCCTCAAGTAGAGATATCTAAATGAAATTATGTGTAAAAATATATGATTCTTTGACATGATTCATACTTTTACCTTCTCTTCTATTGCAACAGTTTTGATATTCCATAAAAATTCTACAACGCCTAAGATCATTGCAGAAAATAAACCAAGGAATAACACAAGGAAGACACCGCCAACACTTTCTAAATCCAGTTCAGGTGTATCACTATTACCTTCAGCAGCTTTGGAACAATTACCACCACCATGCATTTCTTTCCACCATTTACGTTTCAGTTCGGAAAGTACGCCTAATTCGCCAAGCTGTAGAACTGCACCACTAATTTGTTTGCGGTATGGAGAGTCTAGAATTGGGAAAATAAATAGCTTTTTGTTAAGCAAAGATGATTTGAATGAAAATTTGCGTTGCATATCGCACATATTCTGCTTAAGAGGCACAACTCAAAATTTGTCATTTTCGAGTTTACTCTTTGTAATGGTAATTAGGCTGTAATATGCAAGAGTCCTATTCTTAGTTGTACCGGATTTTAAAAGTAAAGCTTCACGAGTGGAATGGCTTAATTTACTTATAGTAAATAGGGAAGATTCTATCACTACATTATTCAAAAAAGGTGTGTTAGGTACTGCCTAAAAGCAGAAATCTTTAAATATCCTTTCGAATGGTTTAGGAAATAAAATAATGTAAATTAAGAAGAGTAGAAGTGAGTTCGGTAAGGAGCAATATAAAAATAAAGGTATATGATTCTATTGCATTGTTACACTGATACACTGCTTTTAATACTCACTAAACGGCATTGCTATCCCATATGTCTTATAATCCAGCCAGCCACCGACTTGCATTAACTCACATTTTCGTTCAATGATATACTCAAGTGTAGTTGACTCCATAAGGAAGGCATATAAGCGTTTACCTTTAAGGACACGATCAAAACCCTCATCGTTACTTTTGGTAAAAACCGAAGGACGTGCTGATTCCATTGCAGCCCACATTCGCTGATATGTACTGAAATTTGAGTCCTGAACGCAAAATTTGTAGAATCAAAAAATTAAATTATGAAAAATTTCAAACATTTGTTTACCTTGAAGAATGCCAATGTGCTACCTCCCAAAACACCACCATATTTGATTTTACTTTGGGCAGCTAAGTCTTCAGCACTTTTAAAGTCATTTGCCATGCGTGACATTGTTAAAAAAGCGGCCAAGTTGGCTGTGTAAGAGTTAAGCATCATAAGCGCAAAAAACCACCACATGCCTGTGACCAAACGTGTTGAAGCAGCTCTGCAAAAAAAAAAAAAAAACAAAAATAAGAAAACATCTGTGAGGCACCATAAAGAATAGAGCATCTTACTTTGGTAATATATCACAACCTTGACCCATAAGTGAACCAATAGATAGCCAAGTTGTGTTAGTTATAGTCCAAGCATTTTCTACCTCTTCCGGCTCTTTGCAAGGATGTGGATTTTCCCAGTCATCGGGCGCCATGCGAGACAGTACAAATAATAAAAGTGATACGCCTATGTAGGCACCACCCATGTATGTCCAAACTTCTAGGGAAAATGGTGAAAGGAAGGAGAATAAATTTTGTGGTGGTATTTCAGGTTTTGCATATAAGATGCTTATGCCAAGTGTCATGAAAGGTGGAGTAAAATCAACAGCTTTCCGACGTGCTGAAGTCATGGTGAGATCACAGATGCCAAGATCAGCATTCTAAAAGAAGAAGAAAGAAACTCCTCAAAAACTTTTTTTTCTCACTTGGATGCATATCTTTTTTCTGACTCGAAGAACAACTTTTTGGTGTGTGTAAATCTTTACTGGCGGGAGTGAACGACATTTTATAATAAGGTGCATTTGCAGAAAACCTAACGCATACAGTCACGCTATTTTTACACATTTTCAATAATTTTCGACATTTACCGACTTTTCAACATTTTTCGATATTCTTTTCCAACAGAGTTTATAAAAACTTTTGTAAAAGTCGTTAATCAGACCAAATTGGGTTGGAATAACAGTCACACATAGACTCATAGTGATACATTATCATCTCGGATAATCGTGATGCCTTTAGATGTTGTACCAAATAGTTCCGCAAGGCCACCGAAAGTCTAATCAAGAGTTTTGTGTCGTATATTGCACAAAAGAGTGCAGCTTAGCAATTAGCGTCTCCTCTACGTTACAATAGCGTCAACTGCAGTAGGCCACAAAGCCCGTGCTATTGACTTGATTCCCTCCAGCACAGTGTTCGGTGGTGGCTCCCACTGTAGTTCCACATGTACCGTCACCTTGTCTGTTGAACCAGATTGTTTTACCACCCAAAAATCCAGGTATTTATTTAATTTGAGACTTTCATTCACTTCAAAAATAATTTTGACCTTTGGCCTCAACTTACACCGACAAGTAACTCCTTCACTAAACCATTCCAATCTTGCGTCTTCTTATCGAAGTTACCATAATTGCCATCTGGTACTAAACGGAATTCATATTTAACGCCCAATTTTTGAGCAATAGCATCAATTAAATCCATTGAGTAACCTTCATAGCGCGCATTACCCTCAAAACGTTCACCATCTTTAGGTACTCTAAATTAAAACATAGCTTCAAAATTAGAAAACTATATAAAACAGCCAACTCACCTCATTAAAAGAAACGGCGCACCAATACGTGATGTCACTATAAATGTTTTATTAGCCAACTTTTCGCCAACACGTTTTTCAGTCACATCTTGACTTTGCTGCAAATCTAAACCATTAACCGGATCCCAAGTGGCAAGATCAATAAAACCTGGTGGTTCAAATTCCATGATGTGCAAAGTGAAAAAATTACGTTGACCATACTCATTAAAATCTACACGTCCTGTTGAAGCTTCTTCAGAACGCTACAATTTTTTTTTTTTGTATAAAATAATTTTCGAAAGAAAGGGAATACACCAACTCAACTCACCGCCTTTAGGAATTCAATGATTTTACGTCCAAATGGCCATGCACGATTTTTGCGACATTCAACTTTGTTAGGTGGATTCAATTCTTCGGCAATATCAAGTTCATTGAGACCTTTGGCGAATATCCAAACGGCATCGTTTAATAAAATCATATTGGTCTGGAATAAAAAGTCAATCTGAATTAATTTTACCCTGTATTTATTGCACATTACGAACCTTCACTTGATTTGGCAACACTCTATAATACCGACCTTCGCGCTTTTCACGCTCTTCCCAATCATGTATTACATTTTTTACATGAAAATCTGTAGGATCCATCAAACGTATTGTTGATATGTTAGCGCCAACGTTTACAAATTCCTGAAAATCCTGAGTGTGTGTATCGAGTAAGGGTATAAAAATGCTCTGAATGTGAGAAAAAAAATGTTCAACATTCAACAATTATATATTTAAGATCTATAAGAAGAACTATAAAAATAAAGTTATCTTAATGCATTCCAACAATGTTTCATCTTAAGGACAAGGTTACCAAAGGGTAAGAAAATTAAATCCAATATAAAATTCAATATAATTTTTTTTTATAAATTAAGCTGAAAATCAAACTAAAACTCCTCCAATTTAGGGCGTAAAGTTCACGCTCTTTCAGAAATTAGTTTCTTAAATATTTTTTGTTCCAACGGTGATCATATGAAAATAATCGATGTTCAAACATGGTTTTTCGATAGTCAATACTTTACAGTTCTATTTCTTTCATATAAATTTTCCATTTGAAAACTGTGTATTGTGACGTAATTTCTTTTAATTTTCCATTCATCGATACCGCAAATTAATATCAATATTTCTATATTTCGTTTATAGGAGTCGCTACCAACATTGTTATTTCTCTCCTTCAATTATGTTGCCACCATAAGCAAAAGTTTCACGTAAGAATTTAAATGATTCGATAAACAGACTTGACAACCTTGTCCCCAAAATAGCATGCAAAGCATTGAAAAATAAAATGACCAAATCTTTTCCATACGCAGATAAAATGTTTATACCTGATATTCACCCAACATTTTCAAATCATTAGCCTGACGCAAAATACTGATAACAATGTCCGTTGAACAATGAATTATAAGGCAGTTATCAGTCGACTGTTTAATATCCTTCAAAAATGGGCGGTAATCAGAATCAGCGCTAAGTTGGCGGACAGTAGTTGGATTGCTAGATGGTTCGGCGATCTGTAATACATCCTGCAATTGTTGGAGTTCTAAAGAAACGACCAAATTATTGAATATCCTTTACATTCTTAAAAATCAACTTACCTTTTTCGGTTTCATACAAAATGGTAAAACTGCGCCAACCAAAACTTTGTACAATTTCAGCAATACCACGTGCCAATAATAAACTATCTGGATGCAAGTTAAGCGTCATACCTGCTTGTTGACGATCTAGCAAAGCTTCATGTGGTGACCAATCGTAAATAATGTGCGGTATATCCAATGTATTGCATATTGAGCTGACAATATCTATGCGGTACATTTAGTGGAATGGTAAAACAAAATTTATTGCAACAAACAAAACAAAATTAAATTATGCAGTACTCAAACCTGAACTGCTAGCGACATTTGGGCCAAAAATAGCAATTACGCCTTGCGTAATCAAATTGCAAACTAGAAAGTTTTAGAAAAACATTTTATTTAATGATTTTAATTTCATATTAATTCAATACGTTTATGACTTACCAACTTTTTCTATTATGAAACTGTCATCGGTGTCGGCATATTCAACAATTGGTATCAATTCAAAATTCCGTTCGTGTATATTGGCTCGTTCAACAGCCGTACGAAAGGCTATTTCGCCTTCATCCTTATCACTCGCAAGTATAATACCTAATTTTTGAAAAAAGTTAGAATAAATTAGAATGAGATATTGTGCGATATCTACATGTACTTGAAGGTCAAGCGTTTAATTGTTCGATAAGATATGTTACAATAGGTAGTGATCAGAGTTGAATTAATAAAAAGTAGAAAACAACAGTGCGTTAGCTCAAAGTAATCATCCGAAAAAGATATTATAAGTGATCTTTATACATTCAAAGAACTTACCAATATTAAATTGTTGTCTGGCTGTCACTAATGTAGCGGCTAGTAAAGCAAAAATTACTTTAAATATTAACATAGTAATAATTTCATATTATGAATGTAGACGTAATCAGATTTTTACTAAACCGAATTTATCTTTTCTAAATAAAAATCTAAAAATATTCCACCAGCCAGACGTCTAGCTGTCTAACCTGATGTGTTTTCAATTACGCGTTTAAAAATGCACTAAAAATTTAGTTTCACTAAAGTTCACTGAAACAGAAAAAATGCATTCAATAAATAGGGTAAGCGTTTTTTGGCAACCTTACAAATTTCTTTCTAGTATGTCCATTTTATTTACTATTTATTTTGGTATGCTAATATTGTTTTTGCTTTTTACTTGGTTTTCCCATGCATATTCTAAACAATGTTAAGCAAAAAATAAAAACACCAAGTTTTGAACCAACAAAAATAGCATAAATGAAGAAAACATATTGTTGACAAAACAAATTTTTGATAGTCTGCTTCTTGTCTGACGCTTTCTTGCCTATATTCAAAAGAACGTAGAAATAAAAAAAATAAAAATCTATTCACCAATTGTTTTGTAAACAAAAGCCAACGAACAACAAATTTTACTAAAAGCATTTTGAAGTTTAAAAACAAATGTTTTTGACTAATTTTAATTTTTAAAAAATCATGACCAATCGGTCCATGCTATAACTGAAATTCATTTAAAGTATTTGTGTTTCGAGCAGCTTTTATCATTGTGAAACAAATTAAAAAAATATTTTTTTTAGCTTTTTAAAGCCTTATTAGTATTATTTTTTAATTTTTGCAAATGTTTTAGATTAAATTTAATCTAGAAAGGTTTTTTTTCATACATCATTATATTTTAAGTAGTATAATATCGTTTGTTTTTAATACATAAATTCTGTTAAAATCTAATAACAATTTAAATGCTTATGTATATTTTTTGCATTATAGTTTGGAGTGTACAATATTTATTATGGTATTTCAGGTACTTTTCAGAAATAAATGCCTGATAGCTTAAAAAAAATAAAACAGTTGGAATATTATAATAAAATAAAATACCAAATTAAAGTCTACTTATAAGAAATGGATACAATAATAAAATACTTAAGGTCGTTTGTAAAATATTTAATTGATTTTGAAGACAAATTTTAGGTGTCCATGGAGCACTTAGGTCGAATGGGGATTAAGAAGAAATTTTTATTGTATACTGCGCGACACATTATGAAATGGCTTTAAATAAATAATTGACTCACTAGAATAATACTTATTTCAAAACTCAATCAATACTTAAACTGCCTTGTGAGGATTTTGATATGTTTCAGCATTATAATAAGCACTAAACCAAATAATTTTTATGTTGAAAATTTAAAAATTTTGACCAAAACATAAGTGAATTTTACATTAGTTTGGATTTCAGCTAAAATATAAATATTTGAGCATTTTATACTATATAAACTTAGACATCCAAGTAGCTAAGAACATCCGAAATTTTAGTTATATAACATGCAACTAATGTTAAAATTTAATTTTAATTTAATTGTAATTGCACAGGCAAATTAAACATTAGCACAATCCCGACCACAGTAAAAACTATACAGCAATAAATGAACAGATTCTTACGTAATACATACAATCTTAAAGATTTAATTGAATTTGAATTCATCAGGGAATATCTAGATACATACATATGTATACATTACACGACTAAATTAGGGAAATAAAAGGGGCATTGTAAGTCAAAACGAAGCAGCTGGATCTTAAGATCTCCCATTTCGCCGATTTTTTTTTCGCCATAAGTTGAACCATTGTTACGCTACAGTTTTTCGAATAATACGAATATATAAAAGAATTAATTAATTTCAAAATATTTTTTATCTCTGTTATTATCAACTATACGAAAACATTGTTGAGAAATCAAATGTAAGCCATTAGTTGGTCTATTGACAAACAACTTTAATTTGTATTTTTCATAGGGTAGCAACATCTTAAGTTGAAATTGAGAAATAAGTCAAAGCTGAAATTTTGATTTATTTAAAATTATTTATTATATTTTTTTTTATTTGAATAAAAACAGCAAGAACAATATCAAAACCAAAATAAGATGTCTTCAATATCTCTTAAATACAATAAGAGTACAAACTACATGGCGCTCGCAGAAATAGGGAATAATTCAAGATTAATGCAAGGATCAATCGCTTTCTAGCTGGAATGTTAAGATATATTATGTAAAAAAATATTAGTTCAAAATTCTCAAATTTGAGTGTTTGATTTTGTTTATCAAAAGATCAATAATTCTAAAATTAAATATTCTTAGATTTTTATTCTTAGATTTACAAAAGAATAAGAAGTTTATATTTCTTTTAATTTTTTATGAAGTTGGTAAAATTGTAGAGCAACAATTGCTCAACTTATGTGGAAATGGTTTATGGTACATTATCAACTATTTTAAACGAAATCAGAGACTTGAGAGTCCAGATCCTTTCGTTATGATATGAATACAACATATGTTCATATGTATAATATTTTTTTTCTAAGTAAGCTTCTTTAGTAAGTTATATTTTAGTTTAATAACATAATTGAACAACTAAAAATTAATATTATGCTAATAATTGTCGAAAATGGTGTTTGCAATGCTGAAATTCAAGCACTACTTATTAATAACTGGCGTGCCTCTCTTGTACCTGTCTTTTAGTCAATCCCGTGCTGCAATTGCTACGGGTGGAAACTGTCGTTCATCGTACAGCTTCGTAGGAGTGTCAATGGCATCACAGAGCTTTCGAAATTTTGCAGATTCTATGGAATAAAAGAGTACAAAAGATTGCATTAGAAAGCGTTCGACAAAAGAATACATGTAGGTTTTCAAGAAATCATTTTCAAGAAGAAAGAAATTTTAATATTTTTAAACAAGAAAATAGCTACGATTGACCAAAAGGAAGAAACTAGAAGTTCCACATTGATTTTTCATTTTATATCACGAATTCTACAATCAAATTACCGCTGTATTTTACGACAGCTAAGTAATATATTTTTCTAGTAGTATTTCAAGAACATAGGACCAGAAAAAAAAAATATAATACAAAGAACTTATAAATTTTGGAGCGATAAGTTTCTCAAACGCACATTTTTAATGTATTTTCTTTATAAATGAAATTCTAATTCTGACTCAGTACCAAAAATATACTTCTTTTTATTTACGCAAACCAAACTAGGTACATATTTTAATGGATTTCGTTCGGTTCACTTTATTCTAGTCCCATACTTGTTTGTGTGTTTTCAGCTAATCGGTTTTGTCCTACATGAGTCATATGCTTCAAAACATTTTCCACGCTTATAGAACCCATTAAATAAAAATAGTTTAGCGGCTCTGACTTCATAAGACACAAACCGACCGATTCAGCACACAAAACAACATTTACTCAAGATTGTGTGATGACAGCAAAAAAAATTCTGGTCCTATGTCATCATTTGAAAAGAAACAAGTACTCGTGATAAACTTTGAAAAATTCCAAATAAAATTACAATTTACCTACAAATAAACTAAACAGGCAAACATTCCAAACCTGTTAAATCATTTGCTGCCTTATCGCCCTTTAATATGCCCGCATAAGAATTGTCAGGCGCAGGATCGGGATTTTCGATAATCACACTACTGCTACCACTGCCATTTTTCAGAGCAGTACCTTTTTTACTTGTAGATTTTGCTGTAGTTTGAGTTGTAGTTGATTTTATCACAGATTTATTTGAAGCCGAAGTTGCCAGCGGCGTAGCTGGTGGTGTCGCAGGCAAAGAAATTCTGTCGATGCATTCTGTTAAATTCAGTTCTGTAAAAAAAAGACATTAATTACCACAAAAACTAACTTATCGAGTAGCATTTCAAAATTTGAAACATGAGTGACACAGACTTTGCAGAAGCGATACTACTTGTATGTAACTCGCGTTATAGTCTACTAAACGTATTAAAATTCTACCTACCAATGACGCCTTCTAAGGCATTACGCAAGTCGTGAGCACGTAGCAATTTGCACTGTCCACCACGTTCCGCATTAAAGTCGTGCATATAAAGAAAACCATCCTCGCATGCAACCAATAGTTTTAGCTCCTTCTGCACACGCACCAAACCACAAATATGTTTGAGACCCGGTTGCGCTAGTACTGCTGTAGCAAAGGCACGATCCTGAGCGAAAACATCGGAAACTTGTGATGGGATAAGATATGAGGATACGGCTTTTGAAAAATAGCCGGACCAGCCACCAACGTTTGAGTTGTTTGTTGTTGAGTTTGAGTCAACAGCAGTCGTCTCGACTGCAGGCTTCGCATCTTGTTGACTTGCAAGCGTGGACTCCACCGACAGCGCTGGCAACTGCTGCTGTTTTTTATCATTGAATTGCCACACATTTGGCTTACATTCGGCTATCTCTACAGCTCGAGCGTCAATTTTAAAGATATGTACAGTCTCTGTATTGGAAGCGGCGCAGAGAAAATCCGCTGCAGCAGAGAACACCAATGAAGCAATTCGCACACAACGCTTGACGCCACGTCGGAACTCCTGTACACGTTGACCATTTTTAACGCAAAAAACGCGTATTACTGTACCACGTTCTGAAGCGGTTGCCAGTAATTGGCCATTGGGTGAGAAGATCAGAGCTGAAAGCGCAGTATCATGAGCGCGAATGCTAAGTCCTGGTTTTAATTTGTTTGCATTAAAGATGCGTAATTCTCCACTATTGGTGGAAATTGGGAATGCTAAATGAGAGTTAAGCGATAGTGTGCAAAGGCCCAACTCATTAGGTGCAATATTCTCAATGGAATGTAGTATTTTCATGTCACGTATATCATGGATGTGGATGCTCTCTGCCAGGCAAACAACAAGACGATATCGATTCATGCGAACGCATAGTATCTCCGAAGGATAAACACAATTGCAAATATCCTGCTTTTTCTTGAAGTGCAGCATTTTGAGGCAGTTCGGTTTCTGTACGGTTACCAGCACCACCAGTGAACTATTGAAAAGCCGTTCAACAATGCGTATGTTTTCATTGTCTTTGGTGAAGATTTCGTCGACCTTATCGCTTGAACTGATGGAAAAAAGACGAAAACCGGTCTTGTTTAGAACAGAAATGGAGCTAAAATGATAGAGAGTATAAAAATTAGTATGAAACGGCGTGAATTTAGCAAAAAAAAGTTAATAAATAAAACTGAGTAGAACTGCAAGCAGGGTAACTAAGTAACCGGGATTGACTCGGCCTAGCCGGAAATTTCATCTGAAAGCCGTGGGCCTGGTAACAATTCAAGAATCTCTGAAATTGGATCATACACAAAAAATTTCATAAAATATCAACTTGTCCCCAGAAAAAAAAAAAATTTCACTTCTTAACATTTGACGAATTAATTTTAATATTTCCGACGAAAACAAAAAACTTAAATTTTTTCGCATGCAGCAGAAAAATATTTTTTTTTTTTGGGAACGCTGGGGATTGGTTCTGTACGACTTGGTAACCGTGACTACAAGAAAAATGTTCCAGTATTTACTACATCAGAAATAACTTTTTGATGCGTATGGATTTGAGTCGGTGAATCAAAATCTGTGTCCTTTGTTGTTCACTTTAGGTTTCTATTTAAATATATTTTACTTAAAAAATCGATGTTACCGAACGAAAAACCTTTTATCATGAATAAACGGATGCCAAGATTTCAAGGTTGAACAATCGAAATCAATCAAAAAATTATATGTTTGTACTATTTTACAAGGATTATGATGTACAGACATGTGTAACATATACAGGTAAACCTCCTATAACGCGGTTTCCTATAACGCGGTTTCGCTCAAACGCGGTTCACAAAATGCGGACATTTTCTTACAACGCTACTCTTACAACGCGATTTTTAACGAAAATTTTATTATTATATTAGAGAAGATGGAGTCAGCAAATATTACGGTTAAAGAAGTCTGGAAACAATTTACAATTTTAAATTCTGTTGAAACTGTTGATGCGTCACTTAAAGAAATTCGTCCTTCAACACTAAAAGCTAGCTGGAAAGCACTAATACCGGAAATAGACGTTCAGGGCACTGTTTCTACACCAATAGAAGATGAATATAGGAACATAGTGAGATTGGCGCATGCAGTAGAAGGTGATGGATTTGATGAAATAACAATGGCTGATATTCAAGAATTAATTGCGGACGACGAAATAAACGAAGCAGATTTAGTGGCAATGACAAATGAAGAATCAGTTGGAGATAGCTCTGACGATCTTTCCGATGTTAAAAATAAAAACTTTTCACTAAAAATATCGAGAAAGTTTTAAATATGAGAAAGCAGTTGGAAGAATACATTTTGGAGAACGACCCTTTAAGTGACAGAGCAGAAATATTTAAACGAAATCTTCAAAACAATTTAGCTCCCTATCAAGAAATTTATAAAGATTTGCGAAATAAGAGCAAACAAACTTCAATGCACGATTTTTTCAAACCATAATCGTCGAAAGGATGCTCGAATCTGATAGTGGATCAAGCTCAGATTTTGAACTAGTACGAACAAAACGTTCAAAACAAATCATACTAAGTGATGAGGAGGAGTAGAAAGTTATCGTTCTATTTTGGCTTTAATTTATTAAATCTTTCATCTTGAATATTTTACGTAGAATTGAAATTTTATTTTATTTTGTTTTGTTTTGTTTTTGTTTAAATAAATGAATGGAGTGTTATTAAATTACACAATATGTATGTTCTTCTGACTCAACAAATAAATACTCAAAATTATATTAAGCACATATTTTTAATATACAAATTCCAATATTTTATTGAAAATTTTTTTACTTTGGAACCAAACTCTGATTTTTGTATGGAGTTAGAGTCTCCTACAACGCGATTTCCTACAACGCGGAGTTTTTCAGGAACCTATTCACCGCGTTGTAGGAGGTTTAACTGTATTGGCATAACAAGTCAAACGAAGGAGCTGCAACTTAAGGTTTCCGAATTTGCTTTATTTAAATATTTGCATGCAATCCATTTTTGATAGTTACTTTTTACCAAAAATGTATCAATATTTAAGTCTGTTGAGGCAGCGTATAAGATTGGGATATTGGAAACATTTTACGTATTAAAAAACACTTTGGCTGATTTTTTGTACATTTTGCGTCATCGCGCTTAAGGGCTAATTTTGAATTTACTTTGTTCAACTTTAACACAAAATTTGAGTATTTTGGTTTTAGTTCTCAAATTCATATTTTATTAAGCATTCGAAGCTCCACAATTCCAATTCCATCTTAATTATATATTTTTAAATTTAACTTAACTACACTACAAATAAAATGTATTATAAATTGGGCCGAAATACTGGCGGTATTGCAATACCAGGCCAACCCGTGACAGAGGTGGAGGTGGAGCAAGCCCCTAGACACTCCGTACGTATACTTCCAAAAATCAGTTTAACATTTCTTGTCCTCCGATGGAGGATTTATCAGATGTTAAGCTGATAAGAACAGATACTACACTTTGATCTAAGCCATAAGGCCCACAAGCGATAACTCTACAAACCAAACAACATTCTCATATCTACAAAAATTCATAAACATTCTGAGAATTACTAAGTAAACGTAAAACAAAAACGAAAACTCTTCTATACGTTTGCTTGATAATAAAATGTGCACATATGTATATAACGAACGCAAGCAATGTAGCGTGACTCATTCCGCTAAAAGCACACGAGACGAATTTGCTTTGTTACTCGTAGGTATCCATAGTAGGTACATATTTTAGAATTCACGTCACTACCAACATCAACGTTGTGGTAATTTATATCCAAGAGTTTCTTTGCTCGCTTTCGGATTTCTGTTTTTTCTTTTTTATTGTGCTAATTTTTGTAAAAAAAAAAACAAAGCAGTTATCATTTTACAAGGTGTACCTTTGATGTCAACGAATAAGATTGCTGTAATATACAACTGGCGGCAATTAACCGGGATTCAGATCATCAAGTTCTTGATCAAATTGTTTGTCAATCTGATCAACGTAAAATATACATATCTTTGAAATTTGATGAGAATTTAAACATTGTTTGATGAAAAACAACAAAAAAAAATTGATTTTCTGCTAGTTTGCCTTTGTTGATGTGAGTTTGCCTTTGCTGATGTGAGCTCTCGTTAAATTTTCTAGTATATCAGTTCTCAACAAGTACAAGAATAAACAGTTAAAGTTCAAAGGCTGCATAAAAAATTAAAAGGTAAGGATCCACAAGTCATTTTATACATTTTTAAACATAATGCTTATTGACATTTTTTACGCATATTTCAGTTACTAAATAAAAAAAAAGAAAATGGCATTCCTTTTCCCTACCCATATTTCACCAAAATTTGCATTGACAGGGGTGTTCCCGTAAGCAAGCTCGAAAACTTTCGACCTTTACATACTTTTTGAATTTTCGTGTTTAGAGGAATACCTTTTATATATGTTTTACATACATATGCGTTTATTTAAACCAAATAAGCCTAAAGACTTAAAATAAAATATATGTATTTATTATCATGAATATCCGAAGGAAAAAGATTTTTTAGGATTTCTTATTTTGCTGAGAGCAAAAATTTCCAATCATAAATAATTGAGGAATAGAAAACTTCACATCCAGTCAACGCTGCCAAGATATTTCCAATTACTTCCAATCAGCCAGTAATGCAACTTTTGATTTTGTACATTTGAAATTAGCTTATCTGTCAGCTAAACAAGTTAATAAACAAAAATGAAGTCAAAGAATAAATTCAAGTAATTACATGAAATATGTGCAGAAAAAGTGTCAAATTTTATCTACATTGCCAAAAAAAAGTCAACTAAATTAGAGAATAGCAGAGCTTTATTGTTTTCCATCTACTCTTTTTCCTGAAGCCTTTGGCGATACTCGAATTGGACTCCATTTATTTCACCAGTGTCTGTAATAGTTCTTTATTTGTGTTGTTAGATCTTGTAAAAATTTTTTAATCAAATAAAATTACAAAATATTGCTAACATTCCGTTTTCCTCATTAAATTGTTTGCTACAAAGTTGGAGAAAAAAATTTGCGAAAAACGTCAAAAATTTTCCCTCAAAATTATTGCCGGCAGCTCACTTTCCAGGCAATTTTTTCTCATTATCCAAAAATCTTCCACGATTGTAAAATAGGGAGTTGCAGAAAAATTTCGAAGGAATGTTTATTCATGATAGGGATGATTTGATGATTTAATCTAAAATATTGGTCATAACCAGAGAGGAGTAAAGTACGTATTTGAATAACTTTTTTAAAAGTATCAAAGCATGTTATCATCTATGATTAAGCATATATTTATTATATGATATAACACAAAAATGCATATAACATCTTATTTAACGTTATTAGTAATTTATATTAATTAATTATCAAGCCCTCTCGGGCTTCCAAAAATTGCCTTAGTGGACGGTATTTCACGTCCCCATGGCGGGGTATTGGTTAAAGTTTTCAACTAGCAATAATCGCACCTCGGTAGCACCTCATTGGTTACGATATCGCCTCTGCGCAAAGCTAAACTTAACACACTGACAGCCTGTTTAAGTTAATTTATTTTCTAAACCTTACGAGAACTATACACACAAATTTTAAATAAAACCAAAACAACAATTGTTGCATATTTTTAGGGTAGATATTTTTCTGAATGAAAATTGTGCGCAATGCGCAAACAAACAGCAAAATAAATAAAATTTCAAATTCAAGAATGAAAACGAAGCTATAGCAACAAAAAAGAAAACAGCTGCTGTGAACTTGTTAATGTTTTTTGTTGTATTACACTACACATCAACGTTGCCAGGTGCTGAGTCGTTGAATGAAATCAAATTTCAAATTTTTTCCAACCAAAATCTACAAAATACGCTTATACCGATTAATTATTAATTACTTTCATATTTCATTATATGTAACAATAAAAAAATTAACACTTAGTATATATTTCATTACAATTCACTTTCAACTTATATATGTATGTACATATGTAAGTAGTTTCAGAGATTTCAAATTTGTAATTTTACAACCTTGTGAAAGCCGCCTGAAATTTTCAAACGACGATAGAAATGTGACTAATGAACTGGGGTTCAGTATCATGGCTGTGTGAGGAATATTACGAAATCATCTGGGATACACGAAAAAAAGCTGTTCGATGGGATCCATGAATTTTGAATGTTTACTACTTAACTTTAATGTGCTCAGAAATGTTCAAAGCCCTGGTTACAAGTGCACAAAAGTGGTCAAAATCGGATATGAAATAAAAAATTAATGCCAGATTTGGACTCAGTGTGAAATATCGCATACATAGGAAGAGAAAAATATATCGCAAATAAATTTTAAAAATTAATATTTTGAAGAAAAATGTGTTTAAAATATTAAGACTTGTATGGGGAATTCACGTTGATTGGGTACTTTCTCTTTACTATGATGATTTAAGTTTGAAATGTTTGTTCGGTAGAAAGATTAGATCGTATTCAAATTTCTCTCATAAAATGCGTAATTTGACGGAGGAGAACGAGTCGGATCAATTCGGTGAACAAGTATAAATAAAATATTCCATACGCGGTATCATTTCAATATTTCTCCGAAATTTGTCATTACAATCGTTTGTAATAACACAAATATGTACCTAAATATGTATGTATATTTAAAAAATTTCCTACAAAAGGTATAAACAATACAAAAAATATGTTTACTACTTAATATAATACTTAAGTGTATTAAAAACACATTTGATAGGTGTAAATAAAAAATAATTTGGCCACTTGTTTTTGCCTACCATGTACAAATTTAGATTAACACGTCATATGAATTGAGTGCGTAAGCATTATCAAGTTTGAAAGATTTATCGGTCAATAAACTGAGAACAAAATTCATAAGAAATTTAAGGACTCTTTATTTGAGACGTGTACACTAGAGCCCCGATTTATGTCGTTAATATGGACCGGGGAAATGCGACACAAACCGAAACAGCGCAAATCGAATCACTTTTTTTTCTGTAGAAGTGCAGATTTTTATTGATTGGATCAAAAATTTAAATATTTAGTGAAAAAAACTATATATTTGATTAAAAAAGTCATATGTTAAAAATTTACTGTTGAACAATTTTCAAAAAAAAAATTTATTGAAAAAGGTAGTTTTGACGTGATCACAACAACAAAACAATAAATCATTTCGTGCTATTTTGATTATTCTATTTTTATCTCTCGAATTACGAAAACTAATTTTTACTTTACTAAGGCATAGTTAATTTTTAGTTAAATAATTCCATTTCATATGTACTCGTATGTATATTAGAATAGGGTTAAAATTAATGAGATTTTCAAACTGAAAACCTCAAACTTGACTGCTTACATATACATATGTATTTGGAATTTACAAAACAACAATTTCAATGAAATATAAATACTATTGACACAGATATTATTTATCGCAAATATTTTAAAAGTTGATTTGAGTTTGATTTTTGTTTATGCATATAAATATTTTTTTGCTGTTTTGTTGACAGTGGTTGGCTTATCAGCTTCTGCTTTGTGGTAATACTTGAGTTATGATGAGCACCACAAAAAAAAATAGAAATCATAATCGGTCAGTAGCGAATTTTTTCACATAATATTACAAAGATTTATTAGGACACTCATCTTATTAACTTAATCAAACATAGGTACTTATTTGAAATACAAAGCTACATAAAAAAATACACTTTACAAATTTATTACCAGCTTTGTTATGTGATAGTGATTTGAATTTATGGTCAGACAGATAAATAATTTTACATTGAAACAAACAAATATGGTGTAAGTCTAATCAAAGATTTAAAATGGTCACTGGCTACGTAGTCTGGTCTAACAGGGAGCCCGAGTATATTCAATGTTCAGAAACTTTAACTGAACTAAGTCCGACCCTGATCATAGCGTTAAGTTTTAAAAGCATTTACTATATTTTGTTTTTGTTTTAAAATATAAAAGTGTAAACAAAACTAAAACTACGTAGTATAACGAATAAAAGGCTAAAAACAAAATGCAAACAATTTTATAAAAAAACTGCTAACTGTGACTCAGTTACGGGCAATTCTAGACGAGAGTACTAAGGAGTAAACAACAAAAACTTAATTTTTCTACGAACAAATCGACCAAAACAGGTTGAGCCTCAAAATAAAGCAACAACGACGTAAAAGAGGCTCGGCGCGTGTTGATAATTAAGGCAATCTATTGTTAACACAATGACGTAAAGGGTGATCATGTTTACTTTTTTATAATTTTGCAAAAAAAACATTGAATATTTTCAAAATTAAAAACTTTTTTATAATGAAGAGGGTTACCAAGTCGTAAAATGATAAAAAGTTGATTTTTTTTTTGTCAGCAATATGTATTAAAAAATTAATACATAAAATGAAATTTTTGTGTGGGAAAACACAATAACCGTCCAATTCATAATTGACTACCAGGTCTTGGCTTTGACATGAAATATAAGTCAGTCCAGATTAATCCCGGTCACTTGGTAACCCTAATTATGAACCTTCATATCTTGCACGTGTCTTCGTCGTTGTTGTTGTTTTTGTTCAAATAAAACAATCAACAAATAACACAGACTATTTCATAATCACAATAACAAATAGGAAATAAAATAAACAGAAAAATATTTTGTTTGTTTTTACATTGCACACGTTTGTATTGCAAAAAATATAAAACTATAAACAAGAAATCCACAAACAATGACCATCACACAAATAAGCTGATATTTCAATTTATAATTTGAAAATGTTTTTTACTTCTACATACATTTATTTGTCAAGTCACTATACAGGGTGGTCCAGTTCTGCGAAAGCATACTCTGTAATTCGGTTTCCTGGTTTATTGTGAGTGAAATTGTATGGGAGGGAGGGATTTATTTTGAGCACACTGTGAGTTACAGGGTCTCTAACAAAGTTCCTTTAGAGTAGTATATTCGAACTTTTCTATAGCGGAAAAGACGTGAAAAGACTTCGTTATAGAAAAAATTCGTATTGCAAAGTAATGAAAAAAAAATGTATTCTTTTTTTTATTTGCTATTATCAGTGATTTTTGGTTTTAGAATTCCAAACCACTGGGAAATATTCTTTTTTTTTACACATTCAGCTTCACATACTATTTAGACTTTTGATCGAGCAAATAGTTTCTTTTCGACATTTTCCACACCAATACGCACAATTTCAATCTGAGATTTAGTGAAAGCATTATGGTTATTGATGGTTATCGAAATTTTTATTACTTATTTTGGACTTAACCCAAATATATTTGGAAACGTTTCTTCTTACAAAATAACAAAAGTAAGATTTGAAAAATTCACTCTATGGAGATCAAAATGCACGAGTAATGCAAATACAGGTGTAAAACAAAACATATTAGACGAATATTCGATACACAGAGATTCGTTGTATCAAGATCAAAACACTAAAAGTAGAACGAAAATGCAGTGAAAATGCAAAGAAAATCTCGTTTTCAATATGAAAGTTTACCTGAACTTGCAAGCAAAGATTATCTCTGAAATTCCGAAGTAATAGAGCTGGAGCAATAAAAATAAATGGCTTTTCTTAGGTAATTAACTCACATATTTTTCAGAACTATTATTGCTAGCCATGTTTTAAGCTTAGAATTATCACTCTTTAAAGTCAAAAATTAAAAGTTTTGCTTGTAAGTACTACTCCAAAGAAACTTTGTTAAACACCCTGTAACACTGAGTTTTTCAGATAGACCCCCTCCATACAATGTTTTACTCATAATACACCAGGAAATTGAACCTTAGAGCATACTTACTCAGAAACGGACCATCCTGTATATTTTATACCGTGGGGCGCAACTGCTGTGTATATTCAACATATTATTTTAAAACAAAATGATTTTGTGTGTGGCGGCAACGTTTTCGCATTTGCGATGAAACAAAAATATTTGCTCAATAACAAAGAACAAGGCTTATATGTTTTATTGTTATTTAATATTACCATAAATGCGCGTCTATTTCAAATTAATAGTAATTCAAGTTTAAATGCAACTTGGCATAAAAATCAAATACACCAAGTAACATTGAGTTGGGTATCTTATTATTTACATTTAACAGATATATTTCTTCCGTAAGCTAAACTTATTTATAAACACATACATATTTTCAACATCATTCAAGGGAAGTAAAGCCAAGGTCATATACAAAGGGTAGCTACTAGGGATTATGTAGAGAAAAAAAAGTATTAAACACAAATTTCAATAAATGTATGCGCTTAAAAAGGGGTCGTTCACACTTTGGTTTAAGTCTCGTAAAAAGTAAACAAGCAATATGGAAAAATGTCCATGCAATGCAGTAGGATTTTTCATCATCAAATTCAAGCCGCCACAAATTTAATTCTTATGACAAAATTTGAATAACCACAAGAAATTTCTTACAGCTAGCCCCTCCCCCGAATTGCTACATTCTTCACAAATTCGTGGACCTCACAATTCACGTCATATAATATATGAAACACTTCTTATATTGGTATAAAAAAAATGTTTGCTCAATCAAAAATTTGAATTCGTTTTACTGCAGCCCAACAGGTTTTTGAGATAAATGGGGTCAAATATGTCAGAAACGCTAATAATGACCACTTGTTCTAAGACACAAAATCTTCTACTAGACTACATCACCACTTAAAATTAAATAGATATTTGATTTTCTCTTTTAAATCCAATACGGTTTCTCAATACCCCCATTTTTGATTTTTTTCTCTTGAAAAAATTACTTTTTGCAACTTACGTTAATTTGACTGTTACTCCTCTAATTGAAGTTGTGATATTTTCTACAAAGCACCACCTGTGGGTGGCTTAAATTCCAAAGGAACTAACCCTCTTTGCAAAACATTTTTCACTCAATACATAGCATTTTTTAAAGACATTTCCTCTTGCTTCATTTTTTTTGCAATTAATAGTTTAAGTAAAGCTGATAATGGTTGATGGTGGGTCTGATTGTGAGAGGCCGACGAAAGTTTCGCTCAATAACTTGGGAAGTAATCCACAAGTAGAAAATTACGCTAAGACCAATGTTGTAGAGCAGATGAAAAAACATCGATTTCGTGCGCGAAACATTTTGGTATGACAAGATTTCACCCACTTTTCATAGTTTTAAAATTTTTAATGACCACATCCATTTTCGAAGAAATAAGATTTTTATTGAAAGATTTAAATTAACATTACTCGTTCACATCTTACAACCATATTTTTCGCCAAAAACAACAGTTTTTGACTCAAAATTATAGTATTCATTGAAAACTTTAAAACGGTCCTTATGGTATGGAGATTTCTCGGACATGAAATCGATGTGTTTTCATCTGTTCCACAGCACTGGCCTTAACATATTTTCCAACATGTGCCTTACTTTCCGAGTTATTGAGCGAATTATTTTTCGTCGGCATCTCACAACCGGACCCACCGCGATTCTGGCGACTGACACTTTTTTCCATTATTAGCCATACTTGAAACTATTAATTGCAACAAAAAAAAATTAAGCGGGAGGAAATGACTTTTAAAAATGCAACGCTGTCTCTCGGACTATGTAGAAATCTTTTGTTAAATTAAACAAAACAATCAAGTTTATAATAAGCATTTAGATAATAGCAACAAAAAGAAAGTAAAATTCAAATAAATATTTCAATCATTAAAAAATGTTAAACAAAGATAACAGGTTGAATGCACCAAAAATTCAGCAACCTTGAAGACCAAGTTCAAGGTGGAGGTTTTGCTTAATATTTTTTGTAAGTAAAAACTGAAAGGTAGGAAATTGAGAAAATTAATATGAGTGCCTATGCAGTGTATGTATATACTATACAGAAAACTAAAAGTAATGGATGATAAATACATATATGTAAATAACCTTGAACAATTCATTTACAAAGAAAATTTTTTTAATTATAATAGTTATCTACTTTTTTGGTAAAATAACACCATTTGGAAAGTGTTATGCCTCATTGATGTGAATTGAAACAGTGGCTTTCCTAAGATTATAATATATTATTCAATATCAACTTAGATATACATCACTATTGGAAGTACATTTTAAAATGCAAAAAAAGAAACACGTGATAAAGTGGAAATATAAGTCATAATTTTACCAGTTGTTTTTTATTATTGCTACTTTTTGTGAAATTCAGCGAGAAATTGTTACGAAATTTATAGTAACAACATTGATAACATAAGCGCAAATATTTATGAAATAAATGCAAGTTGAATGTACAAAGAGTTTTGAATGGAAATATTATTTCTAATAATATTACAATTGTAAAAGCAAAAGGTTGTTATACATACGAGTACATAGGCGATTGTGCGATTTTTAATGAGCGCTTTATATGCAATTTCTACATAATTGTAAATATTCAAGAACAATATAACTTCATGCCTATAATATTTTTAAATTAAACGGAAGCATGTGTAAAACCTAATAAATTAAAATGTTACATCATATGTAACGAAAGAAATTTTAAATTAAAGCTGTGCATCAACTAT
The DNA here is from genome assembly GCA_963680825.1 of Meiosimyza decipiens. Classification (NCBI taxonomy): domain Eukaryota; kingdom Metazoa; phylum Arthropoda; class Insecta; order Diptera; family Lauxaniidae; genus Meiosimyza; species Meiosimyza decipiens. The sequence goes on along the minus strand of OY804260.1, from coordinate 20,795,145 downwards.
AATCATTGTAATCTTATGTTAAAACATCGCTGTGAGCCAGTGAAAAAATATTTTCAAGTTGAAAATTTAAAATCACACAAAAAGCTAGTCAAGAAGTCTTAAAATCATTCGTTTTATACCCTCACATTTCGACACACATATATAAGGAGGTCATTTTGGGCCAAAATATACTCGAGAAATATGGATTTTGAATTTTTTCACAAACTTTTTTCAATTACTGGAAATAGTCGATTTTATAAAATCAGTTATCGGTATCTCATTTAATCGGGATTTAAATGTTCTTCTTGATGATGTATTGATATCATAAAAAAAAATTAGCTTTGGCTTATTACAATTATTTTATTTTTGAAAATTGATTTCTGATTTCGAATTTCTTAAAATTTCTTAAGTCTCCAAGCGCCCTCAAAGAAATGAAACATTTTCTAAAACTAAAGAAAATTATTTTGAATAGTTTTCTTTAAACATAACTTGGACTACAACAAAAGATGCAAAACTTTTTGTTAAGGTTTCTCCAAAATTGAAGAAAGTGTCCCTGCAATAAGGGTTTAATAAGGGTTTTTGAAGTGAAAAAACAAATAGTGCAGAATTTTATATGAAATGTAAGTAAATGCACCTGATGTATTGATATCTAACTTCTGACCATATTTCGAGCACTGCAAGTAATATGATCTGCGAAAAACTTCTTTATCTATTAGATTTTGTCATATTTTTATAGTGGACAGTATAACCAAGAAAATAAGTCGAAACCCCAAAAAATTTAAGCAGATGAGTTTCAAATAAATATTCTACATTGAAATAATCGAGTCTAGAGTTTTCAAGCATTTGAAATTTACTTCGCCTTGTCGTTTCAAATCGGCACTAGCGAGTATGTAGATGCAGTGTGGTAAGAAACCCATCGTCAAAAGTCAGCCAATTTTGTTATTGCACATTTTCCGCTTTGCTCAAAATTAAGCTTTATAATATATGATGTGATATAATTTTGGGAATGGAATGCTAATTTATATATCTATATATTTTTATGATCTTTCCCTCTGCTCTGCAAGAATCTCTACAATTTCGAAACATTTTACAAAAATTTATAGAAGGTGAAGGAAAATTTGGAAATATGGACAGCATAGTTCTTTAAAAACTCAAAAATTTTAATTAATTTTGGAGGGTGGCACTGATCACACTCATTGTGTAAGAAGTGTTTCATTTTCAATGTCGATAGTTATGTGTAAAAACGCAGAATTACAATTTTTTATGAAATTGACATTTTTTATCAAACAATATAAATTATGTGGAAGCTTAAGCAAAACAAGTACATGACATCATGCCATTAGTTATTTTTTTAACACAAGATTTAAAAAAAAATCTAATAAATTTAACCAATTGGTATTAGTAAAAAGAATAAAAATTGGTATGCCAACATTGCATCAGCTGTTATTTATTTGCTGTGTACTGGCTGAATTGATAGAGTGAACTATGAGTAAAGGGGTTACTCGGGGGCTAATTGGAAATAAGAAAAACTCGTTTGCTTGTTTGTTATTAGTGAAGAACAAAGAAATTTCAATTTGCAAAATGGGACAATCAATAAAAACAATTTTCTGAGAAGCCAAGGGATTTTAAGAGCCAAATAAGACAAAATTAGCAATGACCTTCGTTTTTTTTTTTTTATTTATTTATTTCTTTTTTTTCAATTTCAACAAGGTCTTTTTAGTTTTGGCCTTTTTGCAATTTTCAGGGTCATCTACTTATTATGTAGTTTGCTTTTGCAAATAGAAAAATACATACATTTATGCAATATTTATCGATATTTTATTACTTACGTAAAATCCTGATTAAAATTCATTTGATATCCTGACATGTCTATTTCCTGGGCTTTCCTTTTTCTGAAAATAAGCTTCAAATCCTTTTTGGTGTTTTTTATTTTGCTTTATTGTTGTTTCACTTTTTCAATACTGTTTTTCAAATATTTGCAATTAAATTTTATAAAAATTTCTTTTTTCGATGATTTTTTCCCACAAGTATTAACTTTTCTTTGTTTTATTTTAGCTTCCAGTAAGTTTTCAATTACTTTTGTTTCTGTTGCTGCTATACTGTTGTCATTTCATTTTTCTATTTTACTTTTCTAATTCGCCTCTTTCCGATTCGCTTTGAACTATTTTGCATTAGGTTTTTGTTTTAATTTCTTTTTCACTTTGTTAACTCATTCCTTCCGATTCGCTTCGGTATGTACTTTAGCAACAACAGCTGATTACTGCATTTGTTTTGGCAGCATTGTCTTAATAGTAAAACACTAATGTCAGTTTGCAACATATAATGCTAGTTTAATTTTTTGACAGCTACAGAGATGGAAGTATTAATAAACCACGACTTGCGAGCGCTAAACTTTGATCAATGTTTTAAGGACTTTCTTAGAAAAATTCTTTTTGATAAGTACTGAGTTGAATGAGTTCGCAATTATCTAAATAACACCCGGTGGTTGTTTCACATGTAAAAGCGTGTTGTACCAAATTTTTTATCCTCTGGTGCGAATTATTGGTTCTCAGCCCCTTGGACACAACGTTACTTTCAGCAGAATAATCAGACGGCAATGCTCATACGTAGTTCAGGGCCGTATCTAGGGGGAGATGCTAGGGGATAGAACCCAACCCCCCGAAATTTTTTGACAGAAACTATATAGAAACAATTTTACAAGGAATAGACACTACCTTAAATCGATTTCAAATCTAAAACCCCCCCGAAATAAAATCCTGGATACGGCCTTGCGTATGTTGTTGTTTTCAATATGTTCTGCTATCTTGGGGATTGCATTCTAATTCTTGTGGGCAAACTTCAGCTGGTGATTTTTGGAACGTGTGTTCAACCTTCGCTGTTTGATTTGATTGGAAATCAGATCTTGGCGGCATCTGATTAACAAGTCGACATTAGAGACGATCTTAGGTAACCAACTTTTCAGAATTCATCGAAAATAATGTATGGTGAACACTTGTAGCCAACCATTCTAATGAAATTGCAGTGATACAGTTGATTCGAATTTATAGTTTCCTTGAATAATTCAAAGCTTACATAAAAAAAACCAATCCTTAAATTTTATGTACATCATATCGTAGTTCCTTAAAAAATAAATATAAAAAAACTTATGTTTTACCACGCAGTGCGAAATTTACGGCACTAAATTTTCAACAGCATGATCTATTACTTTCGGCTAAGGCGTCATCTACCTTCGCCTAGCATTATTACGTTAACATATTGTGAATTGGTCTGATACCGGTCAGTTCGCAAACTAGAGAGAAATGTTGAAAATAAATTGTTTTTATTAAACAAGTTCTTAGTTGGCACTGCTGCACAAAAATATAGGGCTGTATCTTAATTTACTGACATTTATAGTCCATTTTCTAGTTGTATAGAGAATTTTATTTATGTTTTGTATAAATTTAAATTTCCATTTGTTTTGATCTTGTGATACCCAAATCATACTCAGGGTTGGGTTTATCGAGAATTTTTTAGTGCATTTACAGCATAAGCTATGAATAGTTTTGTAAAAAAACAATCAATTGATATTTTGGTACCGAAGCGAGAGTAGTATTTCCAATTTTTCATCAACTGAAATTGAAATTATGTACAATATGATGATAATATTTTTTAAAAACATTTTCAAAATCACTTTTTTTAATGTTTGGCCCATAATTCATAGAATACTGCTCAGGAATGCCTACTACTATTTATGAGCTTTAAAATCAAAGCAAGCTTCTAAATTCATACCAATGAATTAAAGTTCACAACACAATTATTCCTTTTGTTTTGATTTAGTTTATTTCAACGCTATCTAGCGTCTAATAGCGCTACTAATTATTGTGAATGGGTGCAATACGTTTAAGCACTACTGTCAGTTCTCAAACCTCAATGTCTTTTTATCGAGAATTGTTCCCAACTTTGTGCACTGAATTGTCAGATCGCTGTCATAGGAAATTCACACAATTTTTCATTTATTTTTCTTCCTTTCCTATTTTAAGTCCATAAATTGTTGCAATTTTAACAAAAATTTCATTTGCAAAGTGCAATAGTGTTATTAAACTGTTATAAAAATAAATTAAAAAGAAAGTTGCTTGAAGTACAAATACGAGGAAAAAATTTGTGAAAGAAAAAAGTGAAAATTTTCCGACAAAAAAAAATTAATTGCAGCGACAGCAACAAAAAAAAAACGAGCTACTGTTGTTTTAGCATCAAAAATTATGTGTGCAGATTCGTAGTTTTCATTAACACGCACGTAATTTAAAAAAATAAAAATTTGGTCGCGGTCGGGACTCCGCCCGCAGTGCTGCAGTACAACAACAAAATAAAAGAAGAAGCAACAAATACAACCAAGTTGACAGAAATGCCGTTGAAATTTCTGAAAAAGTGTCGCCAGTACAACGTCACATCGAAGAGTCTGTTTGTCATATCGGTGCATCATTTGTTGGGTGAGTTGCCTGCCCTCAACGTGTGTATGTGTGTGTGCGTGTGTTAGCTGTGCGTATGTGTTTTCCTATTAGAGCACCAGAAAGGCGAAAACAATCTATGGAAAATGCGCAAGAAAATTCCAATTGCATGAGTTGCGCTACAGCGCCGTATGCGTTCTGTTGAATCGCTGACTGCGCATGCAGGTGCGGTGCCACAGTGGAACAAAATGACATGTATGCTTATTAGTATCAATCAAGTCTAATTATATTTAAGTCCAAATGAGCAATGCAAAAGTAATCGGAGTCAAAAGTTTACATAAAGCTCCTATCCAATATATTATTGAGGCCTATTCAAAAACGACTATGTTTTGAATAGTCATTGAAAGTCGCGGATAGGACTTTAAAAGTATCGTTATGAGTTAAGAAACATTGCATCGTTTTCCAAAATAAGAGTGTAATATGAAATTTATTTTAATAAAAATTAATTTAATTGTGAAATAGATTTTTCTCAAGCTTAGACCATCGTTATTTTGCCAAAAAAAGATATTAAGTTTAACCGCATATGCATGTACCATTTGTTTCTGATTTTTCTTCTCTTCGGAAAACAAATATCCAAAGTCAAGAAATTTTCTTGAAATTTATGGATAGCAACATCAAAGTTCCTTCATAAATAGTCAGTGCGTAAGACGATTAATTTTACATTGCCGTAAACTACACTTATTTATGTGTGTCCGAATACCCTATGTATGAATAGAAAAATGAATTACTCTCTTATAATGATATTTAAACGGCCTTTCGTTACACATCGGCCTTTCTTTAATATAAATTACGAGTTTGGAGGTCTTAAAACTTATGTGACATCATATAATGTGATTTTAATTTTAAAAGTAAGTTATAATAAGCTGATTATATGTAAATGATTTACCATACTACAGAGTCCTTAAAGATGCATACTATAAAGAGGTGATATATCAATACTTCCAGGAAAACGGGTGTGACAGTTTAACACTTAACTATTTCCATTCATATCTTTTCAGACTAGTGTGAGAATGCAATTTCATTTCTTGCAACAAGTACTATGGCACCTTCCGATATTTATTAAAAATATAAAATTTGACATCTATGTGTAATATATTCAGAAAATTGTTTTAAAGTGCGTAACAGGTGTGACGTTGAAAAAAGCTATTTTTTAATATTTTGAGTTTGAATTCAAATTGCCTAAAATTTTGCAGAAATGAGTGATAAATTGATATCAATTTAGAAATAATTCATATGTCCTTTATCAGAACCATGAGTAACTTTTAACATAAACTTTCAAATAATAGATACAGAGTAGCTCCAAAAATGTAACGGGTGTTATTATTATTAATAATTTTTCATCGTTTTATTAAAAATGGAGAAAAGATTGAAATTTCTATTTTTTTTTTATATACATTTTAAAAATAATAATAGTTTTTATTTTTAGTAATATATAAAAAAAATACATGTTAAATTAACACTTTTTTTAAAAAAAATACATTTTAATAATACACTTTTCTGAAACAGAGATTTTTCTTAAATAAAAAATGTTTCAAATCTAAAAAAACTCATATCCTGAAAAAACTATTAGCAAAATTCTAGATCACTTCAATACAAATTAGTTTAGACCTCGACAACTTATATATGTTTTTAGAAAACCTCAAAAACATGCTTTTCTTCTGCCTAACCCTGTATAATAAATAATTTATTTTGCTCAACACTTCCCAGTAAGATGTGATGAACAATAGTTTCAATGGCTCTCTTAAAATCAATTTATAGCTTTATCTTTATGTTACCTCCGTTCTTTCCATTTTCAAACTTTTTTTCTGAACTGTAATCTGTAATCTTTTAAGCTTTAAAACTTTTTCTAATAATTTATTAAGGATGCTCAGAGTATTCATAGGTCGAAATTCTACACATTTATTAGTATTAACAATTAGTATCTTTATTATTCGTGTTGTTATTAACTATTTCCATGGTTCTTGAAATTAGTCATAGCTTAAAGATGTTTTCATAATTCGTGTTATTCAACATTGGTTCTGCCCTTGTGCACTATTTGGTTTTCACTAAAGTGTTGGTTCCTTGGAGTTCTAAACTTTAAGTATTTGTAATTCTAATTTTACAAATTTATAATTATTCCAGTTTGAAATAAAATTTTATATACCATATTTTTCAATTCTATTCTTTTCGATTTTTATTCTTTTAAACTTTGTGAATTTATTATTTGACTATTTCTTTGGTTTTATATTAGCGTCTATATCTATTCTAATTATATGCATTTGTTAATTTTGGATTGTATAAATAGATTAATCAAATTCTATTGGCTATAAACTTCCAATTTGCATGTTGTATCAAATAAAGATACTTCTAGAAACAATATATTTTTTATTATGATTATAAATACTGAATTTTTTTCTCGATTATAAAGAACCATTATGAAAATTATGTTTTTTCTGGTGCTTAACTTCACGTGCTGATCGCAACAACTCTAAGCGAAGAGACTAAATTACAAACAAATCAATAATATCCAACATTTGTCGTCTTGGTTTCGCTTCCAAATTTATAAGTAAATAAAATGTGAGAGGAAACTGAAAATTTTATGACAGCTTTTTATGTTAAAAAATGTTTTTTGTCTGCCAACACAGATATTAAGAAAATTGTTCTGTCGCTATTTAAGATTTCGTAACATCATACCCTCTTTGGAGTCTGTGCGTTGTTTCTTTAAAAATATTTGCCCAATATTAAATTTCGGTTCAGCTGTTTTTGTCCATAATGCAATGACAATCAAACCTGATATCCCTGATATGTCTGTTTTTTTGTAGGCAAATTTATTTTATTTCTGTGTACTTTTACTGGCTAAAGTTTAATTTTCATGAGCTTTGAACGCTAGAATAATTCGGTAAAAAGTGATGTTATTTTTAATTGCTGGACAACAGTTTCTGCTTGAAGTTGTTTCTTTATAATTTTTTAAAAAAATTCTGGAAAATGTTTTATCTTTGGAAACTTGTTGATTTGCACTACTGAAAATCAAAAAAGTGTTATTTTTAACCTTTTTTTGCTAAGTTTCTATATACGATATTTTGTCTAATTCCCTCAAATGTCTTAACTTTAAACTAACTACTGCTTATTCGTCATTGATTACTTAATCAATTTAAGATAAAATTTACTTCATATTACTTTGTTTGTTAAGACATTTTTAAAATTCATGAAGGTGTATTTTATCTGTAGCGATAACAACAAAAGATTCATATTTTTATGAAATGCGTGCTGTTTTTAACTCAAATGTTTTTCTTTTTGTAACGCTATTTATTAACTGCTTTAGGAATGGAATTTTGCGCGATTATGAAATTCTTTTGTACTTTTAATCTGTCAAGTTGGTTTAAGTATTGCTCGTTGGTCTTTGCTTCTTGAAAATCAAAGGAAAAAAATCAAAATGAGTAATAAATATTTGTTATTTCACTTCTGTTACAATACAAGAAATTTTATCTTTAACGCATGTTGTTTACGTTCAAATTATAAACAAAACTACGAAAATGTTTTTTTTCCTGATTTAAAACTTACGCGATTTTAAGAAATATATGCATATGTATATGACAGATAATACTTTGCATTGTAGTAAGACGGTGATGATCTACCATCAGAATCATACTTTTATGTACTTGTATTGTAGTGTAAGGAAAGAAACTGTGTACGTACAAATCTCAGAAACTATTTCAGCAAAACTGTCAAAATGAACTCATCAGAGAAATTGGTATAAGTATTTGATGTATTCTTATGAAAGCAAACCTGTTGAACACATTGATGGTCAGAATCTTTCTAGCTCAATTGGTTGTGACAATTTCAATTTTTATTATTTTTCTATTATACAGTTGCGGTCAACTAATTAGCAACGCAGTGATGTAGTACATTTATTTGTCAATATATCATTTTTTTTTTGAAGAAACTTTAAAAACTTTATACTGATTGATGGTTTTACTTTAATTATTTGTTAAGTACACTTCACTTTATGCAAAAAGGACCTCCCACTATTTTTATTTTGAATATATTAAGTAAGGGTTAATAATCCTGTCGGTCATATAATTAACAACGCTACGTTTATTTTTAATAAAAGCAACTTTTTATTTAAAAAAATTTTAATATTTCGTTGCAAAACCATTATTTCTTATAACTGCCTCACACCTCCGAGGCATCGACTCCACTAATTTTCGGCATACAGCACTTGGAATTGCTTCCCATTCCATCTTTACTTTTGTGTATAATTCCAAGAAATTTCCCACTTTATGCAACCGAACTTTTCTTTTGAATTGCTCCCAGAGGTTCTCGATGGAGTTGAGGTCTGGGCTGCATGAAGGCCAGTTCAATAATGTGATGTAATTCTCCTCCATCCACCGTTTTGTTAGCCGCGCGGTATGCTTCGGATCGTTATCCACTGGCATGTTTTGGAAATCCTTCCAAAAACTCTTTTTTCGCGCAAACGTCTTTTTATGGTCTCTATAGATGGTGACTCACTATTTGCACCGAAAACACTAACGCGAATTTCGTTTGCAGTTTTTTGAGGGTATTTTTTTGACTCACGCACTATTAATTCATCCTCTTTAGCAGATGTCATTCTCGTCCTTAGCTTCCGCGGAACTTTCGCTGTTGTTTTATTTTTGTTAAAATATTGCACAGCGTTGAAAACCATTCTTTTGGACACCTTCAATAAATTTGCAATTTCACCATAAGACCTCCCATCATTGCGCATATCAATTATTACAGCTCTGGTGTTTTCGTCACAAGATTTCTTTTTACCCATAGCATTCACAAACTTTAAGATGTTATTAAATAATAAAACTAACTTATTTTATCATAAAAGAAAAAAAACTTACTAAAATTATTGTTATTTCTGTGCCAAACACAAATAAAAGTACACGTTGCTAATTATGTGACCGACTGCGCTTTGAGCTGATTTTCAAAATTCTGTGAAACTCATAAACTAACGGGATTTTATGAAAAAATTTTGACATACAATTCAAAGCCTACTTTTAATAATCAATTCACATAAAAATTCAAATTATTTGACCGACAATTTTAAACTTAAGCTTAAAAGAAGTTCTATGTGATAGCCGTTGTTAATTAGGTGACCGCAACTGTATATCAAAATACATATAAATATTTGAATTAACTTACATAATCGATTTTGATTTTTGGCTTTCTTTAGACGTTTTTTCCGGAAATATATGGTACTTTTTTCAATAGACGCTCACTCATGTCATACAGCTGATTATGATCTTCTGCAAGAAAATTTTCAGTTTTACATTAAAAGAAGCAATTTGTGACCGTGCTATGACCAATGGTTCAACTGCCTAAGAAAAACTAACTTCTATTAACTAATCACTAAATAGATTATTCTAATATTCCTAAAAACTATTTTTCATAGTCACAATAGCAATTGTCCAAATGAATTATCATACGAACATAGTCGCGGGCAAATTCCACTTTTTAAATAAACATCGAAAAAGTCACAAAAATTTTTTAATCTTTATTTATTCTTTTTTGTTTGCTCAAAATGTTAAATGTTTAAATTTTATGTGCTCATTTCTTGCCAAAAATATACTTGCGTCAATTTATTGTATTTAATTGAGTGATAATTTATTAAATTTTGATCGGCGTTTTATTCAATTTTATTGAAATTTCATTAGCATTTTAAGCAATTTTGAGCGGTAAATAAATTTATCGAGCGAAAAATCGTGATCGGTGTTTATGTTCATATTGAGCGACGTCTTATCAAAATAAAAGTGCCAAAAAACGTATGCTTTAATTTAATTTCAATTTTTCAGAGAATCTTGAGTGATATTCAGCTTTGTTAAGCCACAGTATTCCTGTATGAAAAACTTAGACAATGGGTGATCGTGACCATAGAGCTACAATCCAATTACAAATTATTAACAACTATAAGTATTCTTCCTTACTATGTCGAACACCAGCTTTGTTAGCCACAGTACTTCCATTCCATATCCATTTAATTGTTTTCAAAATTTATTTCCTTTTTTCGCTGACGAACCATCGAGCAATTATTTCGTTTACCGCTCATTAAATGCATAATTTCCATTTTCTTTCAATCAATGTTCGCATAAAATATCACATTTTTAAGCAAATAAAGACATTGAGTATGCGCACTAACGATTATCACAAAAACTGTTGTTCCAACCACACCTCTTATTTTTGCAGACTCTATTTTTAATTTTGAAAAAAGTTGCTACACTGCTAAGAGCTTTCATTCGACTTAAAATCTTATAAAAATTTGTTGTTGCTAACGACTTAGAAATTCTTGGCGCTAACTACTCATTTAAAATGCAAATTAGCATATTGCCTATACAAGAAAGTCTTACAAACATGTCACAAAGTGCTTGTGGAATTGGAACATTGTGACTGTCGTTGTTGTCGATACACAAATATTGTCTTGGTTATTAAATATATATGTTTAAGGTTTTTTCTCTCTTTTCAATTTTAACTTAATTCAATTATTATTTAATTAATGCGCATGCGCAACTTCGCCAGCACGCTTATGTTTTATAATTTTATGTAGCAAATGTATTCTTTTTTCAACGTTTAACTCACAACTGCTTACTTTATTTGTATATTATTCAAATTTGTTTTAAAAATATACATGAATGTAGGTACCACTAATAATAAATTTAATAATATAGCGAATTTTCCAAACATTTTTGTTGCTGGAACGCCAAGTTTTTCTTATTTTAATTGTACTCAACATTTGTATTTGAACTGTTTAATTTGGAAATGCTAAACAATCTAAGCCATTTTCATTATGAAATTTGTATTAAACTCATTCCGGGTAATTTTTGCGTTTTCGAATTTTAATTCCATGGGCAATTAAAGTTTTTTATATTGTCTTACAATATTAAACGTATGTGCCATTATTGCTCTAATTCCCATGATTTGTTTTTTTTTTAAAAAAAGTTTTTTAATTTTGCTAAAATGATAATCTAAAAATCGTGTAGATGTGAATTAGCTATTGAGAAAAAATTAGTGCATGTCAAGAATTAAAAAATAATATAAAAAAAACTTTGAAAAATAACTTAAAGCAAAAGAGATTGTCTTCAAATATCAAAGTATGCTCTCACTATTTGTCTGATATTTAAAAATCGTTACAGAATTATAAAATTGTAATATAAAATGCAGAAATATGATGCATACTTAAAGTTGATTTTTAACTGTGACCAACCATATTAAAACTTCAGCAATAACTGCAATAAACCCATATAAACATGAAAACCTTTAATGTGCCGTAAAATGTCAGAATACTATTATTATTTGCGCCTTTTCCAAAAATTGTATAAAAATGCTTCTATGACCTTTAAAAAATTAAGTTTTTTTAAATATCGATGTAATATTAAAATATTTATTTAAAGTTTTTCTCAACGTGTCTATAATAAATAATATCCTTAAAATGTGATTTGAAAATATTAAAATATCTATAAAAAATATTTAATATTTTTATCAACAAAATTTTTCAATTCTTTCCGTTTATAAATATGTTGAGAATTTGTTACAATTTTAATTATTAAATTATATTAAAGGCTTTGATTTCACCCAAAAATTTAAGGCATACTTTTAGGCCTGTAATAAATTTAATTTTACATAAAAATACCTAAACCTATAATATTTTTATAAATCTTTATTCCTTCCAGACACTTCCACTACCGTCGACTGCACCGTGAGCTCCGAAAGCAAAGGACAAGAATGTCTAGATAACGTTTGCAATCGTCTGCAAATTCATCAACCCGAATTTTTTGGACTGCGCTACATAGTAAAAGACAAAGAAGACGAACTTAAATGGATAGACTTAGATCGTTCACTTAGTCGGCAGCTGGAAAAATATGCAAATGGCACAAAAATCTACTTGCGTGTACGTCACTATGTAACGACTGGTGTGCGCCATCTCACAGATGAAGTGACGCGTTACTCATATTTCTTGCAATTAAAAAGCGACATTTATGAAGGAAAAATTGCTTGTGATATACGCACTTCGATATTATTGGCACTCTATTGTCGTCAGGCTGAATACGATAGCTATCAAGGCGATAAACAACAGTTGGCTAATGAATATCTGAAACGGTCGCTTGTTTTACCTAAAAATTTACAAGGTGTGTATGGTTTAAGGAATAGATAATCTTGATCAATATTAGAACTATTATTTTTACTAATTTACTCTTATGTAGGCTTATGCAACGATGACTCTTTGCTTGACAGCCTAATCGGCGATGTGCTACAGCAAAATCCTGGGATACAACATCTTACACAACTTCAGGCCGAAGAAATGTACATACAATGCTGTCAGCAATTGGAGGGTTATGGTGAAGAACGTTTTCAAGCAAAAGATACATTAGGCAACGACTTGCTTTTGGGTTTGGCCATCAATGGAATTGTTGTAAATGCAGAAAATGGACGTCAATATTTTCCTTGGAAAGATTTTCATACTGTGACCATTGATAAGCGCACTATAAAAATTGAACAAAATAAAAATGAAGTTTCAATTGTTGGTTCATTTATATTTCATGAAGCGGAGACAGCACGTTATTTTTGGAAATTGTGTGTAACACAACATAAATTTTTTAAACGTCATATTGATGAAGATACTGCCAGTGTTAGTGGTTCGGCGGATAGCGCCAATGGTGTATTGCCAGCGTTGAGCACAACAGATGCTTCTACAGGTTCTTTAGCTGCTTATGCTTATGAATTTAGTGATAGTCGTGAAGATTTATTAATGGAGCAGCATCAGCAGCAGCAACAACACCAACGTGCCATTTATAATGCAGAATATCAGACTACTACACAGTCTCTGCAGCAGCAACATTTGAATCCACAACAAATATCACATAGTGCAACTGCATTGATGGCTTCCAATATATCACTAGCTGCAAGTCATCAATCAGCTGGTGGTGGTAATGGTGCAGTTATGCATGGTCACATTGGTGGTAATGGTGCAGGTAATGGAGGTACCACTTTGAGTCAGGCTTGGCTAAATAAAGTAAGTATCACTATCACTAAATTTTTGTAATTTTCAAACTGCTGAATCTTTATAAAAAATAATTGAATTTCACGAAAGCGAAAACACTTTAGAGAAAGTAATAGTTTCATCAATAGTTTATTCCTCAGATTTTCTTGCATTTTTCCAAAAATTAATAGTAACTTTTTCGTTCGGCTTTTTATTGGTAAGGAAAATCTTTGGGTTTTTGTTAAAGTAGATAAAATGAGCCCTATTGAATAATTTTTCACGGAGCTACAGCGGTTTATAAACATTTTCCTTCCAAATTTAACGATTTTTGAATGTTTCTAATGTTCTCTTAATGACAGGATTATAGCAACGAATATATTTCGCAGTCTCACATATCCAATAGCATTTTGGATACACGTTTGCAGAGCAGCTCCTGTCTGGATTTGAGCAACAATAATTTACACAGTAGCACCAATTTGAGCCACATTAATAACAATAATCCCATGCTGGACGAGAGGGAGCGTCTTAAGGCTATGTTACCTACATATAGACCTGCACCTGATTACGAAACAGCTGTGCAATTAAAATATCGTGCTTCTGCCAGTGAATTGCATAACATAAATAATATACCATATCAAAGTTCAGCGTTAGCAGCACAAACTGATCCTCGCCTTCTGCAATCCTCTCACTATTACGCCGGCAGTCAACCAGATGTCCATAATGCTGGCGTTTATGGAGCTACTGATAATATGTTACTTAGTCAAATGGCACCACATCGTTATCCAGATGTAGCACAACCTGCAGTAGCGCTACACGCACATTCGCATCATCTTAATGCTAATGCAGCTGCTGCCGCCGTTGCTGTAAATGCAGGTAATTCGTCCAATATTTACACCAACATTGATTTGTCGCATAGGCTTCAAATGATGCGTTCGAAGCCACCACCACCATACCCCGTGAATCGATTAAGTTCTTCCTCGACACCTGACTTAGCTGTGGCCTCACATCGTCCTTTGCTTGGATATCGTGCTTATGTTTCAGGCTCTTCGCCTGATTTAGTATCAAATCGTAATATGCTTAACAGTCAATATGCCTATGGTAATGGTGGAGGTGCCGGAGGAATTGGGGGTGTGGGAATTGGCGGTGGTGTCGGTGCAGTTGGTGTTGCTACCATGATACATCAGTATCCTTATATGAGTCATATGGGACACTCGCAACCTTATTTACCACATGGTACTTTTGAGAATTTGAATATGATCGAAGAACAACCGTCCATAATGTCTCAACTGCGACAGTCTGCTATAAGCCAAGCGGCTGCGCAACAGGCGAGCCAAAGGTGAGTGCATTTATTTAAAAATGTTTTCTTTCGCATAGAATCTCTATCATTTATATTTTCCTGCAGTTACGAGCAACATTCTCCCACTGTACCACCAGCACCTGGCTATCTTTCATCTCAAACTGGTGTTGTTTCTCCACCAACTACATCTTCACCAGGACCAGCGCCTGCACCGCTGCAACGTAACGCCATCAATGGCTCCATTGAACCCATCTATGAAAACGTACCGCTGCCACACTATGCAACAACAGCTGCTGGTGGGCAAACTCCACAACGTCATGCTGATCATCGTTCTTCCTCTACATCAAATTCCAGCGATGCAATGCGCAACCGCGCTTCATCTATACAATCTGCACCAGGTGGCATACAACCCCCGGTGCCCGCTGCACGCACTCATAACATCCACCACAATCATGCCAATACACCAACAACATTTGAACCTGATGAAATTTCTATGAACATACAGAAATTCGGTTCCCACACTCATGCAGATCGGGCTGCTAGCACTGAACATTTTCTTGAACCTACAGCGCCACAACGTGCAATGCGCGCTTCCTCAGCCGCACCAGCAATTAATGTCATTTCACCTTCGGTTAGTAGTGCATCATCGGCAGCAGCACAAACCCCACCACCACGTCATCATCATAAACTGAATTTAACGAAAACTAATTCTATAGATGTCATACAACCAGCAACGAGTAAAACAGTATCTGTCACGAAAACAAACCGTTCACAACAAGACAGCTCTCCGGTGTTAAATCATCAATTTGGTGCCATGAACCTATCAGCTCAATCATCCTCTTCGACATCTTTCTTTAACTCGAGTTCAAACAGCAACACGTTGGACAACAGTTTACTAGTGAATACTACACTTAACACCACTGATGCATCTTCGGCTACTAACACTTCGAAAGAGGTTAAACGTAAAAAACGCTGGAATATACTACGGCGTAGTAAAACACCGGATAAGCCAAAATCTGCAACGCTTGGTCGTGAGAAAACTACAAAATCGCAAATGACAAAAAATCAGTTGGCGCAGGATGATTCGAACTTGCCACATCGTTGGTCAACGGGTGTGCCAAAGTTGCAACCCATATCGGGTACATTCTCCAGGGATAAATTGGTAATGTAACCGTAGTATAAAATTGTATGTATTATTTGTTTTCAAAACGTATTACTTTGAAATTTGTCACAGTCTCAAATACTCAATGATAAGCTAGCCGACTCACAACTTTTTATGGAATTCGAACGTATACCAAAACGACGTGAATATGCAAGTTATGATTGTGCACTGATGGAAGAGAATGCTATGAAAAATTCTGATCCTAACTTTTTGCCGTATGACGATAATCGTGTACGCATAACGCCTACTATGGATAATCGTCATGGCTATGTTAATGCCTCACACATTTCGGTGAGTGGCTAATGTTATCAACCTTTAGAACATTTTTAAATAAAATTTATTATTTTTCATTTTAGGCCACAGTGGGAACAAAACAACGCTTTTACATAGTCGCACAGAGTCCACAACAGGAGCTGACTACACGCATCTTTTGGCAATGCGTTTGGGAAGCGGATGTATATTTGGTTGTGCAATTATCGAATGAAGTAAATTATGTGCCACCTAATAGTAATCGACGATTAGAGTTTGGTCAAGTATGTACAATAGATTTGCTATTGCTCTTTAAAATGTCAAACATTTATAACTAAAATTAGAAAAACAGTACTACACATTACTGTTGGAATCTTTAATATTGCATATCTAGTAATAAAAAAAAATGTAATAATCTAATAATATTTTATAAAAAACTACGAATGTGCTGATCAACTTTTCTAAACAAAGTATAATATGCATCATTGAAGTTTGTTTTTAATTTCTAGAAGTACTCAAAGTTTTTGCTCATATCACAAGAACGACATCCACGTTCGACATGCATACAGAAATATACTTGACAGAGAAAAGTTGATCAGCGCGAATTTACCTTTCTGAAAATGTATATGCCATCTCGTTGCAATTTTTTTTTATACAACTAAACCTTGAAAGAACATTTAAATTAGAATTAGAAAATTGTGTCCTTATTAAATCAAAATTTTTTTTGCGGTTATTTTAGTTTCAAGTATATCAGGAATTTTCACAAACTACTGATCGCTGCGTGACCAGCAAACTGCGTCTGTATCATATGCAATCACGGCGTTATCGTTCTGTGTGGCATCTTAACTACAGCGATTGGGGAGAACAAAATTGTCCGCGTGATGTAAATCACTTTCTGGATTTTCTTGAAGAACTGAACTCAGTACGTATGGCTTCAATTAATGAAGTTCCACCAGGACATAACACAAATCCGCCAGTGCTTATACACTGCCTCGAGGGTGGCGGACGTTCAGGCGTAACATTGACTGCTGATTTGTTGCTTTACACATTGGACCACAATGAGGTGAGTGTTCAAAGAAAAGTTTAATATATCAAATACATCTTAAATGAAAACCCTGTTATCATATTTATTGCAGGATTTGGATATACCTCGTGTTATTGGACAATTGAGGTATCAGCGCGACAGTATTATTCCTTCACTGGCGCAGTATAAATTCATTTACAGTTTGCTCATTACGTATTTAAAAAGAACAAGGCTGATTTGAATACAATCACTTTTTATTGGTCTTAATTTTTAAACTTATTTGCTATTGCAAGAAAAAATCTTGAAAAAGTAGAAGAATCAAAACAATTTTAAAATCTAAATTTAAGTAATAATTGTGCATAATGGGCAGCCTTGCTTTTAAAAGAGCCTACTTTTTTATCTACATATAGTGAAACGAAAGTCATATCAATACGTTTAGCTATTATTATTGTATTTTGTTCATATTTAGCATGTATCTGTTTACTATATTGTTATAAATTTTAAATATTTACAAATGTAGCAATTTATAAAATTGCGCTAACAAAAAGCCTTTGAAAGTTGTAACATGTGCCTTAAAAAAAATTGCAAATTAAGTAAAAAAATATTATATACGTATTTCTATTAAAGAAATTTATTGTTTTTTGAAAAAATTATTGTCACGAAAATTAAAGTGTATTTTTATAAGATAATTATAAATTTTTATTGTTTGTGTACTGTATTTGGTAAGGTTTTATTTTCATTTGAGTTTTCTATAAAACACTGCTCGCAGCTATCACGTTTAAATCAACGATGGAATTATTAAAGAAATGAGTTTAAATTCTGCAGCTGGTCGTTGTTGGAATAATTTGTAAAAATTATAAAGCCTACAATTTCAAAGCAGCTCAACGCGTACCCTTTCATCACATTGGATACTTGTGGTCTATCATAAAATATAAAATCATACCGCTCGTGGACTATAACGAAATCACAAGTTGACTTAGCATTTAAAAATCTATATCTCCAATAAAATTTCCAACCAGCTAAAATGCTCAATGTAAGCTTTAAGGATAACAAATTTTTTTTTATTGAAATAACTTGCTCCCCAGAGTATCAATAAAAATCGCAAGGATAAAAATATGTTTCAATTCAGCCAATTTTATTATGGACATGCTGATATTAGAGAACCCTAATGATCACACAGTAAAATACAACATGCTGCATAGCGACGACGACGACATAATCCGACACCATTTCTGAGGTTCACAAACTAGCAAATGTTTATTTTTTTTTGTGGCTTATTTTTTCTCCTCTCATTTTCTGCAGGAGGGTGGTAATGCATTTGAAATTTAAGCTGCTTGAAGATTACAATGTTTTCTTAAAAAGCTGGCTCGTCTGACACTAAGAATTCCCATAGGTGTTAAAAATGGGATTACGACTGTTGCTGGATAGCGCTGGTGGTGGTGTTGTGGTGGCTTGTTTTTGGGGTTATGTCTAACGCCTTAAGATAGGCTTATTTTTATATATTTTGTTTTATTTCCATCGTAGCGAAAAAGTTTTACAAGCGTATGAAAATGATGCACACTGAAATTGAATTGAAGTGAACTGTAGTAGTTGCCAAAAATAAGGAAAACGAGCAATGATTTTTCTTGGGTCAAGTCGACGCTTATAAGCTGTACACTGGCTTTAATATTCTGTTAAGGCAATATGTTGATTTTAAGATATGCACAAACGATTACTTTTAATTATTTTTGAAAAAGCCTTCAAATTTGAGTTGAATTTTCTTTGACAAGTATCAATTTTATGCAAGATTTATATATGTAAGTACATGTATGCTTATGGAATATTAAAAATTTCCGAAAATTGATTTTGCACCTTTATCGACACTGAGTGTAGCGTACAGAGCATTTCATTGAAAATCTATAACCTAGAGCCTGCAATGCGACATCAGGCATCGGGGTTGTCTTTATGCACTTTGTACACCCTTTGGGGGGTTAAACACTTCAGAGTATGTTTATCATTAAAACTTCGTACCTTTTCTAGTGTAAACAGTGAAAAAAAGGCAGACATGCATGTCTGCATGGAATATGAACTCTGGTCTGGTCTGTATGGTTCCTTTTTTTACGTGTACATATATAAGTTGAGAGGTTACAATGGGCTATTTTGGGAATTGATTTTTATGTCTTGTTGTTTTTCATGTTTGTTTTTATTTTATTTATTGTGATTTCATTTGACGCACCCTTCTTGTGCAGTGTTTTGTGCAGTGACATAGGGTGGGTGGGTGATGATGGTTGCAGCATCATATACTGCCTTGACATAGATAAGCCTATTGTGTTTGAGATGGTTTTGGGTGGAAAGGCAAAACTGTAGAATGTTAACCATATGACGTTGGAAGCTGTTGGATGTAGCTTATCAGAAGCCAATAATATTTACTTTGATTAGATGCTCTTGCAAACGTTTGATGTGGGTTCACTTACTTTGGCGATGGGGGCTTAATAGGCTTATATGGTTCACTGGGTTAACAATAAGACAGTTGCATCAGATTAACGCGAGTTTTAATGCATGTACGCCAAGATATTGAATTTTCAAGATTTAGTTAATTTCAATTGCAAGAGAAACGAAATTTATAAGACTATGAAATTATCTTTTGTGGTTTATGCACTTGTTAAGAAAATGTTCATACATGTATATATACATGTAAATATATGTATCGATTCAATGCCCTTTTTTAGTTCCTGTAGAGGCAGGTGTGTATATTTTCTTCGATAATAGCGAAACATAAATAATTCAAAGACCTTATCTCATGAAAGTTGATAATTTTTTATTTTAATAAAAGTAAAACGTGAGTGATCGGAACATCATAGTAGATCGAAACCGATTTTCATATGGGTCATTCCATCTATAATGGGCCTATCATTACCCTCATGTTTTTAAATAGGCTGAAACTTTTTTCAGTGATAGGTCTATCATGTAGAAGATATAAAAAAAATCGATAACATTTTTTTGACCAGTATTATTGCTTAAAAAAAAAAGTTTTAAATTGTGTTAAAAAAAACTCGTAAGTAAAACAAAAAAATTCATTGATGAATATAAACAAACCAACAGAATCCAAATTAGCTTTTATATTATTTTTAGGTAGTTGTGTACTAGTAGATGGCAAAAAAACTACAAATCTGAATAAATTAAGGCCATGAACGGTTTCTATGTGGTAAAAGATAAAAAAATTGACCTTCCAAGAAAACATCACTTTCCCAAATACTCCATCATCCATTTCAGTTTTTTTAGGCTCAAAATTTTCAGAATATATAGGAGTACTATCTCTGAAAAATTTATCCATGTTTTTTCACTCTCTTTCATTTTACAAGCATTGAAACTCGCAAGTAAAACAAAAAAATTCATTGATGAATATAAACAAAGCAACACAACCCAAATTAGCTTTTATATTATTTTTAGGTAGATATGTACTAGTAGATGGCAAAAAAAACTGCAAATCTGAATAAATTAAGGCCGGAACGGTTTCTATGTGGTAAAAGATAAAAAATTGACTTTTTCAAAAAACATCAATTTCCCAAATACTCCATCACCGATTTCAGCCTTTATAGGCTCAAAATTTTTAGAATATACAGGAGTATCATCCCTTTTTTATTTTATTCATTTTTGTTCACCTTATTTCATTTTACAAGCATCTAAAGTGAGTGTATACAGTGAAATATTTATGAAAGAAATATAACGGATTATTCAAATTTTCTCGATCTACTTCTCAATGTTTCAATTTACATTGCAAATCCTAAATCTTAACTTTAGATGCTGTAAAATGAAATAAGGTGAACAAAAATAAATGAAATTTTCAGAGGTGATACTCCTGAATGTTCTGCAAATTTTGACCTTAGAAAGGCTGAAATCAATTCAAATTTTATTCTCTCGCTTTCATTCTCAATGCTTCAATTTACATTGCAAATCATAAATCTTAACTTTAAATGCTTGTAAAATCAAATAATGTGAAAAAACATGGATACAATTTTCAGGGATGGAACTACTATATGTTCTAAAAATTTTGAGCCTAAAAAAACTGTAATCGATGATGGAGTATTTGGGAAAGTGATGTTTTCTTGGAAGGTCAATTTTTTTATCTTTTACCACATAGAAACCGTTCAGGCCTTCTTTTATTCAGATTTGCAGTTTTTTTGTCATCTACTAGTACACAAGTACCTAAAAATAATATAAAAGCTAATTTGGATTCTGTTGGTTTGTTTATATTCATCAATGAATTTTTTTGTTTTACTTACGAGTTTTTTTTAACACAATTTGAAACTTTTTTTTAAGCAATTATATTGGTCAAAAAAATTTTATCGAAATTTTTTATATCGTCTACATGACAGACCAATCACTGAAAAAAGTTTCAGAATATTTAAAAAACATGAGGGTAATGATAGACCCATTATAGATGGAATGACCCATATACAGTTTTGCTAAGGCCTTCTCTAACATGATTTTGATTTTTCATTCGATTTTGACTTTACTTAATTATCAATGGCGCAAACTAAATTTAATAAAAGCGATACAATTCATTCTGTAAAAATTTACTGGGAATATGAGTGTTTGTGGTATATGTCAGCTGCACTGACATGAACATGAACATTAAAATGAAATTATAACTTGTCGTTGCATTATGTAATAAGATTCATTACCTTTATGGATAGATCACAAACGGTTTGATCCCAAGTAAGCGAATCCTCATAAGCATCACTGCTCTAATGCAAAGTTTCCGCTTATTTAATTGGACGATTCCTTCTTAATTAAGAATTGGTCAACTATTTAATTGCAAGTTCGGGCAGACAAGTACGGTTTTATGACTTTTTGTTCGTTTGTTTTAACGGCTGTTTGATATTGGTTTACATTCATAAGTCAACGTTTACACGAGTAAACTCTTGAGAGAAAGTTTTCCTGTTTGTTGGCAAGAAGGGAAAAACGAAAGGGTGGTGTACAGAATTTGTCGTACACACGAAATCCCTTTCGTTCTATTCTTTAGCTGATATTATGCTTTGAATTTACGTTTGTTGTGGCGGGTTGACGCAGTAATTGCTTTGAAATTTTCTTGGACAAACAAATTCTAGTTTTCGTGTGTAAACGCAAAACAAATTCACAAAAGAGAATAGACAAGAATTTCTCAGGCTGAACTTGCTCGTGTAAACGTTGACTTAAATATGTAAAGAATAATTTTTTGATTACACATAGGAATTTACTCGTATACATATAAAACATCACAGTTATTACTTGTAATAATGTTTACAAAATAGGTGTCACTTCTTTTGTCGAATTAGCTGTGTCTGTTTATATGTCTATCTGTTTTACTGTAGAAATCCCGCTCTCGAGGAAACCGTGTTCAACAAATGTACCAAATGGTTTGTACTAGCACAATATAAAAATTGAGCGCATTTAGACCATAGTGTAAATCAAATTTTATAAAAATACTGGAAATAGTTCCGAAGAGCTCTGGACAAAAATTAGATAAATTTCGACAAGATGGCGTGGCACCACTCAAACAAGAAAATACTTCAAAGCGCTATACTAAGAGATTAACGTAAACGAATCAAATATCACACATACACTAGGGATCTTAACAAGAAAGCGTTGCACCTCCCATACAATTGAAAACTTAAAATCGCTATATTCGATTAAAAAATCCTTCAAAATCAATGAAAATTTTACTAAAACTCAAAGTATTTGTAGACCAAATTGTGTTCCGAACAACAACTAAAAAATTTAAATTTTAAAGTACCCGGAGATTTTGAAAAATACCTAAAATACCTAATGTCAATTACAGAAACGAAAATCCTAAGTATGAATGAATCAGCAACAACAACAAAATAAACTTATTAACTACAATGTACTTATCGTTAGATACAAAATCCTTAAAGCAGCTGCAATGAACGCCTAACATGTTGCAGCTTAATCCAAGCGGAAATCTCAAATTTGCTGTTATTACCGTTATTTTCTATGGTAGCTAGTTGTAGTCAGTAGTTGAAGTTGTGGCAAATAATTATAAATGGCGCCCAAGTGTGCGCCAAATTATTATATTTGTATGGATGTGTATCTGTGTTTAGAGTTGCCTTAATGGATACTAATTGAAAAAATAAACAAAAAAAAATGCAATGGTTGAGATTGTAAACTTTGTGGGAAATGAGTAAGTTTGAGATTTTTTTTTATATTTTGTGGTCCATTATAACTAAGGAAACTCCTATGAAATTTAAAGCCCAAAGTAAAATTTAAATAAGATCTTTTAAATCTTCTTATGACTATATCTAAAGAATATATTGGTCATTCCTTGTCAAGTGGGCCACTCCATCCGAACTTCACAGTTTTTCAGGTAAAAAGGCCTAACTAAAGGCTTCTATGATTTTTTTGTTTATTTTGTGATTAATTTTTGCTCGTTTCGACACAGAAAAACTCATATTTAGAGAACCAGGACCAATTTGAAAAAAATTGAAAATGATTGCCAAGATTTTATTTTTACTCTAAAAAAAAATCAAAATATTAAACATACCCTCAGAAGAAAATTTTCGATTTTAAGTTTAAAATTGCAAAATTATTGTTTATAACATAGGAGAAGAAAATTTTAAATACGATAATAACAAAAAAAAAAGTAAAATGCTAACTTTTATGCCTTAACGGTTTTTCTACCTGACGTGCACATTTTGAAATACAAGTATCCAAAAATTCATGCATTTTTAAAGCTTGTGAGTTTCAAAAAATCGAACTTTCGAAAATAAGACCGGAAAAAACTTTTTCCAAAAACACGTATCAAATATTTTTTGATAAAGCATCGGAAAAAATGGGTTTTTTTCGAAATTATATATATTATATTAATATAAATTTTGAATGTAAAAACGAGGTAGAATGACCCATTTACATGTGTACTATATAATAATAGCCAAAAGATATGTGACCAATTTGCAGGTCGTTGATCAATATTTTAATTTACAAGAATATCGGACTTTGTTAATGAATGCGGGGTATTTAAAAACTTCACTTGTATCTAAATGAATTGTTTATTGTTAGGCAACTGGGGGTCATTTTCGGAGTAATTTCATGTGCAAAATTTGAATATGGCCTCGAATTTGTCTATCATGCAAGGATTTTGAGTTATTTGTGGTTTAATAACCAAAAAATAACCTAAAAAAGTTTGTAGCTCATTACAATAGTTGCATAGTTTGATTCTTCAAAAAAAGCATTAAACTAAAGATTTCTAAAATTAACGCGATCTAAGCTAAAATAAAATATTTAAAGATTTTATGCTTTGAAATGTTTTCAGAATCGGCGTCACTAAACACAATTTCTCGAAATGTCCAACATAAAGATATTGTTATCAGTTTTGATTTTAACTAAATGAACATACCTGCAGAAACAAAACAATGTTCTTATTAAATTTCAACTTTTGAATCAACCTGAATAACATCCTCCAATTTAAGCAGAAGTCTCAGCTGGATATAAGTTGATTAATTTTGCTTATACTGAGATTTTTTCACACACATTAAATGCTTTCATTCTTATGATTCAATTGTGTTCTTACAGCCATGCGATGTAATCAGCTTTAAAAATAATATTCAGGTTCCAGACAGAATTGCGAACATATTTTAGAGTTGCCACAGCAAGCAAACAATCGTAACAAGGAACGACAAACCAAGAGAAACAATTGAAGGAAGGAGCCTCATCTGTTTGACAAACAATGTAGGATATAAAAAGGATCAAATACTCATTTTGGTTTTTGTAATTGCAGCAGCAGCATAACGGCAGCAATAACAGGCGGAAAACTTCATTGTATGACGGTATTGGTGTAATAAAATGAAAGCAGAACGCACGCAGTGCAATGAAAATTCAAGTAGAGGAATTGTTACACACGGAAAGTCGTTCTAAAGAATACGAATTGATAATGTAATGATACAGTTGAAATCTTAATGTTTAATTCAAATACAGACATAAAATTTGATTGAAAGACTTTCAAAAAAGTTTCAAAAATAAACAATTTAGTTTCGAAGATTTAAATCAAGCCGCTTGGCCTCATGAGCCGGAAATATGAATTGCTTCGAATTTTGTGCTATAAATTGACATCACAGTAGACGTCTAGGTGCAATCAATGTTATTTCACACGTCATACTAAGTCCTTCATCTTCATTTAAAGCTAAGTAACGGGTATTTCGTTAAGAGTTACTTTATGCAGCACGTAGTAGTAGACTTTTTTATTCGGGGCTACGTAAAATCAAAAGTTTTCATGAATAAGCAGTCTATGATTGAAGAATTAGAAGCCAACATTACTCGTGCCTTTTGCCAAATACCACTCGAAATGGTCGATCCAAAATTGGAACTTGAGAATGGACCATGTTAGCCGCAGTTACGCTCAACAATTAAACAAAATTATCTCTAAAAATAATTGTAAAGGGTGCTTGCTTCTTTTGCACGATAAATAAGGTAACCCGATAAAATTGAACTTTTTTATTTTTTTATTTTTGAAAAATGTACCTCGAAATGATTGATCACCCGTTATAACAGAGCTATGAGAAAAATATGTGAACAAGAAAAAGACATTTTATATACATATGTGTAAGGAAATGCTTTTCTTATTTGTTCAATCCTTTCAACGTCTCACTCCAAATGTATGTTCATAGCTGTTTTATGAAAAAACACTCGGATCGAAAACTGCATCATTGACTAAAGGCTGCCAAAAAATACAGTGATTGTGCCATCTTATGGAAAATTATCACTTGTTAAATTCGACGGGAAGGTTAGACTTTACTTCATGCAAAAAGTGTGGGTGTATGTATGGTGTGTCTTAGAAATCAAGTTTATGTTGTCAGAATCTATTTTATTAATGAACCTCGTTTGTAAAGATCTTTAATTCATGTTTAATCGAATTCCTATATCGTCGCCTAAATGTAAGACCCGCCGCCAGGTTTTAGCACCGCAAAGCTTTATTCCGGCGCTGGTCATAATGTTGTATCTGGATAAATCGAAATCTAAACGAAAACCATTAAATAAATCAATTGAATTTAATTTTTTTGAATCCAAGCACTCCATATTTGCTTCAGAAATTTAGTACAGCTGTACTAAATTAAGAGCGAACACTGGAAAATTCAACGACTTTGTTTAAATAAATGTAGTTAGAGATTGAATTATTTTTGCCTTCGAAATAATTAAAAACGACACAAAATATAATTTGCTTTAATTCTTTATTTATTTTATTTTCTCATTTTCTGTGTACCTTTTTATTTTATCTCATTTTTTTTTATATTTTTAATAATACATACTTTTTTAATTAGGTTTTAACTTTGTTTTTAAAATATGATTGTGCTCAACATTTGTTAAGAGGTTGCCATATTCTGTTATGTACTTTCCTATGTTAGAAAACTTTTTTTTTCTAGCATTGTCTTTTTATTTGAAGCATATTTAACATAAAACTTAATATTAAATTAAAAACATTAAAATTAATTTTTGTTTTTTAGTTTTAATGTATTAGTAAAATATGATAATGCAATACTTAATGAGTTATATTAAAAATTTATATATTTTTTATCGCTGTTTATTTTCTATCGTAGTAATGTTCAAATGTTTTTGATATGATTTTTCTTTCTTGTAATATTTTATAGTTAATTTAATGATTTATTTAAGTTTTTAATTTTATATAGTAATCTAAGCGTATTGCTACTACACGCGTTTATTTATTTATTTTTTTTAAACTTACGAAATTATATATTTTTTTTTAATTGCGAAACCTTGCGTATTATGAAATATATTAATTTTTAAAGCTTTTGTACATGGTTTAAGGAATAAGAAATAAACTATGCTCAAAATATTGATTCTAAGCAGTGAAAAGTATTTTAAAGTTTTTATTTCGGAAATTAACGTTCTCAGATATTCAAGAGATAAGAAATATCTAAAAATTTACTCTCGAAAAAGCAAAGAACATTTTGTTTCTGAAATTTTATAAGTGGCTTTACAAGCACTGTAAACTTAAATTTTGCCATTGGTCATAATTCACACAAATAGATAACAACAATTAAGCTGAAATTATGAAACACTATATAATAATAACTACTGTTATGAAATCCGATTTGGAATTGCACAAAAATCGACTTTAATATACGTTTTAATATCGAAAATATTTTCGAAATTGTAATAAATTAATAAGTCTGATTCTGTTCAGATTCCAGAACAGTGGTGAATATCTTTTCTTGAAGTTCTTATATTCTGCTTAATATATTTTTCCTAATATATATTCGATTTTGAAATGCAGAGCTTGGGAGTAAAAAATTATGTTAAAAAATGTAAAAAAATGTTAAATTATATGTGAAAATCAAAGAAATTTAGTTTGCAAATGATAACATATATTTTGAAAAGGCACAAGAGGGAAAGTTTTCTACAGAGGGAAAGTTAATTTATTATGTTGAAGAAGCTTTTGAGCTAATAAGAAAACATGTTTTTAAAAATTTAAGCATGTATAAAGTTATATATAATTTTAAATTCTATAAAAAGGTCTTTTTCATCATAATCCTCGTCAGTCAGTTCAATTCATTTTTTCTAAAGATACAACAATTTTTTAAAGAAAAAGAAAAGGCAATAGATGTTGCCCCAAAAACTGGCTTAATCTTTCGCTGTTTAAAACAGTATTCTCTCGGATCAAAGCATGAAATTAGGAAACAACTAATTTGCTATTGGCTTAATCTGGTGTATATAACGGGTGATTCCATTGGTGATTACTATTTAAATCTGGCAATAATTTTCTCTGAACCATTGATGTATGACGTTTGGTAATCACAATGTAATCTGTGGCAGCCATTCAGCCGATATTACTCATATAGTCGTTACTGAGGATACAATTTCATGGAAGGAAACTGACATTTGCCCAAACTAATGATGGAAATTTTAAGGCCAATAAAGTTTGTGTTGAACTCTCTTTATATTTAAGGTCGGTTGACAAGTAAAATTCGTAAGTGATATTTTATAAAACTGATTGTGATTAACCTACACCAAATTTCATTCAGGTGTAAGAGTGATATTTGTTGTGAAAAACTTATTTTCTTATAAAACGGATCTAAAACGTGTGATTTTTTATAGAAAAAGTTCGGCAGGTAAAACTCACTAAGTACGTATAGTTAGAAAACATACTTTATCTTAAACTTACATAGAGAGGATGACGATCAAAAATGGGAAATTACCGAGATATTGCTAAATCGGACCTCATTCCGAAACCGTTATAAGTCCTCATCAGTAGTGAATGGTTTCATCACGAATTTTACCCGGGATGTTTATCATAAAAATTTTTCCAGCACTTCAAGATTTTAACGCATCCATCTTAAATTTGCCAACGAAAATTAAATGTGCACGGTAAATCAGATGAAGGTATTGGATGTGCTGAATCAAAATCTGGCAGATAAATTTCTCAAGCACATCAGTACTTTGAACCATTCTTGTCATTCAAACTAAAATTATCTTTGGTTATAGGTGCGCTGAATCTAAATCTAGACGTAGAATGTCTCTAAGTTTTTAAAATATTGTGTCCTTTTCAATAAAACAAAAAAAAAATTTGGAACTAACTAACTGTTATAGGCTAGACATAGCAAAATTTATAAGTGAAAAGTTGAGCTGAGCTTAAGATCGGAAGATTTCTCAAATTTAAACCAGACGAAATTGCGTTTTCATTTTTCCCTATCAAATTTACTTCTCTATTTGCGTAATCGTTCTGCTGAATGTGTCGTCGTCTCTGTTCGGTGCAGTCATTGGTCTTCTAGACCGAGTTTTACTCGCTGCTTGTCGATATCGCCCTATCGTCTTCGATTACTTTAATTGTGATTCAAAGTTTCCTTCAATTAGAAATTTATTTTAGAGAGTAATTATTGTCATACTGATATCAGCGTTAATACTATTTCAGGTAATCCAGATATTGATACCTCACATGATCCTAAATTTTTGACCGGCAGGTTACATGTTATCACAATATTAACATCATAACCTTACTCAAAGATTCAAAAAGTCAAAAAACCTTAAACTTTCGATAACTTCATTCTTGATATACGTCACTTAGTGAGTTTTACTTGTCAGCCGGTGATATATATCTTGTAACCAACTTTATAAGTTCTTGGTATATCATGTTTTTAGAAGTATAATGTTTTATTTATTGTTTTAAAATAAAAGAATGTAGTCTGGCAAACGAATACTGCTATGAATTGGTAAAGAGTTGTTGGATTAATATAAATTTTATTACTTTTAATTGACCGCTTATTATTAATTACAATTGAACATTATTTAATTGAACTTACAATCATTAGCAAACACCGATATTCATGTAAGATAGAACTTGCACATTTTCAAAAATCTAAGAGGCAATGTCACAATATAAAAAATGTCCTTAAGTGGAAAGATCAACAGTTATGTCAAACAACAGAAAATGACAAAAATAGATAAGAGCTGAAGATTACGAGCCCAATAGCTCAAATAATATAGCGGCTGTCTTAATATAATGCATGGAATGATTTGGGTTCAAATCTCACTTGGTACAAAGCGATCGAAAGTGGTTTGATGAACCAATGTAGTATTAGTTATGATATGATCCATCTTTTGTCTGTAAATTAACATGAACATCGGCTTTTGCTAATGACTGTAAGTTAATTTGTAATTATTAATAAACATTTTACCGAGAAAGGCTATATAAAATTATATAAGGAGTTGCTTCTATTGGGAATATAATACAAATTTTTTGTGCTATTTCAGACAGTTTTAACAGTACTTTATAAGCGATAAATTAATTTTCATTTTAATAATTAAGTTTTTAGTTCTTTTTTAGACGTTTTTTATAGTTATTGTCGAAATCATGCATACACAGGTGTTTTTTTTTTTCAAATACAGAGATAGTTAAGGTAAGCTTAAGGTTTAGGTAATAGCGTAGAATTACAAGCATTAATCGTAGTTTTGAGGGATCTCTTCTTTTCACTTATTACAATAAATATGCAAAATTTACATAAGATATTTACAATTCAATTTTATATGTTTAAAATAAATAAAATGGGTTGTTTTTTTAGATAGTGACAGGTCAACAGGTCGGAGGTACAAACATTTACTATACTGCTGCTTTTACATCGAAACGTTTTACAACTACGTAGTTCTGAACTATGCATTATACAGAGTTTTCATATAAAGATAATTGAAAAAAATATTAAAGAAGCCTTAACGTGAATGTAGATATATGTATGTAAATAATATTTACATGGTCCTTAATCAATTTTACGCAATTATTTTATTTCAATTATTTGCAATGCTGTTTTTTATATGATTTTACTGATTTCAAATTTTATATCGCTAGTGATGTGTATACGCTTGCAATGAGTTAATTTGTTTTTTTTTTTCACTACAACATAATCTGACAAATTGCTATAGTGACTAATGTGAAAAAAAGTTTAAGTTAATTAAGTTTAAAACCTTGCTCCCAAAACTATGCAATATCAAAGTTAGTAAATTTAATTCACTATGTCTCATATATTTTCGTTTATTTTATCGTGCATAATTTTGGGCATGTTCGTTGAATTAAACTTGGTTTTGAAACAAAGCTTGTCACTATAATAACTTGCGGTTTACTCTGTACAAATATCTTTTTTTGCAACAAAACTCTTTAAATCTTAGGTTCTATCTTTATATTGACTACGCTAGCAATTATTATCTTTAAAAAATATATATTTTATAATATTCATTTGATATTTTGTTTAGTATTTATATAATAAGTTTTTTTTCTTTCTAATTTGTTTTTTTAAATTCGAGTATCAATTTTGCAAAAATTTTGCTTTACTTTTATTTATAAATCGTTGGTTTTTCTTTATTTTTTTTTTAAGATGTATGTATGTAAAAAATTGAAATTTTCGGTTGTCAAAATCAAGTAATAGCTTTGTGCCTCTAGTATATGATTGATGTTGGTTTAAAACCAAGATTTTTTCGTTGTAAAAATAGATGAATCTCCCTAAAGTTGGGACGACTTGACTCGTTGCGTTGCCAACATTCACACATGAGATCGTATATTTCACGCGGGCAATTCATTGGCATTGGTAGTAGTTCCTGCAAATGTGCATAAAATGATATGTGGTTAAGAATTAGTATAGCGTATTTAAATATTGCTAACAATAAATGTTTCCAAAATATGATTGATTCAAAAATAGAGCATTAACTGAATTCTATCACTCCGAAGGACGATCTGTCTGAAGGTCCTGAATATTGTACAAAAAAAAAATACATTTTTGATATTATTTTCTAGTATGTTGTTTAGTAGTTATGTCTTCCACTGTTCTAATATAAATTTCTCTCCACCTAAACGAAAAGTTCTTGAAAAATCCTTGTTCTAAGTGATATTTTTTAATATCGTAAAATCCGCAACCTTAATTTTTATCCCGAACGTCCCGGGATAACCTAAAATTTGTTGGGACATTCCATATAAACATAATTACACATATTTATAGTTATTTTTTGTAGCTCAAAAGAGAGCATCTGCATTCGGACATACTACATACACAGTCAAAAGCTGTTACAAACTTTAGAGGTAAGGTACTCTAAATTTACTTTTCTAGTTAAGGTCATTACAAGCTTGGCATTCAGCTAGTCAATATTTTTTCAAAAGACATATTGCTTACAATACATATAAACAAATTTATTCCTAGCTATCGACGCGTATCTTGACCGAAAAAATAAAATTTAAATACTTTATTAAATTTTTATTACTTACATGCATTTTATTGTCCTCATAGATATGTCCAATATTTTCAATAACTTTTTCATCAGTCATGTTCTCATAGGGTTGTTCACGTGCAAAGGTTAAAATTTCCCAAAGGGTTACCGCAAATGACCAAACATCCGATTTTGATGTGAATTTTCCCTGTAAAAAAATATCAAAGGAAAGTACAGTACAATTACATACATATAAAATGAACAGGATAACGTTAAAAATTAATAAAATAACAATACAAATAAACAAATAAATAAAAAAAGAAAAATATAAATAAATAAGCGAATGAAGTGCCTAAGGCTTTAGCATAACCCTACAAACCACAAAAATGTCCTCATTGTTAAACACCAGTAAATAAATGAAATAAATTAAAAAAAAGTGTAACAGTGTTAGTGTAAAGAAGGGGGCTTAATGCAAACGCATACACAATCAGAATATGCGTATAAGCATGTATAACGTATGTATGTATGTACACACAAGGACAGCACATACGAGTATAACATATATAAACGAATTAAAGCTCTAAATTGAAACAGATGGTCCAGAGCTCGCGAATTTGCCAGTTCTACTCGTATATTGTATAAAAGGATGCTGCTACTTGTTCACTTGTATATTCTTGCAATACTCTGTGGTACTATTTTCAGGCACACATCATATGTGCCCCTACTGGAATTGGTTTGGTCATAAAATATATTATTCAAAGCCGAACATAAAAGGTGAGACAATAAGAGCGAATGCACTGTTTGGTGCGGTTTGTGGGCCGGCGGCACCATTGTTCCATACTTTTTCAAAATAATGAAAATCGTAACGTTGCAGTCAATGGAGCAAGGTACCGTGCGATGATTACCGACTTTTTTGGCCCAAAGTGGAAGAATTGGACTTGGTTGACATGTGGTTTCAACAAGATAGTGGCACATGCCACAAGAGTTTGGTGAGTAATTAATCTCACGTTTTGGATCAGTCCATTGGCCGCCAAGATCATGCGATTTGACCCCACTAGACTACTTTTTGTGGGGCTACGTGAAGGCTTTCGTGCACAGGGGCAAGCCAGCCACAATTGTAGCCCTGGAAGACAACATTAAGACTGCTATTGGTGAAAAACCGGCCGAAATGCTGGAAAAAGTATGCCAAAATCAGAGCTTACATATGAATCCTTAAAAATTAAATAGAAGGAATTGATGTATCGCTCCAAATAAATATTTCATTAATTTATTGCAAATATTCTGTTCTTTTTTCAATTTTCAAAAACCAAACGCTTATAAAATCACGCGTTATATCTCATTTTGCTAAAGTTTTTGAAAGTTAAAAGTGCCGACTTTTTTTTTCTTTTTTTTTATGAATGGCCAAAATTTTCTTTTGGTAGGGAGCGGAAAATAACTTCTTCGTATCGGCCGTCCGATATGCACGGTAAGCCACTGCCAACCATTTAATTCATATCTGTCCTGTCGGTTGTATACTTTGACGCAACAGACTTGATGGATTCTTGATTGAGGCCTTTCATTTTCAAGTTCAACAGTTCAACTTATTTGGCGAAGTGTTTTGAGCTACTTTGGAGATGTATTTTTCGTACGCCAACTTTCCTACTGGGATATTCCATACATAAAAACAAAGAATTCATACATACATATACGTTCTCGTTGACTTTACTGAATGGTGTGTGTGTGTGTGTGTGTGCTTGTGAGTGTTTGTTGTACAGTCTATTTGTATTTCATTTCATTTATTTTGTTTTTGGATTTGGTTTTGGCCTTAATAAATCCAAAGATACGAGTGCATACTGCACACGAGCATGTGTTGGCATTGTCCTTATTGTTTGGTATTGTTATTGCTCTGTGTGTATTTGACTGTTGTATGTTTGTGTGGCGCTGCTGCTTACCTAGTGGGCATTCAACATGCTAATATAAAGTTATGCCTTTTTTAAAGTTTAACATTTCGCATTCTGTTTGCTACAGAAATTTGTTATAGAAAAAGTTTTTTGAGCCCAGGATTTTCTCTTGTTCGCTTTTATGACATTACAAAGAGCAGCAGCTGCTCCAAAGTCAGATAAAATCTCTTAATTAGTTCTTAAAAATTGAAAGTTTATTCTACTTGGGCAGGTTGGTACGACCGATTACATCAAAGTTATAAAGAAATTAAAAACGTTCTTTTCTTTTGGCTGCACAAATTAATGCTTGGTTTGAATATTCATAAAATCTGGAACTGTCATAGTTGTTGGAAATTACTTTATATTGGGGTTTGCCCAACAAGTTATGAACCCACGAATCAAGTCATTCGAGCAAAACAAAAGGGATAAGTAAGAAATTGCGGTTTCCGTTGCTGAATGGAGAAGATTTCTACACATGGAAATTCAAGATGAGCATGCTACTGATACAACAAGAACATTGTACGACGTTGCATTAAGTGAAGCTGAGTCTACGCAGTCGTTTGTATTCACCAAGAGGAATAACAAAGCGATGAATACAATCCCAATATTCACAAGTGCATTACATTACATTAAAGGCGTGGGTTTGCGATATAAGAAAGGACTCATAAACGTGAAACGCTGACGTCAGAGCTGTATATATTGTGGAAGATGCATGATAAGCGTTTAGTAGAAGGTGAAAGCGTACTTCAACTACTTCAAAATTATGTGGTCTAAATTGCTGAATTGTGGTGAGCAGAGAGGCAAATGCTCTATGACGCGCTATCCTATAAAGCTTGGAAAATTTAATGAAGTATTGCCAGCGGGTTCTGTTTTGGTGTATCAAAAGAATTGAGTAAACGAACGAGGCCAACGGCATTATCTGGAGTATATGAAGGCCTATGTAAAGGATGTTGCAATTTGAGGTTATCTTTTTAAATTTGTCGCCATTTTACAAGTTCTTACTAATAGGCTTAAAAGTCAGTGATGAGTCCTCCTAGCAGCGGACCAAAGTAGTATGACTGGCTCTAGCCTATATTTCTGTTTAATTTATCTTTCTTAAGTGTAATTTTTTGGTGTTGGCACACATTATATTGAAAAGTAAGCTCAATAAAATAAAAATAGATAAAGCAGTTTTGCTCGCAACTGGACTTGAGCTGGAAAATAAAGAGGAAAATACTGAAAATTTCCCAATCGCTACTTTCCAATTTTAAATAAACATGATAAGCACTTCAATCAAAGTCGGTACATACTTTCCATGCTCTGAAGTTAGTAACTAAATTAGCTGTGGGTAACTATCTTCAGAGTCAACATTTTTGAACTTACCAGCAAAACACTCTCCCACGCCATCCAACGTATGGGCATCGGTTGCGATTGTCTGCCAGTTGACCCCTCCAATTGGCAATAATCGGCAGCATAAGCAGAACGATTTATCACGGTGCCAATGGAGCAGACTTTAACGCTTAGTTCGGGACCAATTATGCAACTTCTGTAAATAGAAAAAGTAAAAAATAAGAGTTATAAGCAAATTCAAAGGACAAAAGGTTGTGCTGAAAATGTTATCACAAAACAACACTACTTAATATAATACATACAAGAGAACTTTTAAAAATGTTAT
The DNA here is from genome assembly GCA_963680825.1 of Meiosimyza decipiens. Lineage (NCBI taxonomy): Eukaryota > Metazoa > Arthropoda > Insecta > Diptera > Lauxaniidae > Meiosimyza > Meiosimyza decipiens. The sequence goes on along the minus strand of OY804260.1, from coordinate 20,759,727 downwards.
GGTTTTAACGTTTCCAAAGACCATTTCAGCCATATAGGTCTCATTTGTCATCAAAACTGATTGAAAATTCTTAAAGTTTTTTATTAAAAATATTGCTATTTTTATTGCGATATATCTTCCGAAAGAACTGTTGTTTATTTTAAAACATACATATTTTGATTAAACCTTGACAAATTGTCATCCTTTGGCAAATACATCATTCTCTTTGACGCGACAGCCGCAGGGCTGCCTTGACATCTATATCTAACAGTCAAAGAATCATCCTTTATATGATTAAAAAAATAGATTTGATGAAAAGCGTGAAAAACATTGAAAAAACTCAATTAAAATCAATGATACCAAATAGAGAAACAAACGATAGCAACGTTTGCCATTGTCAGGGGTTGCAACTCTGCGCTTCCGGTTATCACAAGGGTGACACAACTGTGTATCTTGGGTTAGGTGTGCAATACGGTAACAAAAATAACTGTTAGATATGACGAGCTATACATCATAGATTATCATCAGCATCATTGTTATAAGCGCTGAGGGTGATATTTAACCAAAAATGACATTTAGAACAGGATGGCAAGCTCTATTCCAGTGTTGAACAACTGAAATGGTTATTCAGTGGAGGGTTTTGTTAATTTAACAAATTCCATCACACTGAAAGTAGTTTTCTAAAGAATAATTGCGTGTAATTCAAAGCAATCTACATCATTGTGCACATTTTGGAGAGGTCCAAACAAAATTGTTTTTACTGTGTGGACAATATCGTGTCGAATGTACAAATAAAATTCATGAAATTACATGCAATCAACAACCAAATATCAGCAAACAAACGCATTTAAAGGGGAGATCACTAAAGAAAAAGGGAACTTTTTAGCTGCCACGTGAAAGGATCAAAACGCACTTATAGAATCAGCATAGCACACAAGTGCTTCAACACCAATTTTCAAGCTTTTAAGTGTCGTCGCATGGTTACAGCTATAATATCAGTGATGATTCTAAGAGCCATAAATATTTCAGCTTAATTTCAGACAAAAGTTTGAGTATTTCCAATGATATGTGTGACACTTAGCCTTTGTTTCTTTATGTTCACCCTTTTATTTGAGTTTAGCGTGTTTGGCCATATGTTTGGGGATATTTTGTGCTATTTGCTTAATTTCTTGTCTGCAGTTTTCTTAGTTTTATTTTTATTAACAAAATTCGAAGTGAGTTTTAATGGAATTTTTAATGTAATGTTAATGTCGAAGTGTTAATTATATTTATGAAACAAACCACTATGCAATCTCACGGTTGGCAGTTACAGCAATTTGATATATTAACGAACAGTTTTTTCTCTTTTGAATCTTTGATTGAACACTTGATAGATAAAAAAATATTGTTCTTAACCCTTTGATGCATATAGAAAAAATTTTTATATATATGACCAATAATTTAAAAAAAAACACCCTGACTTTGGTCAAATTCAAATTCTTTCTGTTGAAAGTAAATATTCATTGTTGATTTGTTTAATTAACCCGTAAATTTTTGCATCAGCATTAAAAGTAATCTCTTGAAATTTTTAGTTCTTTACGTGTACTTATTGCGAAATTAAGCTTGTCAATTAGCTCCGAGCGTGAAATGTTTATCTTGCTATTGCTTTTCGTTTTTGAAGTACTCAAATTACGCTTTCCTTTCAGCGCTGATCTCATTCGACCCAAAGCCACTTTCTACGGAGACAATTCCCTAAGTTTGAAAATACCTAGTAATCACAGGGACCCAAATCTGTGGAATTTGGTGGATGAAGACCGGATTCGTAGCACAATTAATGTCATTTTGCCACAGCAGCTGCACACTTGTGCGCTGGTGCGTTGTCCTGATGAAAGTGAATTTCTTTTTCACTAAATGTCGTTTTTGCTTCAAATCATCGTCGAATCGGTCTAGCAGCTCTGAATAATATTTGCCGGTGAACACTTTGCTCTCAGCGTAGTCGATGTCAATGATTCCATGTGCATCTCATAAGACATTTGCCATCAACTTGTTGATCGACAGACCCACCTTGGCTTTCTTCAGCTACGATTCTCCAGGATAAGTCGACTGTCGATTGCTGGTGTGTTGTGATTTATCAATGGTTCTGTCCAAGCTTAGGAAACGGTGTAAAAAGTCCTTACTGCCTCCTTCGAAATGGTCGCTCTTTTGTGTTTGTTATCGACAAAGAACAAGTGCGGCTTCCATTGGGCAGCGAGCTTTTTCGTTCAAAAATTTAATAAAATTTATTCTTTATCTGTTCACATAAGATGATCACAGCCACATCAATGTTACGCACCTTTGCTCGTCGATCGTCAGTTATCATACCTTCAACCTATTCTGATATGGTGACCTTTTGTACACTCAGGACGCTCATTACCAAACATTTTTCTCATAGCAAATTTGATAGTTTTTCTAAAAGCAACCTTTAAAAAAATTTTTTTTTCAACTGTACTGTACCACATCCAAATTATATTTATTTAAGAAAATCTTTTGGTTACTCTATGACTTAAGTTTCTTTTGCTGTTACAAGTTGTAATTACCAATAAAGTTGTATTTTGATCCATTGTAATGTACATGTGTATGTATATCTTCTGTGAGTATGTGTATTAAAATTACAGCAAACCCGATTGGTATTTGATAAAAAACGCCAATTACAGCAGCAAAAGCTTACAAAATATAGGGTAAATTGCAGCTGAATAATTGACAAAGTAATTATAGCTAAATCTATGGTATTAAAAAGGGATTTTTTTATTCTGACTCTGGCTCTACAAAATGTCACAGCTTGTACATTTTACATAAAGGCCAACATTGTCCAACTAATTCTTGATGCCCCACACTTCTACCTACCACCCACGTTAAGCGGATAATTACGCGCGCACTTTGAAAATGTGATCAATCATTCATTTTGACAGAAAAGCCAACCAGCGAGTATAGAATAACTGTAATATAAATGTTCAAATGGTCGCTATAATGGCGTTCGTTAATGTTGGCAGCTGGGACACCTTTTGATAGTCATTTAGATGAGCGAGCGCCGTCGCATTGGGCGTTGGGTGCTTGAATTCATGCAGCAAAGCACCTAATCGCTTAATGTCGTCCAAACGTGCGTCCGTCACTCATTTAACGTTAGCGTTGTCCTGAACGTTGTCATTGTTGTTAGTTGCATGTTCAAGTTTGGCCAGGGTTTATCTAGTATTTAACTTTTTTTCTTTCTTGTTAAATGCACTTCTTATTAAAGTAGTGACCAGAGTACATATTTTTTGTTATGATAGAATGGCTAAACAAAATTGACGATATATCATATACATTTTTCAAAATTCAATTTTTTTTATACCAAAGCCGAAAATATTTAAATTGAAGTGAAACATTTTTAATTTGGGTTCAAAATGTATCCACATTGCTTTAATGTGATATCATATACGATTCAAAGTGTCAAAGTGTTTAATGTTAATTAAATAAAAGTAATTCCAATAACAAAAATCCGATGTGAAGATTCTTACGGCGCAAGTAAAATTAAAAAATGTTATTTTAAATACTTTTCAAATTTAAAATTAATTTAAAGTTGTTTGTACTCAAAATAAAGGGAAAAAATAGTCAAAATTAGATTTGAAAATTTGAGCTATATAGCAAAAGCTATTACTAGTTACTTTAATACAGAACTTTATAAAATGAACGAACACCCATAAGTGACCTTTCAGGCTTTGATGGATCTATGAGATCAATAAATTTAGCGTTTTCATGTAGAAAAATTGTTTCAGGGATAAGGCTTGTTGGAATTGTTTGATTTAATACCTAGGAGTAGAATCCTATAAGGATATTTTTTTCACTTTAAAGTCTTTTCTTCGGTACACTCTGACCGCAACCTTAATTGTGACCAAACGCTGTGGTCCCATATGGTGTCACACAGTATGTGATTAGCGTAATTATTTTGAGCTTTTAGTAATAATTACGAATCAATGAGCGTGTGTTGCAGCGCTTAACGTAGTACAAAAGAGCCAATCATGCACCTTTAGACTTATTGCTGAACGCATTGAGGGATGATGGTTGTAGGTTGCACTGCAGGCAGATTAAAAACTTTTCTTGATTATCTATGTGTACTTTAGTGTTGGAATATGCCGGCTTATAAACATGCCCGTATCGAGCATAAGAAGGTTCACTTGGATAGCTTAATTAAGATTAATTTTGAAAATATATGAATCTTAGAAGATATTTACGTCATGCGTCAATAAACGTAGGCTCCGCAGATTCTTCGTACTAAAATTGAATTAAAGGTAAAGAAAATTTTATTAAAAAGTTGCCTTCACACTAATTAGGCAGTTTTGTGGAAAAGTCCACACATTAATTATATAATACACTATGCATGTAGTATGGAATCGAAAAGTGATATGATTACCGATTATCATTTTGTGAAGTATTTCTAACATAAAAATATATTCAACTAGGGTATGCTCGCTAATTTCCAAATATCTTTTTGTTTTACAAATGAACCACCATCATATAACTTTACAAAACTGATTTCACTTAAGTGCAATTTTCTGCATCTTTCCAAACACCTACTGAATAATTTGATATACAATCACTTTAAGCTACCTATTCGAATTTAATTGACTGTAAAAAGTTTCCTTTAATCAAAAAGAACTCAACCTACTTTTCTTTTTCTATAGTGCACTTGTTATGCAAACCACTTGAGACTTTTTTCACAACCATCAGCAGCACAACCTGCAATTGCCAAGTACTTTTGATAAAATTTAATATACACGAAAAATCATCTCGCTAACACCCTTTAACTGCTCACCCACACGATTAATGCTATTTTTTTAAACAGTTCTGCAATTTTTACTGAATTTTTTATTTTTCGTAAAATGTTTTTTTTTTTCTTTGCAAAATAAATTCTTAAAATTAAGTGAAATATTCAAAAGATTTTATAAACTTTCTGTAGGTTAAATCTGACTGTGATATGACTTGCTTACAGAAAAGGCTGAAGGGAAAATATTATTAATATGTAGAGAAAGTTTTACATTACTTTTGTAATATAGTCTACATGCTATATGTATCTACAATTAGTTTAAATTTTTTTGTCAAATCAAAAATATTCGTCTGAGCAGTGGTTTTAAGAAAAAATCGGCACGATTTTCTCAAACTCTTCAGTCCCAATGATTTTGTTTTACGTTAGAGTCCAGCATTCCCTTTTACTAAAATAAACTTAGCATTTCTTGTTTGCAGACAATCAGTTCGGGTAAGAAATAATATTTTAAAATATATATGGGTCATTCCATCTATAATGGGCCTATCATTACCCTCGTGTTTTTTAAATAGGCTGAAACTTTTTTCAGTGATTGGTCTATCATGTAGAAGATATAAAAAAAATCGATAAAATTTTTTTGACCAGTATTATTGCTTAAAAAAAAAGTTTCAAATTGTGTTAAAAAAAACTCGTAAGTAAAACAAAAAAATTCATTGATGAATATAAACAAACCAACAGAATCCAAATTAGCTTTTATATTATTTTTAGGTAGTTGTGTACTAGTAGATGGCAAAAAAACTACAAATCTGAATAAATTAAGGCCTGAACGGTTTCTATGTGGTAAAAGATAAAAAAATTGACTTTTTCAAAAAACATCAGTTTCCCAAATACTCCATCACCGATTTCAGTTTTTATAGGCTCAAAATTTTTAGACTATACAAGAGTATCATCCCTGAAAATTTTATCCATGTTTTTCACCCTATTTGATTTTACAAGCATTTAAAGTTAAGATATATGATTTGCAATGTAAATTGAAACATTGAGAATGAAAGCGAGAGAATAAAATTTGAATTGATTTCAGCCTTTTTAAGGTCAAAATTTTCAAAACATTCAGGAGTACCATCTCTGAAAATTTCATTCATTTTTGTTCACCTTATTTCATTTTACAAGCATTTTAAGTGCGTGTATACAGTGGAATATTTATGAAAGAAATATAACGGATTATTCAAATTTTCGCGATCTACTTCTCAATGTTTCAATTTACATTGCAAATCATAAATCTTAGCTTTAAATGCTTGTAAAATCAAATAGGGTGAAAAAACATGGATAAATTTTTCAGGGATGGTACTCCTGTATGTTCTGAAAATTTTGAACCTAAAAAAACTGAAATCGGTGATGGAGTATTTGGGAAATTGATGTTTTCTTGGAATGTCAATTTTGTTATCTTATACCACATAGAAACCGTTCAGGCCTTAATTTATTCAGATTTGTAGTGTTTTTGCCATCTACTAGTACACAACCACCTAAAAATAATATAAAGCTAATTTGGATTCTGTTGGTTTGTTTATATTCATCAATGAATTTTTTTGTTTTACTTACGAGTTTTTTTTAACGCAATTTGAAACTTTTTTTTTAAGCAATAATACTGGTCAAAAAAATTTTATCAATTTTTTTATATCTTCTAAATGATAGACCAATCACTGAAAAAAGTTTCAGCGTATTTAAAAAACACGAGGGTAATGATAGGCCCATTATAGATGGAATAACCCATATGTATAAATTCTCTGGTGTAGTAAACCATTTTTGCCCTTTTTTTTCGAATTCATTGATGATCTTCCTAGCTATATTCAGTTCTCTACCTAACTAACTTTTGTATGCAGAAGGCGTTATGAGCACAAAATTATAGATTCAAAGTACGAATGTCAACTGCTATGATATTTATGCTTTAATCATCTGATGATATGTTCAACAAAAAACTAATTTTTTTTAAAGCATTCTGTCGGTATTATTTCCCGAGCGAATACAATGATGCGGTTTCTTATGCAAAACACAACTCACAACACTTTTCATGAACACAACAGCTGTAGAAATATTTAACTTACGTCTGTTTCCAGACACGTTATATATTAGAAACTCCGTGGTTTTTTTTTACCGATTTTTTTCGAGCTTCCCGTGGTACTCGTATTTTGACGCATTAGTTAAAAAAAAAAATAAAATTTTTGACATTAAAATATTATTTTTTTTTTAGGTGTAATGTGTCACCGAGCACCTCAAGTTTTTCTTTTTATTTATGTGCTACTCAAAAACATGTAGACTTACAGAAAAATTGGTAACAGGTTTTTGGTTTTTTGCTTTATGAGCTTTTAAATGGGAAAAATCCCTAACAGTTAATTTAATAGCCAACTCATCGAACATCATGGCTGTTTGTGTAAATTAGAGTTAAGATTTGTTAACCCCAGAGGGCTAGAAATGAAACACAGATCGTTAATACTCCACACGTATTAAAAAAATAATGATACTTGAAACGAAAATACAAGAAATTGTCCTAAAAACCTGGTGGTAATACATGAAGTTGGAGGTGGCGATTATTTTAGTCTGCCTAATACTAAGTCAAAAAGTTTCGGGCCTACAAATGAAAGACTGTGAGTTGTGGTTTATTCTTCTATATAATTTCGCTCAACTTCAATTAAATTTTTTTAGCCATTTTCCAATTTATGCATTCCATCTCTAAATTAGTTTTCCAGAAGACTATTAAAATATCCCTAAACGGCTACAATTGGTTCTTCACTCGATTAAAAACCCTTTCCACTCATAAATCTCTTGAGGTGTATTAAAATATGGAATTCAGTGGGAGCCAGATCTAGTGAAAATAGAATGAATGCTTCAACAATACATATTTCTATTCGGTCAGTATAGAGCAGGTTAAAACGTATTTTTAGACAGCTAGGCAGGCAAGTTGCAATTATTCTCTTGTTATTGTTCTTTCAGTTTGGAGGTAGTTCATCAACAAAATTCCTTTCGTATCCCAAAAAACTAATGCAATAACCTTTTTAGAAAATTTTGAACCCTTTGGCTGCTTCGGTGCGGATGAACCGGGCTCAGTTCACTCAAATGATCCTTGTAATGCAGGACCATAGGAGTATATTCAAGTTTCATTCATAATTTCAAACCGACGAACCAATTTTAAGTTAATTTGAAAGAAACTTTTGCAAAAAGTATATCTGTGACAACTCAATTGTGTAGGGTGTAAGAACCTAATTTTTCATCAAATAACAGCGGATAGTACAAATATGCGCACGAGCAGTGTTGGTTGATGTAATTCAAATTTTTCTTTACTCCTAATTTACCACCCCAGAAAAATTTCTACGCAGATTTCTACTGACAGCTCAACCCAAACTTTCACCCTACCTGGCTGACTTGATACTGCAGAAAAGTGCAAAAATAAAATACTAAAAATTTGCATATAAAAAGCATTGTAAGAAAAAGTGGAAAAATGCAAATTCAATCTTGGCAATTACAGTGACCGCAAAACGCCAACAGGTCGAGTGGTTAAACTCTTTCGTTTTTTTTTTCTTAATAGTTCGTATAGTTTGTGTTTCATGCCGTTTTACTTGTTTGCTCCTCTCGCTCCACTGTTGACTAGGAAGAATGAAGGTTCTTCTCTGTAGTGCTGCATTTTAAGGATTAATTTTAACTGCATTTTTATTTTCGCATAATTTATGCACATTTTGAGTGCGAGATTTGTGTAGAGCTGTATTTTTATTCTTCTATACAGAGCGCATTTTGTTTTCTTTTTCCTAATTGGGTACGTTCTTGTCAAGGTTGTAAAAAGGTTAAGTCAAATAACACTGATTTATTTAATTTGTTTTATTATCAATTGCTCAGTCCAAATTAAAATTTTAGTTTAATATAATAACTTATGAAGAAAGTAAATGCTTTTCAAAACAAGCTTCTCTGAGCTAAGCAAGTTCATTCTTTATGAGATATATAAATGATTCCAACGAATCAGATCTTATGAGTAAAAAAATCAAAAAGAACTTTCTTTAGACTTTGCAACATTTGCTGCTACTTAAACCAAATACTTTTGCTGTTTAGAGCTAACAACAAAATGAAAACATTAAAATCAGCACGAAGGAAATAGCTGAAGGAACTATAAATTATAATGAAGTCTTATATTATTGCCCATTCTATGATCAGAGCGTTAGTTTGTTAATGGTACTTTTGACTTCAAAACTTTTAGTTTTCTTCCTTCGAAAAGGAATTGCATCCTTGACTTTGCAGCATTTGGTTACTATGGTGGAATCACGTCTGTTTATTTGCTTTCCGAGTATAGGAATATTTCGAAACAGAAAAAATCGATCTTTTTTTTTTAAATTTATGCTCTTTCCAATAGACAATTTCGTGTAAAATTTTTATTTCACGAAATATAGACGAAACTCTGTAGCAAATCTTTATTTCCCATGTAATTCCTATGTGAAACTAAAATCTTCAATGAGCCATCAGTCAATATCAACATTATGAGCTCTCTTTGCACCATAGTTCTAATTTTATGTATCCGCAAATAATAATTGCTATTTGAAACAATAGAAAATTTGAATCGCCACCGTGTGTATAAAGGTGCTCCTGGATTATTTCTGTTTAAAATTGAAAGCTTGGCTAAAAAAGTTGCGGGAGTTTTCATTTGGATTCATATGGTATGCTGCTAAGGAATGAGATATACCGTTTCAGGTACTACTCAATATTTGGTTACGATATTTTAACTAAAGAAAATTTTCAATATCTTTTAATATCTCTTACCTATGTACAAGCACTTCCGACTAAGATATTTTCCCAAAAGTCAATTGTGCAGCGTATTAAACATAATAAAAATGCATGTAGTGGTATAAAAGCATTGTCTCAAAAAAGTATTGAACAAAACAATAGTTTTCATAAAAAAATTAAGCTATCAACAACAGGACCACAAAAACATCAACAAGAATATCAACATAACCATCAAAAATTATGGCATGCCATGACAAAAGAAGAAATCCTTTCATACAGCAGCATATGCCAGGAAGAAGGCAGACATAAAAAATTCTTATCGGACAGTCAGTATCACGTTAAATATAAACGACTGGAAAGAACACACTCAACCTACATCATACGTACATATGTACATCAGCACTTGATAGCCTTTGGTCTTTTGACAATTTTATAAATGGGCGTACAAGTCAATAAAATAACAACAATAACAACAGCAAAAAGAGTCAACGGTTTCAGTAGTGGGAGATTCACCAAACTGATTGAATATAAATTCACTTTATTTCTCTCTCTCATATGTCCTTTAATCATTTCATTTATAAATTTAAATTGTTTTCACGCTATTTAATAACAACAGTTGGAAAGTACTTCAATTTATCTCTCCCTCTCTCTTGCTCGTTCTTCTTTCTTTTGTGTAGTGTGAATAATTTAATCCACTGGGGTCATATGACACCCTATTACGATTAAATCAATGCTACAGCAATCACCACAGCAACAACTGCAGTGCTGCCAACTCAACAACCATTCATCAACGTTTTTATGTCCTACATACAGTGTTACATTCACTTTGTCCTGCTGCTGGTGCCATCAAAGAGAAATTCGATTCAGTATGACGTCTTCGATTTCTGTGATATTTGTTATGTAGACGGTTAGCAATAATCACTTATAGTCAAGAGCAATGTTGTTGGTTTCGCCAAGATTCATGATCGCATAACCACTGAAGACTTTAAAAGTAACTTTTGACTTCGACATTGAAACAGCTTCTATAGGTTGCTTCAAAGGTCTCAGAGTTCTATGTACCGATCATTAAGCCATAGTGACCAGGAACATTTCTGAAGACTGGAAGCGATTATCTCTAATCGTTTTGAAATTGTAAACAATTTTTATACAATCCACCCAAATCGAGTGCAAAAAGTATTTATTATATATTATTGGAACGATAATAAAATGTAAACTAAGATTATACAAGTCGTCAAAAACCTATTATCATGTTTCGACCGACTTTTTGATTAATAAGCACACAGAATGTCCCGTTTTTGAAAGCGCGTAAAATTATTTACATTTCAAACAAGTCCTTTTACTTCCCTATACAAAAAAGATACAGATCATAATTTTTGAAAAAGCGAAAAACCTAGTAGAAGGAATAAAAAAATGCAATTTTTAATATATATTCCTAAGACACTATGAACAATGTTTACAAAATTTTCCCTTTAGTTTCGGTTAATGAGATATCTTTCACACTTGACCTCATTGAGAAATATATCTCGTCTATTGATGATGACTTCAGCTCCGGGCCTGATGGTATTCCTGCGACAGTTTTAGTTAACTGCAGCTCTGTGCTGAGTCAGCCACTCAGTTTTTTATTTAATAAATCAGTCAGAGAAAGCTATTTTCCTAAATTTTGGAAAAGTGCCCCATTTTCAAGAAACGCTAAGTTATCATCAATACCGAAAATTTTTGAACATATAATATACGATCAAGTTAAGGTGTGATGTGATGAAGTCATAACAACTCGTCAGCATGGTTTTGTTAATGGCAGATCTACAGTTTCTAACCTCCTTGATTACACTTCTTTTGTTTTAAGCTCTTTTGACTCTGGTGGGCAAGTTGACTGCATCTACACTGACTTCAGTAAAGCATTTGACAAACTACCAAATAATTTGATTTTGTTTAAGTTAAAGAAGCTTGGATTTCCTTTAAGTTTTGTCAGCTGGATTGAATCTTATTTATCTAATCGCTCATATCAAATAAGATTTCGGAGAGTATTTTCCTCCCCATTTAGCGCGGCATCAGGTGTTCCACAAGGAAGCCACCTGGGGCCGCTCCTGTTCATTTTAGCAATTAATGATGTAACGTATGTTATTAAAAACTCCCATCTGTTAGTATATGCAGATGACATGAAAATTTACAGGAACGTAAAGGGGGTTGGCGATACTATTCCACTTCAGTCTGACTTGAAATCCTTCGAGGTTTGGTGTTCTAAAAATAAGTTACATCTTAATCCTGATAAATGCCAATCCATGATTTTCACCAGGGAGAAAAATATTGTGGAGTTTGATTATCATTTAAAAGATAAGAAAATATGTCGTGTCGATTTAGTCAAACCTAGGCATACATTTTGATGTTAAATTAACTTTTAATGATCATATTGATCTAATTTGTAAAAAATCCTCATCTCTGCTTGGCTTTATTAAGAGGTGGGCAAAAGAATTTAATAGCCCTTTAGTGACGGTAACTTTATATAATACAATAGTACGTCCTCACTTAGAGTACGCCAGCCAAGTATGGTCACCATTTTGTAATATTCATATAATTAGAATTGAGAGAATTCAAAAAAACTTTATTCGTTTTGCTCTCAATGGCTTAAATTGGACTGACGCTTTGAACCTTCCTCCTTATGAGGATCGGTTGAAGTTATTACATTTGCAGTCTTTGAGGTCCCGTAGAAATATTGTGGATATTCTTTATCTGCATCAACTTGTAACTGGGTCTCTTGCTGCACCAGAGCTTCTTGATTACATACATTTTAATACTAATTGGAGAAGTACTCGTAACTCTAATCAATTATTTATCAACCGGTTAGTAGAACTAATTATATGGCTACAGCTCCTTTCAATCGCATGACAACTCTTATAAACAGTTGCGATTTTTATAACATTAGCTTGTCAAAAGGTCAACTCAAGCTTAGATTGAAAACTAACTGTAGCTAAATTTGTAGCTTCATGGTGGTCTGTATTTTTATGTTTGTGTTGTCCGAGCCCCACAGCATGCAGGGTAAATTATTTCTAACATTTACGCCTTGGACCATGTAAAATTACACATATAATTATTTTAATATCTATATCACATGGTCTGAGTGGATATGTTGAGAAAGTGCAATAAAGCTAAGAAAAAATTATAAAAAAATAACGTGTATAATTTTTTCCATCTCCATTATTTATTAAAAAGCTTTTTACTTGATTTAAAGCTTCAAGCTAAAAAGCTAAGAAGGCTACTAGCTGTAGTAGCTAAACTCTATTATTATTATTATTATTATTACAGGAAAACATATATGGTGTACTAACTCCTCGACGTAGAATTGACGATACACAAGAATCACGAATATACGAATATATACGGGTTGCCAGGTACTATATAAATAAACAATAGCAAGCAAAGCCTCACCAATTAATACCCTACATCACGTTAATAGTCCTCCACCTCGCTACTCACTAAATGATTTGACCTAATGTACCCTCATTAAATATGACAACATTTACACAAATTGCTCTCTGTGTAGCATTTTAAAGATTGTGCATGTATGCGAAGTGCCACGCCTATTTTTCGAAATTAGTTTAGTTTTTGTCTGTTTACTGGCCGAACCATTTGTATTTGTATAATTTGGTTTCAGCTTGTGGAGAGTGTCACGCCCATCATATGCTTGTCCAGAGCTTTTCCGAATCATGCTTATTATTTGTGTAAAATTTGGTTTCACTACATTAAATGACTCTCTTAGTATATCGCTTTAAAGTTTTTGTTTCTATGGAGAATGTCACTCCCACTGGCAGAAAATCGGCTAGTTCTTGATCCGAGCTTTTTCAAATCATTTCTACTGTATTTGTGAAAGTTGGTTCCATTACTTCAAATAATTCTCTCAGTATAGCGTTGAGAATATTTTGCTTTTGTGGGAAGTGCCACGCCTTCCTTTAGCAATTTGTCAAAATTTTGTCTGATAACAGACCGAATCATTTCTTGTAGTTGTGTGGGATTTGATTTGATTGCCTTGAACTGAGTTAGCCCACTTTCAATCCAGTAATCGTAACTGTGACAAATTTGAAAATTTTATTAAAATAAACACAATTTTTTTTTGTCAAAAATATTAGTGCTTTTGGAACGTCTTATCACACTGGGTATTGACATAACAGATGCTCTACAGTTTTCTCTTCGTCCCCGTTGCCGCAACGGCATATGTTGTGGACCAAAATGCCAATGTGCCTACATAGAAGCTTTTCATTCAATTTCAGCGTCTAACAAACATTTTTTTGCCTGAAGTGTCACCTAAAAAGAGACGTGGGTGATACAAAAACCGACCATGTATGATCGATAACGAATTGATCCTTAAAATGGAAGAACATATTGATCCTTCCCCGTAAAAGCTTCCGAATACTTTTTATATTGTTTTAGCATTTAGAATGTATGTAGATTATTACACATCTACACTTTTCTTGCAGGCATTTAAAGTTGCTTATGTTTGAAATAAACGGAAAAATGTTACTTTTACTATTTTTAATTTGCGGCTTTAAATCAAAATTAAAATTTGCGAATTTGCAATGCCATTTATCGCCAAGTGTAATAACACTTAAAGTGTTACTCATGTCTTACATTCTGTTCTACAAATTTTGTATATTCGACTTCCCCTAATCTATTTATTTTTTATTATTAACTTATCTGAGCATACGCCCCAATTTCAAAACTCTTAAGCTATAGTAGATTGACAATATATTTACACAATAAAAATCAGTGATCATGTCAAAAGTACATGTTAAATGACTAGTTAAGTTAATGAGGTTCCCTGAAATAAGTTAATTTATTCCGGTTGTTTTTAATATGTTTTTTTTTTGTTTTGTCTCATTATTATTCATTTTATTAGAATTTTCAATGCATACTTTCCACTGTCAATATATGTACTTATTGTAGAATCATTTTATATTAAATAAATTGTAAATTGCATAACACAACATTACTAATTATTTGTCTAGCAGACTATAGATAAGACAATGCACATCAATCGAATTTGTTATCGAAAATTTCTTTATTAGATAAGCTTATTAGTAATATTTTACAATGAAACAACAACAAAAAAAAAAAATTATGGAAATAAATAAAGTTGAGCGTAAAATATCAATATAGTGAAGTTTAAAACGTTATAAATATAAATATACATATGTGTGTCATAGTGTTAATCTGTCTTGAAATGCCAATTAAAATAGTAGTTTTGTAAATAAAACTGAAATGAATCTCAATGTATACGTGGAGTAACTATATATGGGGCATTTCATGTGAAGCGAACAACAAAAATAAAATGAGGTCGTGAAATAAGTTTAAATTCCGGTCAGTTACACTTCTTGTAGACATAAATATGTACACATAATTTGTTATTGGACTGATTTTTAATTGCCGAGTTATGGGCTTTTGAAGAATTGACGTAGTTTGAGGACCATAATTTTTGAACGCTGTTATTGGAGTCAGAAAATTTTTAATATAATATAAACAATATTATTTTAATTAGTAAAAAGTATGCTCTATTTATTTTTTTAGTCATATTCAAGATTTACATTTATTAATGTATAGAAAACCGGAAGTAAAAGCTTCCAATCAGATTTTAAATTACTTCAACATAACCTTTTTTAAATACATATTTTCATATGAAAAAACCTTAAGCAAGCATATATAGTATATAGATGTTTCACAAAAGGGACATAGATAAATTAAAGTACTTAAGCAAGGGCCAGCTATCATGCAAAGTGATTTAGATCATATTTTGAAATTTTAGCATTTTATCTTTATACTTTAAGCTATATTTTAAAATTAAAATAATAAAATAAAATATGTCGAAATCGCTCAAATTCTGAGATGAGATAACATATTCACTTCCCGGATTTCCGCTAGAAAAAAAAAATCAAATTTTAAATCTGATTTCGTAATTGAAAAGAGCTATAGCACAAATCCCCAAAGTTTATAATTTCATTGAAAATTTGTTAAATTCGAAAAACTGCTAGCGAAAAATCCATTATTCAGCCCTAGTAGAAAAAAAACCGGTTTATAGCTTCTTTCACAGGCCTTTTAAAGACAAAAGAACGACAACATATTATGTTTATAAATTCATTGTAGGGGCTTATAAGAGCCATTTGACGTATGACGTATAAATACATTTTCCCTTCTTTGTTATCTTTCAAGAGACTTGGTAAAGTATCTTTCAGAGCCGTCTAAACATCTAAAAAAGATTGTAGAATTTTATTATATTTAATTTTATTTTATTATTGAATTTAATTTTTACTTACTTTAAAAATTTGCGAAGTCGGTCTCAAACCAATGCAATTCACAGTGGGTTACCTGTTATGCTATATGTCATATATTATATTATAAGTATTTCAAAGGCGAATCATTTCTTATCACATTTGCTTCGGTGAAGCGACCAAAAATAGACAATAATGTGCCCTATCTCGTGTGTCTCCGAAAACTTGAAACGTCATGTTTTTAAAGTCACTTATGTGATCACATTCAAAATTAAGAGCAGGATCTGGTCTCTGGTCTGGTCTGTACTGCTTGGAAAATATTTTTTTTTTAATGTTTTCACGAGCTATGCAGAATTCTTATTTATTAAAACAGTAAAATTTATATCTCAAAAACTAATCGCAAAATATGAATATCGATTTAAAATTGTTTTGCTTTTGATTAACTATCGCCATCTTTTACAAATGAAAATTTTAAGAAATGGATGCTAGATTGGAATCTACCCTTTAATGCTTCATAACGAAACAGAAGAATGAACTTATTGAGACTTGAGATTGAGATAAATCAAAAAAAATAATCTCGATTTCACAATCAAAACCTACATATAAAAGGTCTGTTCCCGTATTCTAAATTGTAGGCAATTGTTAACGAAAAAGCGATGCTGCTGAACGAGCGCGAAAAAATGACAAACACAAATTATTTCCTTCCAAACGAAAGTTAAAAACTTTTTACCAGAATTTAGAAAAATTTAAATATTTCATTTGCTTTCGCTGTTGCGACTATTGAAAATTCGATAGCTAATGGCAAAAGCAGAAAGCACATTTTCAGTGGTCAATGATGTGCTGTTACTCAATTTTATTTTGAATTGTTAATTTTTTGTAAACTTTCGGATTATATGCATATTAAGGTTATGGCTTTAATCTGCCAACAACTGTCAAATAATTATTTCAAATTTAAAAGAGCATATCAACTGCGAAAGCAATTCCACAGCAACAGCAGAAGAATTTGTTTCGCTGTCATCTTCGGCAGTACATACCAAATCAACTACAGTACGAAATGTGAAGGAACAGTACATGAGTTTTTGTGCTGTCAGTTTCGGCAGCACATAGCAAACCCACTACTGAAGCAAATGCGAAGCAACAGCACTTGAACTTGTTGGGCTTTCGCTAACTGATAGCATATGCTATGTGATTTTACTGCTGATTGCAGCATTTTAAACCCTGTTTTTACATACAAATTTCTTCAGACAAAAATTATTCAAACGCCAAAATGTAAAATTTAAAAAAAGTTTTCAGAATGAAACAGTTTGTATAAATTGTTCAATGTTTTAAAAGAAAAAAATGGGGCAAAGTTCGATCTTATTGTAACTCATTCTACTTTTTTAAAAGTAATATTTTTTTTACCAAAATGTGCGGGAACAGACTTCTTATCTTAGAAAAAAGTGTTCTGTCCGCCAGCATCATAGTTTTGGAAAATGCTTGCTGTTGAATTGCTGAACATGTATTAGTTATGTGAAATCAACTCTGCGTAGCCAATCTTCAAAATTTGGCTCTCTTGCAGACGTTACTGAGTTTGCTCTTATATGCACTCTCTTTCAAGTAACTACAATTTGATTGGTTATTTGAAAAAAATTTAATCACAGTAGTTGCTTGCATGTTTGTTCATTTTGTGTTGTAATTTATTTTAAAGAAAAAAAAAAACTAAATTGTTTTCCAAACATTCCAGGTAAGTCTTTATTGCATAATGGCAATGACAGTTGTTAAAATATTAACACATTTTTTTTTGGAATAACCACAGTTTCATTGATCGTTAAAACAACCTGTTTAGTTACGCATTAAACTTTTTTTGAAACAAACATTTTTACTGTCACAAACTTAAAATCAAAAATATGAAGTGTTTGACTTTTTAAATTCATTACTGACAAATTTCAGAGTTTTTATCTAGAAATCAAAAACAAAAAAAAAAACAATGATACTTTTAGAAAACAATCCGCTTTTACAACAAACAAGTCTCTCACTAAATTTCATCACTTCCACGGCCTTACTTAAACTTGCCTCCATGGTTTGTATTAAAAAATTATCAGATTTTCTCAAAAATTTTGCAACTTAACATCATTGCATACTTTCAGGCCTTATTACTTTATAGTGAATATTTATTTTTGATTTGGCCCATTTGCCGCAATGAAACTGAGGAATTCGCCATGGCTTATCCATATATGGCTTTTATGGGAGCTCTTATTTTGGCATTAACCTATATCGTTCTAACAATGGGCATAACAAAGTGTGATTTCGCAACATATATCCGTATTGAGCTGTTTATAAGTTTGGTGTATTGTATTGGCATGTTTTGTGTCTGCGAACAGACAATAGTACGTTGTGAGAGACCAGACGGTGTGCTATATTTAGTACCGGAGGTTGGTTTCACAGTTGCAGCTTTATTTAAAATTGAATTTATTATTTAAATTTCGTTTAGGTGCTTGGAATTTTTATCTGGATAATTTTACTTTTAAATGCAATCTACTGGTTCCATAAATTATCACTGAGGCGAAAAATGGGATCACGCACATTTCTGACATGAAGTTAATTTATACAGTTAGTGAAACAGTTGCTTAATGTGGGCTTAAAAAAAGAAAAAAACAATAAAAACTTTTAAAATGTTGGTTATTCATCATTTTGTCAAGTAAAGTGTGAATAGCGTCAATACTAAGAATCAGCGGAACACCCTGGTATTTTGAGAGATTGCATCTCCGCCATTTAAAGATTTTCGTGAACAATCTTTCTAAATCACAAAAAAAAAGAGCGTCAATTTCTCTTCGCCACCACCCGTTTGTTGTAAAATTATTATCTATAATCTTACAAAAATCAACTCCTAGAAACCAATGGTCTTCAATATGAAGGTTATACCATTCTATAGGGACTGCTTAGTCTAGGTTAGTATTTTTGGTGTTGTGGAAGGTAAAATTTAAAAGTTCATCGAATTCGCTGTTACAAAGCAATGCAAATGTCTGGTAATCAATATATGTGACCTGGTCTATGACAAGGAGGCTGAAGTGCGAAAAAAAGATTTCGAGAAAACAGTGAAAAAGCATCTCAAACTCAATACGAATCGGAAAAAAAGTAAAAATGATTTTTTGACACCTAAGCTTCCTTTTCATAAACCAGGTCACATATAAAATTAATTTGAAGGTGAATTTGCAGCTCATTTGCAATCGTAAAACTTATTCAAAATGTTTCACCGTGCAGGTTTTGTATCGGAAACAATCGAAAGTGTCTGAAAATATCAAATGGTATTGGAACTAATCAAAAAAGTCAATGAAATTCGAAAACAATCAAAAAAGTCGACTAAATTCGAAAATTATCTCAGAATCAAGATCAGTAACGGAGAAGAATGCGATCTAAACTTATCCGCCGAACTGCTCTGCTGCGAACGCAAAGTCTCTTACATAAGAAGGTGTGGCTCTGAAGAAGTTTTGTGTCAAGTTTTGCTTACAAGTACGACTCAAAAGGAACTTTGTGAAACACTCCGCAGGTGTTAAAAATAGACCCAGTCACTCCCATACAATTTTTACTCACAATGAATCATATAATCGAATTCTAGAGTATGGCTGTTCAGAACCGGACACCCTTTATGAAACGTCACTGATCTCATTACCACTTTTAAAAAAAGGTCTCTGCAAAAATCCAGACAGGTGGAATTTTTTTCATATTGAATCGAATTTTTGTTCTTAACAAAACTATTTTGGTAAATCTTAATTCATTTTGAAACATTTTTCTTTAATTGACAGTTGACAGTTTGAAAAAATTGTACTTATTTGGGATCAAGAAAATCTCTCGTAAACGTTTTCTTTAATATCTTGAGTATTTTTTTTGTTAAGAAAATTTATTTGAGTGCTTTAGGGTGATTTTTGCTCTGTCGCAGGCAGTGATGATTTTGCCATTAATAGAAAAACATTGTTTTTCCATCATCACCACTGTGTGACGTTCCTGTGTGATACACGTACAGGTAGTCCCCGACTTACGACCGAGATAGGTTCCTAGTCATCGGTCGTAAGTCGAGTTTCATAAAAAATAACTAAAGAAAAATATTACATACATACTGTACTACTAGTTCCAGCCATTTTTGGGATGATATAAAATTATTCACTTAAACAAACGTATTATTTGCACTGAAATAAATCGAATCCTTGTACATACTATTGTTTTTTTTTAAAATTTTTTCTCATATACATATTTTAGGGACTCCCCGAAACTATTTTAAGCATTTTCTATGAAAAAAATTGAAAAAAAAATTGGTCGTAAGTGCGAATAGTCGTAAGTCGAACGGTCGTAAGTCGGGGACTACCTGTATTCCCTAAACATCCAACAAGTTTAGCTGAGCGTAAAGAGCAAATGCGCATACAAATGTTGCATGTTTGAACGCACTATTATTGAACAAATCAATGAAAGTTGCGTCACCAGAACATTTCTCTATTCTCGCTTATGAAATGGGCGAGTTTATATTTGTTTGCCTGTATACTTATTTATGTGAAAACACTCTCATATTATCACCAGTGCTGTGGTCATATTAATACGAGTAGTATGTGTATAAGGAATTTCAATCGTCACTGAACAGAAACCGTGTTGAATCGTGAAAACAGAGTATGACGGCATCGCTGAAGCACATTTGCTCTCTTTTGTTTTATCAAATCATTTCTAGCACTCTGTTGAAATTTATGAGAATTTCTTTTAGTTTTCGCTGACATTTGGAAAAATTCGCATGTACATTTTATTTTAAAGTGCGGAAAAACTTTAAAATTTAATTTTGTTTTAAAATATGTTGTGTATATTGATTACACAAAACATAACACATGAGTGGGTACTTAATTAATTAAAAAAAACCGCGTAAGTTATCATGACTGCCTGTATTGTGATCTTCGTTCAATTGATTTCTCTGTCCAAATTATTTAAATGTGGCGCATTTGGAATCAATTTTATTGATCTTTTTTGGTTTTGTTGTAATCAAGTTAATAAAAAAGTATCAAAAGCGTAGTATAACAATAAAAAAAATAATGTTTACGGCCGAGGTATTATAAAAAAGCAGTGTTAATCAAATTATCCAAAATAATTTTTAGAAAAAGCAGAAACCATTCTTCTTATCTACTCACGGGGCATAAGTCTTCTATAAATCTTAAATAATGTGCATGATTAATACCGAGAGCTTTCAATTACCAACAAAATTTCATTGATACACGTACTTATTGTTCTAGCGATCATTTCTACGATGTTTTAGGCATCTTGTGAACAACTTAACAGCGGAAACCTTTCTTGCTGAACACTTGTAAGTTGTATGGGAAAGCGCTGTTAGTTAACCGCTTTGCGTAGCCGTACAGATAGTCTGGCTTCACATTCATCTCAAAAATTCTGATCTTCGTTATCATTCACAGAAGATTGAATTCATTCTAAAACTGTGCAAAGGTGCTTTTCGCGTTGTTGTTTCCAGCATGCATTAATCCTGCAATCCGCAACTACGTCGCTGCCCAAATAAGTGTAGCTATAAACTTTTAAGCTGTAAACGTGGATGCAAACGCTCATTGTATTATTGATGTTGAATTTCTGACCTACTTCTTCCAAAGAGGATCTGATGTTGGCGAGCTGGACTACTTGGGAGCGAGGTGTTTTATGTCAGGTGCATTAAATGCCAAGATTAGTAGAGTCAAGAGCTTTGCTGAGGACAACGTTCAGTATCATCAACAACAAAAAAACAACAGACACGGATCAGTTCAGAAAATTTCCGACTATGTAGTACTCGCACTTTGCTTTTGAAACCATCATAATATGATAATGCTAATCATTAGAAATTTCGATGAGCTTGACACTGTCATGATGCCCTTTAATTTTGGCATAACAATATGACCCATTTTTTTGTCATTTTCATTATAGTTGCAGTCTTTAGGTATTCGTTATTCAAATATTTGTACTAGCACGGAGTAAATATAAGTCCGGAGAAGCTTTCAATATTTTAGCAACTATGCAATTACGTGTGCTAATGGGTGAAAGTGGAAGGTTGATGGTCTCTGTAAAATATTCTTTCCAACAGATTATCTGATCATCTGTAGATCACCGTCTGAGAAAAAATTGGTAGAAAACCATTCTGAACAAATTGTAAGTTCAGGACTCAAGGAAACTGGTCAATGATACTTTTGGCTCGCTGAGCTTAAAAATGACGAGAGGCAGGGAGCACGAGAGAAACAACAACTAAAACTTATACAATCAGCATCAAGCTAGCGATAAAGCAAGTAAACGAGATATTTAATGACATGAACAGTGTATTCGTTAGAAATTCTGTGAGCTATTCACAGTTTTCTAGATTACAGGATTGCGCGAAAATGTTGCAGGATTTTTTTATAAATCAGCATCGATTGATATAATAGAATATGCATTCAATTCGCTCAAGGTTATTTTCATCATGTAAACGTAATTATACTTTCATATAGTTACAAATATTCGAAAAATTTCGTCTCGTTAAAATAAATAGACAAAGTTGAGCAAAATCCACGATTTTGATATATACAACCCCATATACTTCGACAAAGTACGTCTGCCTTTTGTATTTTAAGTTCGAAAGGCAATTCTAAAACAACGTCTTTTGGGAAATAACGATAAAATAAATGAAGAAATTTTTTTTTTAAATATTCACAACTGCTGTTAGTAAAATTGGAGCAGTGTGGACGTCTGCCTTTTATATTTCCTATGCGCTTAACATATCAGAGCCAGACGCTCGCGATCAAACAATTCAATAGAGTTAATATAAGTTCAATAATAAAAATATTCGGCTAAAAAATTAAGGTTTAATTTTGTGTCTGTATTTTTTTTTAAAATCATAAAATTAAATTCATAAAATGCTTATTAACATTTTTTTTCAGTGTAAAAAACTTTCGTTTGGATTGCTGTAGATAACGAAAAGCATTAAAAGTTTTGACGAAAAAAAAAAATGAAATAGAACTGAAACTTAAGTATACTGCAAGAAATTGCTTATAAAGTACAACATATTTGCACCAGTTATCTCAAAACGGCAGCACTGGTTATAACAAGAAGCCAGTGTCATAATAATGAAATACTTTGAAGGAGGTCAACTTTTGCTGGAAGAAACATGCAAGAAATATGTTTCTTATTTGGATTTTTCATTTAACTTTATCACTTCCGTTACCATTTTTAAGCTGGTCGCTGGGGTTTGTAGAAAAAGTTTAAGAAAAAATTACTTTTAACCAGAAGTCCAAGAGACAACAGCAGAAAATGAGAGTGTTATGGTCAAAGAAGTTGTAGATCCGTCGCTGAACTTGAAACCATGTTTGTTTTTGTAATTTTATATTTTCACAGAATAAGTCATTCCCTTGACTTTTGGTAATTTTTTTTATTTTTCAGTCTAAGCACATGGCGGCACTCAGCTTTTCTGCTGTTACTTCTTTAGCTACATATCACTATATAAATTTATTTTCAGGTTTTATTAATTTACGGCGAGTACTCATATCTTACTTGGCCCATTTGTCAAAATGAAACTCAGCAATTTGCATTGCTATATCCATATGCAGCTTTTGCTGGCATTATATTATTGGCATTAACGCAATTTTATTTGTCAGAATGTGATATCTCAGCCTGTATACGAATAGAATTGATATCAAATTTTTTGCTTGGCATTGTCATGTTTTGGGTCAGTTGGCTGTCATTGCGTTTTTGTCTGAGGCCTTCAGGATTTGTTTACTTTCTGCCTGAGGTTGGTTATTGAATTACAAAAGTGTTGTTTTAAAATTAAATTTAATTAATTTTTTTTTTACAGATTTATGGTCCATTCGTACCGTTAGTTCTATTTACGCACACTTCAATTTGGTATTACACACAAAGCTGTAACCGAGTGCCATAGTCATGTGCTTACATTTTAAGCATTCAAAATTGTCCAAAGATTGTAATCTTTAGTTTTTATACGAATAAAGAAACTTTTATAACTAGGTAAATAGCTCACCTTAGATTTAGAGAAAAACTACGCACGTGTACAAAAATTAACTTTAAGTCATAGGGAGTGGTCAGTTAATGTAGGATCGTAGCATGTGATCTCATTTTCAGTATCTTTCACATCGTGTAAAGATCATTAGATATCCTGTCTGAAAAATAAACGCTAATTGAGGAAATGTGTAATATTAATTATCTCACGATTAAGAAAATCAAACGTTCTATGAAAGGATTTATAATATTTTCATCTGGCATATCGCCATAGAAGGTGACTTCTATTTTTAAGTTTTTTTCTAGATCTTTCTATTGAAATGAGTTTAACGAGAAGTACTGGCAGATATTTATATGTAATACGAATAAAGTTTTGCATAAATAACTGTATGGTTCAAAAGGACTTTTGTAATATAAATTTCCTTAAGCTCAAAGGATTCGATTTCTTCCTAGATTATTTATTTTTAAACCCACACGAAAAAATCACACGGGATGAAGTTAAATTGAAGACTTCTTTGGTACGCGCCCAAGACTACATGAATTCAAAACCGTATAAAATAAAAGTTGGCATAAGTTTATAAAAAAATTATTTTCTTGAATTTTTACTTCAAATACATATATATATTTTCTGTGTGGGCTGAATATCGCTAATCTGAGATGCATTCAGGTTGCTCTAAATTTTTGAGCGACTCTCAATTTTTAATTTTTGCGAAATTTTTTAATTTTTCCATTCAAGATAATATTCTACCTAAAAAATTTCATTAAAATTCGGGCCAAAACTTTTACCACAAAATGGAGTATAACTTTGACCGGTTGATAAAGTGTTTTTGGACAGTTAATCGATTTTAGTTTTTGTGTGGTTTTCCATAAAAAATAAAATTAAAAAAATTTCTGTATATACATAAATACTAAATTATGGGTAATGCCTTATGAAGCAATTTTTCATTAGTTTTGGTGATTTTATTTTTAATTTAAGTCCACAAATAACTATAAATAATCGACAACCAAAAAACAAATCAAAAAAAAATTCAGAGAGTACAAGCAAAAAAATTATTAAAGAAAGCCTTGCCAAAAAAATAAAGTTATATTGGAACGCACTTGTAGCACACCTACTCGTATACAGAAGCTGTAACAAAATTATAAATCCAAATAAAAAAAGTGAACGAAGAAATAAAATTCTAGAAACAAATCGAAAGTTATTTCGATAAAGTCGGAGAATATGGAATTGTATTAAAATCGAATAGCATTAGAAAATTATTGAAACATGATATGTGATGTTAAACCAGGTCGAAATGTGTGGAGCACAAAAAAGTCAGCAAAAAATTGTGTGAAAATTTAGAGAAACTATTACAAACGACTTCTGCATAATTTTTTTATCGAAAAAAGTAAAATTCATCGAGCGGTTTTGGTTCGCGTGAAGTTCGTTTTTGGCAAAAAAAAAAAAAAACATATCTTCAGAAAATGCATACCTGTTGTATTATGTATGTAAGTCTGAAAGTTACATTAAACGATATACAAAGAAATTGATAAATTTTGGATAATTTCAATAGTTCTCAATGAATGTCGAGAACTATCGAAAAACATAGAAAAAGGGGAAACATCTCAAACTGAATAATATTGATCAAATAATAAAATGCAAGTCCAAACGTATCAAAGTGTATGAAAAATTATTTATAAAGTTAATCTAAGTCGAAAAGTATCGAAATACTTCGACAAACTGTGTTAAAAATTATAAAAAAACTTGAAAATATATCAAAGAATATCGAAAGAGTGGATAATAGCGAAGTGCATCGAATACTTATGAAAAACTTCAAAAAGTCGAGAGAGAGTCAAAAACATCGAAAAGTCTATAAAAGTAGGACGGAATTGCAAGGAAAAAATTCAAAGGACATTCTTGAAAACGATTTTAATAAATCAAATAGGCTACCTTCAGAGAGTGGGGCGTCATAACGCTCTAAAAGCGGATGTGAAATTCGTTGACTCGCGGGGGTAGGGGTGAGAGGTTCGAAAATGATAATATTTTTAAATTGACGGTTGATAGTCTCACAGAATTATGATTATGAAAAAGTAATGTAGGATATCTACAATAAAGCTCTCAGTGATTATTAAAAACTTTAATTTCGTCAGAAGTACATCTTTTGTTAAGGCAACCACATTTGCCCTTAGGCCCTTAAAACTAACTTGAGCAGTTAATCAATATCCGGCTACTGTTCCGTATCAACCAATCAGCGCGCGATCTGATTAACGGCTTGCGAGCCGATGGGTTGATACATATATTAACGCGCGAAGCCTTTAACTGCACTCATCCGCATCGATTCTGTTCCGAATTTAGGATCCCTATTCAATACATTTTTTTGTTCAGTTGTCATATTGGTTGTCGTCGTGGCAGCCACGACGATAACTGCAGCGCCAACTTGGCAAAAAATGTATTGAATAGAAACCCCAAATTCAGCACAGAATTGAAGCGAGGAGTGTACGATGAAAAAATGTGCGAATCAAAGCTACCCGTGTTGAAATCCACATGGGGAAGTCTCACGCGTGTGGAGTTCTAAACACACGCAACAGACTTCCGGCGCCCCTGTTTAGAGCTCGGCTCCGTAGCTTAGGAGCTATGACCAAGCAAATTATAGGTTTTGTCTTTATTTTAAGCTCCCGCTATGAAGAGATCTTTGAAGTTAATACTAGCCAATACTATCTGTATGATTCTTACGAGGAAATTTTCCTGGTGATTTATTGACATTTCAAAATTTGTTGACAAAAGAGAGGTAATGTAAAAAATTGGCTGGTGTTAACCTGGTGTTAGTGATCCAACAAGACTGTTGAAACTCTAATTATTTTCGTTTCACATTTTCCATTTTAAAAATTTTAATATATTGCTCTTATGCTTCTGCATATAAATTCTCTAAAAAGGATTTCGATAAGTTGGTTTCAGAAAACTATTCTTTCTTTAAGAATATACTTGCTTAGTTATTAAAGAGCTCAACGTAAAATTAATCCATGTCTTCCTTTTACACTTTCTCAATCTCTTTGAAATTCAACAATGGACAATAATAGATGCTGACTTACAACATTTGTATATCTTACACCTTTAAATCTTTTCCAGTTCGAGTCACTCAATAATTCTTTCTGTATTATTCAAGTTTTTATACTGAATGTTTTCTTTTTAATACCATATATCCTTTTATTTTACCATTATATTCACTGACCTACTAACTCCTTTTTTTCGCATTGTTTTTTGCTTTCTTTCTTTTTGCATTTTTTATG
Source organism: Meiosimyza decipiens (assembly GCA_963680825.1). Classification (NCBI taxonomy): domain Eukaryota; kingdom Metazoa; phylum Arthropoda; class Insecta; order Diptera; family Lauxaniidae; genus Meiosimyza; species Meiosimyza decipiens. Next base: position 20,732,742 of record OY804260.1, on the reverse strand, counting down.
CTTTATTCCTTCTTTCTACTACTGATAATAATAGCAAAAGTTTTTACACTTTGTTCTTATTTATGTCCTCGCTCAGTTGTTTCTCATTTATTTCGCTTAAACATGCATAAGCTATCTATTTGCCTGCTGTTGGGGAAAGCAGTGTTGCCAACGAAACTAAAAAAAAAATTGCCACAATACTTCAGCTATAAAAATCGAATATCCATGATATGTTTGAAGAATGTACATCGTCGACGTACAGCGTAAAATTGCTAACTAACAAATATATAATTTCAGAGAGGAAATAAGGAATTGATTACAAACTCAGCTAGGGCTTGAGGCTTTCAGGAAAGTGATCGATGTATATTTTTCTGCTCCATTATATGATATATTTTGTTATTTATTGCATATTTTTAAGGAAATTACCATAAGAACATCAAAAGTACAAATGGAATGCAATAAATTTCCGGTATAGCCAGGGACAGATTAAGGTACGGAGTGGGGGGTCTTAGCCTCGAACCCAGAGTTCATGTGGGCCCCCAAGTAGCGAAATATTAAGATATTTTCTGCAGATTTAATGTAGGACCTGGGCTTTATGGTATTTCTAGGAGAAATGAAGCAGCAGGACCTTTTTTTTTGGTAACACAGATAATAAAAATAAAAGGTGCCTGTTAGGGACTCCTTTCCATAAATTGAGCGTTGCAGCGGATACAATTTTGTGTGTTTTGAATGACTTTTCATTGTTCATAAGTATGCACTTTCATATTTTTATATAAATGTAAGTTGTCCCCTATTGTGATCATAAGATTTTTGTCTTAAAGGAGGCAAATTTATAACTTTTACGCCCGGGTCCCGCAAAGCTTTAATACGGCGCTGGGTGCAGCGACTTATATAGATACTAGATCACGTTTGGCACTGAAAACGGAGTTAGCAATTACTTTTGAATAAAATGTATGTTAGCTGTTTTATACAGCTTGCGAAGTGAATTCCATATAACTACTAAGTGCACGATTCACTGAAACAGTTTAGCAGACTTACACTGTAAATCAACGAGATGACTTCTCTCTGGTTTTTATAATTTTTACTTAATATTCAAACTCATTGTTTGAAAAATAAAATGTAGTGTGTGTTATCTTAACAAGTTTTAAGTTACAAAAAAAAATCACTTCGGCAACTCCACTTTAAAAACTCTCCCTTAGCTATTTAGCCTTCCACTCATCTTAACAGTGTCGTCTCCTATTAATGTTTTGTACTTTTTGTTACGTTTTGCTCCTATTACGACTGCTGCTACTCTACAGTGTAAGTGGAAAATTTATTTCTTGTTTGTACAACACGTACTATTTTTTACTCCTTTTTTTGCTTGCTCTTTATCCCTTACTAGACTTTTAAAAGTCTATTAAATTTATCGTTATTGCAAATCGTAAAAAAAAGAAGTCCAAGGACTTTTTTGCACACACTGTTGGTTAATCCTAATATGTTTGTTGTAATTGTTACAATAAAAAATAGAGAAATAAATGCTCTTCAAGTGAAAGTAATGGCAAAGTTGTTAGAAATTTGTCAGCTGTGTGCTGGTCGGGAGTGAGGGAGTTGCGCAGGTATTTAATCAGCATGGAAATGAAGTATACAAGAATGTTGTGTATAAAGAGAATGGTTATTTTGTTTTTTATATGAAACAATGTTCAATTTTCAAAAGTTTAGTATGCAGTATATTAAATAATTTTTATTTTCTTAAAATGCCAGTCTGATTTGCAGCGAAAATCTTTGAAATATGTTTAGAGTATTCAGGAAAATACTATCTAATGTTAAGTCAAATGTACATGTGCACGAATGTGTATATGCAGAGCTCATATGAATGAGATAAGATATACTGGTTGCTATTGCTACTACTAATATTATACTTCTTGTAAAAAAAGATTTAAAAATGAAATAAATAAGAAATGGTCAATTTTAAAATGCCAGTGTGAATGCTATTTTCGAAAACGCGATACGAAAACAAGACAAATTAAAAATATAATGATTTCGTTGCCAACTTGAAAGCCTCATAAAGCGAACTCTACAATATATGCAAAAATGTCATATTCAAACGGCAAAAAGTACTTTGTACATGCAAATGCGAATATGATGACTTATTGTACGCAAACGCGATTAAGGTACCTTATTTGTTGGACAAAGCGAATGCAAGCAAATACATTTTTTCCAAAAAAAGGCCACATTGCACAGTTAACGTCACGATGTGCATATTAAGTACGCGATAATTGATTCCAAAATTTTAAAGTCCCCCCTCAACGTCTGATAATAGTAATCAATTTGACTTTGGTCGGAACACTTTTTTTTTGCTTCTCAACAATTCCAAAAGCAGAATAACAAAAAAATAGCAACAGAAAAATCGATTGCCATTTTTTATACGTGCTACGTGTAAGTGTTGCTGACTAACTTTTTTTTGTTTTGTGTCTACTACTCTGCTACTTTTCTTTTTTTTTTTTTGTGAAATATGTTAATGCTCTTCAGACATGTAAAATGTTTGGTTGTAAAATGACTGATAAGGGTACGCGAGCACACGCAGGGTGTGCGCATTTTGAAAGTTTTCCTTTTTCTTTTTTTGGCAGCTAAATTAATTTTCAATAATTTATCAATTTTTATGTTGTTAAGTGTGCAGAAAAATAATACGTAGGCATGAATAAATAAAAAGGGTTGCTTACTTTGATGCATGCAAAATGTCGTTAAGTAAAATCAAGTGCTTTATTGATTTTGTGCTTTAAAAGACTGAGAAACTGATGTAATGACAAAATAACAAAAGGGAGATATGTTTATATATTCTTTGTATCAGTTGGTCACATATTGAATTGGAAAGGATATTGAAAATTTTAACTTTGTAAGGGTAAGGTATTAAGATCATGCAAGTTTTTTTTTAAATTATTCAACGTGTAGAACTTTATATTTTTAAAATTCCATTCTGGGGAGTTGGTAGAGAACTTTCACGTTTTAAATGTTATTTTATCACAAAAGCTGAATAAGAAAGAAAACACTCGCACAAATTTAATAATCAATGTCGTTTATGGAAAATTTAATATTTAAAGTAAGAAACTAATTGCAAAAAAAGGTTTACCGTGAACGTGCGGCGCAGTAGCTGTGTACTGTGCTTACTACATGAAAGTTCCCGTGATCGATTATCGGTTGACGTATGAAAATACAATTTCAATATTTTTTAGTTTTTCTTTCTTATTATTTCTTTTTCTTCTCCATAACTTTTTCAAGGATACTCGATCCTTAACGAAATAAGCATCATCTCATTTCTATTCTTCAGTATATCCTTCGAAAGCTAACAAACATATGTCCAAAAAAAAAGTTATTCTGTAGCTAAAATTCTACTGAAAGCGTGATTGTCACGAAAATAGTATTTAGAATCATCTTTACATATTAACGAATATTCGTTTGACTAGTTACCGAATACTCAATTCGATGGGTGACGCAAACTTTGACGTCATTTTCTCTACTCAGGAACCGAAGATGCTTCAGTTTGTCACTTAATCGCAATTTGTCACATTAATAAACAAATCAAGTTTTTTCTCAAAATTGTTTCTAATCTCCATGTTGAAGAAATTTCAAATTGAATATGAGCCCCGCCTTTGCTCAGCCGAGTTTTGTTAAATTATTTTTTGACTTATTCAAAATTTTTGATGATTTCAATATTTATCGACTTCTTAGACTTTTTCCTCAGGCTTCTTACTAATCGGCATTAAGGTCACTGATGATTCTATTTAGTAATGAATAAAACTAGTATGAATAGCTTTAGTTCCTTCTTTCTTTGTTTTGTGAAATTGTTGTAGTCAATATTTTGCAAACAAAAATGTATAAAAACAGCGAGTTTGATCAGCTGTTACGTTTTAGAACTGTACTGTTGCCAAATCAAAATTTTATACTTAACATTTTGGAAGTTACTTATTACTTCAATAATTCATTTTTTTGAGTAGCTATTTTTTTATGTTTTCGTATAGTATTTTCACCCACCTAACATATGTAAATTTACTACCCACGGTTTCATTTCCCGACACAGGTGCTTTTGATGAATAACACAAATGTACGTAAAATATTAAAAGCAAAGTTTATATCGAAAAGTGATAACTTGAATATCTTATCCTCATATTTGATTACTGATTTTTTAACTAATTCTTTTTCAAAATTATTCTTAATAAATTGAACATTAAAAAAGATTGTGCTAAGTATAAAACAAACAAAAGCAAAAATCAAATAAAATCCTGCTACTAATTGCCGTCATAAATTTTTTCTTTTTATTTTCCTCGAATGAAAAAATGCTGCATAAATTTGCATAAAAAAACCCTTTAGATTGTGGCCAGTTGAGGGAAACTTAGAAAAATTTGTATGAAAAAGAAATCAGAAACCTGTTTGCCCCAATTGAAAAAAATTGCTAATTCAATAATTTATGTGCATTTTTTGTTAGAACGGCAACCCCTGAACTGCGTTTTGTTTTTTGTATAAACTATGCTTAAAAAATCAAATTTAAAAATCCTTAGAAATAAACGCATATACCCCCACACCATCGCACATAGTACGGTGGTAATAAAATCAACATTTTTAATTAAAATTGGAATCCTTTTCAGAGAAACAAAAACAAATGAAAAAAATAGTGCATAGAAGAAACCTCATGTGGCGCCATAAATGAAAAGTGAACTTTGAATACAATCAGAGTAAAGGGTGCTGTGTACTGGGTGGGTGTGTTTTTTGGTTGGTTGGTTGCTTAGCTGCGGTGTGCGTTTCAAATTGAGCGGATTAAGTTGAATTACAATTCAAAGTTACAACAACAGCTATAACAACTGCAGACAAAAGGGATTTCCATAAAGTAACGCAGCGCAAAAAAAAAAAAGAAAAAAATAGGGTGCAACATCACTGCACTGCATGATGTTGCAAGGCTGTTGTAAGGATTTAATGCTATGACATAAATGCAACAAAGCATATTGTGCTGGGATCGTTGTCAGTAATCGAAAATCCTCAAGAGGGTCATTCGTCAGTTAGACATAAGGAAATGAATATAAGTGAACATAACGCATATAGGCAAATCTGAAAAGCGGCTTTTAACCCTCTGCAGTTATACGCTCTACAGTTTACCCTTAATATAACTGATAATACTTTTCAAAAATGTTATATGGACTTAAAATAATCATTTAAAAAAATTAAGGCAAATTTAAGGAATTATGGCATACGATTGCAGATTTTTGTCATAGTTAGTTTTAATATATAGCACATTTTCATTTTTGAGATTAAAATATTTTATCATTATTAAGTGGCAGAATTTTCCAAGACCCTTCTTTATTGAGCGCCTAAGGATGAAACTAATTTACGCTCTAATATTCCAATTCTTGGCTGAAGTGGTTAGCAATTTTGTGGTATTCCATGACATGAGAAAAATCTTTTTAACCTTTTTAAAAAAGGAATCATATTAGGCTTAGAAATTTTAACTCATCAGCACAAAAGTCACTGATGATTCCATTTAGCAATGGATGAAACTCGCATAACTAGCTTTACCCATTTTTTGCTGCATTGATTTTGTTTTAAGTAACTTTTTTTTGTGTTATCACACACTGTACTGAACAGTAAACTCAGTAAAATTATTGCTAAGCGATTATGTTTGAGAACAATGTTTAAAAAAAAGATAAGCAACAATATTGAGAAATAGTGTTTGGGAACAAAGTTTAGCACTATTTTTAGACAACAATTTATGACAACAACTTGTAGCAACAGCATATGCCAATAGTTTATAGTGTCAATATTTACAAGAAATACAACAATTTACTTATGTTTTCTTAACAAAAATGCAAATGTCTAAGTGACAGTCACATTATATTTTCAGATTAACATAGGCATCTCTATAAAAAGTAAATTTTAGTAGCATAAATTTTAGTAAAATAAATTTAGTGAATCCAAAGAGGTTAACACCAACGATGTGTCCAAATACATTGCATGCAACATTCATGGCCTCAAAACTGAAAAAAAAGCAAAAATTGTTGAATTGCGATATCTCGCCACGCAATGGTAAATAAACAGAAATAGAAATAATTCGTCATGGACACGTGTGAGCACGTCATAAGTTCATACATAGTAGTGCAATAGGAATGAAATTTATGCTTGAGCAAAAAGTATATGCAGCGTTGACAGCAGTGCGAAGGACACGCGGTTTTAGTGCTATGAGGCTAAGCAGTAAATTGGATTAAGTTGCCGTTGCATATACATATATACAAACAATGTAAACATACATATGTATATGTATGTATACGTTTCCGCTGCCATTAGTAATGTAAGTTTTTTTTTAAGAAAATGTTACGACATTGCAGGATATGCTTCATTGTCTTTGTCATTATTAAAGTAACACATTAATTAATGTATTTTATTGCACTTTTACTGCAGCTGCTCATTCCACGTTGCACGTAGCACGTTGAGTTATTAAAATGGATATTTGTTGAACTCAATAGAGCCGGCGAGAGTATGGAAATGTGTCGAATACGGTCACTAAATATATAGCTGACAAAATTGTTTCTTGAATACATTAGGTTGGGGTACATTAAATTTGTTCTATTCAAGAAATTTTCTGACGGGTTAGATTTTACTACTACATGAGTGCTTTGAAGTGAAGCATTTTTGAGTGAAATTTAGCTCAACGCGGAACAAAAATTGACCAAATTTGACTGCGTTGAAATTAATGACGAAACTTATTGCTACAAGAAGTTCAAATATACAGCAAGACGAAAATTCTGCACTGCCCCGCTAGTAAGCACCAAAACGTAGCAGTTAAATACAAGCGAGAGATAAAGGCTGAATTCCTCAAAAAAGTTCCTGATTTACTATACGATCTACTTATGCGGCCTCAGGGTGTCGTCTTTCATTACTTCTGTTACATAGAACGTAAAAATATATAACGACGAATGCTTTAAAATGACCATTTCTCGCTGAACGTGAGTGCAACCCACTGCTACAGCCTGAAACTCAGATCCATGAAATTTACTAGGCCCTGGTTCTAGAAATATTGAAAAAGGAAATTATCTCGATGGAGCAGGGATTAAAATCGATGTGGGGCATCCAAAAAAGTTGCCAATTGTGCTGAAATTCATATCAAATCATATAACATATATAGGCAATACTCAACACGAATTAAATCTTCTGTTTGAATTTTTGTTTGAAAATGAAATGGGTTCCCGGCTACGCTGTCACACACAAAAGGATTAAATATAACTCTGGTGTATTTTTATACACTTGTATATTTACTTAATAAGTAAATTATTACTTTGGAATGTATAGATTCTATATTCTTCATTTTAGATATCATTCAATTTTTCCTTAAAAATAAAATCTCGGAAGTATTGTCCACCTATTTAAAATTTTAATCAAAAAATTATTTGACTAGTGTAAACGGAGACTAATCTGTACAGCAGAGCCTCCAAAAAGTTCTCTTATTAAATTATGAAAGAAAATCGACTAATATGAACATAGGTCAATTTGGGGTCAATGAGTTTGGCCTACACGTTAGCATTTTAAAATAACGGTTGATTAACCGGTAACAAGCCCGCGATTTTTTATATTTCAAGCCTGAGGAGTTTGGTGTATGAGCCAGAACTGTTATACATGAAAAGACAAACATTTTTTTCCATTTACACTGCCTCTCCAAATGTTTCCGCATTAAGATTTAAAAAAAAATATTAAAATTTTTAAATCGTGTTAAGTTGAAAACTTCAGAAAGTTTACTATCAAAATTACCATACAGACAAATGCTGATGTTAATCATTTCAGTATCTTTATAGAAAATAAATTTTACCAGTCCCACCTTTTTTCTGATACGCTCCTGATGTCACTTAAGCTAAAATGCCTTTAAAATTTACAAACAAGTAACAAGTAAAGTATTTTCCTTTCCCCCCAACAACAATGCTGTTGCGCGTTTGTCAATTTGTCAAATTTTTAACAAAAAATAAAAAATAAAAACACTGACGCAACGTAAAAGGCGACACACGAATATTTCACAAGACAAGAATGAAGGCTACAGATTTTTTGTTTTTGGGCCAGAGAAGAGCAAGCTCATGAATTTTCAAAATGGCGCGACGCCTTGACAATAATTTTTTCTTTTTCTTTGTATACTCACTTGAACTACTAAAGTGTTATCATTATTTTGTCAACATTTTGACAGCATCTATGAATAAATAGAAGAAGTGACAAAAAAAGTAGTAAAAGAGAAGGATACAAAAAAGCGTATCAAATGCTGTATTTGACTACATGAATGCATAACAAAGTAGTGTCGTGTTGACAACAACATTTTGCCCAAGGGTGGGATTTAAAATTGTAATAGAACTAAACTTGAGCACTTTGAATTTTTATTTTATTGAAAAAATTTAAATTGATAGCTGTATTGACGAAAGTGTTTGCTTGCTGCATAGCTTTTGAGGCCATATAGTATTTATCAACATCAATTGCATGGAATAGTACACTAAAGCATTTTTTTTCCATTTCCGAAGAATGTTTGGTTTGATTACTTTTCTTAATTAGTCAGACATAAGGTTTTTATTCAAGAAGCTTTTACAAAAAAATTCAAAATATTGAGTATGAAATTGCATCCCATAGCAAAGGCCATCATTTGAGAGGGTGTGAATATTGTTTCTGGATTAGGGGTTGTCATGGCAGTGGCAAGTCCTTCGTACAGCATATACGTTTATTTGTCTATTTGTTGTCTTCCATTGATGTGCGGTTGTAAATGACTGTATTCTGTAGGCCGTTGCCATTCAGGCATTGAGTGCATTCAGACGACATCAACACACTCCAGACATTCAATCCGACAGTCATTCATTTATTCGTTGCGCTTGTTACAACTTTACCGCCCCCGTGTAAGTCTTTAGTGAGAAATGACGATTTGAAACAGATGTACGTTTGCTGTGTAGGGTAATTCTGACTTATTTCGTTATGAGTCTAAAATCTTTAAAAATAATTTAAGTTTCAGCGAGTTAAATCTTGTTATTCCATTGTGAAGTTTTTTCGATATTCAATGCCAGTTTAAAATCTTGTAAATAATTGAAATGAAAATTCAACAACGCTAACAAACAAATTAAGTCGGGTCTTGGTTATCCGATGTCTTAGGTTTCACAATAAAACCATATTCCATATATACGCAGCGATTGGGGCAATCATTTTTTCAAACATCTGGCCAACGTACTCTCAAATGGAGTCAATGATCTTCCTGCTAATGTCCAATATTCATTTTTAAACTTTAATTATCGACTGATGAAAAAATGTTCAAGGCTCAACCTTTTAAAGTCCTAAAGAAGTGGGAATGTAAAAAATTAATTTTCGACAATTTCCTAGCGGTCACATTATTAAAACCAAAATGGATATTGCTTTTTAAAAAATACTTTTTTCAGAGTAGCAGTCACTGATAGTTGAATTATTATGCTGCTGACAGCAAAAACAATTTCAGAATAACAGCGATTAAAAGTCTCTAATTATGACGGTATTATAGCGATTTACCCTGGCTAAGGATTTGTGTATTTATTTTTGTGTGTATATGTGTTCATTTCCTTCCGCTTTTGTGGCACATTAAAAACGCTTAATACGCGGCTATAACAGCGTCAGGATGAATGCACTTTGACAGGCGTTCAGCCGTCTGTTGTGGCGCTGCTTACGCTGCAACGCCTAGCCATGTTGTTGTTGTTGAAAGGAAGCGAAATCTGACGCTTTAATTGATACATAAATATGAGTATCTGCGTTTGTTTGTGTGGCTTAATGTAAGTACGTATGTGCACAAAAATACAAGGGTGCTTCGCTTAGGGTTTCATTAACTTTTTGCTTCAATGCCACAAACTCGGCACATTTGTTGCATTTCGCATAGAAAGCAGAAAGGGCGCAGAAAAATCTAGAGATTGCAGTACGTTGTTACAAGTGCATTGAACTCTAGCATGGAGTGGGTTGAATGTATCGTTCAATTATTATATGTTCTAGAAATTAATGTTTTTCAAATTTATTATATTTTCCTGGTTTTATTGTCTTTTGGTGTTAACGATTCTTTTGCGATTAAAAATAATAGTTCTTGATATAATTTTGTGATTTTAATGTATGCAATATCTTATGTCACTCAGGCCTTAAATCAAAATTCGACATCAATAAGTTTTCCAATAATTTATGCATTGTAATAACCTTAAAAATAAACTTTACATTTAATACAAAATTTCGTTTCTTACTCACAGCAAGGATCCATGCAATCTCTAAGTACAATAACAAAAACAAGAAGCATTACAACAACAGCGGTGAGCACAATATAAACGTCGTCGTTGTCGTCGTCGTAGCCTCAGATCGTTGAAAAACATAGTGAATAATTAACAGTTATTAATAATGACAAAAGCAGCTGCTGCCAACTTTGTTGGTTGTTGTTGCTGCTTGTTCTCCATGTTCTTTGTTCTTACAGCAACAACAAGGAGCAATAGCATTAATATAAAAACCCCAACAAGGCCAACGACCCAAGCAACAGCAACACTTTTTATCAAGAACAACAACATTAACGAAATGTCCTTTTGCGTTATGAAAAAGTCCTTTTTAAAGCAGAACTGTTTAATGCTGTTGATTTTCTAGTTGCTGTGTCGTTTCCGTTTTTTTTTCTCTACAAAATTAGCACATTTTGTTTTGCCATTTTCCTTGCTGGTTCTTTTTGTTTACTTGGCATATTTTAGAAATTTTTTATTTTTATTTTTGGCTTGGTGTCAGAGTTGCCAGCTGTGCCTTACGATCGTGGTGTATCTGATTCATGAAATAGGTCTTAAGATCCAGTTTCTAGGACTTGAAAGTCAAAAATGCAGCATAGTATGGTCCAAGTAAAAGAACAAGATTTTAATAATATGAAATTTAATGTTTCAATCACTTACTGCTTAATAGTATCCGATAAATACTGTAATTTTGATTAAAAATCTTGATATGTGCATTTTTCGAGCATGAAATCGATACCTCCTATACATCACTGGCTTTGATATATTTTCTATTTGTGGCTTACTTTTCGAGTGAACATTATTTTGTCAGATTCTCACAACCAGTCACACTACGATTCTAGTGATTGACGCTTCTTTCTGTTATCAGCTATGATTAAACTATCAATTGCTATGATAAATACAACGCTACCTCCCGGACTATTCGTTCAAAACTGATTCAAACAAATTTTGTCCAACTGAAATAACAACAAAAGAAGTTACAGATGTAGCAGCTTTTTAAGCCCTATTTGATATTCTTCGACCAATTCGACTGGCAACACTATTTTTGGTTGTTTTCGTTGTCTTGCTGCTGTCGTTTTTACTGATTTAAAATTTGCCGCCAATAATAATAATCATAAATCAAAATGGCGCGCACACGGAAATTCAAATATTTTTGTATATTGAAATGTTTTACGTTCCTCGATGCCTGTGTGTTTGCTCATTCTTAACTTTGTTTATTGTTGTCGCCATGGAGCTATGTTTATTTTGGAAAATTTTGCTTGAATGAGCAGTAAATTTAAGAGAACGCAAAAATAAAGATTTCAAATTTGCCGGAAAAAACATTTTGAATACTTAATTAGATTCATAAATAATTTAATTTGTTTTTTGGTTTTGCATTGTTATTGTTGTCTTATGATAAATGTTTGTTAATAATTGAAAATTAGATTTTCATTAAAAACAACAAATTTAAATTGAATAATGGAAATAAAAGCGAAAAGGCAGAAAAAATGTGAAATATTATGGAAAATATTTGCGTAAACACTAAAATACGCAAAAATATACTAACAAACTAAGCACTTATTCATTTTTAAAACTTTCTCTGTAAAATGATAAAGCGAAAAGTTGTTTTTTCTAAGCGCCCACTTCTCATGTCCTTGAATAAAAATTTATTTAAAATTTAACATCTGCTTACAATCCAACTTTATAAACTAAATGTTAGATTTCTATATCAAATCGCATCCCAAACTATGTCATGTCAGTGTGAGTGCGTTTGTGAGTTTCCGTTTCCTGTTGACAATATGCTAAAAATAACGGTGTCTGTTTGCATTTCTAATGCTGTATGTGTGTGTGTGTGCACAAAATGAAATCCACGCCGCATACTTCGAAAACAGCAGCACACAACACAACATTGTGCTGTTATTGCATTTCCCAACACTAACGAAGCTCATCGCAAATGCTCCGTTGCAGTTGCAACCTTCAACTAATTTTATTTTGTTGATTTAATTAAATGCATTGAGTTGCATTTTATACCAAAAATGTTATTTTGCTGCTGTTCAAATAGTTGCTCGCTGTTGCTGCTGCTGCTGCTGCTATTATTGTTGCGTTTGGTTATTGTTGTAGTTGTTGCGCTGTTGATTTTATTTTGTTGCCTGTTTGTTTCAGTTTTATGTTTTTGTGTTCGCGTGCGTAACATTAATTTGTTTGTCCTTTTCTGGTTTTGTATTCGTAACGTTATAGCAGCGTTGTACTGTTTAATTGTAGCTTCAAGGATTTACGCATGCAGCCAACCAACAAAACGTATAGTGTACAGTGAACATTTTTGACAATAAAAGAAACTGGAATGTATAACTAAAAGAAAAGGGTACATTGCCGATACTTTACGCTTTACGCTTACTAGCAAAACTATCAGAACTGTCTGGAAAATTACCATTTCAATGAGTGATATAACAACACACCACATCAGTCCCATTTTTTCGCAAATTGTGTTATCTAATGATCTTTATTCGAGTTGCGCTGGATTCCTTTGGTAAGCGCATTACATTATGATTTAAGTTTTAAGCTACTCTATTGTCAAATTATATCCATTTTTCTATCTGACTTGGGACAAAGTTTTATTGACTTCGTTTAAAACTCTTCTTTTTCTTCTTTAAAACTCATTTTTTTGAACAAAATTTCATTGAAATGTCAAGGAATTTTATGTATTTTGTCATCATATGGAAATCTCATATCCTAATTAATAAGCATTATCTGCTAATTCTATGTTCCGAATTATATATTTTAAGAGCAAAAAATTTGGCCCAGACATGGTTTCTAAGTCAAGAGGTCTGGACAAAAATCACTTATTTGATTGGAAAAAGGCGCATTAATATTTTTCTGGAATATTCGCACCCCAGCATAGAAATCACTTCTGGAATGCTTGCATCCCTTAAGAATTCCAATTTAAAATCTTAAATAATCAATTGATATGAACATACAATTTGAACTCAACATTGCTTCCTACTCAGTCAGTTATGATACGAGTGATAATATTTTCTATAGAAAAAGTAAATTTTTGTATTTCTAAGAGATGTTTTTGAATTGAATTTCAATAAATATTTTCCATGTGAACATTATCAATGTATGACCGTTTCAAAGTACGAATTTTGTATTTCTGTGGTAAATAGTTTGGCTTAGGATTGAACTCTTCTCATGATTCGAGTTTAAAAAAATCATTCATTGTGGGATATTGATTATGTGGGAGGATTCCATGTTGCGTATTAAGTGTTTCCAGAAAATGGAATTTCTGTGTGGTAAAACTGAATTTTTTGCTTTTATGGGAGATCTGATAATTCTTTTACGTTCATAAGTTTTTTAAAAATTTCAGCGCAAGAGAAGTTTAACATATGTCGAAATAATTTACCAATTACTAATCAAATATACTTAAAAAAAAGCGAAATTTTAAACGTCAGGACTTTCGTTTTAACAAAAAATACCCTAAATATTCATAATCTGTATCACATCTTGAGTCGATTTAGCAATGTCCGTTCGTTTGCCTAACTTTCAGTATTGATCACGATACTGAAAAGTGAACCGAGATAACTTGATAATATGGCTACATATTCAATTATAGTGAACCAAAATATGAGCTATCGCTTGAGTGACACATTTACTATCCGTACAAATAAAACATTTAAGTCGCTTTACTGAATGAGTTATTTAAGGCAATCCCTACCTTCTACGTATGTCCTTTGTACTTAGTTGTACTTTTTTTTGCATATACTATCTTCAAGTTACACTGTGCAACACAACACTCATTCATTATAATTTTCAGTAAAACTCTGGAAATTTTCCACATTCAATGCATTTACTGCTGCTGCAGCCACATACATACAGTAGCGTGCATCCGTTGGCACAAATGGAAAATGTCCTTCGTTGTATCCTGCTGATGTGTTTTTACTTTTTTTTTTGATTTTTACTCGTAATTGTTGAAACTCTATAGTGTTGATAGTGGCTATGTTTATTGGTATTATTGTAGTTGTCCTTATGCAGCAAGTGGGTTGCATTTCATTGCCCTCATGAGCAATGCATATTTTTTATGTCACATGAATGTTGATGTTGCTGCATTTTGTTGTGCTGTTAATGAAAATAAATTTATAAGTTTGTCCATTTAACACTTGTTCCCCTGTTGGTCAATGTTTGCATTTTTTTACTGTATGCATAAAGTATAAAAAGAGGGAAAAACATGTGAAACGATGCAACTCTAAAGATATACATATGTGGGTCATATTGAAAAATTGAAATTTAAGAAAATATTGCTTTAAAGCAACGTTTTGAAGTGACTTACAGTTTTTTTTTTGGTCTCTTAAAATCCTTTCAATAGGCTTTGAAATCAACAACAATAAACACATTAACTCAACCCTTCCCATTAACGTTTCCAGGAAGAAAAGCTGAAAAAAAGCAGCCCGCATCAGCGTTGTCAAAAATCAACGTAAAATAAACTTTACTGAATGAGTTATTTATCTTTTCCTTTAGCTTTTGCTTCTATGATCACATACAAAAGAAAATCTTAACAAAAAGCGGCGGCAGAAGCATAGAGACCGGCAGACCATTACCTGGAAAACCCTTAAAATTTATTCAATAGGTTGGCAACACAAAAGGAGTAGAGTAGTTGCTCCTTTTTTTTTTTGTGCCTGTTGTTAACTGAGAAATTCAGCATGAAAAGCTACTACTCTGGAGTAGTGGAAAAGCGCAGGCAAGCGAATAAGCTTATCATTGTCATGACATACCCCCTCCACTTGCCTTATAAAAATATAAACAGGGCACCAACGCACAATTGATTGTTTTATATACTCGTACCTAGTGCGTACTATCGTTAGGTTCACGTAGTTTTTTATTAACAGTTGAGTGAATTTCAGCAACCATCAGCCAGCAGTTGAAATTTAATGAAATGTAAAGTAGTGGTGTAGGGCGACGATGGAAGATTGGGGCTTAAGTCAAGGTAAAAGTGGTGATGCTGCAGCTTCAAATGATTGAGGTAAAGTTAGCAAATGATGCAGAAGCAGCAGTGGCAGTAGTAGGTAGTTAAAGATGAAGGCTAATGAAATAAACGCCAAAAGCAAAATTCAATTTATAATGGCCATCATTCTGATGAAGAGTATTATGGAAAAATAAATAATGTCATTTGAAGCGATGGCCGACGGTGGGATAAATTGCATGAAATAAATATTAAAAAAAAAATCAAACACTTTAAGTGCGAAAAATTAGACCTTCTTTTGCTGATTTAACTTATTTATTTTATATACAGTCAGAAATAGTTCAAAGTCTTGATGAAATTATAAGCTTGACTAAGACACTAAATAGTTGTTACTTTTGCTTAATAGACTTAAAACTTTACACAATGTCGACAGGGCGTTGAAGTTTAAAACTGATGCCGAATACTACGCAACTGACAGATTTTTCTACTTGACCTCGTCGGATGTTTCTCATGCAAACCTAAAATGTATCGACTTTTCCACTTGGAAATCCTGAAAATGTCGGATATTTCTTTCAATCGTTTTTGTCGTTTAACATTGCGGTATTATTTATGAATATATATTTTTCGCGATTATGTTACTTGTTGTATTAACCTCATATAATTTTAAAATTATATGAGATTGTTGAAGTTTTTAGATACTTCTTGAAATCCGGCTGGTTTTAGGATAGGATATTTTTGCAAAGATATTTAGGTAGTTCACAAGGTGTCATAACATGTGCTTTTTGTCGCATGTCATAATATTTTATGACATTTTTTATTGTTGTCTTCCATATGAAATTGAATTAAGACAATAAAACCATGTTTTTTGCGTGTTGAATTTGTTGTTAAATTTTAAGGAGAGAGTCGTAAAGAAAAAGAGAGCAGAGATGAAAAAAAAACATTTTCTAAGCAGCAAGGTTTTGCTGAGAGTGTCGTATCACTTATGTCATATTTGCTTCAAAATAGGACTTACGATTTATGACTCTATGACATCTTGAGAATTATATAAGAATTTTATCCACAAGTGGTTTCCTTAGAAAAGGTGGTATTATTTCCAAAGTTTTTATGTATCCTATATAGCAAAGAAGATGTTTATATTTTATATATATTATTTTTATATGAGTTGATATAACAGGTCATTTGAAAATTCCCCAGGCTACCATAGCAAAACACATTTTTTAGGCAAAATTCGATCTATTTATTCAGTATAGTTTCCTTTGAGGAAACTATATTGTATAAATAGCGATCTTCGAATTTTTCGATACCATTTTTGTAGTAAGATGCCAATTTGTCCTCAAAATAGGCCTCAGTTTCGGCGATTATTTCCTCATCGTCGCTAAATCTCTTTCCCGCGAGCATCCTCTTGAGGTCTGAGAACAGGAAAAAGTCGCTCGGGGCCAGATCTGGAGAATACGGTGGGTGGGGAAGCAATTCGAAGCCCAATAAAAGAGAAATAACTTTTGCCAAAGTGGTATATGTCCAAAATGGTTTATTTTATCCAAAGTGATATTTCGTGCCAAGAGAACGAGCTGGTGCTCAAAGAGCGTAAGAATGAGAACGCTCAGGCGATTAAAGAGCGTAAAAAAGCACGTATACAGAGTTCATATAGTAAACAAATCGTGAACACATGCATATCTTGGGAGCGTCTGCTTGTGGTAGTGTGTACCACTGGTTATTATCAAAAATATTTTCCCATAGATAGTGTTTTTCCATACTTCATATTATTTTCATAAGTCTTATTCTTTCCAAAGTGATATTTTTACAAAAAAGGTATATTTTCTAATGTGGTTATTTTTCTAGGTGGTATTTTAACCAAAGGGGCATTTTTATTCCTAAAATTGTAGTATTCGTATCAAAAGCGAGGTTTCTGCAGAGATACCAAAGATGGTTTTCTTACTAAACGTAGTATTTTTTTCAAAGATTTATTGTGCTATGTGTAAGCCATATTTTTTCTGAGATGATATTTTTTCCACAGTTAGTTTTACATTTTTATCAAAGCGCTGTTTTTCAAGTTGTGTTTTTGCTAAAGTTGGTTGTGCTTTTACTAGTGGTGGCATTCTTTTCAGAGGTAGTATTTTTTCAAAAATAGTAAGATTTCATAACGCAGTGCTTTCTTCCGTGGTGCTTATATTTTTGTTAGGCGATTTTTAACACAATTGCTGAATTCTAACAAATGTGATGTTTTTACTAAAGATGGTACTTTGGACAGAGACTATGTTATTTTACCAAAACTATAATATTTTTCGAATGCAGTATTTTCATTCAAAGTTAGTTTATACAGAAAAATATGTTGGCTGTGCTGCAGTTAATATTTATTATGGGAGATATATCTTCCCCAAATGCTATATGTTTTCTAAAGGCCTTGTATTTTATATTTAAAAGATGAGGTTCAATAATATAACTATATATATATATATTTTTACTAAAGCTGAAGTTGTTACCACTGCTATTTTTTCGAAGATAGTGTTATTCCAAACTTGGTATTCTAGTGAAGGGTGATATTTTAACCAACGGCGACTATGTCTTTGTTTCTAAGTTTATTTTGTCGTATACAAATTGTGTTTAACAAACTGTGCAGCAGCAGTTGCCTATTGTGGAGTGTGGTGTAAAAGTTGCTTATTTGTTTTGAATAGCGTGGGTTTTATAGATTTCTTAAATAGATTATGTGACACTTTTCATTGAAGTAAAAGCAGCAGATAGCGCGCGGCGCTTTTATCAATCAGGCATAATGGAAGGTAGGTAACTTAAGAAAATTATCAAGGGTGGCGATTGTATGCGAAAGAGTGGTACAGCGCTGGACTACACGCAGCTTTTGTCAAATGTCACTCTGTCAATTGCAGCACGTATTTAGAAAGTTATTCAAAAGAATAAAAAAATGTATAATGTTTTTTGTTGTTTTTAATACAATCACAAACATCTAGAGACTAATATTTTGCATAATGTCTTGAAGTTGGCAACTACAGCTTTTGTTAAGTAGCTTTAATGATTGTTACTTTCTTTTTATCTATTATATGAAAAATAATTTTTTTTTTGTCAACAATTTTCTGCTTTCACTAATTGTCAGTGCTTATGTATTATGCATTTAGTTTTGTTATAATGGTTCTACTTATAGTCCTCTATGTTCATTGCCAGGACAACGTTTGTTGCTTTTGTTTCTCACTTAATTCAAATATTAATAAGATTAATTAATTTGTTTTCCTGTCGCAGCGTAGCCCAAGGCGAAACTTCATTAATAATATCTGGTTTTGTTGCAAATTTTAGTTTTTTATTTTCTATGCTTTGAATTTATTATTTTTATTTTATTTTGTATTCTAAGTAGTATGCGCTTATTAATTAGGTTAATGAGAATACTAAAATCATATGCGTTACTAAGCACAATGATGGAAATGTACCTTAAGTGGGTGTTTTTTTGCGCTCGAAAAAATTTGTTTCGAAATAATTATGTTAATGTCTGTTTTTGTTCGCTGATGATTTTCTTTCGTGAATTCTGCTAACAGAAAGTATAATGTGAAACATAGTTTTATACGAAAAATGGTATTCAGTCAAAGAGTCTATAAGGGTATGAGGTCAATTGCGCCTCAGTTAATAAGATGTAAGATTTCAAACATCAATTGATCCCATATGAATTATCCATTTGTTCACTTTGTTATCCTCCATATCTCCAAAAAACGTCCATAGTTTTGACATATAACCATTTTAGTTTCGACTTTTCTACTAAGAGTCTACGTGGGTATTAGAGTGATTTTACGCTAATAGACTCCCGATTTATCTTCTTTGGCTAAATTATTTGCAAAAAGTTTTACCCAAGATATAAAAAATCCACTTGAAAAATTATTTCAATTTGCAAAGATTGAATCATTACAAGCAAAAAGAAAAGTTTTGAAACAATTTGAGTCTGGCAAAAGTTGGTTGAGCTATGTACGGTTTTTAAGAGCTTTGCTGGAAGTTTTTCCAGACCTCAAGGTGGGTTCCTGTTTCAATTTTACGTGATGTTTAGATATGGATGTTTTCATTACTGTTTTCATTGCATGTGAAAAAAACCAAAACTGAAGGGCCACAAAAATTCTTTAAAAAATTCGTAGTTCAGTCTGCGATAGTTCTGCAAGGTGAAACCTTTCGCTATGGTTTTTCTTCTCTCTTGGCTTACACCATTCATAATTTGCCCGGAGCAGAAAAATAGGAAGAGCCTTATCTCCTTAGGTAGCATATAGCATCCACAAAGCCCTTCCAACATGCACGATTCTCTTCA
Organism: Meiosimyza decipiens; assembly: GCA_963680825.1. Taxonomy (NCBI): domain Eukaryota; kingdom Metazoa; phylum Arthropoda; class Insecta; order Diptera; family Lauxaniidae; genus Meiosimyza; species Meiosimyza decipiens. The sequence continues at coordinate 20,713,298 of OY804260.1, read as the reverse complement.
ACATTTCGCCGACTCACGTATGAATTTCCTGCGACTGTTTCCACGATTACTTAGAGCGGTTGTTTTTTATCTTAACCGAGCAACAACTTATATGAAAAAAAAAATCAAATTTTTGGTCCAAAAATAGATTTTTGTTCTTGAAATAAATAATACTCAATATAATATTTTTTTTACTTCCAGAACGTTCCAAAGTTTCAAACAAACTACAGAGTTGAAAGAAACTTACTAAGGACTGTCCCAGAAAAAACTTGCGCTTTTTATATTTTGTATTATATTCTACCTGGTAATATTATAGGTCTAAAAATACACAATATTTGTTCTATATAAAGTGACGTTTAATATGATGTATAACACTTGAAGATAGCACTTTTAACGACAAAGATATCTAACAAGCAACAAAAAGTCCGCAAACTGATTTTGTCCACATACCTGCAAAATCCAAAACTAAAATACTCAGCTGGTGCATCAGAAAAAACTGTCTTTACGGTTATTTCTAATTATAAGAAGGGTCTACCTGTTTGACGAAAAAAAGGTTCAGGCAGAAAACCAGAATTTTTTATCCTAAAGGTAGCGACGAAGGTGAAGCGTCTTTTTACGCAAAATCCCAACACCTCAGTGCGAGATATGCCGGCTAGAGCAGATACATCAAAATCTACTGTGCAAAAGATAAAGAAGAAAAGTAAGCTAATGACATACAGAATTCAAAAAGTACGAGACCGTTCTGATGAAAAGCAGTTAATGGCTCCGATGCGAGCCCGAAAATTGAATGAAAGGTACCTGACTAAATTTGATTCCGGTGTTATGGAAGACGAAACTTACGTTAAAGCAGATTTTAAGCAGCTACCTGGGCACGAAGATTATGCATTACCAAAAAAGGGGCATGTGTCTAGTATATTTAAAGAAAAAAAAAATTTCGAAATTTCCGAAACAATGGCAGGCCATGTGCACCTGTGGTCTCAGAAGCAGATTTTTTGTTACGCAAGGCACAATCAGATCCAAAGTTTATATATGCGAGTGTCTAGAAAAACTTCTTTTACCATTTATTTGTGCACATGACTGTACCGTGATGTTCTGGCCCGATTTATTGACCTCTCACTACTCTTAAGCTACGATGGCACGGTATCAAAGTAAAAAGATCAATTTTGTACCAAAAATAGCAAATTTGCCCAACTGTCTAGAGCTCCGCCCAATTGAGAGATATTGGGCTCTAATGAAATAAGATTTTCGAAGGAATGGTAAGAAAGCAAAAAATCCACAAGACTTCAGACTTAAGTGGAAAAAATCGTACCATACTGTCGATGAAACGACTGGACAAAATTTAATGAAAGGCCATACGAAAAAAGTAAGAAATTTTTATAAAAAAAAAATTGTTACTTAATTTTTAGATATTTATATTCTAAACACTAGCCATTATTAAAAAAATCGAAAATAGAACAAAAAAATAAAATTACTGGGTATTTTTTTATAAATAAAAAACAAAGCGCAATTTTTTTCTGGGACAGTCCTTATTTAATTAAGTTCACCTTCCCAAGCAACGTACTCTGTGTATTTTTTGCTGAAATAATGGCTTTTAATTGTAATTAAGGTACAGTATTTACATCCTAAATTACGATCTGAAAAGACGACACACAATAGTGATATCATTTTATTTGCATGGCAACACTGGCAGCCAAAAAAAATATTGGTATGAGTACTCATCATTTGTCTTGTTTTAAATAAATTTCAACATTCGCCAGTCAGTCAGCCAGCCATTCAGCTAACAACACCCATAAAATTTGTTCCCTAACGCTACATCTTGGGATGAACCCACGTAGCTGTTGTTGCTATAGCAGCAGTGATGCCATGTTGAGGCAAAATGATTGATTGTGCTTTTAGGAAAATTATTTCGTTGTAATGGTAAAAGCCTGTACGAGGTAGAAATACTCGCACGTAAAAAAATAAAACCGAAAAAGTAAATAAGAATTTCTTTTTTTTTTTAAGAGAGTAATACAACACCACAGGTGTGTGACTGAATGTTGCGATACACTGAGAAAAGGGGGTAAAAATATAAACAAAAATAGTACATAGACAGTATGAGTTGCATTTGGTCCACTTTGGAAAAGATGGGAAAACAACTCCGACTTCAAAATACAATCGAAAACACATGAAAACTCAGCATAGTACTCTACGCCAATAGAATATATAATTACGATAATATGACATGTCATAATGAGGTCATGTAAATATTACTTGGCTTATATGTCACATGTGTTAAATATTACATACTATATCGCTTGTTAACACAAAAATTTCGTATGAGATAATGCATGTCATGCATATGCATAGTACGCATACGCAAGAACATCGCATGATATAATGCATGGAATACATATAGGCAGATATACGTTTTACTTAACTTAAATATCGCATGCTACAAATATTACTTGACATGACAGACATCAGAAACTGCAATGTAATGTAAAGGTACCGTATGACACAAATGTTACATGACATAAGTATCGCACGATACGAATCAACGTATCTAAAATATATAGAAATTCTTTGTAACATAAATTTAAGTTTAGGTTGCGTTAAAATTTACTTTTGAGGTATGACTTTTTATGTACCTAAAATAACTTTAAAAATTTTTAGTTGTAAAAGCATTTTTGTGGGTTACTTCAAAACTTGAAACTTGGTTTTTTTCTGTGCAGTGCTTCGAGTTCTTTAATCCCATTTTTTCTTCTTTAGTGCCAACTTCACTTTGCCGCTTTTAATGTCTGTTTACCGCATTTATCTTGCATGGCGCACATTTATCTTCCAAGCTACTGCGCTGCGCAACAACATAAAGTTTCATGCAAAAACTACACAGTGCCCTTTTCTTTCGCTAATACCCGTTTGGGATAATAATTCCCATATAATGACATGCCACATCAAATGTATTTAATTCCCACGGTAAACTACAAAAGATTTTCGCATGAAATTTGTCTTACCGCTAAGTTTCCACTAAGAAAACACACGCACGGATAGGGGGGAATGGTATTTGTTTAGCGCATGAAAAATCTTTTGGTTGGCAGTTGGAGGTAGTTTTTTACCTCACAGCATAAACTTTTGCTTAAGTTTAGACATAGTCGAGATGGTAACGGTGGTCGTTACAACGCAACCACAAAGTAAACTTGAAAAGTTTGCTTTCTATGGAAATCATGAAAGTTCCTGACAAATCCCTTATAATACCCACAAATACATATTTTGAATGAAAAAATTATTTATGTATATGCCAAAAATTCATCCACTCTCGAAAAGGGAGCTTTATTTGTTGGTACGTAGCCAGCTACAAAATGTTTTTTTTTTAACAACAACAATTTCAGCAGGCAACGGACAAAGCGTTTCTTTGTAGTTCTTCGGTGGTGTTGCTACATCATAGTAAAATAATTAGTGCTGATTATTATTTATTAAGATAAAAGACTCTACTTTTCTGGCGCTTACCGCTTGTTTTTCTGTGCCGTCAAAAAAACTTTTAAGCTGTCTCACTGACAGACTCACCTGGTTGTCGGTCTGACTGGGTTTCATTCAGTGAATTACATTGCTGTCATTTAATCCCTGCGCCTTTGAGTCTCTAAGAGAGCCTATATAGGAAAAACAAATACAAAGGTAGCAGGAAGCAGTACCTTTTGAAAACCACAAGTGTTGCTGCGCGTGGATTTTAATGATGAGCAGCTCGAAATTTTGTTAATTTTTCATATCGTTTTCTTGTTGTCTTTACTGGACTTATATTTGATGTGTCTGTAATTTCTTTTTTGGTGAACACTGGTAAAAACGCGGTATTGGGGTTTGTCTTTGCATTTGGAAGAGTTAATTTATAGAACTTTCCTGACAGTATATTATAACTCATATAAAATTATGAATTTTTCATTTATGATCATACGTAAGAATTAGTATTATCAAAAAATATCACTCATTTGTTATAGCAGCTTAGATAGGATTAGTTTGCAATCAAGACTTACATATGTTTAACATAAAACTTTTGTAGAGCTTACCTGCAAATAAGAGAGAAGGAAAAAATTATCAAAAAATATATCAATTTTATTTTGCATAAGTAAATTCTTTCTCCTATGAGCAACCATAATTTTTTCTTACTAAACAAAGAGCTTGAAGTTACTCATACGACATGTTGTAAAATGAGTTTTGGTATGTGTTGTAAGCTCGTTATATTTTCATTTTCAATTATCAAACCCTTGCTCTAAATCATATTTTAATCTAAAATCATATAAAAATAAATAATGAGCAAATGAATATTTTTTTTTATTTTTTCAAAATATGATGTACTTGAATTAAGCAAATCTTTTTAAGTACCATAGCACACGTTCACATTTCAAAAGGCAACACACAATTCAAAAATACATACATAGCATTGAAGCAATTTTTGTTAAATTAAACCGCACACCTTTAAAAAATAGTTATTCTAGTATGATGACTCAAAGCAGTCCGAAAAATTGTTCATGTTAACTTGCGTGTAGTCAAAGTCGTTATAAAAATAATAGATAAAAATTCTCCGAGAAATAATCACTACGAATTAGCTTAAGCTTAAATGTTTCACTAAAAATGTTTGAATATACGGGTACAAAAAATATGTGTACATAACATTATGGCTTAAAGACTTTGCTGATGATGACTCATATACGAGTCCAAATGCATCGAAATAAATAACAAATATAACTTTTGATTTATTTAATTTAAAAAAAAGCACAGTCGGTTAAAAGATTTTGAATTCTTGAAAGAAAGTTTTTAAAATAAAACTTAAAATTCAAAATTACTTCAACTTCTGCACTTGTTGGTCTCAATTTGCCAGTGAATGCCACATTTATATATGTGCATGTTCAAAAAAAAGGATGTTCCTTAAAAACCTGTTAACTAAAAGGATAAGCAAAGCAGAACTTAAAATAGTACATACACAGACAAACATGGTAACATATAACGTACTCGTACTAAAAATGAACACACTTATGTTGTATGTCAGTGAGTCTGTCTGTGTATTTAGCAAAGTAAGCAAATATCATCAGCAAAATATCACAAATTCATACAACCATTTTAAAGCATTTTTGTGTGCCTTATCTCGGAACGTTTATGAGGTTCATATTAAGTGTGTGCTGAATATACGCTGCTTGCCTGTATGAGGTTATAAATAAAATGTTTCTCTGTTTTTTTTTTTCTTTTTAATGGGGCAACAATTTCACTACATTTTTGGGTTGAAAATTATTTTCTTTTTTCGTTTACTTTGAGTTTGCTAGGTAGAGAGTTACATAGTTTGTTAAATATGGCAGAATAAGTTTTATGAATGTGAACAAACCTAAATGGTGTAATTAATTAAAATAATGAAAATTTTAAATAATTTGTTTGCACAAAAACTTTTCGAGAGTTATGGAGCGTGTTACAAGTTTGAATATAGTCTAATGATTTATGATAATATGATGTATAAAATGACAAAGTTGAGTCAGTTAAAATGAAAACATCAATCTGATCTGCCTCGATTTAATAAATACTAAAAATTACTTAAGACTGATGTAGCGATCATCAGCAAAATTAAATCAATCAAGTTTAGTTATTTTTTTGAAATGAGAGTGCAAAAATTGATTTACAGCCCCCATTCATATTTTGCTACTTGTTGGCTTTATGCACTTAATGGGTGAATACAGTGTTTTATACATCACTCGCTTCTAAGTAACTTTTTCCTTTATCTTTCATTGAAGTGTGAAATTTTTTTCTTAAAAGCCACTTGAGACAATCTTAGAGAATAAACAGATTCTGATGAAAAGTATTAGTGTACACATGTAAAGCAGCAATCGAAGGCCAAAGTAATAAGGACAGCAACAACTGCAGACATAATAAACGTTATGAATATCCAAAAGGAGCATTTGAAAGGCTTCTATAATTTCAAGGTGTGAGCAACAAAAGAAAGCAGACATAATTAATAAAATATTTAATTGCCAATATTGTTGGAATCAAATATTTATTAATAAAAATGAACTGAGTAAGAAACAAAACAAACAAAAAAGGTCGAAGCTTAGAAAATTAAGTTAAGGTCAAAGTTAATGCCAGACAGAACGAGCAAATACGTGCCAAAGCTGTCTGAGAAAGTTAAAAATTAATTATTAAAAAATAAAATCAAATGTGGTATGCAGTGAAAGCTTATGTTCAATAAAATTTTAAGAGTTGAAAATAATTTTCTACGAAGATATTTAAAAATTTTTTTAAGAACAATCGGGGAACGTTGTATTTGGACTTGAATAAAATTTTTTAAGGATAGAACTGCAGCCAAAAATTAGAAAAAAAACTTTAAATTTTTTTATTATGCAATTGAGTATTAATTCCAAAGATATTGAGGCACTGAAATTTCCACAATCGGATTGATAAAAATTTATTAAAATTCATACAAATATTCTGCATAGTACAAACTTTTCACCTCATTTTATCTCTTTTGAAGCCCACTTTGATTTTCTTAATTTTTTGTTGTATTATTTTGTAAGAGTTTCAGCTTTTTATTCTAAAATACTTTTTTGTACAATAAAAAAAGCCAAATAAATTTGTAGCCAGAAAATGTACATTAAAAAAAAGTCCTTTACTGCTTAATTTTTTAATTTTCAAGCGAATGCGTCGAAAACTCTAGTCATTACGTCATAGCTGCGGCATTTTAATACAAATATTTATGATTAATTAAATGTAAAAAAAGCATCATTACATTGAAAAAAATATTGCCTACTGTAGTGTTAATGTTGACTTTTGTTCATGTCAGCTGTTAATTTATTTTAAAAATTTATTCATTAATTATTTTGAGTTATTCTTTGCAAATTTTTAAGCTCTTTTGACAATTTATCAACATTATCAACAGTGCATTAATTTCGGTTTTGAGGAACATACTGGGAATAGTTTTTGAAGTGTCAAGAGCAGTAATTAATTTTAATTATTTTCCTAAAATTCATTTAATAAATTAATAACACTATGTGCACGAGGGAGACCTTAATTTTGATATTAACTTAGGGTAAATTATCTGGTAGTTGACATGGTTACAAGCGCTCTTATAACACTTCTTTTATTGCAAGTCTGAGAGGCTGAGTGTCTGCAGTAAAATTATTCCTCATGAAAATACAATAACTTTTTCATTAACATAATAACTCTAGGCCCTATTCTTTAGCCATTTGATGAAGCATTTTAGTTAAATTTTCAGAAAAAGTTTATAAAATTTGAATTTAAATAGGTCCTCTGTGAGGCACTACACAAAAAGGTTCCAAATCTAAAATTATTCAACAATTGACCGCAAGCATTGTGGATCGTTATGTTACCAACTAACCGAAAAAATTCAGACACGCCCACTCATTACTTTAATACTCGTTAGTCCATTAGTTCCATAGTTTTATAATAACGATATGCAAATCAAAAAGTAACGAATAACAAGAAACGAATAAACGACTAACGAATGACGACTAGCGAATTATGGAGAGCAATTGGGTGTAGAGCCCGCTGTAGAAAAGTGGAGTGTTAAGATTACAGGATAAGATATTCGGGAACGATAATGATGCATGTCGGTGAAATTAACGAACCAGGGTTGCATTGCTTAAGCCCAAAGCACCTCAAAACTTATTCCAAATGATAGAACTCGAAGAGTCCTAAACATAAGATACAGGATAGCATTGTAGAATCCTCTCCCAAACCGGTGTCAATTTTCGTAATTGAAGATAACATTTTCAAATGTGAGCTAAATGATAGAACTCGAAAAGCCTAAATAGAATATAAAAGGTTGCCTTCTCGAATCCTGTCGCAAAGATGAGCATTTAAAAAAAAATTGAACTTAAAAATGGGTGGCAATCCATGTTTAAGACAGGATTCGAAAAGACAAGTTTATATATTCTTCATAGGCTCTTCTAGCTCTATCGTTTGGCACCCATTTCAAGCATTAATCGGCAAGTAAAGATTTTTATACATAAAAGAAAATAGATACACCCAACACACTTTCATTTTGTCACTTGAAATTGGAACTGATCCTAAAGCAATATCACGTCTATATATTGATTTCATGAAAACGTTTTATGTTAGCAAAGAGTACGTCTATATCTTAATAATTACGAGTAAGATATAGTTTGCTGTAGAGTCGAAAATATTATTCACAAAAGGCTTTCAAATTCATTAAGATAATAAAGTGATAAACGAACTAAAATTTACCATAAAATTTTGACCATTTTTTCTTCGAATTCCTCCATTTCTCTTGCACCTAATAAATCAATAACAACCTAACAGCTCATCTTCTCTTTTTTTAACAATTCCTTTACTTGTGTAAGGCTTCTAAGGCGCTTATACTACTTATTAAATAAAAAAAGAAAAAAAAATTGTTTAATGAGCACGCAACATTATAACAAATTTGACAAAGCCTGTCGAGCTCAATAAAAAGCACCATGAAAATTTCTTTAAAAGACCCACATCAATGAATAGAATGTTAAAATGTTAGTCATTTCTTTGTGTATTGCTACTACTACCAAAAACGTACAAATAACCCGATATTACTACCTTTTCACTTGCGTATAACTTTTGCAGCTGCATAACTCTTTTGAGCTAAAAAGAAAAAGGAAAAGTTTTATGTCTGGAATGAGAGAGTCACTAAGTTTTAACACAATGATGCTGCCAAAAATTGAACAAAAGCCTTATTTACCTACTTTTGTACCTTTAAAAGGTATAAATGTTTTCTGTTGAAAAGTCTGAATATCAAATCAAGCGGAAATTATGCGAATTTTCAAACACTTCTATCATTAATTTTCTATAAAATTTTTCTAGTTTATCTAAATCTTTGAAATTTTTTTTATTTTTGCTTAAGCAAAAATTGATAATTCTCTGATTTTGCTTTCATTTTGTAACTGAAAATCCTCTTTTATAAGCACAATACTTCATTTGGTTTACCACAAATGTCCTTTACGTGCGGTAAAACTTAGCAAATTGCCAAATTTTTCAAGTACGTAATTTGTAAGTATTTTGTTGAAATGGCTCTATGTATGACATTAAAATCAGTGGTTGCCAAAAGCAGCAATAGAGCCTGCATTAATCTGGGGCCATCAGTTGTAGTAACCACTTGCCAGGTATTTACACTATATCATAGTATTAAGTCCTATCATGTCTACTAACACTTGAGTTAAGAGTGTAGTGAAGAGATAGCTACCAGCTTAGCTATGAATAAATGAAAAGGACATTGTGTTATTTTGTGGTTACTTTATCAAATAAAATTATGCTCTATCCCTCTCTCCGACATGGCTTAAACTAAGGATTTTAGCTGCTGTCATTGCACTTTTAAGTCCAAGGCATTAAATACTCAACACTTATTTGTGTAAAAAAAATAGTTTTTTACTTGACTCTTTTTTTGCCAGTTTATTGTATAGTACATAGAAGTAAAACTTAATTGCAAAGGAAACTCCCAAAAAATGTTGTTCGTCAGTTGTTTTTTGAACCATTTCTTCTTATGTTATCTATAAAGCCTGCACAAAAGTCTTTGTGTAGAGTCCCTTAGAAAAATTACAAATTTGGAGTGTAGCCAAAACTTTTACTGATGATGTTATTAGAGTTTGTTGTAAAGCTTTTTGCCACAAAGATCATTGTATACTACATTGCTATGATATGGAAGCTATTCCAGATTGATGTCAGCGACTTTGTTATTTTCATATGTGGTCCTTTAATAAATAGAAAATTCGTTTGCAAACGAACTGTTGCGGGTAAAATGAATAAATGCTTAAATTGTAATAGAATTAGTAAAAACTTATATAGTCGATGGCCTGGCTGCTAGTGCTCTTAACGAACCATTGTGAAGTAATTAATTACTTTGTAATATTAAATTAATTATAATAAAAACTTATATACCCAAAAGTTACAGAGCAAATCTTAAAATTTTTACTGCTTTTGTTTCACTAAATGATGTATTTCATTTAAAATTAGTAGGCTACAAAACGCGGTTTTTTTTACATTTCAAACATTTTATATTTTTTATTTTTTTTACTGACTGAGGTCGATGAGCTGGATGATTAATAATATTTTTGAGTTTAATATATTTTCGGAAAATCTTTAGCTCCTATCGTTAGTGATAAAATCAGTTTTGGTCAAAGCTTCACTTCATCACTTTTGTCTCCTTAGCTATTAATTTACAGTAAAAATCACACTGACTGCAAAGTCTTAAATTTAATCAATATATTCAGATGAATTTTATTTTGGAAATCCAATCTCTAATCTTATGCTTTATTACTCTTATTTCTTAAACTATTAGTGACGGAACAGAGGTATTTTTAAGGCTGGCAAAACTTTTTTCGATTTTAAATGAAGCTACTTTACTATATGCTTTATTTGGTATCCTTTTTCAACAAGATATGTTTAAAAGCACAAAGGTATGCTGTAGTTTTCTTCAAATTGTCAAGAAATGTCCTTGTTTTTCTTCCTTCCTTCATTGTACTTTAAATGCCTCTTGACGTGGTAGCACAAATATTTTCGCCATCATCAAAGCTACTGGCAAATTGCAGACATTTAAGTTGCTTGAAGCAATTTCTTGGAAGTAATGATGAAAAGGGTGTTATTATTTCAGTCTAAGTTGTATACGATACTTTAAACGATATTTTAATATGGTAGATATGGGACTTAAATTATATTTTTTTCATATCTTTTGAATGGTTTCTGAAGGACATAGTTTTTTCTTTAGGAACAACATCATGTAGCATCAATGCTATTTAAATATTCTAACTGCAATCTGTCACAAAGTAAACGCATTCAATTTGATACTTGTTTTTTTTTTGATGCCATAAATTATGTGAGAACAAAATTGATAGTATCGTTGTAACATACGATAATTAATTTACAAGTAAATAATTCTCTGCAATGCCATGATTTACTTTAAACTACACACACACACAATCATATTTTGCTCGCATGTGTGTGCGTTTTGCTTGCGCCACGGCGCAGCACTGCAATCAGCTCTTTTGCCACTTTTCACACACTTGCTTGCATACTCAAGTGTTTAACAAGCTCTAACCGCTCACTCGCTCACTGCCACTCGGATAATGTAAGCTTGAGAAAACAATTGTCGCGTTAAGCTCATCGTTGTCGTCGTAGAAGTTGGAGCTGTCAACTAGAATACGCGCAACGTACGCGCACTATTTTCATTTCAATTTTACTCAAGCGTTGACAATTTTCATCATCAACATGGTAAAATTTCACCACGCTCTTGCGCCATAAAAATTAAATGAAGAAGGACGACGACAACGTTGTTGCTTATGATGAAAATGATTACGTATGTGATGATGAACTTCTTAAACTAAGTGTTAGCGCTGCGTGTCAGTGGTAACACTTTCTTGTCTGTATGATATGTGGTGCGCCGCGTTTGCATTGAAAACCAGACGAAAGAAATATATTAAATTTCATACTTTTCGAAACTTTTTATGCAACTTGATAGTTGTGTCGAGTTTTTTCTAGCTTGTTAATGCGTGACATTTTGGAAAAAAAAAATGGTTTTTCTTATGGATATTTTTTCTAATGAAAAAGCTTTATATTTTATTTAGCAGGAATTGAAAATATTTGCTGTTATATTGTATGAAAAGTAAAATACTATATCAATTTATAATAGTTCAAAATATTAGTGGTTTTTTTAAGTGGCCATTATTTAAAGTAAATTTTTTTTGAAAAACACTTTATCGCTAAGAAACAGCTAAAATTTTAAGTTTCCAATATGCATCGAACTTAAGATAACATCATTCCAGCTTTGTCATACGACATGTTGATGACAAAAAACTATTTCTTTATATTTTCAAAAATAGCACACGAACAATAATACAATATTAGAAAATCTATAGAAGAGGGTATTGGGTAAAAAGTCAATAGTGTTACACAAAAGTTACGCATAACGCATCGAACTTAAGAAAACATCATTCCAGCTTTGTCATACGACATGTTGATGACAAAAAACTATTTCTTTATATTTTCAAAAATAGCACACGAACAATAATACAATATTAGAAAATCTATAGAAGAGGGTATTGGGTAAAAAGTCAATAGTGTTACACAAAAGTTACGCATAACGCAATCTATTTGTTAAATGTTACATTTAAGATTTTTACCAACTTTGTGAGATTTATTGACTTTTTCAATATAATAAAATTTTGTTTATTCGAGCAAGTGTGAAGAGGAGGTACCTCAGATGAGCGCGAACTCAGATAAAACGCAGAAATTAAGAAATCCGAAAATTTTAATAATTTTTTATGCATTTGAAATGGTAGAATGAAATTTAATCACTAATGTATACAACAGTGAACATCTAACAAGCGTAGATTAATCTTTGGAGTAAAAGGCATTGTTGCCGCATAGCGCGTAACTTTTCACTACCGTGTAACTAAGAGCTAACTCAAACGGTTTCAATATTGCATTGCGAAATTTCTTCCGCGGATAATGCGGAAAATCGGCTGAGCCAAGGTCCGATAAACTAAGTGTTACTGAATGTGTGTTTTAATTTACTAACATTTTTCTAACTATTTCACATTTTTGAAGTATTAAACATTTTTCGACATTTTAATATTTTTATAATCTTTCAAAAATTTTTGTCGTATTTTTCAACTTTTTTGACAATTTCTTCAAAGTTTTTTTTTTTTTCAGTATTTTTTTAACTTTTTCGACTATTTCAACATATATCAGCTCTTTTTACGTTTTCCGACTTTTTTAGAACTATTTTTCTATTTCAGAATTTCTCGACCTTTGAAGAAAATTGACTTTTGAGAAGTTCCCCAACTTTTTTCAATTTCAAGGGCAAATGACTTTACTTTGGAAACTTTGGCAAACGCTTCTTTTCAACTTGACAATCCTGATTGTCACCGTCACCATGCTTTACTTTTGCGGATGGCATTATTTTTTTTAATTTTATGACAGAATATTGCATTTGTAATTGGGAAAACAAAAAATCGCATACTTAACTAGTAAAATTATAGTTGCTATGTATTCATAGCAATTTGCTTAAATGCCAGGGCTACCCAGCAAATCGGTATTTTCTCTATTGAGCATTTTGAAATGAAAAGAGAAGAGCTATTTCACGGAAAACCATTGAAGCAATTCAAATAAAAATAGTACAAAGGACAACAAACGAGTAGTCGTATAAAAAACGAGTAAGGAACTTTGCAACGTGTTTGGCGTTTTTTTTCGCACATACATAGATACTGACTTGGCTACTGTTATTAGAGGAAAAGTATATGCATTTTTTGTCATATTGAATACTATAGATGTGCAAATATGTGGTAAAAGTCGAAGCATATGTCACCAACTATCAGGAAAAATTGATACGACTGTTTTCTGTCTTGTCATAATTGACTAAGTAAAAGCATTAAATGATTTGTAAAGCTTACACAAACGTCGGTGCTTGCTAATGTTTAATTAGATATTGGTTAGTTTTTTGAAAATTGTGTCAATAATTCATAATAAATCCCATCTAAGTTATATTTTTCAAACAATATCGTTCTGCTTAAACTTGGTTTTTTTTTAAAGCAACATGGCCATTTGCTTCATTCCACTTCTGCTAAATTTGTAACTTTCAAATTTGAAAAAAAGCAAACTACGAAAGAAGTCTTGTCCTTGTAATACTTTTAAATACTTTTCCATTATACAGTATGCTACTTATGCTACAACTATTTTGAGTAAAACTTCCTGCAAACCACTTTTAAGTAGTATCAAAGCTTGTGCAAATATTCACTCTTACGACAAACAAAGAACACTTTTGTTAAAAAAAAGAAACAATTGCCATAGGGTAAAAACAATGCAACAACGAAATAAAGCAAAAAAAAAAAATGCCAACGTACGTGACTAAGGATGCAGAAAACGCTATTTTCCTATCTAGCTGCCAGTGTTGCCAGTCCTTACTATGATTTCACTCAACTATTAAAATTTTTGCCAACATGTGAAACATGCAATTTTTGAGCATATTTCGTTACATGGCGCCATTAACAAAGAGTACACACTGGCTGAATGTGTGCAATATTGTTTGTACGCTTTTTTTGTATTCGACCCTCGCTCACTTTTTTTGTCTTTACTTCTTGATACATTTTCGCCTGTGGGCAACATAGCCACAGTTTGAAAATTATACGCTAAGGATGTGGTGGCGCACAAACTAAAAAACAAAGTATAGGGTGTACGAATGAGTCTGGGACCCATTAATACTTTGCATACAAGCAGCATTTAAGCGGATGCGTTCCCAATGTCAGTACTTGTTATGTATCCTTTTTTTTGCTACTTTTTCTTGCTTGCTTGCTTTTCTCTTCAGGCTACTTGTCGACCATTCGATAAAAACTTTTGATATTTTCAGGCTGGCGAAAAATTGTGAATTTTCGTTAAACGGCCGCTGCGGGTGCATTTTTTGGTTGGTTAACTGGAAGTAGCGAAAAAATTTTGTTTTTTTTTGTTAGCTGCCATATTGCAAAGAAAAACAGGATAGGGTTTATGTTTCCAAAGCCATGTTCTATAATGGCTGCAAGTTTGAGGCAGTTGCAGCAGCCAGCGATAGCGTTAAATGCAGGAAATGCTGATAAGCTTAAAGAAGTTTTTGTGTGCTCGTGTTTTTTCTTGTGTACCATATAAAGCTGGTTATAATTAATTTTTAAAAGGATATTTAGTGTACGCTTAATGTGTCAATTTTCAAATAAAAGAACGAGGGGAAGTCTAAATAAGTAGTGTGTTCTATAAAATTCACCGCCATACATGGCTTGAGTGAGCCTTTTGAGAGTCATGTAAATATTTAGCTAACTTTGGTTAAGAAAACTGCGGCAGCTTTTGCTCAGTCTTAAAATAATATAATTCCATATTAAAATGAGTCGGTTTATATGAAATGCAGGTCCCTAAATTACATCACAGTGAAAAAAAAATCAAGCTTTACTCAAAGAAAACTCAAGGGAAACATTTTTTTAGTCAATTATTGCTATCAAAACGATTGCGGGCAGGCAAATAACATGCACAATTATTTAAAAAAATGTTTGGGCATTATTATGAGTTGATTTGATAATGTATATATCATATCCTGTGATGGCGTATGAGCATTTAACTTAACATAGTTGTTTAATTTCATGTTACGCATACTATATGATGTATTAAAAAACCCTACCAAATTGCATACATAAATCTCAGTTATTTCAACAATAACATCAGAGTTTTCAACATATTTTGAAATGGTTGGAAATATTTTTACTCATAGTAATTTGTTCTTCATACAGTCAAAAAATAAAGAAATGTTCATAAAATATTTAAAGGTTCAAAAATCCAATTGTAATTTTTAGCACGAAAAATAAATTTCTTGCATATGAAAATATTCCCAAATGCATTTATTAGAGAAAAAGAAAATAAAACATAAATAAACTTGATATATTGGCAGCTATTTACAAGTAAATATTTCCATTAAACATTTTACCAAATGAAAAAGGAAGAAAAAAAAAACACGCAGCAACAAAAAATGTTACTCAAACAAAAAACTTTCTATCCCCAAATGTAAAAGTATTTTTTATTAGGTTCACCTCATACATACGTCCTACACCTACTACCTAGGGACTCATACATTGTCATCAGAATATGCAAACAGTAGGTAAGAGAAAATACAGAAATAAAATAGAAAAAACATTCCCAGCATAGAGTTTGCTGCATTGCTATGAATATATGCATGCCAATTAGGGTGTCCATTATATAAAATTGCAAATATGTAAAAAATAGCTTTTCTCAAAGAGATAATCCGTTGAATATACATAAATAAGTGTCCGCAGTCATAATAGCGTATGCAAATGAAAAAAAAATGCTTCCTGTGCAAACCTTCTCGCCGATGACTATCTTTTCAACAGTTGCTTTGCACACATCTTATAGCAGCCAACGATAGAGTTAGTTATCTTATGAGAAATCCTTAAAATTTATTCTAGGACTAAATTAAATTAAGCTTACGATATATCGAAGATGAAATAACTAAGCATAACCTTTCAAATATTTGGAATTGAAATTGGGATTTTAACAGTAGTTTGTTAAGAGTTTATTTGTCTGCTTTAAAGAATATGTTTTCCAATTGCTTTGAAGCGATTGTATATCAAACGAACAGTGTATTAGAGAACAGTAACTTATTTAAATAATGATACAAATCGTAAAACTGACGAAAGTGAAGTGAAAAATCTTCCTAATCCTTAGCTGATTTCTAAATATTCGAGTTAGGAAATTCCCGAAAAAAATACACTTTGCTAAAATTAAAATTGAAAAATTGACGAAATTATGTGTAATTTTCTTGTAAAACAATTCTGTTATATCATGCATGTTGAAATATATGAATTTTTTCATTTTACATAAGGCAGCCACCACTAATATCTAACATTCTTGCCAAGTAATGTATAGTGAATAAAAATTACTAATAATGAAAGGACTAAGTTGGATCGGGAATACTTTAGTTCAACTTTTCTTTGAAGATTAAAGCTTCGAAAAATAGTTCATACTATAGAAGTTGAATATTATTCACAATGACTGTTCAAAAAAAAAGTTTGAAAAATTGCCGCTCATTTTTAAGATACATTCGGTTTTATATTGCGCGTTTTAGAGAAAGCTCAGGGACACTCCTAAACCCAATATTTTTATCTTAAATGGTTTTGTAACATTATATTAGACATATTGGTTTCACTTAATAAATGTTGCTCATACGTCATGTTGTTAAAAAGAAGCTCAACTCAAAAAAAAAAAATCATTTTTCCATGATAAGAGCCACCCTATGCTATTAAAGTAACAGTGTAAATGAATATGTATGTGTATGGCGGCAGAAAACAAGTAAAGTTCGCCTGACATATTTGAGTGCTCGATATAAAATATGCAATGATTGAATATTTTGCATATTTCCTGATTGTAGATGAATGTTTCATATATACCTAGAGACATTTATCTACCCAGCAAGAGACATTTGGGGAACTGTTTATTAGAAGGCTGTATATATCACTTTGTTGAAATTCTTTTTAGCTTTCTCCCGCACGTCAAACCGAAGCTTGCTTTATTTGTGAACTTTTAAACAAGCTTTACCAATGCAGGTCTATTGACACGACTCTTCATCAGCTGCCAAAAGATAAACGGATTCAGTTTTAGCTCTACACTTGTTTGGTGTCTTATAGTTCTTACATTGTTTATAGGAATTTTGTTACAAATAATGTTTGCTGGGTAGGCAATAGGTATGTAATACAACCGATACAATTTCAAAATATTTTAAAATATGTCAATATTTGAAATATTTATATATTTTCAATGTTCCATCTTCATAAAAATTCTTCAAAAATCAAGGCCGAAAAAAGAATTAATATTAATATATTTTATTAAAATATTACTTTCTTGATTCTTTGGAGAGAAGGAATGACAACCACTTTTGCTCTCACATTGAAAGAAAGTGTAATGACATCGTGATTTAAAAGTAAGACACCAAGGAAATGGATAAGAGAACTGCTGTTGCTGCCCAGTGAAAGCATTAGTGTATTGACTGCTTTAGCTCCGTTACAGTATTAGTGTATATGATTTTTAGTTGTATCAGTAAAGTTAGCACCCAAAGGAAATTACCAGAGACATACACATACCAAAATTAATGGACGTGCATACATTCAAATACTCAATGCTAACTGACAGTTTGAAGCCATTGAGGATTAGAAAATACACGCATACATTTTTGTAGATGTTACCACACATAGACACACACATACACAGGTCCATAAGTAAAACAAACTTTTGTGTTATGAAATGTATGAATATGATGAACAGGCGACCGCAAGCCTCAGGTGTAACTTAAACAAGAAAACACAAAAGTTTTGTTGCATATTTTTAGGCAGCTATGTTGGACAAAATTATGCATTAACATTAGCGCCATGTGAGTTAGTGTATGTGTTTGTATGTGAAATAAATGCATGGAAGGTGTTGTAAAAACTTTTACATATTTCAGTTTTAGTAATTTTAGGATTTTTTTGTGATTTTAGAAAAAAAAATTAGTTTTTAAGTATGCATGCACATTTTTGGAGCTCAGTTTCGACATAGTTTAGAGTTTCAATGTTTCAATAATTTTTGCTTCTATATATTTCTCAACAAAACACTCGAATTTCATTGGTTTCATTTCGAAAGTAAAGGAGATTCAAAACGAATGGCATGTGGTGAAAATATGTATAATTCCTAAATAATAATTTTTTTCCATTTCGATACTTTGTAACCTTAAAGATTTTTTGAAACTCCCTAAATTTATATTTTTTTTCCCATACATATTTGTATATATTATAGTTTTTGGCTCTTCGAAAGCTTTTAGGTCTGCTGATAAGCTACTTCTACGACCAGAGCCTGCCTATATGACATGACAGGTTAAAACAGATTGAATGACTGATTCACTGGCTACACAGAGTGTCTGTGTAAATTTTGCTCTAAGCCACAAACATCACTATGCACTTTAATACCAACACTCATCACTGCCTTTTCTCGCAGAGTATTAACTGACTTTTCATTAATAATTTTCAATGACTGACATGTTGACAATCACTTTGACACTGACAGTTTTTTGCACAAGCACATGCATTGACATACGCACGCATTCATATGTATAAACATGTGCATAAATATACACGTAAGTATGCATATTTTTCTACAGTAAAATATCAGCACACTGTTAGCTTGACAGTTTGGAGTTTATTGTGAATGGCACAGGTTGGTAGTTGGTTAGCCGTCAGTCTATTATCCATAGTTGTTTGTTACTGTTTTCATTAGCTATCATACTCTATTTTTTGGCTAGCTAACTTCTGGCCTTTAGCGCTGTGTCTGTATATCTGCTGATAACGTTTTTTTTTTTTTTTTTGATTTTTTGTTTGCCTGAAATGTCAAATATTTGCATATGTCTGTCAAGTTACTTTAGCCTGCGGTGTTACTACATTTTGATTTTTTGCATAAAAAAATCTATTTTACCTATTCGTATAAGCCATTTAATGCTGTATATTTTAATTACTCAACTTAAGTGCTGTTGATTGGCAGTACTTTAGTCAATGAAAGCTGCATTTTACAATTTAGTTTACTAAGTTAATTTTGGTGTAGCATGAATATTTACTTATTTTTGGTTTTAAATTTTAAGTTTGCCATTTTAAATAATGTTACCTTAGTAAAAGTTAAGAGGTAATCATATAGTATGTAATGCGAGTTTTGAACTTTGTGGAGCGCCATACCTCTCTTTTCAATCTATGTCACAGACTGAAATTAGTAGTATTGAACTGCACTTCAAATGAAAGTGCAGGCATTTTCTAAGTGTTGGCTTGAAAAAAATTGAAGTTATAATTCAATAGCTTGCATAAATTAAAAAAATAGCCAACTGCCAACAAAATGGCTCAACGCTATATTCCAAACCACATTCAACACATTAGCCAATTCATGCGAATTCCATGTGTTAAGCCTTCAATACAGCATTGCCATCAATTATTTAATTAATACTTCAATTTACTTCAATTGAAAAGCGTCGATTTCAATTAGCTAATGAAAAATAAAAAAAAATTCAACAAATTAACAGCTTTTTTTGAAAATTTTTTTTTCACTTTAAATTCTTTATGATATTGTGTGACTTTGGGGAATTTGTAAAAAAAAGTTTTCTGTTTGACTTTGATTATGTTGACAACATAAAATAAAAATTTCAAATTGTAAGTATAGCAATGACAAACAATTCAATTCATTCATGCATTATTAAATTGATTTTGACATAGCGATTTTGCCAATATCCTTGCATACATGTAGTTTTTGCTTTTGCCAATACAATTCGTGTTGTTGTTGCTCTTGTTACACATGGCACATTGCTGAAATTTTACCGCATTTCATGCAACAAAACTTTATACGTTACGCCACATAATATTGTCGTACGTAATAAAATAACGTAACGTAATGTCACGCTAAGCATTGTCAAAAACTTATACATAGGTATGTGCTTAGAAAAACGTAGCCACTTTAATATACCAGACATAAACCAAGTAGGAAAAGTTCACAAAATGCCATCAACACAGATGCGTACCGCGCATATTTAGCGCCCAGGGCGAACAGTTGCAATGCCGCTCCCTATCTAGTAAAAAAGGATTTTTTTTTTCACCATCGAAAAAAGTTCCTCACTTTTGACATTCAAAACTCTAGCAAAATGAGATATTATCCAACCGCCAACTGGCTCAGCTCCCCCCTAGGATCAATAATATAATAATAGCGCTAGGTATTAGATGTTAAGTGCCCAACGAATTTTAAGTCCATGAAACATCTTTTTAGCATCTACACAAACTAGTCACCTGCATATTAATTTCCAATTTGTTGCCTTCTCACATTCAAATACACATGTCTCACACGCACATGCACATAGCGCCATTTAAACTGGAAAACTTTTCCTGTTATTGGTTTCACATCTAAAAGTCAGTCAATGTCTGTCTCTTCATTGTGTGCGTGTATGCATGTGCGCGTATTTTACTGGTATTTATGTATGCATGCATAAAGAAAAATATCCCTTAGGGAAAAACTTACTTGTTGTTGAACCGGAAGTCTATGTCTGCAATTGTTGTTGTTGTTACTTTTATTGTTACCATTGCCGACGATGTTATTGTGAATTGCTTCAAGTTGCTTTTGGCTTTCGTTTGATTGGAAATTCAAAAGTACGCACTTCTTATATAAAAAAAAAATAGAAATGTAAACCGAATTGAATTTTATTTCATTTATTTGCAATTTCATAAAGTTACGGTTCGAGAAAAATTGAAGCTTTGCCAGAGTTGCCAATTATTAATAAGTATTTCTCTATGTAGAAAGTTATATATTTATCTAATTGTAATTAGGAAACATTGGTTGTATATGAAATATTAAAAATTATCAGAAAAATGATTTTTATATCAGATGAAACAGTCTTTTGGTCAGTCAAAACTAAAACTTAATTTTATTACATAAAAGAGCAGAAAGTGACTGTGATCGTAGTTATAAAAAATATTGTACTGAAAAGTATAAAATAACATCGAAAATTCCACAAAACGCGAAAAAGTATTGAATAGTTTTAAAAATACAAAGAGTTCGAAAATTCTTTTTATGGTATAGAGATAACCGAAAACTTGAACAGCTCAGTAGTATTGAACAATAACGAAAAGCTTCGAAAAACTCAAAGATATCAAATAGTATCAGAAAATATAATTTAATAAAAATCGAAGAGTATTTAAGTGTAGTTGAATTTCGGTGAAATTCGGTAAATATACATAAACATTGAAAATGAAGATAGAGATTAAGACTTAAAAACAAAAAACGAAGAGATCTACTAACATAGAAATGGTTGAAAAGTGACTTTTGAGTAGGAAACTATCGATTAGTTTAAAAAACCATGTTTATTTGCAATTCTTTTTATAGTTTCTAAACAAGGAACATATGGGCATTTCCACCGAAAGGTACACCATGACAAAAAAATTAAAAGTTATTAAAAAAGCGTTATTATCTGATTTTATCTAAGAAAAATATTCAAATTTTATGAATTCAAAAAATTTATACTTGAATTCATTCACAACAGTGGGCAAACCGACTTCAAAATTGCATAAATGCAGTTTCTCTTTTTTGTAATTTTAAAGAGAATTTTGTCTTAAATATTTAAATATATAAGAGAGATGATACATGATGATAGTCATTCCGAATAATCTCTCTCCCAACATCAATAAGCTTAAAAAAATGTCAAGACATCAAACTATTCTCTATTAACTGTAAATTTTTAATTTGCTGTAGTTCATGTTCTAATGTCCCGTCCGACATCAAAAAACATCATTTGTTCTCATTTCGTGGTTAAGAACAGTAGCAAATGTGTCAAAATATTTCTTCAAAATAGAATTTTATGAATACAGTTTAAAAAAAAAACAACGAGTGCAAAAAAGTAAAATTTAAAATTTTTAGAGCTGTTTGAAGTTTGTCCCGTCCGAAAAATTTTTGTAAAACTTTTGTAATTTAAAGTAAATATATGCTATATAAATATATAATAAGTGTGTATAAGTATACATATATATATAGATATATATATAGATATATATATATATATATATATATATATAAATTAGGGTGGGTCAAAAAAATCAAATGTTTTTTTTTTTGAATCCGACACACGGAAACTAAATCCTAGGTACCTTTAAAAAGTACGTACCAACTCTGAGCTTTTAATATTAACGGGAAGATTGTGCTCATCATAGTTTTCCATTTTTAATTTTGTCTCATATAAAAATGGTCATATCTTATCACCAATAGATTGTTAAACCAGTTGCATTGTCAATATTTATAGGAAATTAAACGCTCTACAAAAATGTTCTCAAACATTGTTTTCATTTATCTTACTAAAGGATGTTTTTTTAGAGGTTTGTTTTTTGAATAGAGATAAAACTGGCATTTTATGGTCAAATCTGGCAATTCTAATATCATTTATGTTCAATTTAATTTGCCATTTTATCATGAACAGGTTGACAAAAGAACAACGCTTGCAAATCGTGCAAATTTATTTCGAAAATAATGGTTCAGTTCGCGAAGTTTACCACAAGCTCCGTCCATTTTATGGTCGACATAATCGTCCATCAGAGCAATTAATTCGGTTAACCATGGATCGTTTTCGCACTACGTTTACTCTATGTGATAATACGCATCCGCAGAGACGTCGAACAGTGCGCACCGAAGAAACAATTGCCGCTGTAGAGCAAAATGTTGAAGAGGACCCGAATGAATCGATTCGCCACCGTGCACAGCAATTGGAGCTTTGTCCATCAACTTTATGGAAGATTTTGCGCAAAGATCTTGGCTTGCGACCTTACAAGATCCAGCTTGTGCAAGAATTAAAGCCGCGAGACCATGCAATGCGTCGTGATTTTGGTGTATGGGCCGAAAATGAGATTGATCTCGATGCTGATTTTCATCGCAAAATTTTGTTCAGTGATGAGGCTCATTTTTGGTTGAATGGCTACGTCAACAAGCAAAATTGCCGCATTTGGAGTGAAGAGAATCCACATGAGAACCTTGAGACGCCATTACATCCACAAAAACTGACTGTTTGGTGTGCTCTATGGGCTGGTGGAGTCATTGGGCCATACTTCTTCCGAAATAATGCTGGAGAGTCAGTTACCGTTAATGGAGACCGGTATAGAGCCATGATAACCGACTATTTTGTTCCCGAATTGGATGGCATGAATGTGGATGAGTTGTGGTTCCAACAAGACGGCGCTACATGCCACACAGCGCACGTCACAATCGATTTATTGAAGGAAACATTCGATGAGCGCATAATTTCGCGGAATGGACCTGTCAATTGGCCACCAAGATCGTGTGATTTGACACCATTGGATTATTTTCTTTGGGGATATGTGAAGTCGCTCGTCTACGCCAACAAACCAGAAACGTTAGGGGACTTGGAAGCCAACATTCGTGGCGTTATTGCCGACATACGGCCCCATATGCTCGAAAAAGTGGTTCAAAATTGGACCTGTAGAATTGGCTTTATTCGAGCCAGCCGCGGCGACCACATGCCCGAAATCATATTTAAACATTAATGGCATAAAATTATCCTTCCAATAAAGCCAAATTGATGGACATTAAAACGATTTTCTTGTGTTTTATTTCAATTCGAAGCTCTATACCTCTAAAAAAAACACCCTTTATTTGAAAGATATTCAAGGTCAAAGACTGATGTATTTTAAGGAAAATTAATTTTTTGTTTTGAATTTTGTAACTTTCTAAAAAATAATTATTATCAAATGAACTTGAATTATTTCTATAGGATATTGAACGCTCTACAAAAAAGGTCTTATGTAGTTAATCAATTACTCTAACCATTTAGAAGATATTTGCAGTAGAATCCCAATGCCTATTGATTTTAATAGTTTTTTAATAACTTCGTAAGTTCACATGGAAAAGGCGCAGTTGATGGAGTAGGAGCAAATTTAAAAAGAATAGTTTGGAAAATAATTAAATCAAAAAATGTCCTTTTACTTGATGCATTTGCTTTTTTCAAATGTGCGCAAAATAACATTAACGGTGTACACGTTCATTACATCTTTTCAGAGCAAATTAATGAGTTTTCTCTACAATTAGTAGACAAAAGGAAGGCTGTGTCAAGCATACGTTACATACGTTTATTACTGTTTCCTATTTTCTTGCTTAAAATTGATCTTAACCATTTAATTTGACTTTGAATAATATTTAATTTGATTTTTTAATTACTATATAAATCTTAAATATTGTTACGTACATAAATATCAAGATATCTTATGAATACATGAAAAATTTACCAAGTAAACCATAATTGGAAAATATGTCCAATTCGCAATGTCCCGTCACGACTCATATTATACTTTGTAACAAAAAAAATAAAAAAGATTTTTCAATTGAACGAAATTTAATAAAAAGTGCTATTATTCCATAACATTTTAAAATTAGTTGCGTTAAAAAATGTTGGTAGGTTTCGCTGACTTATCCTTATCTATAAATGGCCATTAAAAACACTTCCATTTTTTGTCCCATTCGAATGGCTCTTTTATTGCCTTTATCTTGGAACCGGCAGTACGTCTGCCCTCAAATTTACCACTAAATATAGTGCTACCAAAGAGCTATTCCTATGAGTAACAGAAGAAAAAAAAGTGTTTTACTTTGACTTTTATTCCACTTTAAAGTGTACGACGGTCCCATTTGACAGTATGGAAATGCCCATATTGAAATTTTTCTAGAAGACACTATGTCAAAATTCTGTGTTTCGAGTTTCACGTTTTCGAAACCGTTTGAACGATTTCAAAAACTTAATTCACTACGATTTTTTTTTTATATAGAAAAAATCATATTTTGAAATTTAAGGAAATGGCGTGCATCTTTAAGATTTGAGTTTCAACCAAAAGCAGCCTTCTCGCTGCATGGCAACCCTACAACTTCAAATAGTTTGTGCGTTACGCATTTTTGCCATATTTTATAGCAAAACTTTCTAAGGTTTTATTTTCCAAAAACAACTTTAAGTAAGTGGTAAAGATTCCCATTCATGGAAAATATCATTAATAAAAACTTATAGTGTTTGAATAGTTTCACAAGCCTTATGACAGAAATGACATCAGTTGCGTAAAGTTTTCATGGAACCTTTGGTTGCTTTGTGTTAACATATTTTGAACCAAAGCTGTGCTCAATCGAAAATAAACTTCCATTATTCATTCGCTTCTGCAAGCTTCCGAACTTTAAAACTGTAACTTTTATGTGTTTGACTTGCCTTGGAATCGTAGTCTTTTTAAGAATATTTTTCGACATTGAACCTTAAGATTTGATCTATGATAAAATCACAACCGGGTGTGTTTAGTAAAAACTATTCATGTAGCTTTTTTTGAGACACAAAGAACAACGTTACTTTTCTTTAAAGAAAAATTTGTTTCGACAGGCCACCTCTTCTTTGATCTCATAAGCTTAGTGGTCCGTAAGCATGTCAAAAACTTAACTTAAACTTCACAACAATTTTCCATGCAACAATATTACGTTTTTACTTAATAATGTTCTCTACAAAAAACTATGCTTATAAACTCAAAGGACTACATCCAAATTCATTGATGAACAAAAAAAAAAACTTCAAAACAGTAAAGCAACAAAAGTACAAATAAGAAAACCCTATTAAAAGCGCACTTTCTCAGAAGAAAACTCAATTTTAGAAAAATATATCAAAATGCACTGAAGTGTAAAATTTTCTACAGTTGCCTTTTCGGCGTCCCTTAGTATACAGTTAAAACTGTTGCAGTGTAGCGCACAGGAAAAAGCACAGTTAAGCAAAAAAAAAAAAAGTAAATGAGAAATCAAATCGAAACTGGCAAAAGAAGCAAAGCAAAACGAGTTAATGGCAGCAAAATAAACAACGCTGCTAAGAAACAGCTGAACTGAAATAAATTTAAAACCAAAAAACAAGGTTGCGAGGGTACTCAAAAGAGAGAAAAAATAAATCAAAAAAGAATTAAAAAAAATAAAACTCACGGAAAAACCCAAGGTAGCAAATAACGTTGAGTGCAAGGACGTTAAGGGGCTTACATTTGTATTTGTTAGTTTTAATTTTGCGTGTTTATGGGAAAAAGTAGTAAACACGTGAATGTAAAATATCATAAATATATCCATCTTTGCAACTACTACGCATTTATGTGTAAAAGCGAGAGCTAACACATACACTTGCACATTTAAATTTTAAAAAGATAAAATGTTTTCCTTCAGCTAGGAGCAAAATTAATGCAATGTAGAGCAAAATAACTAAATGAAAATAAAAACTTACATTAAAATTTTAACTAATAATTAAAAAACTAATAAAAAAAACCGTAAAAAAAGTTTTCAAAATTTCTCAATCTACTTACAAAAAATGTTTAGAGGACTGGATCTAGCGCTGGCGTAGTTGTATTGCAAGCGTTGTGGTCTACTTTGAAGGCGACAGGATAAATTAAGTTGAGCACAGTTTATTTATTGTCAGTATATGTACATATTAGTGTACCTTTAGTTGGTCCCGATTCAGAGCTCTCACATAAATAACCATTAGACGTGATCTATTAAACTTTTCACATTCAGCACGTAATGGAAAAAATATTACGGCGGAAGCTGAGAGTGTACGCGATGACCGTAATGAATTGATTTAGCGGCGTTCTCAACAGCTTGGCTTGTCACATGCAACAACATGGAGAATTTAGCATAAGGATCTTTGTTTAAAAGCAATCAAAATTCAATTCAAGCAAGAATTGAAAGCCATCGTCCTTCAGAAATGTCATAGTTTTAGTCTTTGGTCTCTTAAGAAGCATGTTCAGCGATGAGACCCATTTCTGGTTTAGTGGCTATGTCAATAAGCAAATATTTGGGTGGAAAAGTAACCCGAAGAGGTTCAAGGGCTGCCATTACGTCCAGAGAAATCATAGGTTTGGTGAGATTAATGGATTGTTGGAGTCACTGGTACATATCTCCTCAAAAATGAGGCCTGTCGGTTCGAAACGTACCATGATAACGTGGTTCCCATTTGTTCTGTGAAAAAATGGCTTTGCTACCAAATCAATTCGGTGTACCGTTAATTTATTGCTTTGGATCAGTGAATTGGTCGCCTAGATCATGTGATCTATGTCACTCCTCTGGACGTTTTCTATTTAGGTTACGTAAAATGCAACGTTAACATGGACAAGTCGGCTACGATTAAGGAATTGGAAGCCACCATTACTTGCGTCAATCACCAAATATCACTCGAAAAGCTCGAATGTACTATTGAAAAATTTAACTACAGAATAGACTACGTATGCATCATTTTCGATTTTTTTTAAAAAAAAGTAAAGAATGGTTCTTTTGTTTGATATTAAAGATTTTTCGAAAACATAATTTTTGAAAAAAAATGTCTCTAAATGAATCACCATATATTTCATTCTCCTACTGAAAGATGCAATATTTATCTTAACTTTGCTTTGTTTTTTCTCTAATCAATGCATAACAACTGTGCGACTAAAAATTCATTAACTTTTTTAAATTTTGCTTTAAAAATCATATTTTAGAAAAATCGGATTGAAGAGATTATTACACTTCTTTTTCTTAGCATTTATTAAAAAAATATTTTAACAGAAGTTTTTAAAAGCACAGGGTAGATTGCTAACATAAAAAAATACAAGAAAGTCCAAATAAAAATTAAAGTAATTCTACTCAAAAGTCAGATTTCGATTTGAAGGTTATAACGCACTTCCCACTGTTTAATGTGGTCGCCTGCAAATATGCAAAGC
The DNA here is from genome assembly GCA_963680825.1 of Meiosimyza decipiens. Classification (NCBI taxonomy): domain Eukaryota; kingdom Metazoa; phylum Arthropoda; class Insecta; order Diptera; family Lauxaniidae; genus Meiosimyza; species Meiosimyza decipiens. The sequence continues at coordinate 20,685,549 of OY804260.1, read as the reverse complement.
ATTTCAAAATTTTGTACTTTATGTTTTTAGTTTGTGTGGTTGCTTGAATATACCGTTGTCTATCCTCCAATTGCTTTAACAAATAACAAACAAAGCCATATTTTCGTTAGTTCTGTCTTATATCTTCCCATTCCTTTTCCGCTACGTCATTTACTGCTTTTATGCACTTTTAATTTGACCGCGTCTGCGGCAATACGTTCGCAACTTCATTGTCGCTACTGCTGCGACGTCATTGCTACTGGTGTATAGTTGTTTTTTTTGTTGCATACTTTTGTGCGGTACGTGAAGTTCATGAACAAATAACACACACAGCTGTTTACTGCATGCAGTGTCGTCAGCGTGTTGTTTGCCGACAGCGTAACGTAGCGATTTGTTGCTTCGATGGGTTTTTTCGATTTGGTTTTTTGGTTTATGTTTTATTTCGTTTTGTGTGATTTTGTGTGTTTGTTTGTGTTTTTTTTCATCCTTGTGTTTTACTATTACTGTTTGCGCTGTTGTTTTTGTGTTTTCTCTTGCTGTCGTCGCATTTGCAGTTCGTTTTGTCACGCAATTTGTTACAAAACAAATCTGCGTTTTATCCTGTTCTGGCTGCTACTACTATGTATTAGCATTTACTTTGATTTCAATCGCTGTTGGGTGCTTATGTTTGGACTTGAAATTCACTTAGACTTACGTTGGTTTTGGAAAGAGAAGTTGCTAATGGCTTTTTTTTGTTGATTTTCATAAAAAGCTTAGAAGCAATGGGATGCACAAAGTTTTAGATTGAAAAAATAAAGATTTCTGCGATTTTACAAACAAAAACTCTGCCACAGAGTTATGATAACTTTCAAGCGCTGCCGCTTAATGTTGTATTGGATCAGGCATATTAACGGAAACGCTTTAGTTTGTGAAGTTTGTAACTCTCACGCACCTAACAAGAAATAATAATGAGGATACCTGCTCTGAAAATATTTTGTGTGAGAAAAGAAACAGCATTTTTGAATATTATTTTAAGGTGGAATTTTCGTTCTAAGGCAAATTTTTCTATGTCTACATGATCTCAAAATGAAAAACGATCCATTCTATGTCGATTAAATAGAAATTTTATGCAATTTTTACAATATTTATTAGAAATAAAAATTGAGATTGAGTTTGACACATTAATTTTGAGACGTTAAGGCTTCAAAAATCTATTCCTAGGGAGCGCTGTCAGCAGATCAATTGCTTGCAAATAACTGCCATTATTTACATATTGCTTGGAAGATGAAGGCGATGGCGTGAATATTTCGAAAATTTGACCACTGGTAAAGTCTTGGCCAAAAATGATTCTTTTTCTGAAAATAGCCAGTTCTTTTGTGAAACATTTCTAACATTTTTAAGTGTACACCAACAGTTGTCTCGCCGAATTCCGAAAATGATCTGATTTCTATTTAAATCAAGTAGAAATGTATTGGACACACATTGCGGAAATCACCAACTGAAGACTGCCGGTAGGCATTGGATTGGAACCCTCAGGGTAGGAGAAAACGCGACAGTCTTAAATCGTCATGCAAACATTCGCTAGAGCTGGCAATACGTAAGTCGGAGAAATGTTGTAAAAGTTTTGTGAAGGCCTTATGTTCCATGAGGGGATAAAAGACACGAGAATATTTCTATCGATTTCAGCATTTTTCGATACTGTTAGACTTCTCGATGTTTTTGACGCTATTCCAATTTTACCAATATTTGTCGATGCTTTCCGATTGTTTTCCGATAACTTTCGGCTTGTATGATATTTTTCAATAATTTGTGACTTCTACCTAATCATGTATACTGTTTAACAAATAACGATTTAGTCATTGCTTGTCTATATTTTTCATGATTATTATATCTTTTGGTTTATTGAATGTTTTTCGTTACTTTTTGTCTTATTTTTCTTTAGGAAATTACAACGTTTAACAAGTGAAGTAAATGAAAAGATCAAAAGTAGATTAAGTAATTGTCACACTCAAGCCTATTTTCTTATAAATTATTTCATTTATGTAAAAGAAGATTTTTGGGCCACTTTTTTATGTGATATTTTATGACATTTCGGCTACATACAAATTAACAAATATACTTTAAATGACAATAATTATTAACTTTGCATACTTAAATATGAAATGCTTCAGAGCAAAACAATGTTTTTTTTAAAAATTTCGCTTAAAACTGACCAAAAGAAAAACTTTAAATAAATTTGCAAAAATTTTGTACCAAACTTTTGCTGCAACAAAGTTCAAGTTTCAACAACATTTGCACACTCAGACGAACTCGTAAACAGCAAACGGCATAAATGCTTACCAAAACTCATATACGTAATCAAAAACGATCCCTTTACACTTTGACTTACCTTGTTGCGAGATCTCGATGTACAAAGTTCATTTGTTCCAAATGTTTCATACCAGATGCAATTTGCGTTGCGATATAAACTAAGCATCCATAGCTGTGTGTTTGTTTTTGTTATTATTGTTGTTGGACCGGAAGTTGATGGCGGCAATGGCGGCGTCCATGATGAGCCATCGAAGTTTGAATATTCACACAGGAAGAGCGATAAAAACAACGACGACGGACGAAAATGACAACGGCGACGACGACGAGAATGATGACGACAAACATGAAAATGAAATGAAAATAGATGAAAATTCAAATGAATGTGAGTTTTGCTTGTAGTTCTACTACTACTACCATACATTTTCTTCTTCTTCTTTTCCTATACTACTTCCTACGTAATATTTTTTTTTATATAATTTAACTGTTGTTTTTTGTTGTAATGAAGTTTTATGGCAAAAGATTAAAAAGTTTGTCTTTCGTCTGCGGATGCTTGGATTTTGTGGACAGATTTGTTTTTTTATTTTATTTTGTACAAATTTTTTGGTGGATTTTATTTTTGGCATAAAAAGTTGAAGCGATATCTAGAAAACATTTTCAAGTATCTCGTGGATATTTTTTTTTATGTTTGTAGGTTGAAAACTAAGTTGAAAATTTCTGTTCAAAAGTAAAGATTTTAAAATGTAAAAGTTTTTTACGCTGAAAGTATATACATCACTGATGAAATCTGAATGTTTCGCGTATGTACTGAATTCGGAATCAAAATCTGCTATTTAGTGGTCTAGAGCAATTTTTAGATAATTTTTAACTTGCAAATTAGCGAAATAAATTGTTACTTAGATCAACTTAAATAATGTTTAAGAAACATTGGTCAACATAAAAAGAGTTTACAAAAATATTTCTATCACAAAAGGACTTTGAAAATGTGCTTAAAATAAATCTATTGAAAATGCATTACTGCTGTTTTTTTTTATTAAAATGATGGCTGAAAAAACGTTTCGCTTTGAATTATAAAACATAATATCTTTGTTTTTTAAGTCCAATATATATTTGCTTGTATTGGTTCTGGTTTGGTTTTGTTGAAAAATTAAAATTTTAAATCAGCTGATACAATCTCTTACCTTAAACTTTTATTGGGCATTATCATTAGGCCACTGGTCTCGGCCACATGCTCCTGCAGAAATTGATTCAAATCGCCGAGGCAATTGCTATAATCATGAACCATACAAATTGGCTCATCTCGCAAACATGCGCCCAGCAGACGCGCCACATTTGGATCGCTCAGACGCGCCAAATGTTTCGCTTTGGCACGAAACTCTTTACGCATATGATCGGGGGCACCTGGACGCAGCGTTGCAACTGCTACCAGATTGGCACTAGAAAGGAAAAATCAAATTTTTTATAAGGAAACTGATAGTTTCATTATGATTTCAGAGAATTTTGTTGACAAAAATCATTTATTTATTTCATTTGCACTCAATGCTCCTATGCTAATGCTGCTTAGAATGCATAAGTGCTGTTATTACATTCCATTGAAAAACCACATTTTCATTAAAATCATTAAATAATTAATATTTACATTTAATTGTGTAAGTAATTTAGACTTTATTTTATTTAATCATTAAATTGTAATATTTTAGGAAACACTCAAAACTACGCAGCATACGAGTATGGACCACAAATATCCGCTCAATCAATTGAAAAACTTAAATTAATTTCCTTTTCTTAAATCAAACTGCATAAAATTTAATTAAAACTTGCAATTGACATATGAAAATTGAATAAATTTATTTAAAACAGTCAAAATATTTCAATACAATTCTGTCAAAATTCACTCAATTTCTGGTGCAATAATTGAAGGGCTTTTGATTTCCGTTAGTCAGACATATACACATGAATGTATGTAGTTGCTATTTATGTTAGTGCCAAGTCTTTGTTACGATTTGCTTTGCGGTTACAAGACCACAAAATGCATTTTAACATTTTGCAGGTTTTGGACTTCAGTGATCCCTGAAATCTGCTGCGCACTCATTCTACAAAATCTTTCTTTGATTTTACTATTTTATACAGAGCACAATAATTAACTTGCTTGTGTGCTGAAAGCTTACATATGCAGGCAAAGTAATATGAAACAAATTTTTGCATAAAAATATATGCTCATTAGGAAACAACCACGAAAAAGTTAAAAAAAAATTTACTTAAAACAGAAAAAATCGCCCAAGTAAAAATTTCTACATCCTTTGGAGAAATCATTGAATATTCTTACAAGAAAATATTTTTTGAGCGATTCTTACACGGACCGCTTTAGATCGGCAAACGCGAGATAATTTCTCAATTGCTTGAAGATGTCCTTAAAATACTATATGTGAAAACTTTCGTATTATTAAGGAAAACATGCACAATATATTGAAACATTCACAGCAGAGACGGACTAAAGGGACTTTCTCAAATATTCCAGATGAACTTAATTTTTTTGTTGTATAAGGGATATAGTTTTCAAATATTATCCTAAACTTAATTTTTAGTTATCCAAAAACATTTTCTAGTGGGTACACAATACAATGTGGCAGACAGGCAACTGTGATATTTGACAGAAGTCAACTATCACATGTAGACAAATATACAATTATGGTACGTGTGGGTGAAAGGTGCGGGGAACCTTTCCAAATTTTTAGCATATGAGCAAACCATGATAGCGAAGAAGACACTTAATATATAGATGGATATACGAATAGACAGTTATCAGACAGCAGATGGACTTTAGTTTCGACCACAAATGAAAATAATCAACGAAACAGAGTGATACAGACATATGGACAGACAGACAAGCAAAATAAAAGCTGATAGCTGGACACCAACAAAATACATGGAATTTTTAAATGGCTAAAAAAGAATATGAAGATAGTGAACCATAGCATAGAGATATTGACAGACCAAAAATATATCCGACATAGCCAGATATACAAATGAATCAGACAGTCATGACAGTTGCCACTTGCACATGTGTGTGTGTGTATTAAAAAGCGACAATTAAATGAAATCAAAGAGCAGCTGCGAAATATGCAGGCAAGGTGAACTAATGTTGTTGTGCAGGAAACTTTCTAATGGAATTTTTGATAAGTACAAACGCTGGTGTGTGTTTTAAAGCGTTTTGCATATTTGGTGGTTAGTTGGTTACCACTATTGAGAGAATTTTAAAGTAACTTTTTAAAAATCTCGTCTGTATCGCGTATAACTGAATGAACGTTTGTAAATAGTCTCTTGAATTTACAGTACCGCGGTATTCTGCGTGGTATTTTATCGTCATCTGAGGAAATCGACAGTAAATTTAAAATGAAAAATGCGCATTTCAATAATGCAGAAGATATTTCATTCGATGCCCACTCCTCCTTAAAAACGCACACAGCTTAATTAATTTGTTATAGCAATTTCTCTGCTATTTAACTTACCTCAGCCCTTTCGTTTCGCAGAGATGCAATTCGCCAAAAATGCCGCCACCAAGTTTCTCCACAATGACCAACGCTTGACGTGGAAATTCTTGCAGCTGCAAATGTTTGTCTTCATCGTTGACATCAGCAAAAACACCACTGGCATTGCCGCCAAGTTGTCCATGACTGTAGCCATCCAGGTTGTAATGATGTTGCAACGTTGATGCTGCATTGTTGGGTGACTTCTGTGTTAACAAACCATAACCATCAGCACCAATTCCACCGGTAGGCGTGGTTGCCTTTGCCGCTTTATTGGATTCACTACTTATGCTTATATGTCCATTCGGCAGTGTTGATGTGGCAATGTTTAATTTACCGCCATTACTTGACTTGCAAATTGACGTTGTTGCGAAGTATTTTTCGCTGGGCGGCGGTGGTACCGGTGGCGGTAGTTGCTTTTGTTGCTGCAAGACGCTTTGCAGCGTATTGCGTCCTGTGGTGTCGTAATTGCTGCTACCACCAACACCGTAAATAGAATTGGACTTTTGTGATGGCAGTAAGTCTTGCATATGTGGTACAGCATACTCTTGGCAGACGATATCGGGAACGTCTGTGGATTAAAGAGAAGCAAGAGTTTTAGAAAACTTGTTAATTAATTTGTTTTGAAGGTTAACCTAAGATTACGTATATTAATAAACAACCTGCTTTACTCTAAGTGTAAATAAATTTCTGCTGTTTCAATGTACGCGCAACATTTACTTTATGTTACTTTCTTCAATTAGTTGTGCTGTGTAATTTAATTTAAAACATAGACTCCTTGCAGTGCTTTCATTCAAATGCAAGTTATGTAATTCAATTTCGAGGTCATAAAAAACCGGCAACACACACATACAAGTTTCATTAGAGGAGCATGCAAAATTTCAAAATGAATTTAAGAAACTTAAGTTACGAGCACAAATTGAATGAATGCAAGTCAGGGAAATGTAAAAGAAGTTGGCAGACAAAGAGAGATGCAGCATTCCAGCAGATAGAATTAGCGATAGAGACGAAGTTTTGTCATTAACGTTTATAACAAAAGTAAACTTTTACACTTCAACATGCAAAGTTTCTCGAATATGTCTGTTGCAAAAAGAAGGCCTACATACGGTTGAACGAATATGCTGATGCTGATTCTGCTGCTAGTTGGAAAGAGATAAATGTTGACATTAGAAGACACATGAGAATAAGATTCTAAGAAAACTACGATTGCAACTACAAACATTGAGTACGAAGAAATGTAGCCCATAAGGCTGGCTGTTATGCCAAGTGTTCAAGATCCAATTAATTTAATTTTTTCTCATGCAATAAATGAGAAAAGTTTTTCCTATTGCAATAAGGAAATCAAGAGATAAAAGTTTATGCATTCTTATCTTTAATTTAGACCAGATGCAGATGTAAGATTGTAGGACTACAAACTACGTTAACAAATTGTTGGAGATATATCATCGGTGAAGTTGAAGTCAAATCTTCTCATCCATAAAACTGAAGCTCTTCGAATACAACGTGAAATTCGTGCTATTTTGTACCTGTGGAATCTGGGAAGTATCGGCAAACATCACAAGAATCTTTTTTGTAAATCGCTGTCTGTGATACAATCTAAAGATTTGTTGGCCAAAAATAATACTCAACATAGAATTGTGACTTAAAGCTAATTAAAAGCAGTGTAAAGTGCGCTAGACTGAGAAATCCAAACGACAATATCGCGAACCAGTCCTTCGAATGGAATGCTCGTGGTGCACGGCGAGTTTTAAGACTAATACTGCCTGCCAAGGCAACTGCTTATTATTTGTCGTACTATAAAATTTTCTTCAATGGCGCTTTTAGTTTTGGTGACTGATCGTAGCATAATAACTAAAAAACCAATAGCATTATTGCTAAAATATTTTCCTAGACGCTTAGACAAACTTGTAGTAGGTGTTTTGATCAAGTTCTAGTACTAATCGCATATAGTCTAAATAAATACTTAAACCTTATATAATGTCATCGAAAAACCAATTTCAAATAGTTCGTCTGCAAGTATTTGTTGACAAAATCTTAGTTGTATGCAAAGAAATACCACAACTATTTATTAAAATTTTGTGCATAGGCTATAATTGTGCGTATAAATTAATATAAATTTCTCCCATCAGACAAATTTTTGCATTATAAGAATCCAGTGTTTTATTGTGTTCCTAAAGTTGTTGTTGCTATTGTTGTGTACTTATTTGCAGCATCATCAACAATACAACAAAAGTTTAGTAACTTATTTCACTAAGAAATGAATGCCATTATAAAATACCCAACGGTAGAATAAAATGCCTTAAATAGTAGTTACTGTGGCTATAAGAGTGCAATTGTTGAAAGTAGCTTAACTGCACTGAAATCATGTTTTTATTGCAAGTAACCCATAGAGAAAAATCTAAAAAATGCATAGAAATGGTAATGTTAGAACTCGTGACGTATGAGTAACATTTAATGCACTATAGAGGTTGGCGTTTCGATAGCGCAGTCTTGATGCTACTTTTGTTGCATTTGTCTGAGACATTTTTGTTAAATTTTAAATGCTCTCAAGTAACATTTAATTTGGTCGGTGGCCGCTCAATAAATCCCACATTATGTGAACTCATTCAAAACTGCGAAATTCTTTTAAAAATTGTAATTGAACTGTAGCGCACTATAGATGTTATTTTTGGTGTATGTGTCTGAGGTATTTTTGTTCGTTATATAATGCTGTACATACAATGCGATATTATTTTAACTACACCAGTTTGTGAAATTTTTAATCAGTTTTGTATAACCTAGAGAAGTATGGGAAGAATGGTGGCCGGAAGTGAAATACATTGTGAGTATATAAGAACTGCAAAATTTCTTACACTTTTTGCAATAAAATTTTAAATATTTAAAAAAGAAAATGAAATTTTAAGAAAAAAATAGAAAATAAAATTTTTTTACTTGTTATACACTATCAATTTTAATATTGTAATGTGCAAAATTTATGATAATTTTTCTCAAATTCAGGATTATTGTATGAAGAAGAAAACATTTAAATATACCTCACAGTTTATTATTGTAACTTATGTAAGGAGTATGTTAAGAAAACTGGTACATTTTGGCAACAGACTTGTGGCTTATGATTAATATTTACTTAACTTATGCTTTGGTTTTCAGACTGCAATATCTCAGTTCCGATATAATTTTAGGATTTGATATCAAAGATATTTTTATTTATATTAAAACGCCTTACAATAATTTGAAATTCGATCGCTGGCTGCTAACTAATTAAAATGCAACTACTTGAACTTAGCCATTAAAAAATTTTGCAAAATTTTTAATTTTTATTGAAAACTCAATCGTATTTTTAATTTCTACAGAGTAATTTATAATTTTTCGACATTAATTTTGTATACGCTTATTTGTCCATTGCGTCTCAGTAATGCATCATCAGTTTGGCTGTGGATGTTGATAACAAACAATGTTGCAAACATTAAAACAAATGCATGTATGTAACGTCAAATCATTGTGGACACACACATAAAGAGACTACACGACCGGACTCTCTACTAACATATTCGTTTATATGCAAGCCAAATGACTCTTTAAGGGACATTAGAATGAATTACAAATTGCTGTAATATTGCACACACATATTGTCGTATGGCAATGCTGTATGATTGTATTTCTATGTTTGCTGGCATGTCATGGTATTGTCCACATTTTTTTTTTGTTGGATTATTTTTTGTATTTTTTTTGTATTGTGTTTTACACGTTACTTGCATGTTGTTTCAATTAAAAGTGTACAAGTCTCTTAAACATGGTGCAAGCGCGTGCGAATTGCTTGGCATATTGTAAGCGTAAGGTGGACTTTAATCGCATTTATTATGATGGCGCCACACAAAGATGACTTATCAAAAAAATTTTAAATTTATGTCGTGAAATGGTGCACTCTAAAGATATCACAAAAAAGATATATTTTTTACTACCGTTATGTACTTATTACAACAGCAAAAACAATGGTCCCCTTTTTTTTATTTCGCTTTTTTTACTGTGTCAATGTAACAACGACAACGTTGACGATGACAATGACGACGACAATTGCATTTCAAAATTATGCCCCGTGGTATTTGATACTTGTAGAAGTAGCTACTTCTGCAAAGAATTTTGCTTCTATGTACTTCTACTGGCATTTTTTTAACCCGTTTTTAGTAAAACTTTTTTCGCAATTTTTTTTCTTTTCTTGTCAATTTTCAATTGCATGCTACATGCAATAGCTTGTTATACTGCTCCTAAAGGTAGGCAACATCAAAAAAATTACTTGAGTTTTATTTTCGTTGATACTACAGGGTTTTGTTTTTTTTTGTTTGAATTATGTTTGCTACTACAGCACACTAACATTTGTAACTCATCATGTTGTTGATAACGATCATAATGATCATTATCATCATCAAATTTCATTGCAAATACAATAACGACTTACCTGTGTAGTCCGGGGTCACATGTTGTCGCTGCAGGTCATTCATTGAGCAACCACTCGCCGCACTTGTATACATGTTGTTCACATTGAAGGGCTCATGATAGAGGCTGTTCTTGTCAATGGACTCATTGTCATCCATGGTCACCTGAAAGAGTTGACAATTCTGCTGCAAGTGTTTGCCAAAAATGTAAAAAAAAGAAACGAAAAACAATTTGAGAATTTTTATTTACAAAAAAAAGGTTTTTATTTAAGGGATAAATAAAAAAATACGTCGAAAGGAGTTAAAGGTAATACATAACAACTTAAAACTAAGTTAAAGGTATTGCAGAATTGCAGCTATTAAGCTTACCAAAATCAAATTAAAATAAATGTTGATGTTTTGACATAAGAATGCTACTAACTAGTTTTAAGATTAAAATTTCATTCACCTATACTTTAGCTTCGATATGATTTACAGAGTATATGTCTAAGTCACTTATGTCAGTAAGTAAGTACTGTAGAAAAATATAAAATTTGGTAGATGGCTGCTTACAATTTTATTCTTGTTGCGCATTTAAAAATAATGCAAATTTTGGATGTTTCTTATATTTTATATATGTATATATATGTTTTGCCTAACATAATGTATGAGTAACATCTGAATTGGACAATATGGAAAATTAAAAACTAAAAAATAATGTTCTTAGCAACATGTTGCTACGTGAATAATAAATTGTCTACTTTACACCCACGCATTGCAATAAAATGTCAATTTAAAAATACAAAATTGTTGTTACAAAGTTTTCCATTACAACACATACCTTCAAGCCGCCGTTGCTATGCAAACGCTTGTCAGCACCACCAAGCGTATCCGGATTAAAATTATGTTGGAATGCATCCAAAACATTACCACCACGGCCACGTTTATTTCTGGCAATAATCAACAGTATAACAGCTACCAAAAGTAATATAATCGTTGTCAGTACTGCAATTAATACGCCAACAAAATCAGATTCCGTCTCCTGATGGTCTATGGGTTTCGGTGAGATAACTGTGAAAATAGAAAGAAAATGAAAAATAAAAAGACACAAAAAAAAATATTTAAAAATATGAAAACTTGAATTTAGCACCAAGTTGTTAAAAATGTTGTTGAAAATATTAAAAAAAAAGAAATGGAAGAAAATAATAAAAAGTAGGGAAAAGTGAAAAAATTTCACACGATTGTGGTATTTGTGCGCCACAAATAATGAAAAATGCTGTTAGTTGCTACTTAAGCAAGGAAACGAATGTAGCCAGTTCTGCACAAAGAAAAATATCTATGTATTTAAAATATATCAAAGTAATTTAAGCAGAAATAGCTGCATTATGGTTCACACGAGGAAGTTGTGATATAAAGAAGTTGACAGAAGTCGCATTGTGTTTTTGCTGAACCATAACTTAGTTCATGGTAATTTACAATATCATTAGCTAAGCATTTCTTTCAGTGTATTAAGCTTAATATTTAATTGTAAGCAGTTTTCGCTCTTTTTTTCTTTTGTTTATTTTTTTGCTACATTTTTCATTTATGTTGCCCGAAAAAAAGGCACATTTCACAAAGTCATTGTTAATTGTTTTTTATTTTGCCTATTTTTCTACCATCATTTTTTTTATCATTTTGTAGACTTAATTTTAAAGTTGCCACCACAATTTGTGATGCACTTAAATTGCGTTGATATTAGATAAGTTGAATTTTTTTCTGGATGTGGACGTATTTTTTGTAATTTGGAAAATTTTGTGTGTATATATATACATTGCTCAAAGTTCCTAAGGAAAACTTAACCTCTAACAGTTCTTGTAAATTGATTTGGTATTTATAAAAAGTTAATTAACTCTATCACACACTGTTATATAGTCGCAATACATTCGAGCTCCAACTGATTTATTAAGTATAAATCGGTGCCTCAAACTCGCATTTTTCTAGAAAGAATTTCGAATTTGCACAAAAAACATAAAAAAATTTCGCTTTTATACTCTATTATTGTTGGTTTTCTATTTACCGTTTGAGTCTTAACAACAACAGCTACAAATAAAATTAGCGGTTTAATTTTGTCGGTTTTTCGTGTTATGCGCTTATCCATTAACTACTGTACAACAGCTTTGTGCAAGTAAACAACAAGTACCACACAGCGTTGCCATATTAATTAAAAAATGCGAAACCATAAATGAAAAAAAGAAAAAACTCTTTACCTACCCTGCGGTGTGTGCTGACTACGTTCTCCGAACTTTCCACCCGGTTGAGCGCGTTCTACTTCATCTCGTTGCAATGGGTATTCAACTGCATCCTGAGGCGCTGAGTTTCCGTTGATATCCTCGTCTGTAAAATTGCCGAGTGCAGGAACTATGCGTTATATTATGGATGGGCGTATTGTGGTAGGATAGCGGAAACGTTGTGTGTATAATGTGTAAGCCAAAAAGTTGAATGTAGCCAAGAGCAAGAAAGAAAAAAGTGAAAGAATAAAATTACAAGAATATAAATTAATTTTAATACTCTGTGAGCTGAAAATGGCTGCGGATAAGATTTATGAAAAACTCAGCGACATTTATGTATTTTTAATAAGTTAAATTTGTTTTTGCTTTATTATATATATACTTTGAAAAAGTAACGAATTTTGAAAAAAAAAACATAAAAGTATGCAATAAAAACGATTAGAAATTGAATGCGACTAAAATTTGAGATACTATGTAAAGCAGTAGCTTATAAATTGCATACTTCTATGCGCAGCTGCTTAGCTTAAGCTGTTGCGGCGCATGTAGTTACAAGACTTAAAATTTCAAGCTAATTTTTTTATGAAACTCTTTAGCGAAATATTTCCACAGAAATTTTTCTCCATTTATTTTATAGCGACTCTAGTTGATGTAAATAAATATCAGAAAGCTTAAACTATTCATGCAAAATTCATTCAACAGCTTGAAAACTTAAAATGCTTCACTTTAGTTTTCTTTCAACATTTCAATGTCAAAATCCCATCCGGAAATTTCTTTTCAAAATCTGACTCTGTTTAAAGTTTCAAACGCGCTTTTGTTAAACTTGCATTATTTACAGAGTACCAGCAAAATAAGAATAGAAGTCCTTTACACTGTCCAAACAATATTTTTAAGTGAAAACCATCAGTGTTCCGCAGCAACAACAGTCAGCTATCGGTAGAGCTGCTGTTTTTTTATAATTTTTGCAAAAGTGTTGCAAAATAAATCCTTTGTTTTCGTGCTGAAATGTTTTCATAAATTCAACACAGACTGAAAAGAAAATTTGAAAAATCAATGCGAACAAAAGCATAGGAAATTTACATAAAAAGTATCAGTAAAAAAGAAGAAAACAAAAAACTTATCAAATAATATGCAAATTGTGAAGTTGAAATTGTATATAATAGCGGAATGGGTAAAAAGTGTTGTTTTGATCAGATAGACGAAAATACATTTGCATTCAAATCCATTGTGCAAACAACTGGTGGCGATTTGGAGTTTTCCCTATTTCATTTGCAATACTGAATTTAATATAGCTGGAGTGATGAAAACTTTAAGGAGAAATACATACATACATACATACAATAGTAAATACAAGGAAATAACCAGCGAAATCGTTCATAAAGAGTCAATGTTGTTTTCAATTGCAGTAAAGTGGTTAAGACAACGAGCTTATGATATTACCTTCAAGAGATTTTATGGTAAAAAGTAAAAATTTTTTCGTACCGAAATATGAATAGCTTTGTTCTTTCTCTGAAAAAATTTATACCTATTGTAAGGTTCATTGCAACGATCCAATATTTGTGATCTAATTCGAATACACACTGTTTGGAAGAATAGATTCTTCCCTTAAAAATCAGTCTGGCCTTAGATTGCATTGAGTGAAAAAGTTTTCAATCAATAATTCAATAAATCAATTAGTAAAAAAATAGAAATGAAAAATAAGAGCCAAGACGAAAATAACAATAATCAAAATCATAATTTTTTCACTTTCACATTTATTTTTAATAAGCCTTTTATTTGATTTGAAGTTTCTAGCTTAATAGCTAAGAAGGCTAGTAGCAAAACTCTATTTTTATTCTTATCAACCATCGACTTACAGTAAATCAACTTTGGAGCTCTGTGCTGTGCTTCTTACAATTGAGCAGCCTGTAAAAATATGTGACTGTTCTGAAAACACTGTGGTATTACCATACTATTGAATACATTCATTTTTGGATTCGCTCTCATAGGGACCAGCTCTTGATGTGGTATGAAATATCTTAAGTTATCGTAAGCATATTGAAAAAATTTCTTTTACTTGGCCAAGAGAGGAGGCGATAGGACAGAGCAAAAGAAAATCGAATATTTCGTTACTATGGAATAAATTTTGCATACAAACCTTAACCTCGTCAAGTAAAACTAGTCTATGAAAAGTAAAGCGGTATGCCAAAATTACAAACAGAAATAAAGGCCAAATGGACCATGAGAAATGAAATGCATTGATATCTGTGTGATAAAAAAAAACGGTTTTTTTCCCTGCGGACTAGTGGTTCTGGACACTAGCTTTTCAGCCCCAAACTGGATGACATGAAAGTCTCTAAGAAAAAAACTCAGTTTTTCGTCAGACTAAGGACCTGGACAACAAACAAAACTGCTAACCCATAGTTTAGATAAAACTTAAAAAGTTGTATTCAACATAATAAGCTCAGGGTGCACGACATTGCCTCCAACGAAATGAGCCCCGACAAAAAGACACTCCATGAAATAATGACCAAAAAATATGAAGTATGACTCAAGGGTATATCAATGAAATAATTCCCAAATAATTTAATGAAACAACAGCCAATAGCATATTTTTCTGTAATTCGAAGTAGTTCAGAGGTTTCGTAAGTTAGCCATCAACATTTCCTAAGCAAGTTTCTCCTAAAAACTCATGTAAGATATTGCTTATCATTTTATTAGAAGTTGTTTTTATTTGTGAAATAGTTATAGACACACCAGAGGTCAACTGTTATTATAGATTATTTTTTATATTCTCTTCTAAGTAATCTGACATAATGATGAACTTTTAACTTTCTTCAAACAAATAAGATAATCCAAACTCTTAAGTAACTCAAGTAATCAGCAGTGAAAAGTGCTGCAAATCAGGAGAATTAAAAAAAAAACTTATTAAAAAGAGACTTATAAGTTGTCAAATCGGAGCACCTTAATAAAATGCAGGACAATGGACCTCAAAATGCTGCCAGGAAAATGTATGTTAATTTCCATTACATACTTGCAGGAGCAATTTTTTTATGAAATTTCAAATCAGTAACTTGCTCATATTTCAAGAACACCCGAGAGCTTGTTACATGAAGATGCTACACAAATACTTCAGAATCAAATTAAATTAAAATTTAATGATTTTTTTCAGTTAATTTAATGATACAATGTTTGCAGAGCAAATGGCATTAAGAAGTATTTCACATGAAATGGAAAAGTTATCTTCATTAACTTGTAGTTTTTTGCTTTTACTCAGTTAGAAGTAGGGTACGTTTTAATCTACTACATTTCATTCCAGGACTTTTTTCATTCTCTAGATCTGTACTATGCACTAATGATTGTTTTGCTTTGAACATGAATAGTAAAAAGAAGCCAAAGGAAAGAACGATTTTAACGTTAGCTAACAAACTGTTCTGATGAAGCTGTATCAGCAGCAGTAACAGCAGCACTAAAATCCCTGTTGTTGTAAATTTACAATGGCATCATGGGAGCACACAATACGAGTTGTACACAACGACGTCTTATATGCAGTTGATTAAGCAACGAAATACTAAATCTTGCATGCATGCATTCGATTTGGGCAATGGCAACGAATTGGGCTTAACTACACGGTGAAAAATTATAACAGTGAAATTTAAGCAAAATGGTTATGGCAAGCCACTCCATCTGATGTCATTGTTAGACAAGCCTTAATTTTCTCAGAGGTTGTGTTCATTGCATTGGATTATAATCAATACTCCATCCTAAAAATGTTCGTACAATCATTCCAAATTTTCTATATTGCCTGTAGCAATAATATAATGGTCATCAATTAGATTTTGATGTCTGATAGACATTAAAAATATTTCTCTAATGACGTTTTTGCTCAAAATGTCTTTAAGCTCATGATTTCGTATGACTAATATTTTTTGAATAACTTTGCATTGTAATTTATCAAAACAAAAAACTGAAAATGAACTAAAATAAACTAACGATTTTTTCTTCCACTTTTCACGTTTTTAACTGGGCGATTCATATACAAGCTGACAAGAAGTTTTGAACTTCCTATTTTAGAGTCTTGGCAAAGAAGTGGAATCAAATAATTTTGTTTATATAAATTAATAAATTTACTAAAGCTACAATAACTATAGCTAACTATAACTGTAGCTAGCTGGACCCTTTTTTTTTTAACAGGAGTTGCGATTTGGATAATATGAGTTAAGTTTTTGGCCACAAAAAATTTTGATAGCTACTTCATTCAGTTTATTGATTTCTTATTTATTTAAAAAATTTTTAAAACATAAGTTTTGCTTGCAACCTTAAGTTTTTTCCAACAGTGTATTAAGTTAAAGTAATATCAAATTCTGCCATATCCTGATGCGCTCACTCGCCAACTACCATTTCCTTGCTCTACTCCTACAATACTTGAGCTTAGCATTAATATCAAATGAAGCAGCAACGTAATGCAACTCTTGCTGTGTGCATATGCAATCGAAAGCACAACAGCGCCGTAACATAGCAATGGGAGCAGCAAACAGTGCGCTTTTTGAAATTCCTTTGTGTGTGCAAAATCTGCACTTGGTATAAAACACACACACATAGCTAAAACAAAGCAATAACAGTGATATGAGTAGAGCACTAAGAAGAGCAATAAAAAGCAATTGGAAATATAAAATTGTACATTTCTAAAATCAATAGCATAGAAATTGCCACTGGAGTAGCGACAAAATGTGATTGAAGAATCTTAAAAGCTTTAGAAAGTATAAAAATTAAAAAATTGCTAACAATATGATACTAAAAATGGCAATTGGACTAATTGAAGCGCTAGCAGCTTTTAGCAGTATAATCAATAAATTAAGATAAAAGGTTATTTAGCAGCATTCCTTGTAAAGTTGTGTGAAAAGTATTACGCTGTAATTTTCAACATGAAAAATACTTTTAAAAATAAAGAAAGTTTTATTTTCTTTTTAAAGTGCTTATCTATGTATTAAAGCTTTACAAGAGCATCTATATCTCTTCGCAACCAGTCACTAAAATTAGAAATAGCGTTTTCATATAGTTGTGAACTTTAATGGCTGCAATATTTGTCATGAAAATTGCATCGATGGAGTGCTACATAGTTTTTTATGGTTATTGCCAAAATTTTCAATGATATCTTGTCATTTGAAGTCTCACAAAGCCAAGTTGAAAGATTTTTATTTCTTTCTATTATTTTAAGCAATTTACTGACAGCAACAATAGATTTTGCATAAATTAATAGAGTTGGGACAGGGTTTTTAAATAAAAATTTAAATTTAGTGAAACAAAGCTGTTAGTTAAATCGCAATGATTACTTTAATATCTATTTGGGATAGTTAAAAAGATCGTTTATTGTTTACTAAACCCTCAGCGGCCAATTACTTAATTTTGAATTTTCATAGCTACTTAATAATGAGTCCGAAAAATAATAAAATTTGCTATTAGAAATACATCGCATCAGATGCTTAATGCTTATATTATTTAAACATGACGTGTGAGTGGTGTGTAGTTATTTGAACCTTCATGAAAATAAAGTTCATCCAACCATATTAATTGAATTCAGTAGCACAATTTTATGTAAATATTTATATTTAAATTTTTTTTTGTAATTCAATATTGGAACTTAATAGTAGTAGCTTAACGTTGGCTTAGATTTCATGCAGAATTGACTTATGAATTTTATATGCAAAACTGTTGATTTATTTGGACATAGCAAGAAAAATTTAGTTATTTTAAAAGTGCCATATTTTCATTTAAGGCGTAAACACTGTTATCATCAGCGGCCAAAGTTTAAAATTGAAATTTTTCTAGTTTTCAAGTTGAAAAACTGTATGACATCAAGTTTTCCTAAAAGTATAACATCGATTGTAACAATGCAGACTTAAGCTTCTCTTGCACAAACTTCGCTTATAAAACGACATTTAAATAAACTGCAACTTTTTATTATTCACACAAAATTCCAAAAATTTTTCACCAAAATATTCAATATTCCATACAATTTAAATTAAAAAACTTATTGAAATTCTCAGGAAAATCAATGAACCAATTGACTGTAATTTGTTACAAATTTGTGAAAAACTGAATACGAAGCATTAAACTTAAACGTGAGCACGCACCATATAACTGCTAGTTGCTCGTTAACTTTAACATGAACAGCAGCAGTGGTAGCAGTAGCAACAGCACATATTGTTGTTGCTATTGTTATTTGTCTGGCAAACAATTTAATTTAAAGTTAGCACCTGTGACAAAGATTTTGCAGCAAAGGAACGTAACAAAAGCACTCTGAATATGCTAGAGTTTATATGACCAAAAAGGGAGGAAAGGGCAAAATGCAGGTGGCGCATTCACTGCTGACACATATTTTCGCTATTCAGGTAATTGAATAGAATGAAGAAAGGAGGGTGTTGTTTTCAAATCGTGTGAAAACAATAATAAACTTTAACTTTTGTTTGGGTGTCAAAGCAATAATTGCGCACACAAAGTAGCAAAAGTATGGCAGCAGCATGATACCTGGTAGCTGGCAATCAGCATTGGAAATTGTAAGAGTAATAGAAAAGAAAGTGTGCCATATAACAGCAGCAAAATAAAAAAAATAAAAATATAGAAAGCGAACGAAAATTGCTAGTTGTAACTGGCGTAAAGCCAAATCCGTAAAGGAGTCATAAATTCTCAGATATATTAGTTGTTTTTTCTTATAACTTTGACTTAAATTTTTAATTCTCTATTTTAGTTTGATGGCTTTCTTGAGAGAATTTTATAATTTCTTGGTTATTTGTTCAGAGGCAGTAGCAGAAGTCAAAAAAACAAAAATTAAGTTCTAGCATAAAATTTGAGACTACTTTTGGATCCCTGAATTCAAAAACGATCTCCAGTTCACTTTATCAGCTTCTTTTTTTTTTGAACTAAAATAACAGATGTTTAAAATTATGAGACTTCAAGAAAAATGGAAGAATCCTCTCAAGTAGTATCTAGTAGTGATATGTATATTATATCCCTATTTATGCAAATGCTGCAGACCATGATTTAGAATAACGTGATTATGAATCAATAAGTGAAGCAGATAGGTCATTATATATGAAGTAGGTCTGGACAGAGATAAGTTAGAATATTGTCGCAATCTAGATCATGATAGTACAAGTAATGGAGACGGTCTGGACAGATAAAGAATAGAATAAAGTAGCGTTAAATGAAAGATGAAGTGAAATGTTATAGGTTGTACAGGATATATATTCGCAGTACACTAAAAGTCCAAGCGCAATTAATGTAACAGTTTTTTTGCTAGAAGTTGAGATTAACAGCGTAAAACAAGTGATGAACTTAATGAAAATTAAAGCAGCAAACGCTTAAATTACACAAAAGTAATGCGAGGTCAAGCTGAAGGCATCCATTCATAATAAAATCGTGTTTTTAGTTACCGAAGTCTGGAAACTGTTCCAGTAATAAATCAAAATAATTCGGAGACATTGTGGTGCCTTGCAACGTACATATGTAAGTATGGCAGTGACTAATGGGCTGGAGCAGAACAGCTGTGTCCGTAAATGTGGTGAAATTTTATAGGAATATAATGCGGATCATGACCTTTGCTATTCCTAAAAATTGCTAAAATCATATGGAAGCATTCGCTGTTCGAAAGTAAAGCGTAAGCCGATGAGAGCTTAAAAAAAACAGTCAATGAAGCTGCAGCGATAACACTCACGAGAGAGATGATTGTCTTACTATATCATACCGTTCAACTTTAAAATCTCTTGGAAAATGCTACAAGTACATGACACCTTAAACGTTGATGACAGGGCGGGCGATGGTAAAGAGGTGTAGTAGCTAACCTAAAACCAGTTAGTCCAGGGAGGCGTAAGCTGATTCTCATTTCTGAGTCCAACTATTGAAGGAATAACACTTATGATTTTGAAAAAAATTATAATAAACTATGGACAAGAACAAAATTGAAATTGGCCAAGAACTGTTTGAGCTTAAAAGTTTGTTTTTTAATATAAATAAATTAAAAAAAAAAATTAGAAATCAATTGATTCATTTGTTATCCATTGCACGGTGGTCTTTAAAAAATTTTAATTTTTCGTATGTATATATATATGTATATATATACACATGTATATATATACATATATATGTGTACATAATATGTAAATAAACACCGAGACATACTCAAAAAATCGTTAAAAAAATTAAAATGTCGAAAAAAAAAACGGCTGGACATTCGATTTCGCGGTTCACGGATTTTGACACTAGAAAGGTCCCCCAACATTATCCCTGAAAAAAATCGCGGGTGGTATTTCGAAAAATTAAAATTTTTTAAAGACCACCGTGATTGTAATGTTTGATGATTAAAGAAAAAGCATTGAACAATTTGTAAATATTTAAGGGAATATTGGTCTTTGCTAAATGACTTAAAAAGTTCAATGCAACATACTTTATCATAAAAAAAATGATTTTAGTGGTTTTCTTCTAAATCCGGAAAAATATAAGTATCAGTTATTGATATTTGCTTAACCCACGAATTATGAAAGTACGAAACTGATATGAGACTATAATTTACCTAATATATAAATTTTATTTAAAAATAATCGAAAAAGGTCATTTCATATGTTAAAAACCGCTTATAACTGACGAAAAATTGGTCACATTTAAGGTTTTTACTTAAGTCTGTTTGCAGTGCAGGACTATTTGGTAAAAATAGGACATTTTAATTATCACATGCAGCATTTTGAAACGATTCACTTTCATTCACACTATTAATTTCTAAATTTATTAGCTAAAAAAAACTTCGCTGAATATTCTCATCAAAATAATCGTTGTTCATTGTCATCACTCTACACTTACCTGATATGAACGTGATCTCGCTAAGCATAATCCAGCGCAGCGCAAAGTACAAATGGATTTGCAAATAGCGTCCCAGGCGATGATGTAATTTAATTGTGACATCGCGCGCGTGATCCAAGATAGTGTCAGGCATATAAGAGAACTGCACTGGCTCACCGGTAAAATGACGTCCACCAATGCTGAAGAAAACTTTGGCGTGCACGAACACCTGTGCAACGAAAAAAGAAAAAAATAACAACAACATCAGCGCAATAGTACAATAACATTAAAGAAAAAAAAAAAAAAGATAAGACAATGTAGCAGCAGAGCAGCACAGCATTAACAGAATGACTGAGTGGCATAGTAATGACAAAAAAAAGAACACAAAATCAATTTCTATGATGTAGCTGGCGTTTTATTTTGGACGCGATGGGTTGGTAAGTCATGACTTGGCTTACGGCTATAGTAAATACGGAAGCCCGTTTAAATGTTATTATTATTTTTGCTGTTATTGTTCTATGCAGCCATAAATTTTGAGTTACGGAAATGCTTAGAGTGTAAGAAGTGTGAAGTTATGGGTGGGGAGTCTTAAAGCAAGATTAGAACTTTTCAGTTATAATATGTACACAAATACAATAAATATTCGGTTTCATCATAAAGTAATGTTTTCTTTTTTATTTTTAGTTGAAATGTTTTTTTGTGCTTGATCATGTAAATAGCAAGCGAAAAGTAGTCTTTTATGCTATATTTTTATCATTGAATTTTAATAGAAAAAAAAGTAATCGGTTTTTTAACGAAAATTTTTATGAAAATTTTTCAAGAAACGTCTAAGAATATTGTTGAGAACGTTAAAGACTCTATTTAAGTGAAAATAACGAGTTTTTACGACCGGCTACTTTCATTAAAAGTTACATATAAATACACTTCTTGAAATTTAGAGTTTACTATTTAAAAACTATTCGTCATACAAAACTTTTTCTTTACTTATGTAAAAAAGCTTTCTTCGTGTTTGAAATGTTATGGGGTACCCCAAAAATAAGTTACGCTTTATTTATTTGCTAATAATGAAAAAGTAATTACTGTGGTTGGATTACTTTGTTTTTTTCTAAATAGTTTTACACTAAAAAACTCTTAATGTTGCTAGAAAATCATGAAATATCCTGAAAATGAAGAAGTACTTAAGTATTCTAAGTAACCAAATAGTCTCATTAAAATTTTTTATAAACTGATGGTACCTACTATTCTGTTTGATAATTATGAAATTGAAAATATCTTTCAACTGTAGATAAAGTAACGAAAACTTAAAACCGGAAATTTTTTTGATAAAAAGCATTTTACCAAGACAAAACACTGTTCAAAAGTATAAAATATGCTTGAAATGATGGAGAACCGAGTTTTATTGACTAAAAACTGGTTAGAACGATGAATCCAAACGGCTGTTAGGTAAGTGTGAACAATGCGTTTAATAAGGACGAAGTAACTATTATAATAGAGCCCATGAGTTATGTAAATACTTAATTATAAAAAGTAACTAGTTACATAACCAGTTAGTGGTTCCAATTTTCTTACTTTTTGGTAGATTATAAAAACAAATTATATTGCTATACTATTTACATGCAACTTAAAAAATATCACTAAAACTTTCTTGAAAAAAGGTAGTAATAGAAGAAACTCGTTATATAACCAGTTACTATTATATTAAGATGTTTTTACTTTTAAAAATCAAATTTTGAAAAGTTAAAGCTAATTTTTACTAAGAGAGAAGTCAAAATTGTCTATTGAAGCCGTGAACGATTGAAATTTATTAGAACTGGTTACTTCAATACAAAGATATTTGAAAACAAAAATTGTGCCAAACTTTATTTAAAAAGTAACTAATGAACCTTTCACAAATGTAAAGCTTTTTCAAATAACAATTTTTTTTAATACCTGACAATAAGTGAAATTTAAATTTGTGGCAAAAGCACTGCAATTTTAAGTAACCACATTATTAACATTCGTTACATTATTCACATAAAACGCGCTCTGTTAAAAATTCAGCTTAAATTTCACACTTCATTAACGGCGTAAAATTCGTTACTTAATGCTATGCACGTACCAAAACAGCCAACCGAGCAAACCGAACGACAACAGCAGACACCAAATGCGCCAAATGACTACAAAGAGTAGCCAACACAGTCGCATGCTAAAGCACTGACGGATGCAGGAACAAACAATGGACTACGATGACGACGATGAACGACCATTCAAATGTCTAATTACGTCAAAATTATGTGGTAATTGCAGGCGAGTTGAGTTTTGTTTTCGGTTCCTCTTTTTTTTTCATTTAATTTTTAAGACTTGACCGCATTGCATACAGTTTTTGCAGAAAAACTTGTAATTTCGCTTAAAAGAGGCGAAGAATTAAAATTGTAAAGCGGTTTCTTTTTATGATAACTCATCATTATATTGGTTACAGTTTATCTCGCTGAGTGAGGATATTAAAATTTGTGATTTAAACAGCGAGTGTCACTGTTTAGTGCTTAAATTTTAATGAAGTTTTTAATGTTGTGAGAGGCACAAAATTTATTTTAATTAAAATCTAATTGCTTCACTTGCAAGTTACAATCGAATTTGAGAAAGCGATATATTAATGAACACCTGCTTGTCGTAAACTTTTTTAATATAATTTTTTATTTTTGAAATAAAGCTGCAGAAAATTGTTTAGTATTTTAATTCCCCAATATGAACTTTAGACCTATATTACTTCCATTGAAACAAAAAAAAATAAAAGTTGAAAAGAACTTCCTTACGTGGGTTACACATGAAAGATTGTTCAGATGATTTAGGGAAATTGAAGTTGATTGAAATTTAGTTTTAGAATTTGTTTCGTTCGTTCCAATAAATGCTATTAATTACCAGAACTTTACTGCTTTGAGAATCTCCTGAACTCGACTTTCTACCCAAGTTCGATACTCGAGAAAATAAAACTAACTTAAAGTTCATAGCGCAACCAGAAATATAAATAAAGATCAATTCAAGCATTTTGTATACCAAAATTTTTTAAACATAACTTAAAAATTAAATAAAATCCAGAGTTGTGGAAAGGGCGGTAACATCTCTAAAACTAAAACTACTCTATTTGTAAGCTATTTAACTTATCATTGATATATTTGAAGAAATTGGTTTAGTTTAAAATCAGAGAAAAATTATTATCGTAATGGTCGTTCAAGTGAAAATATTGCAGCTGTTAGCACAAGTAATACTAAAGAGTTAAGGAAATTATTTCGTAGGCGATCGCAGCAATTCATCCTAAACCAACAACTTTGGTTCAGTATTTTACACAAATATCTACGTATGAAGACTTACAAAATACAGTTTACGCAAGAATGAAAGCCAACGTTGGCAAATCCATAGACTTGGGCCATAGAAAAACAAGAAGAAAATAAGAATTTATTCAAGGAAATAATCTTCATTGATAAAGCTTGTTTTAAAACTGGCGGCTATGTCAACAAACAGAACGATCACATTTGAACTGAAGAAAATCCTCGAAAGTTGTTTCAAAAGCCAATATAACCAAAAAAGTTGCTGACTGTTGCGGATTTTGGTTTGGCGTAATTGGTTCATATTTTTTCGAAATTAAAAACGGCAAATCAAATACTGTGAATGAAGCTCGACACTGAGGGATGATTAGAAGCTTTTTGTGGAGTGAATTATAAGATATTAAGTACAGAATATGTGGTTTCAACAGGACGGTGCAACATGCCACACAGCAACAGAATAAATCGATGTTTTAAAAGAGAAGTTTAATAATCCAATAATTTTTCATTAAAGAAACATGAATTGGCCACCTAATTAGGTTTTTCGAAGAGTAAAGTTAATGTTGATTATCTGCTAAACATCTCAAAGACAACATCATTAAGCAAATATCACTGTGCGACGAAGTTATTCAAAGGTAACTATATGTTATATTCTGTTGAAAGGGCTACGAACATCAGGTTGGTTGATGTCAATGCAACATTTATACATCAAAAAACGCTTATGCAGAAAATATTTCAATTAACTAGGAATACAAATTTGCTTTCCTTGGACGAGCTTTTGGTGCTTTGAACTCGCTAAGTCGTAGATTATTTATTTCCCAACAAAAATACACACAATGCTCTAAAGATTTTAAACGGTAGTGTACTTGCAAAGAGTTTTTTTTTTTTATAAAAAGAAAACTGTGCGAGCGTTAGCACTTCTATGCCCAATGTAAACAGTAGAATAGTAAAATTATTAAACCGTCAAAAACTGCTTGAAACTGTCAATTTGAAGTGCTTGTAACTCATAGAATTTACGATACACCATCAATAAACTCAAAAGGAAAAAAACAATTTTTTTATACAATATATTGGTTTACAAGTACATACTCGTATAACCAAAAATTGTTAATGTTATCAGTATAAAAAAAAAATTATATTAAAAAAAACCCTCAACATAATTTCCAAAGATAAACAAAACCATTTATAGCCAATACAACAAAACATTATTTAGGGCATTGCACTACGACGACGACGACGCCGCCGATACGGCAAAGGTAGATATCCTAAAATACAACATGCAAGTACGAGAAAAATATTGGGTACTTGTACCTAATAAACTTTGTTTACATTGCGAGTAAACAATTTGATTACATTTTTATTACGAGTACTGAAGATCTCAAGATTTCCCTGGGAGGTTTATTTTTTTTTGCTTTTTCAATACTTTTATGGTTCGATTTTCATTTTATTATTTTGTGTTGTTTATCAAAAGCAATGAACTGCTTTTGGCGTTGAGTAGATTTTTTTTTAGTTTTTTATACGACTTTTTTTCATTTTTGACTACTCTACTAAGGCACCTGAGTGTACTATACCTATGAGTACAATTGTACGTGGTACCATATCAAAAATTTTTTGTTTTGTTTGCCGCCAGTGTGTCTGGCATAAACGATGAAGGTATTGAAAACCCATCAATGCTTGTTAACTCATTGCATTGAATTGCATTCAGTGTTTGTTTTTGTTGTGTTAGAAAAGTAAAAACAAAAATTCAATATGTTGTTGTTATTGTAATGCCTTACATGCAAACCCTATAACCGAAATGCATTAATATGATATCTTTTGTTTTTGGTAAAAATATTTCAATTTTCAGTTAAGCGTATACCCTACTTAGAATTCATTAAATTACGTGTTTTTTACTCAAAGTTTTGTTGAATGATGTAGTTTTTTCTAAAGAAAAACAATTTAGCTTCATGTGGATACATGATCACCTTTGTTGATCTGAGCTACTGCTAAGACCATAAGTAAAAAGTTGTTAGTACATAAAATGCTTGGAATATGTTGGTATTTCTAGAGCTTTATCTTCTATATACACTGTAGACTGGAAAGCACTTTTAAGTGCAATTGAGATGTTAACCAAAGCGGAGTTCCTTTTATTCTCTGAAAAAACAAAGATGAGTTCTCGTTGGAACTCATCTTTGTTTTAAGCTTAACTCAAAATCTTATTCACCCCATAACAGGTTACAAACTGAAAACAATTTATATAATTGAACCCAGCATCTTCTGCATGAATAGAGCCTCACGTGGTCTACAACCGGTTCAGGAATTTCAAACATTGCGCATATAAAAAAAACAAAACGATAAAAATATATGTACCAGTGAAGCTGTAAAGAGCTAAAACTGGCTCATTTTTCCTATTTTGCCCATCAATGGTATAAATTCTATCATTTCTCATAAGTTTTCAAAAATTTTAGAGCAACAATGTTTGGATTTATGGTCTGTGTAAAAGGTAGTCCCAAATGAGTTTTCTTTGTTTAACGTGAATTTCTTCTAGAAGGACAATCGTAAAATATGAAATTTTATTTAAGGATCGTGAAACGATTTTGCCAGAATGTCCGTCGAATACGGATTTTTAACCACAAATATGCACCAGCGCAGCGCAGTCATCGCTATGCAAGAGTTCGTAGCGAAAAATTAGACGAATGTTCGACTTTTCCTGTACCCTACGCTAATATCACCACATCCAAGAAGGTGCTCGAGCTGATTGAAGCATATTGACGAAAGAAGCTGAAGGCTATTCCTCAATCAATTGTTGTCAAATACATCGGGAACAGGATTAATTGCTGGCATAGTTGTATTACAAATGGCAGGGAATACTTTGAAAGCAACAAAATAAATTTTGATGAATAATTAATTTTGTTTTATTTAACTAAACGATTTCAGATAGTTTTACACAGAATGTGAAAATGAAATATCGCGTGACCCATTTAAATCTCCCAGACCAGTATCTCGAGAACAGCGTAGGATAAGTGATAAATGTTTTATACAAAAGCGATAAGATTTCTAGAGGGTTGGATTATAGTGATCTTGGATTATAGAGATCTTGAAACCAATATTCTCTTAAATTATCAATTTTCAGAAAAATAGAAAAGAGAACGTCATAAGGTTTTTTTAGAAACTTATGGTCTGATGTCATACCACTATCCTAACTCCACTTTATGCCTTATTATTTGAAATTTGCTTCAAAACCATATCCACTTCTTTACTTCTTCCAACTTTTGTATGATGTGAATATGATTTAAAGTTACGCAAACGGACGGCTTATGCCGTGCGGGAGTGGCCATTTTTAAGGCGTCCATTTATCGGACGTCATTTTATTTTAAATTTCGATGTTTCAATATCATAACTAAATTTGAATACCAACAGTTAATGTAAATCTTCTTCTTTACATTTAAATTTTCTATTTCACATTTAAATTTTAATCTTCATTTCAATTACCCTATTTTTGTGCTATTTTAATTTAAAGGTACGTAGAGCTATTAATTTTTCTATAAAAAGATACCTACACAGGAGTTCTGATGAAAAGAAAAAAAAAGTATATACGCTTGAAAATCCTATTTGAAATCCTTTAAATCGTAAAGTAATTTAAAAAAATTTGTAAGGTTCATGCCCTTAAATTCAATTCAATTTTATTTGTCTGCCAGTTGAAATCTAATTGAATTGCTCATAAATTTAACGTGAAGTGTTTATTCTTTGATGTCGAAAAAAATGTATGTGTACAGTAAAAGCACCTATGCTAACTGCACAATATTGTCAGCAGGGGTAAAACGACCAGGTAGTTATATTTTGTTGAGTACCACAAGTGGTGCTCATATGAATGGCGCACATTTTTAGATACCTTTAATAATCGGCTTTTAAAAACGCATATAAAATTTGAATTATATTGAAATGAAATTCATAGGTACTGAGTGATAGTCCTTGAAACTTTTATTAAATAGACATTTATTAGGTTTTCCTGTACGAGTATTCAAAATGGCAAATTGTTCATATTTTTGTGAGTCAAAATGAGCGTTTTAAAGTTTAATTTTTCACATGAAATTTTATTTGCTTGAAATACATCTGCGTTATATTACAATTATATGTTGCTTGTGAACAATTTCATGAAATAGGGTTAAAGAATATAGAAATTAATTTTTTTTAAAGACAAAAAAATATAGTTATTGCTATACTCTGAGCAAAATTATTTTTGACAGCGCTTTTTCAATTTATGTACATTAAAGTGATATAAAATGATATGGAATAACAAAAAAACGATTTTTTATTTAACCGAATCTATTTTTTGTGTACAACATTTTGTTCTTCAAGTGATCGCATTTACTAACAATGAATAAAGCTTTATTTAGATTATACAAATGAAACTTAAAAAATGTAATTTATCTCAAAGAACTTAATTTCTGCCTGGGAAAATATACAATTCAACGTGAATGAAATTTTTTTTTTAAGCATGTAGTGATTACGATCCATAAACTTCTAACTTCAGAAATTAAGAGAACATCTATAAAATGAGTGCCAATGTGCGCAAAACTTATGTATTTTAATTTTTCAATTCCCGAATTGAAAAAAATTCAGGAAGAAAATAATTTGTTCAAGCCATTGTAAAAATTTTTTCCCTGACTATCACCAAATTGCTACAATTTACATTCAAATTGGAGAAATTTACGCAGGATCAATGTTACGATGGTAAATGGGACGAAATTTCAGAAAGATGGTTTGGTATTGAACAATTACACTAAATCCCTTATATCGAGCGCATCGAAGTCTCTAAAATCCAATGGTCATATTTTGGCATTGAAGTAAATTTCATTGATGAAATTGTGACAAGTTCGTATTCCTTGTAATGTAATGATAATTTAAGTAAGAATTGTAATAGTTTTTTGTTGTTCAGAGTTTTTAGTGTAAGGTTTTTTTTTCTGGAACTCCTTTTAACTTAAGCATTCATCTGGGATGCAATCCCATACAAGAAAAATTAATATAATATCAGCCTTGTGTCTATTGATACCAATTTTAGGTATGTTCTGCACATATCTGAAATTGTAAGTTTTCTATGTCAGATTTTCTTTGGAAATCCAATTTTTTCGAGAAAACAAATGAACGAGCTTCTTAAAGTTTTCATAAATTTACAACATTGAAGCTCCTCCTCTATAAGAACTAAAAATCTTCAACTAAAATAGTTGTAGTTGCTTTTAAGACCTATGTTACAGAAAGTCATATGAACCTTTATAAATGGATACGCAGCGATCACTCTAACATACATAATTAATAAAACGATTTTTTACCAACCTGCACATCCTTGGAGAACATATTATTTGTGTGTAGAACAACTGAGCTGAAATTTCTCACCGAATCGAATTCAAATGTTATTTCTACGGGCTTTCCCAGTAAGGTGGGTGTATCATTGCGCCAACCAACCCATTCATAACCTGTAAAAAATAAAAACCATTTATGAATTTATGTATGCGTTTGTAAAAAATATTTTTGTGTTAGTTCTTATTTGATAAGCTTATAAGGATCTATGCGCAACGGCAGTCTAATAACATTGTGCGCAACATTTTTCTTTACTATATATTGAGTGAAATATAACCAGAATAGTAAAATTAAACAAAATATAATTAATTATTACCAACATTTATTTTATCGCCTTCCAAGCAGGCCCCATCGCTTGCAATAAAACTAGGCCAGCGCTTGATTGAGTCTTTTACACATTTTTTAGGCTGATTGAGAAATGGTTTACAGTTCTTTCAACGAATTTGCTTTTCTAGCTGCAATCGACTCAAAAAATCTTCTTCAAGGTGGTACTTTTAGCATGGGGAACAGAAAAAATTCAAACGGAGCCAGTACATGGTACTTGGTTAAAAAACTTGGCTAAAGACTCTTGTATAATGATGGTTTTGGACGTTAGTGCAAAATTCATAAATTGTGCTTCCATAAATCTGACAGTTTACGACGATCACTTTGATGCAGGCGCTTCGTGAAGCCTAAATAATAATCCTTATTTACCGTGCGTAATTCTGGAAGACAGCTAGGGTCCCTGTCACCGTAATCGAAGAAAATTCACTTCCGAATACTTTTTGCAAAAAATAGCATATCAATCAGAATAATTTTAATTTTTTCAGGCTCCCTAAGGAATTTTAAATTTTAAATAAAACATAAATTATAAAAACTCGCACTTCAAATAGTTTTAAATTTCCAAATTTTGCCATTTTTGAAAGCAAAAGACTCCTTTATAGCCTTTTCAATTTTATCTGGCTGCCATTCAGTTGCTATTTTTTCTACTACTTGACTATCAATATGTCAGGATATGTCTGTCTATCTGTGTTTCATGTCACAATAATAACAACCAAACTAACGAATTTATTACAATTACTCGGATTGCATTACCAACATTATGAACGGTTCATATAACTAACTGGCTAACTGACATTTTCAACTCTACAGCAAAGACAGCTCAAAATAAAAATAAAAGTTTTTCCCGCATTCTATTTGTGAATTATTGAAAGCAAGCTTTCAAGCAGTTGAAAGGCGCACACACTGATTGACGCAATGAACAACTTCATAAATTTTGCTAATAATAACATTTTTCCATTAACTTATCGTCAATGCTGCCACACGCACGCTCTGGCAGCCGTGTAGTAACCAAGCAAATAACGAGCCAACGAATAAAACAACATGCTGCAACACTGACATTACAATGCTTAAATAATTTATAGTAGTTGGCATTACTGTCAATGTTGCTAACTGGATGCAAACATGCATATCAATAATAAGTGGAAAATTTTAAAAGCAAAAATAAATATAAACTAGTAAAGGTGTTATCTTCGGCCAGGCCGAAACTCACATACCCTACACTACATTAAAAGTACTTTTTAAATAAATGTTAAAAAAATGTTGTGGAGGTTGAATAAGTCGAAAATAATGTAAAAAGGTTCAAAAATGTTGGAAAAAACTGAAAATGTCAAAAGAATATGGGAAATGTTGAAAAAAATAGAATAGAAATGAAAAACACGAAATATGTCACGCCCACTCCTACAATTCCGCCCACTTTTGTTTCAATAAATGATATTCGTGATTAACATGATCAATCCAAATTTTAGCACAATAGCTTGTATAGTTTGCGATATGTGCCGTAATTATTCCTAAAATTTAGGGCGGTGACAGACCCACTGGTGCAATCCACTCCGATTTTGATCCAGAAATAGCTTTTTATAAAAATATTTCGATAGTTATGCCACTATGTATGTATGGGAGGTGCCACGCCCACTGTTTCTATTTCGCCAGCTTTTGATTCATATACACCTAAGTCTGTTTTTACACGGTAGATTGGTTCCAGAAGAAGCCGTGTAAAAAAAAACCGTGTAAAAAAAGACATTGATCGTATACAAAAATGGGTGATTTGTTCCTAATCTCTAAAACCTATTAAAATTAGTGAAAAACAAGAATTTTTAAGAACAAGAATTCATGTTTATTTTATTAAATCAAATATATAATGCTTATTTCTCTAATCTAAAATTTCAATC
Organism: Meiosimyza decipiens; assembly: GCA_963680825.1. NCBI lineage: Eukaryota > Metazoa > Arthropoda > Insecta > Diptera > Lauxaniidae > Meiosimyza > Meiosimyza decipiens. The sequence continues at coordinate 20,653,427 of OY804260.1, read as the reverse complement.
TTGGTTTCCAAAGAAATTGCCTTCCGTTTTAGTTTTATATCTGACATTTCCTTTTAGGGATACATAAAATATTTAACAAAATTAAAAACATAAATAACTGAATAAATACAAAATATTTTTTGGCTTACCTTTTATCTTAATGCGTTAAAATTAAATTTAATGGAAAATCAAATTTGCCTGCAAAAAATTTCTTTACCAAACACGTCTTATTGCATTGACAGTTCACAAAATATTAACACGTTTCAATTGCTCTGACCAGTAAATTTTATTGTATGCACATAAAGGGAATTCCCCTAAATTAGTGCTATTCACATTTGCTTTGACCAGTAAAAATTGCTTGTACGCGCTAAAAGGGAATTCACTTAAATCTTTAAGCTAGTGTTCGCAAACTATCGATAGCACTATCGATACTATCGATGGTTTCAGACTTTTTTCTTTCATAAATACTTTTTTGTGATATGAACATACTTCGCAAAAATTAAATTTGACAAAAAAAATTTAAGTACATAAAATTTCAAATCGTGCTAAATGGAATAAAATCGTGTAAAAAAATTAAAAATATTCAATTTTCAAACCGTGTTATATCAAAACCGTGTAAAAAAAGACCGTGTAAAAACAGACTTAGGTGTATACCTATTACCCAGTAAATCACTTACATCAAATTCCAGATCGATTGCTCCAATAGTTTACTTAAAATAGCAATTACAACTTTATGTGAATGAGGGAGGTGCCACGCCCACTGATGCAATCTTGTCAAGTTTCATTTAATTCTGAAGCTTATAGTAACCGACACCTTTATACAAAATTTTATGAAGATTACTCTCATAGTACACTATCTATAGCATTAAAGGCCATATCTCTTCGTCAGACAGCACGCTCGTCTTATGGTTCTTATTAGCAGGGCGGTAACCAAGTAACCCGTAACACTCAGTCGAATTTACTTTGAATATGCGGCACATTGAAGCAAATGATTCTTTCAATAGAATAATAATTACTATATTCAACGCTGAAAGCTGTCTGTTCTAAAAGGTTTCTGCTTGATTTCATAATATTGTTAACGATTCATCGAAAAGTTTTTGATTAATCTCCTTTCCAACAATTTTAATTGGCTTAAGATATAGAACTACCCTGATTTCACTACTCATTTGTGAACTGTGCTTTACTTACCCTTTCCAAAGCCATGTATATCCGTACGAAAGTTATCTTTGCCTCGTTGGCCATCAACTAATTGACCTAAACCTTCTACATAGCGATCATCTTCCTCATGACCATCGTAAGTTTTGTCTGATAAATCAATTTCCATGCCACGTTGTACACCTTTGGGTATGCTATAGGAAATGATGCCCTCTGTAAATGAGAAAAATAAAATATTAAAACTCATTTTACTGTATATATGTTATAGAAAATGAAATAAAAAGTTTCAAATAGGAGTTTACTATTGAAATAAGCACTTGTTTAGATGAGTACGCCAATATTTTTTGAATAGTTCCTTCGAAATAATGAAAATCTATCAATAAAGTTTCAGGTAGCTATGAAAGAAAATATCCTTAAAACAAATTTGTTTGCCAGTTTCTGAAAATTCAGAGCATTTTCTTTTTGAACAGCTTAGAGCTGCAAAAAGCAATCAACATATTTTGCCCCTTTCACAAAAATATCCTCAATAGCTGAGTGCATATAAAGTGAATGAGTTCTTTTTGACAACTTATCAAAACTACGAATTTGTAAGCACTGCCAATTAAGTTTATTTATCTTGCATACATCAAGCTACTTAAAATCTACTTTGATTAATTCTTGAAACTACCAAGAGCTATTCAATCAAACCTATTGAAATGCAAAATGGTAATCGAATACGTAAAAGTCTAGTCAGCTTAATGGCAATCAGCACTTGAAGCATAGGTACTTGTAAGCCAAAATAAGCGCCAACAAATCAACTTAACACAGCAAAGCTCAGTGCCCAACCCAAAACCAAGTCGAGGCAACAAACGAAGCGTAAGCAGCTTTTAGATACAAAGGTTGTTGCATTCAATTGGACTTCAGGCTGCTTAAAGTCTAAATTAAATCTGATTAAAGTGTAACGTACGTTAAGAACAGTACATAAAACCTTCCAAAATATTTTTGTATTTTTAAAATATTTATCAAATTAAAAAGTTTTGTATTGCCGCACTTAAGTCAAATACACAAGAACCGTAAAATCTGTGCCTTAACTTATTTTATTGACTTAACCAACAGATTCACTTAACACGCTTTCATTTTAAACTCCCCTTTTGCCTATAAGCCCACAGGTATTTGCATTTCTTTAAACTGTCAACTCCACTGTCAACCAAAGAGCAGCAGCAGCATTGGTGCAGCCAATCAACAATTCAGCTCTTTACACATTCATTCAATTAATTTACTTTTGATTTGCTGCATTGAACTGCATTCAACATACCATCCACCAACGTCACTATCATGATCTCCATCAGTGGCAACAACAACAACAACATGGCAGCAGATGCAACAAAAACTTGATAAAAAAAATTCTCCACTTCATCGATCGATTTATTTTTGAGTTTTGCAGTAGTTGCCGTCAGCACACAACATTTAATTTCCCTGTACAGGGAATTTTGATGAAATTTTAATTTATTACCCATCTACACTGCAAGTTGGCAACTCTGGGTATTATATACACGTAGTCACATGTGCATGCGTTTGATGTGTGTGCGAAAACTTTTTGATCTGATTGTCAGGTTTACTATAGTGGCTGCGGCAGCGGCGGCGGCGGTAATGGCAACGGCAACAGATTTGCAACAATTTGGCATTGAGGATGTGATGCCATGCTGCAGATGTCGCTCTCTTCAATTTTAGTTTATTTATTTGTTTATTTATTTTGACAGCGGCACGATGCAGCAGTGCGTATGCAAAAAGGGAAATTTGTTTATTTAAATTTTCTTTGTTTTTGTTTTTCGCGTAGGTGCGCGTTAAATGTCAAAAGGGGATTTTTACTTAATACGTGACTGTTTGACCTACATTTGTGTATTTCTTTCTTCGAGGGAAAACTGATAAATAAATGTTTGATCCGTTTCAAAATGGAAATAAGTTATACCATGATAAAGCTACATTTTTGAATTGTGAACATCATTACTGGCGGGTATGCAAGAAAATCTATGCTGAAGTGAATTGGCTGAAATGACATGGCAATAAAGCTGAACTAACTTGCTTTTTTAGAGTGTTGTAGTTTCGATTTGAAATCAAACAGTATTTAATATTATGGCATTCAGCATTTTAATACGATTTTTTTGTGTGTTTTCGCATCTAGTGTACATATGACGTTTTGATAAGAGACTTATTAAATAGAAACTATTTGCGAATTATAAATACCTAATTTCTTTTTTAACCATAGCTTAAGATTTAATTTTAAAAACAAGTTGATCAAAACTGTGTCAATAAATGAATTCTGTACGCTCTTCATAAGAAAAAAATAAAAATACAAAGTATCTCGAAAATATTAAAACTCATATAAGAATTTTCTTTTAAGTTACAGTTTTTTATTCATGAATTCGAGCCAGTACCTTTTTATGATGTACAATATCATTGATTCCAACGGAAATGAAAGCATAAAAATATTTGACATCATCCAATGTGCAACCAGTTGAAGATTGCAACATCAATAAACCTACAAATAAACGATAAATAACTGAATGCATAACCCACTAAACAAATACGATACGGTCAATACAGTCAACAACATTTATGTCAATATGGCAATTTTTATGTGTTTAACCCAGTTAAATCAACATTTGACGAATGTTGGAGTCGGTAGTGTGTGTGTGTGTTTTATGTAGCGGGAGGTCATGTGGACAAAAGGTGAAAGACACCTGCTGGTGGCAAGTTGTAACAAATCATGCATGCAACATGTCATGCTGCAGCAACAAAATGAAACGAATTTTTTTAAACTCCCACTTTAAGTTAGTGCAAAAAAACATAAAAAAACAACTAAAAACAGCATCTTGTTGTTGGCAGTGGGATTGAGCGCTGTGGTTGCTGCTGCTACTGTTACTGTTGCATTTTAATACCAAGCTTTACGTTACACCTTTGCAAACAAGATATTTTTATTAGTAAATTCGTTTTAACATTTTTTAACTATTTTCTGGTAACTAACAAAATTGGCAAACAATCGCTACACATAGAAAATTAAATATTTTTAGATATGAAAATTTGGTAATTGCTAACAAATGGTACAGTTGAAATGGGCAAAGTGAATATTTGATATTGATTGACAATGTTATTGATGCAATCCAATGCAAAAGATAAATGAACTGCTTGATGTTTAAAATTTAATGAACTTAAGTGTGGTACGATGTATAATATTTGGGACCTTTTTTTTATTAAAGAGGCGTGTGATCTACCATTTCTCAGTGAAACTTACATTTTCACATACGTTTTATATATGTACCAAGTCTCTGGCATCTGCGTCAAATAGTTGATGAGATATGATGAACTTTATTTTAATATTGGTAAAGCGTGGCATCGCCCATTTTTTCCAAAACACACTATGCTTAGAACCTTTCACAAACCATGAGGAGCATATTTACAAAATTTTATCCATTCGTTCAAATAGATGCTGAGGCATAAAAAAGTTGGATATTTATCATTTGAGAGGCGTGGGACTGCCCGATTTTTCATTGAAACTTACTTTTTTTCATAATCTTTACATATGTATCAAGTTTCATTCGTCTGTATCAAATAGTTGATGTTATATGATGAATATTATTTTTTCTTATATGGAGAGGCGTAGGGTCGCCTATTTTTCCAAACTAAACTATACTTAAGATCTTAGGAGGCTTAGAAGTTTATAAGCAAATCATTCGCATACAAACACATTGACCTCTTTATATAGATATGATCAACTTTAGAGGACCTAGACCGGCTGCTCCACAATTTTTTCCAAATATTTTAGACGGATATAGAAGGCTTTTGTCTTAATATTTATAATTTTGACAAAACTAAATAAAACTTTTATTCGCCAGTCAAATTTATAAGAACCAGAACTCCCAATTTAGCGAAGGGGAATATATGTTAAGATTTGTTGTTGAAGAGCTAATGCTAACGTCATTATGGGAGTCTGCTAAGGCAGCCCTCTAAGTTTCGTTTGATTCGTACGTGGTAGTCGAAAGGGAAGTAAAGTTATGCTTTGGCTAGTTTAGGTGAGGCATCTGACATATCAAGCCTAACATTCAAAGCTAAGTTTGGCCTTGCTAACTCGCCACCATTTTATTGCAATATTTATTTACTTTATTTTCCAACGCCCCGAAACCCGAACAGCGGTATTCATGAATTTTTGGATAAGCAAATTTGGAATTCTTTTAGATCTCAATTATTTATTATTATAATGGCATTCTGGCTACCAGCAACCACATCACACACTTTTCTCAGTGTACACGACAAATAGGTTAAGTGTGTCCGCACAGTTTTAAATGCAATAAATTAACTTGTGTTGTGCGCAACTAATTGTAGTAGCTATTAAAAAATGCATGTAAAATTTTTAATTAATTTGTTGTTTGGAATTTTCAATTTATTTTCTTATACTAAATAGTTTGTTACCATATGATGAGAGTAGGAAATAAAGTGGTGGTTAATAAAAATAAAATAAAAATTTAAAAGAAAATTATGAAAAGCAGCAAAATTACTTAATTGCTGTAAAATTCACACTAAATTATTAAACGCAATTGAAGCAGTTTTAGAAAAAAAAGGAAATCATTAAGAGTTGCGCGCACACACACGATTCAGCAGACAGCAGTCATATGCAAATAAAGTAAAAACCATAAATACCAAGCATTTCTCTTAAGCTCTTTGCTGTTGCACCCTACGTTTGACCCACATTTGTTGTTTAAATGCATACGCACTTACTATCGTACATACGTATGTGTATGTATGTCTTAACAATAAACAAAGTCAAGCCGCTATGCTATTTGGAATTGGAGCTCATACCGCAATGCTATTCAAAGAGCTCAAATGGAGCTCTTCTTAGTTTTTAAAAAGAAAAAAAAAAACCCTTTATAACATAAACATACTCAGTATTCATTTTGTTATTTTATGTTCATTGTCTATATAATCGGCTTAAAAATAAAATCTGTTGCTCTACATTTCATTGTTTTTGTAAATAATGAAAATAAACTCATTCTGCACACAGATGGTGAAGCAAAGTTTCAGTCATAATAGAAATGATATGTAGTTAAAAAGGTAAATGTAGGCATACCTATAAAGTTAAGCTACTGAAGAATTTTCTAAAGAAACTGTGACATTCTTCAAGTGACTAGAACACTAAAGCGAAAATTAAATAAGTTTTATATAAAAAGTCTCATTACATTATTTTTGTTGTTTTTCAGTAAATAACAAGACTTAAATAAAAAACTGAAACTCTTTATATGCGCAAAATACGACCTCATTTTCAGTTTTCTTTCAACTCATCAGGACTTTGAGATATCGTTGCTAAAAATTCAAAAATGCTGTTTTGAAAAAGCACGCTTATTTCTGCTTAAGGCAACAGCCAGCAGTATATTTTGTCTTTACATACTTTATATTTCGTTCAAGTGATGTCGAGACATCGTACATTAAAATTAAGTTATTTTTGATAAATACTATAATTTGTAGAAAGTATCCAGAACTAAATTTTTTTCGATTACTGCAGGAAGATGCATTCTGAATTCTTCGCAGAAGAGCTAACTGTAAGGCCTTCTTTTGGATGGTTAAAATTAGAAGCTCTGAAGTTTGAGCGCAATAGGATGGAAAACAAAATGAAGTGATCAAAGCGAAATTTAATCTTCTAATTTAAACCTATTTTTTCCAATTTTATACCAAGTGATAAAGAAATATGTACTTCAGATCACTCGAGACGCACTTTTGTTACATACATTTCTACAAAAACTTCATGTAACTCCATGAATAAAGAAGTGCACAAAATCTTTTTAAATGCACAACAATTCCAAACAATAATTAATAGTGCATGCCAGAAAGTTACTTTTTTACGATTCAACCACTCCTAGTTTTTCTCAAAGGAACTTTATCAAAGTACAATAAATAAAACTTAAACATCATATGATGCACATAAAGAAACAATAAAACGAAGAACATCTTTGTTTAATGCAATGCTATCAAATCGAATGCAGTCACAGATGAATTGTTTTAATTTTATCCTCGCACACACGAAACTAGACAATAATATATCTTTTATACTTAAAATTGAAGTTTTACGCACCTTCCCATAGACAACCAGCTACTTCGGCACGCAAGCAAACCGTGCGATCATATTGACTATAGGGATAGATGCGCACTTTTGAAGCGAAAACGATCGGTTGCAGCGTATTCTCCACTTCGCTGTATGTGTTTATGTTACCAGGCAATATCTGCAGAGATAATGAAAAGAAGAAACAAATAAATGTGTTAGTTGTAAGCAAAAGCAAATAGATTCGGAGTTGTTAAAAATGATAGCGAAAAATTTGTGGTTGCGTAGAAGTATCGATACCTGAAAATATTGATGCAATATTTTAAGATTTATGATGCTGAATGTGATTATTAACTAAACAAATGACTACGGCATTCTATAAATACAAATCAATTAAGCTAAAAATATATGATATAATCTGTGTTTTGCGAACAATGTTTGATATTAAGTGTTTACGTACCATTTTCACTGTTCAATATTTTACGATCAATGTTCAGTGAACGATGTTTAATATCAATAGTTTACTGTACAACGTGCAATGTTTAATGTTCAGTATACAATAAACAATGTTTTATTTTCAATGACCAATATTCGTTGTTCAATGTTCATTCGGTAGTCGTCATTGTATCGGCCTAATCACAGCATCCCTACAGAAAACTAAACAACTGCGGGTTAACATAAACTGGGCTGCCATAGGGCTATGCGATTTTATAAAAGGAATAGTAGAAAGGTAAGAAGCAGAGAGCCACGGCGTAACATATAAATAAAATTAATGTCTCGAAATTGAATTGCGATGGCGTGCGAGCAAAAATTGCGCTCATAAATCTATGCACCACAAAAAAAGGAGGCAACAACCAAACAACAAAATGAATAAATACGCTATACGATAATAGTAAAGGACGACGAGGCAACGTGTTAAGTGCGATTTAGTGGGAGTAAGAAGGAGGTGCGTGATAGCGTGTCTGATAGTTAAGCAAAAAAAAAAAAAATGCCATCATTCGATGAAACGACACCCACACGATTTTTTAATTCGCACGTAAATCGAAACTTTGGCAGAGAAGCAGGCAGCGATATTAAGTTGATTGTGCATGGATGCGCAGCGGCGGCTTTATCGGCCTTTGAAATCTAAGAAATCGATTATTAATGGACATAAAGTGTGAGATAGTGTGATAGAGAAGGAACAGAACTTGTTCGTGTATGTAGGCTGGTGTACAATTTGAGTATGAAAGGGTATGAGAAAAATATTTAGATAAATAATGGTGAAGTATTCCAGCTAAGAAACTTAATAACAGCGTGTGGGTGTCATCGATAGATAATCATCTTAATCGATTTATAAGAAACACGATCTATGAAACTTGAAAAACTTGTGCTGAGGGAGTCATCTTTATGCCAAATACACGTTAAAGCGTGATATTTATATTGAACGGCTGAGTAATTTCATTACAATTATAAATAGCAGATATTAAAAAACAAAATATTAATTAAACTATACCATACACAATGTGACACATTTTCACTATAGCATTAAAATTGGCAAATGAAAGGCATACTCGTTGAACTTACCTAAGAATGATTAAGAAAAAATTTACTAAAGGGTGTTTTTTTTTAGCGGTATAGAGCTTTGAATTGAAATAAAACACAAGAAAATCGTTTTAATGTCCATCAATTTGGCTTTATTGGAAGGATAATTTTATGCCATTAATGTTTAAATATGATTTCGGGCATGTGGCCGCCGCGGCTGGCTCGAATAAAGCCAATTCTACAGGTCCAATTTTGAACCACTTTTTCGAGCATATGGGGCCGTATGTCGGCAATAACGCCACGAATGTTGGCTTCCAAGTCCCCTAACGTTTCTGGTTTGTTGGCGTAGACGAGCGACTTCACATATCCCCAAAGAAAATAATCCAATGGTGTCAAATCACACGATCTTGGTGGCCAATTGACAGGTCCATTCCGCGAAATTATGCGCTCATCGAATGTTTCCTTCAATAAATCGATTGTGACGTGCGCTGTGTGGCATGTAGCGCCGTCTTGTTGGAACCACAACTCATCCACATTCATGCCATCCAATTCGGGAACAAAATAGTCGGTTATCATGGCTCTATACCGGTCTCCATTAACGGTAACTGACTCTCCAGCATTATTTCGGAAGAAGTATGGCCCAATGACTCCACCAGCCCATAGAGCACACCAAACAGTCAGTTTTTGTGGATGTAAAGGCGTCTCAAGGGTCTCATGTGGATTCTCTTCACTCCAAATGCGGCAATTTTGCTTGTTGACGTAGCCATTCAACCAAAAATGAGCCTCATCACTGAACAAAATTTTGCGATGAAAATCAGCATCGAGATCAATCTCATTTTCGGCCCATACACCAAAATCACGACGCATTGCATGGTCTCGCGGCTTTAATTCTTGCACAAGCTGGATCTTGTAAGGTCGCAAGCCAAGATCTTTGCGCAAAATCTTCCATAAAGTTGATGGACAAAGCTCCAATTGCTGTGCACGGTGGCGAATCGATTCATTCGGGTCCTCTTCAACATTTTGCTCTACAGCGGCAATTGTTTCTTCGGTGCGCACTGTTCGACGTCTCTGCGGATGCGTATTATCACATAGAGTAAGCGTAGTGCGAAAACGATCCATGGTTAACCGAATTAATTGCTCTGATGGACGATTATGTCGACCATAAAATGGACGGAGCTTGTGGTAAACTTCGCGAACTGAACCATTATTTTCGAAATAAATTTGCACGATTTGCAAGCGTTGTTCTTTTGTCAACCAAACTGAACATAAATGACATTAGAGTTGCCAGATTTGACCATAAAATGCCAATTTTATCTCTATTTGAATTAAAAACCTCTAAAAAAAACACCCTTTATAAGCTTTGAATTAACTGAAGACATCATGTTATTAATCGAACTGAAAAACAGTGTTAATAAGTGTACAAGTGTACAATTTCACACTTCATTTTTGGACATCTCCAGCAAACTTCAAAATTTATTATATATTTTTAATTTCATGAAATTTGTGGAGTACGAAAAAAACTAACTTTATGCTGAAGTGAGTTGGCAGAAATGTAACACAAATAAACCTTCACCCGACCCTAATGTTAATCTTTAGACTCTTACCGACTTTTCAAGATTTCTCGAATTTTCAACTTACTCCGCTAACTTCAACTTTTTTTACATCGTTTGACCTTTTCAATATTTTCAGACCAAAACTTTTCGACCTTTTCAAGATGTTTGCGTTTTTTAACATTTAAAGACTGTATCTACAATTTTCGATATTGTCAGTATTTATATTTGCAATGGAATTATCTTACACCGAAAACTAGTTATGTAGAAAAATTTATAAGCAATGAATTACCTCCTTGCCCTGTATATTCTTCCAACGTAGCCATTTCTCAAAACCTGGTCGCCAATATTCCAGCACGTAGGCCTCAGTGTACTCTTGGCCCTGGCCTTTACCAAAACGGCCCTGCGTACGTATGGCAGTGATGACGTGCGCTTGCAACAAATCGATTTGCAAATACTCTTTGAGGCCACGCGACACCATGTGCTTAGGACACCATGCACCGCCATTGTTATCGACTTTCAGTCTGCAAATATTAAAGTAAAATTAAAGGATTAAATAATTGTCATTTAAATGCATAATTTACGTTCCATGAAACTTGAAGCAAAATATAAACGAAAAGTATTTTATGATATTCAATATCGATTATAATTTATCATATGAGTAGTTCAAGCGTAGGTTGTATTTAATTGACTCTTGTTACAAGTATCACTTACATTTTAATTAATAAGTGATGTCTTTTAACCAATTATGATTAAATTCACTAAAAATTTTTACTGATGCTGATAATAAAATGTTCATTTCTGTATATTAACAATAGCCTATATTACCGAACAAGATGGCATTTGCCCCATGTGCAGTAATATGTTGTTAAAATATTGACTACTCAGTTAATAAATCAATTTAAAACCACAGCAATAAAGCCACGAAACATAAAAATTATAATGCAAGCGTATGTGTGTGTTGTGTTGGCATAGTTGGTAACGCTGGCTCATATTATAAGGAGGCTTCCATTGCATCATCAACATCAAGAGAAAATTATTGCATCAACGGATAAAAAATACATTGAAAAACATATAAAAATATATATCTGGTATATATGTATGAGAAATGCAAAATCTAGGTCATGGCAGGATACAAAATACCCACGCTATACTCAACTACAACAACAAGAATAGCAGTGGTAACAACAATATCAACAACAAAAAACTAAGCCATCAAAACTACGAGCACTAGGAATTAAAATATAAGAAAATCATAAAAAAATGTGGAAAACTCTCAAATGAAATGAAACGAAATGGCCTTATTAAGCGCAAAAGTAGCAACACTGGCAGGGAAGCAGTTGTAGAGCACATACACAAACGCAATGGCAAAGTGCATAAGACTACACACACATATGGTCGGTCATATGAAGACTAAATGGCAGTAGCGTCGACTTTATTGCATCCTATTAAATTTTTAGAAGAAGTTTCAAAAAAAAAAAAACAAACTGCTCTAGTTTGTATACCTGCAAGATGTAGCAATACAAAAACAAACAAAAAACAGCAAGAAACATTTTCTTTTTGCTGGTGTTGTTGTTGTCATCATCAGCACCAAATCGTGGTCGTTATTCTAAGTGTAAAAATATATATGTCAATGTTACCCAAGTAGAGAATTTCTGTAGACTTATAGGAAATGAACACTGTTTTGAAATCAAGCATACAAGAATCGAACCTACATACAAAAAAAAAAACATTCCTATGTACCAAACGCATATAGTGATAATGTGTTTATAAAATTTGTTTATAAAAAAAACTACTATAACCAAATGTGAAGAACAACAGAAGAAAATATATTAAAGAAAAAATAAAAATAAAATTAATTTATATATTTTTATTTAAAATCGGGCAACTATATGTAAAGATTTTATTTTACGATTTTCGGAATTTTACCAATGATATCTTTAGAAAAGGTTGGCTTTAGGGACAACTTTCCGTTTTTGGGGTAGAAGCGTTTTGACAACAAATAATAAATTTAAAAAATTTCGGATCTAGTTTTGTAGATATAGCCTTCGAAACAGTATGAATATAAAACCTTTATGTTAGGTTAGCACGGAAGATGACATTTGTCTTCATAACTTTAAACCGCAGTTGGGCCCATTGTATACCCTGTTTATAACTATGATTTCAACCTATGCAAACCATTTCGAAACTTTTAAAACTTTAAAATGGATTTTGAGCACTCTTGAGCGATGACTTCAAGAGAGTCGAAGAAGTGGAATGCGAATACCTTATATCACAGGTTTGTCACATAGATAATGAAAGACAGACATTTTGATGTAAGGATCTTTACAGCTTCTACAAAGATCCATTACGTCAGAAAGCCCTGGTCTTGAGGCATGCTTGCCTATAAAATAGTGTCCTTTAGTAACACCGGCAAAGATTCTCAGTGTTTTTTTGTATAATTAGATCACTTTTCGAGTTCCGTTAGCATCATAATAAGGCCAGATTGTCCTCGACGTACAACATGTTGTCTTGTTAGACCATCTCAGTGGTTTCATAATATTAGGTTCAGGAACTATGTCAATTTAAGAGCCTTTCCTAGCAAGCTCATCTGCAGTTTCGTTGCCAATGAAGTTGTCATGACCAGGAACCCAACACTCAGTTAAGTTTTTTTTCCGCCGATTACACGTAGCGATTTCTTGCAATCTAGGACCAAGCGAGATGTGATAATATTAGAGCCAAGGGCCTTAATGGCTGCTTGGCTATCGACGTGTGTATCAAAACTGTCACTACGTTAAAAAAGGGAAACCTTAGGACAGATTTAAAAATATATGAATATCATAGGAAAGATAATTTTTACATAATCGATTTACAGTTTTCGAGACATGAAGATTTCTATAAAATATCTTGGCATCTCAGAAATACTTCGGTGTCGTTCTTAAAAATGATATAACATTTGGACAAACATTTTTTCATAGTTATTAACACATTTCTTACAGGAAAATAACATTGAGTTCCTTAAAGTATACTTGAACCGAATCTTTAACCCTTTCCTATTAACTTTTTCATTTCGGGCCAAAAAAAAATGCCTTATTCTCCTAAACCTAGGCTTTAATAACAATAAAACACAAAAGATTGTGGTAAAAAGATTTTGAGAAAGGCTATGTACCTTTGGAAAACTTGTACGATATATTGACCAAACAGCATCAGTGGAGTATACCTTAAGATAATCATTATTAAGTGATGATTTTGCGACCTCTTTTATTATAAAATAAAACTAAGTCACGAGACAAACCAATGGAGCAGAGAACAGCTCTTTCGGCCCACTGTACAAAACACCAACACTTTGCTGACTTTGACAACGTAGAGATATTACAACAAGAGACAAATTACATCAAACGCTATACTCTAGAAATGCTCCACATAATTAATACACCACACCCACAACGATTAAACTTTAAAACGGACACAGAGAGAATTGCTCAAAGCTACAGATATATAATAACAAAACAAAACAAGTAATATCAGTGGACGAGAGATCACCATTAAGATCAGCTGTGATTTGTTTACAAAAACTTAAAATTTTGTGCAATATTTCTGTGCAATATTTATGTTTTTGTTTTGTCCACCGCGTTGTTAGTTTTAAGTAATTATTTATTTTTAAAGTAATTATTTATTTGATCCTGACATACGTAAGTTATTTTTTGTGCTGTTTTTGTTTATATTATTTTATTTTAATTGTTGTAACATTTTTTAAACAGATTACCCTGAAGATGACTACCAATGGTAGTCGAAATATTGGTAATAAAATTTAATATGATAAACAAAAAATAGTTTTTCATTAAAATTGGACCTAGAGCCTGCTGAAAAAGTTTTATTTGATAATCATTATTTTTTTATATATTTTTTTTTTATTGAAAAACGAAAACATAATTCATTAAAGGTACTAGTAGCACAGCCTTAATAGCATAAAAACTTAAATTTTAGATTCCACAAAATTAATGGAAGGCTTAAAAACAAGTTGTAAGAGTTATAAAAGTTTTCGAAGTACATATTATGACCGAAAATTTGTCAATCTCTTACTCAAGTGCAAAACTATTGCTGTTGCGGATCCGCACTTTACCAAGTTTTCTAAGTCAATAGATGTTTGTTTTGCTTGATAAGATTTCAAGTCGTACGGAAATTGAGATTTTTCGCAGAGACCATAAATTTTGATACCCCAAGGGTATGGCTTTCCTTTATGATAAGCCTCCCGGGAAAGTCTTTCTTTTGAGGGTATTATTTGCTCGCCGATATACATACTCTGCTTACATACGCATTAAGGGCTTTATGATAAACAGATAAAGGACACAAGAGAAACTTATTCGGCCTTGGTCACTTATTTTTGATTTCCTGTCGATAAACTCTGGTTTAGTGTGTGACTATGGTCTTTCCTCTGCATTAACTTTGGTTACTATTTGTATGCATCTGTATTGAGTTTCCCCATATTTTGCGCCTTAAAATTAGCTTCGTTCATATTGCATTGCATACTTTTTGGAATTATGCCACACTACTACTATTCCGGCTGTATCTGCTTGTTAGCTGTTTACTAACGAGTTGGGAATATGAGAATCTATGGTAGTTGTATGGATTTTCAAGTTTTAGAGTTAACTTCCTTACTGTGGCTTAAATCGTTTCGTTAAAAATATAGTTGCGCAGGTAAAAGTGAAATATAAAGCAAATTGTAGGTAGTAAAAGCGATACCATATAAAAACATAAAATTTTTGCTTGTACAGGGTTTCGTGAAGTTTTTCAAATAAATAATCAGAAATAAATTTTTTAGCAAATTTCTAAGAACGAATATTGAGGTCCTTATCAAAATCTTGTATTAAATTATTATATTTTTATAAAAATTGTTTTCAAATAAAGCTCATTTTTGCTGCTGATGAAGCAACATAAAAACCTATCAAACTGAACTAAAAGTATGTTAACATTGTAAAAAACATGCTCCACATTCACGAGCTAAGACCCTGTATAACAAGTAAGTTTGTATGGATGAGAGCTTATAAAAGTCTCAATGTTTTTAGTGCAAAATGAAATTCGACATTTTGATTTTTCACAGTGTATTTTGTGCTTTGCAGCCGTTGTTGCACTTTGACATTACAAAAATCACTTTTACTATTCGTTGGCGTTGGTGTAGCTACCACCACAGCTACACTTTTACTAAATTTGCCACATTAACCTTTACGCTAGAGAATTCACGTATGTACATAAGCTGATGTTTATTTATGTGAGTATGTGCTGCTTGCATTAAAAAGCTGTATTTGCAACTACGACGTGTTTTTGTGCTTTTTCGCTAGTGCTTATAATGCACAACTTTGTAAATCGCAAGACTGGGGTTGTAGCTCTATGGAAAATTTAGGACGCTCTTGGAAAAGACCTGCTTAAGATATATACATCAAGCCCTAGCATTTATATAATGTCATCTCAAAATCACTAATCTATTAGTGCTTTAACTTCTACTTATTGCTATTGAAAAAATAAAAAAGCTGTGATTTTGTTGGTCATTTCCTTTGAGAATTTAGGGTATTCAAATTTAAAGTATATGGAAAGTGACCAAAAAGTGTCGTAAAAATTTGCAAAACTTCAACCTTAATTTTATAGAACAAATTGTTTCTTGAAAGTTACAATTTTTTAAGCATTATTTTTGACTTCTCTTCAGGAAAGATATGCTAAAATATACTTTAGAAAATAGTTTAAAAAATACGATTTTATCTGCACTGTATTTCTTGAATAAATTTTACAGGACATAAAGTCTCATGCTAAAGAATTTGTTTTGAGCGATAAGGAGCATAAAAGGATCACATTGGAATACAAATAAAGCACATTTTGCCTTACATAATCTAAGCTAAATATTATAAAATGTTCCGGTTTGGGAGCATTAAGGTAGTAGCTTGTGTTTTTATATTAAAAGGATATTATTACAATAGTACGCTTAGATGCATTTGTAGCCAGATCGTGCTCGCAAGAGGACAACGAAGGGAGCCCTTTTTCCCAATATCTGTTTTACTTAGTACTAGCTACTTATTAAATTTTTTTTTAAAATAAACCCATTGAGAGCATAAGAAGAGCACAAAGAGAGCATAAATGGAGCACAGAGAAACCATTAAATGTACATTTTTTGTGTTATTTGAGAACTTTTAACAAAAAAACTACGCTTCCAAAACTAACATCTTGAAAATAGCGCTTAAATTCCATCACACTCTGCAACTTAAACAGCTGAAGTTTGCATACGGCAGCAGCGACCGCCATCTTTGCAAATGTAATTGGCGCAATGCTGCATGCATACAAGTGTTGCACATGTTGGTATGTTACTGTGTCGTGCTTTTTGTAGCGGTTAATTTGCATAAATGTGTTGAAAACACATTCACCAAAATGAATTTCACTTTGGCGAAGGTGTTCGTATTTCAGTTCATACATTTTTATTATAACCAAAGAGAAAGAGGGTATCGTTTTTTTTTTGGCTAAAATTACACAAAAAAGGAAAATTGGCATAAAAAGAAACTGAAAAAAACTCAAAGGACAACCGAGTACGGTTGTTGTGCATTTAATGCACTTTACTTCTACGTGGAAAGAAGCACAATAAAATGTGAATAAATATTTCGTTCGTGTGTGTAATTTTTTTGGTAAATTGCTGTGCATGTGTGTTAAAATGTGGAACATGAAGGCTTTTAAAAATGCGATGTAAGTGTGTAGATATTTTGGTAATTTAAAATATTGCTGTTTTAAGGAAAATGTAAAAATAAATTCAATATTCTTTTATGTGTTTAAAATGTTAAATGCATAAAAATTTTAGGTTTTGTTTAAGCAATAAAATACAAATGTCTCAAAGTGTAACATTACAACCCTTTAAATTCGTTTACTGGCTGCATCCTTTAGAAGCGCGTATCTAGGTTAAAAAAATTCACAAGCATACAAATTAAGATTTTAATTAAAAGACTTGCTTACTTGAAGAAAAGTTAAAAAAAAAACAACAGCAGCTGGCGACACTCGTAAAAATTAAATGAAAATAAAAAGAACAAAAGGCTAATTTAAAAATATTAATGAAAGGAAAACAATAAAAAGTGAAATGTTACCCATTTTTTAAGGTTATTTGTATCAAATACCTATTTACAAACACAAATAACTGAAAAGTCCTTATAAAAGATGCGGCTGATGTATTCTAATAAAAGCAAACTTGTTGAACAGGATGGTTTTTGGCTGTAGCTATAAATATCTATAGTTATAGTTATAGTTATAGTTATAGTTATAGTTATAGTTATAGTTATAGTTATAGTTAGAGTTATAGTTATAGTTAGAGTTATAGTTATAGTTATAGTTATAGTTATAGTTATAGTTATAGTTATAGTTATAGTTATAGTTATAGTTATAGTTATAGTTATAGTTATAGTTATAGTTATAGTTATAGTTATAGTTATAGTTATAGTTATAGTTATAGTTATAGTTATAGTTATAGTTATAGTTATAGTTATAGTTATAGTTATAGTTATAGTTATAGTTATAGTTATAGTTATAGTTATAGTTATAGTTATAGTTATAGTTATAGTTATAGTTATAGTTATAGTTATAGTTATAGTTATAGTTATAGTTATAGTTATAGTTATAGTTATAGTTATAGTTATAGTTATAGTTATAGTTATAGTTATAGTTATAGTTATAGTTATAGTTATAGTTATAGTTATAGTTATAGTTATAGTTATAGTTATAGTTATAGTTATAGTTATAGTTATAGTTATAGTTATAGTTATAGTTATAGTTATAGTTATAGTTATAGTTATAGTTATAGTTATAGTTATAGTTATAGTTATAGTTATAGTTATAGTTATAGTTATAGTTATAGTTATAGTTATAGTTATAGTTATAGTTATAGTTATAGTTATAGTTATAGTTATAGTTATAGTTATAGTTATAGTTATAGTTATAGTTATAGTTATAGTTATAGTTATAGTTATAGTTATAGTTATAGTTATAGTTATAGTTATAGTTATAGTTATAGTTATAGTTATAGTTATAGTTATAGTTATAGTTATAGTATGTAGACTTGCTTTTAAGATTTCTTTGCAAGCATCTGCATTTTCCAACTTTTGCTTCTTTTCACAAAAATTAGCTTAAATTTTTTTATACAATCCAAATTACTGATCAACCTCTAAGTAATGAGAATTTAGTATTAAACTCACTGTTCGAGCACAATGTTTTATGTTAGTTGGTTGAATTATTTTGAGTACAAATGCAGCATAGATTCATTATCCTTGAAGTATAGCCCAAATGTTGAACTGTCATAAGTATTAAAAATTGGCACATTGTTTCTGTTTGCTCCTCTTCTGTGTTATTCGAGTTATATAAAACTACATTAAGTTGATTTTAACTTCATAAAGGTTTTCCATGTAAATTTATTTTCGTTTGACTCTTTTGAATCGATATATAGTACTGCAAATCCCTTTCCTTCCTTTTGAAGTCAATCCCAACCCACACTTCCTTCATACTTCGGAGATTTTCGTACTTACATACTGGTGTTTATTTCTATATATTGTATTTCCCATGCGTTATCCGCAGTTTCTGTTGTTTTTCATCTTCCGCAACATAAAACAATTGGGTCAATTGTTAGTGCGAAAAAGTTTCGATAGCGTGGCATTGATACTCTCGCGTCAGTCGAATTGAATTGAATGGAATCGAAGAATAAAAGGAATTGAAGGGAATTGATTACGTTCAATCAGATACAGATTTAATTTTGGTTTTTGTGGTTTTTCTACGCTATGTTTTTATCTGTGGTATTTCTGTTTCCTTTTGTTTTTTATTGTTTCATTGGATTTGCAATTTATTTAATTTGGTTATTTCCGCACATTTTTTTGGAAAGTTTGAAAAGCTTTAAAAAGGCGTTAAAATATTTTTTTTTGGTTTTTTTGCTGGTAGTAATTTAGTGCTCCAAATCGGCGTACTTTGAGGTTTGTACAAATGTTCTAACTAAAATATTTTTTTAGTAGCATTGATTTGCCTGTCCCAAGGTCCTTTCAGTTAAAGTTTTCTCTAGCTTTGTCATATGTACATTTCAGTTGCATTTTTAGTGCAATTATATATCACTGTTATAAGTACGAAAAGTACAATGAACTGATCTTTAGTAATACATTTCTGTTAAATTTTTTAAGTTATTTTTCGTATCTTTGCTGTGACATTTTACTTTAGAGTAAACAATATTCTTCAAGTGTATCATAAAATTCACATTAAATTTAATGCAGACATTGAAGCGTAGAAATGAAATCAACACTGATTGCAAAATGATGTTCGATTATGGAGGCGAAAATAGACTGCTATATTCAACTTCCTGACAATAAGAAAATAAAAAGCCAAAAAGAAAATAAAAGTCCGTTAAGACGAGTCAGTGATATTGATATAAAAACTAGGCAAAAGTCAATGGGAAACAGGCCAAGTGTCAATGTCAAATGTTTTTTTCTGCTTAGCCAAAGAACAAAAAAAGGGGTGTGGCGCACAAGTTCATGTGTTTGCATTAGTTTTTATCTCTGTGTATTGATGAGGGTAGGTAAGCCGCACAAAGTCAATCGTAGAAAATAAGCAGCCGATTGATTAGGAAAATTCGTAAGTTTTTCTCTTTTCCTTTTATGCGTTGACTTAGGCAACGCGCGTAAAAGCAATTTTATTCTTATTAAGTTTGTACAGATTTCTCTGGCATATCCGAGTATATGGTCTTTATTGATTTTGCCATTTTTCTGGCATACGCACACACAGCGCTTAAGACGCACATACCAAACAATCAGTTAACAATTGTGTTAACGCGTTTTCCATTTTATTGCATTAATGTTTGACTTTTCGTTATGTTTTCCGTTGTTGCTTACGTACCAACATCGGTTTTTTATTACCACGCACAGTGGGTTGAAAAGGGAATTATGTCAAGAAAAATTTGCTAAACTAAATATGGCACCACTTTAAAAAGTGATAAACGAAAATCAGTGAAGAAATGTTTTGAGGTCACTTTACTAAATCTGATCAAAAATCTTATAAAACTCAAAAAAAACAATTTTTCTTCGTCTTTTTACCACTGTTCTAACTCCACTTTATGTCTTATTATGCTTTGGTATTTTCTTCCAGTACAATGTCTACTCCTTCACTTCGTCCCACTTTTGCATGACGCTAATGTGAATTTTATGTTACAAATGAGTCAATTTTATGATTAAATGTTTCACTTTTCGTTGAGTTTCCTTCTCTCAAAATCTTTGAAAGTTAGGGTTGAACTCAAGCAATCTTTATTATTACTGAATTGAATTGAATGGAATTGAATTGAATTCCTCTGGTTATGTTTTTCTTACAACAGCGGTTGGCGGAAGCAGGTTTGTGCCTCTGTTTTTGTTTGTGTGCAATTAAATGAAAATTGGTTGGCACAAAGTTTCTTGGGCTTTATATCGAGTTTTGTGTTTCTTGTTTCAATTCTCTTGCATAAATTGTTTTTATTGAATTATTTATTATTAAGTTGGCCTAATATGAAAATTGTCGGTTGCCAGCTTGCTTGGGACTGTTCAGCACAAATTGTTGTGAGTTTGAAAGTGAGATTGGATATATTTTTTTCTGGTTTCTGGTTTGTTGTTTTTTTATTAAGATATTGAGGTGAACCATTTAAATTAGTTAAATTCTTAAACTGTTTAAGAAAGTAAGCGATACTGAAATGATTACAGTTTAAAAAAAAATATCCACGCACTGATTACTTATAGGCAGCTTAAAATCATTGCGTATTCCACTCTGCAATTAAGAATTTATTTTTTTTGATTTGGATTTTGTCGACTGATATTATCTACAAATGAATTGAGCATGATTTGACTGAAATGTACAGTCATAAGCAGAAACCGATATTTATGTGAACTTACACAAATCGGTTAGTGCTTTTTTAAACAAACATGACAAAGACAACAACTGGAACAATTTAACCTGGTAATTGGTGACATTTGTTTCGTCTATTACCACATATTAAGATACATATTCATACACATATGTATGTAAATAGCCTCATCAAAACAGTTTTGGTTAATTTGTACTAAAACTTGAACCCGGACCATTCCACGAATTATATTTGAACGGGTGCTCTTAACACTTATAGATTCTCTCTCCCTGTAGTTTTTTGTGATACATTTCAAACAGAATCCGAGATCTGTCATCTGTATTTGTCATTTTTTGTTTGCGCCGTAGCTGTGTTGAACCGTGGTTAATGGTTATTGCGCTCAGAAACTTTTGCCGTAACTGTCACTTTTCAGTGTTTTAGTGACATTAAAAGTTCATCTGATGCAAAAAAATGGAACTAACTCGAGAATATGTTCGTGCGATGATTTTCTATAAACTTCGGCGTGGATTAACACATCATCCGTGTGGCAATCAACTGGCTCCACTTCTGGTGCTGAAATTTCATGGTGGGCTATACAGAATGACAATAGTCTGTATCACTGACTCTTAGAGAGTTAACGTATTAACACAGTATCGTTGACCAAGAGTAGTATGATACTGATGTCATCAGTAATACGCAATAGCTGGTGTTACTGCTCCTCAAAACTTAAGTTTTTACCTCTTATGAAAGAAGTTTTTTTTCAGTTAAAAAGTAGAAATTAATTATGTATTTTATTTATCTTGGCCATATAAGCAGACTTTAGTCGTAGACATAAAATGATACTTAATTTTCAAATACTGTCGAACTACATTAAGTTCCTTTTCAACAAAAATATTTTTTCAAATGAATAATATTAATAATGATAAGTTTGCAACTTAATAAGTATTTTGTCTTGGAGCAATAACAACAAAATCGCATTGAAATAAAATGCTGCATAAGTTTTTTGCAGAAAACAAGATTTTACTTCAGCTTTTACTTTTTTTTTAAGTAGCATTGTCATAATGTCCCATTTAGTTGAAATTATCTTCCAAACTGCCAATTGATTGCAAAATGGAAAAATAAGTAAAATCTTTCTTGGAAACTGTTCTTAAGTGCAAGTTTTTTATATGTTTATATACAAAAATAGAAAAAACGAAATCAATATGTACGGCACACTTAAAGAGCAGTGGATTTAAAAAAAGGAGAAAATATATAAGAACCCCTATCAAGTGGCAAAAGCGTAAAAAGTCGAATCCTTGCTTGAAGCAAAACTGCTTGTTACTTTTGTTACCATAGAAGTCGCATAAAAAGCAGATGCGCCAACAGCAACAGCTAATTTTTATGCATTTATGCGTAAAAGCAACAATGTTGTACGACCCAGAGTAACCTCAATACATATTTAATAGCACAACAACAGCTACAACAACAAGAGCATGTGTATTAAGAAAGCAAGGATAAAAATCCTTGCGAATTATAAACATAATAAGGGAAAACAGGATGACACTAAAAAGACTGACAGTAGAAAGAGGAAGACGGAGGAAAAAATAACAAAGACTAAAAGCATAAAAAATAGCCCTGAGTCAAAGTAGAAGAAGCAGCAGAAAATATAAATATTTATCTTAGAAAATAATACTAGAGCCTTTAGTAGACGCGTAGCATGACAGGTAAAGGACACCGCTACAATACCACGCAAAAAGGATATGCAAAAATTAACTGTCAATAAAAAGAAGTAGTAAATTATAAAGCATGTTGGCATGTTGGTTACCAAGGCTTAAATGTTTAGTTGGTGGCAAAACAACAACAACATAATCGTAGAGATTTCTTATATACACGGAAAAAAATGTATTAGCTTTATGATACGGCTGTAGTGTTGCAATTACACTGAAGGAAACAAAAAATTTGATCAAGGAATGCAAATGCGAGTATTGTGAATAGATCGAAAAATTCGAATAGTTTGAATATTTCGATTGATTTGAATGCTTCGAATAGTGCGAGTAATTCGAATAGCTTGAATAATTCAAATAATTTGAGTAAATCGAAAAGTTAGGGTTATTCAAATAACTTGCATTACTTGAATTGTTTGAACAATTCTAATAGTTTGAATATTTCGATTGGGTTCAATGGTTCAAATACTTAGTTCGAACAATTCAAATAATTTGAGCAGTTCGAATATTTCATAACTTTGAATATTTCGATTGGCTTAAATCGCTCAATAAATGAATAATTCAAATAGTGGGAATATTTCGAACACTTCGTATTATTCAAGAAAATTGAACAGTTCAAATATTTCGAATGGTTTGAATAGTTCACAAAATCGAACAGTTTGATTAATTCGAATAGTTTGAATAATTCGAATAGTTCAAATGATTCCGTTCGACTTACATTCATACATTTAGAAAATTTCACAAAAAATCTGAAGGCATACTTCTCTATATTAGGACATAATATAAAACAACTGAAAAATTAGATTTCATCAGGACTTGGTATGAACTTTTATAAGATTGTTATATTAGAGGCGAAAACAATGTTTACTTATTAAAATATTAGTTAAAAAAAAAAAAAAAAATTACAGCAAAATCCAAACATCCTCCGCCCTTGTTTTTGTTGAAACTGTTTTTGAAAACTATTTTTGAAAATAAAATTGGAAAAACTTTTAAGCTTTTCGATATAGTCATATATTTTTCCCCACTGTGTGAAAGTTTTATTTATGCTATAGAAAATTGAAGTTATGGCTTTGCATACCTAAATAGAGCTATAAAACTGCAAAATAATAATAATAAAGGTGCAAAAAAATATCTTGCTAATGCAGCAAAACTTAATTATGCCATATATTGAAGCAAATAGGTGCAAATTATGACACTCTTAGTAACTACAACAGAACTCTGCCTTTACCGACTGTAGAATTTTTTTAGCATTAAAATAATGGTTAGGGTAATAGTCCTTATATGTTAAAAAATTTGAAAAAGTGAGAAAGAAATTCATTTTGTTGAAAAATTTCTATCTGGTATTATAAATAATTCAGTTCAGTTTCAGCTTCTTGCTAAATAACGTCATAAATTCTTCATTTTTTCACCTTGAAAACGGTCTACTTCAAAATGCAGACGTAATGGAATCATGGCTTTGAACCCGAAATTGAGACATCTCAATAAATAAATTTTAAATTTTACCTGACATCAGGTAAATACAAAAAAAATAAGTTCCTACCTGGGAAATCTTCAGTTTTACTTTTTCTTTACTGTAAAAGACTAAAAAGAAGCTTTTCATAGCTCTTGGCAAGAATGCGTTTGATGTGCTTAATATTAATACAAGCTTATTTCTGTAGGTGTGTGCGCGTTCTTGTGCTTGTACGGAAAGTTGCATATCTCTTTGAGTGTGTGTAACAACACACATACGCATAGTAAAATGTTAAGAAAATATCCTAAGGTGTGCTTTTAATAAATGAAATTAATAACGAAAGATTTTTTACTTTTTATCTACTTGCCGTTGCTATAGAAAATGTTGGTGTAAATTTTAAGAAAAGAAAATAAGTCGACGGCGAAAGTGAGAAGGAAGCATAATAACGTAAGGAAGTTAAATAGGATTGCAAGCAGTTGATACACAACCAAGCTCAAGTTTTAGCACTGAATTATTCAATATAGTCTTGTTTTTCATTTTTGAAGAGTTTCATTTAATTAAGCAGAGCACACAGAAATTTTTATACTTTTTTTTTCGGCGCACCTTGCGTGGGAGTTGTATTAAAATAAATGAATTTTTTAATGAATTTCCTCGAATTGAGTGATTTTTATGTCGAATTACACAAGATGCTATTTATAATTTCTCAAGAATTCTTCGAGTTGGTGTTATTTTTGTGAAATGTGACAGGGTCTTTGAATTAAATTTATTTAAAATGAATTCTAAAGGACAAAAATTTGCCGAAATCTTCAATTATTTTTGAGCCCCCAAAGAAAATGGGAATAGAAATATAAAGATTTAATTTAAAAAAGACTTATATAAAGATGCAGTTATAATATCCATTTCGTATGCTAGTTAAGACAGGCGCGATTACAGTAGATAAAAGGTATAAATATCAATTCCTTCTTCGGTCATGGTGGAAAGATTTTTTTTTCTGCGACATTTCGTCAGGATATACCTTTCATCAAAGCAGAATAAAATATCCGCTAACTAAAGTGGTGACGAATTGGTGGAAACTAAAACTGCCTTGTTAATGGCAAGTTGCTTCATCATCTTAGCCGTATTAACGTGCTCGTAGTTAACTAGCGAGCCGATATCAACCTCGAGATCTGTTCGTTTGTTGGTATATTAAAAGTAAAATGGCAAGCTTTATTGTTAATTTTTGGCGTTAACACGTGTTACGAATCACGCGTGGGGTGTCAAAAAATTTATGCTGAAAAAACTAATAACAAAAAAATCACTCTTTATGAAACAACCTTTTTTTTTTATTTCCGACAAGATTTGCGCTCTCTAGCCGGTTTAAAAAAAAAATTCTCGGTTTGAGATCACTCTGCACTGGCTTTTAGAAATTCATCAATTTGCTTAATATTGGTGGAGTCATCTCTATACTATTTGTCTTCTTCATCACATATTTTACAATGCTCGAAAAATACCATTTTTACTCGAAATTTCAAAACGATCGTGCAATAAATCAACTGAGCGCATTTTTTTTTTCGGGCAAACTTTACGAGACATTAAAATCTGTTCTGATTTCGTTTTGGATTTGATTCAAAAACGGAATTGAAATTCGAAGTTTATTCCAGCATCATGCAAAAAAATGAAGTTCTTGCTCAAGTTTAAAGTTCTAAGAAACTTACAGAGTGAATTCCGACCATTAGATTTAGAAGATTAGATTGCAGTTCAACATCGAACTTAAATTTCACTTCCGATCTAAATTGGAATCAGAACAGCCCAGATTGTGTGAGAAAACTTTTTTTTGTGCCTCTTTAAGTGGTTGTACCTCGAAAAGTAAAAGCTCAAGGTACGCAGCAGGTACTTTGAAACGTAGTTAGATAAGATTTTGAAGCTAAAACCTTGCCATAAAAAATTTCAAAACCATATTAACAATTACATAGGACATATTGGGTGTTGTTCTTATCGTTTAATTTTTTGAAGTCACAATTACCAAGTACATATTTCAAAAAATTAAAGGAAAATAAATTATCTGAAAAACTCGTATAGTTTCCCTAAATTTTGGAAATGCTTAAATGCTTTGTGTGAAGTGGCGCTAATTTTTTATTTCATTGCAACTTTTTCCACATTTTCGAAATTTGAATTTTTTTTTTTTCACAGCTTTTAAGAATTAAGATCTTTGAACTTTAATACGGAAAAGGAAAGTGATAAATACCACGACACAAAAAAAAAACATTTTATTTGCCTATATTTAAAACTTTAATTTGCATTCAATATTTATGCGGTTTTTAAGCACCAACAAAGCTCATTTGTTTACACATTAACAAGAAATGTCGATTCCATTGTAAATATTTTGTCAACTAAATGCTAATCAGCAGCAAGTCAACAAACGACAGCAGCAGCAGCACCAACAATAAAAACACGCAAGCATACCAAGGCTATGTACAATCAAATGGAATTCATGCTGTAAATTGCAACTGCGCATGCGTAACCAACTATTGACACAATGTTTGCCTAAGCGATAGTTAGATAAACACATGTAAACAAAACTAAAATAAACACCAATAGCTAGACAGAGAGATGAGATGTAAAATTCTTTGTTTTTTTTTTCAAAAGAGTTAAAAGGAACAACGCATTGCATTTTGTTTGTTGCTGCAAAGATGCCAATGCAACATAGTCATGACAAACAAATGCTGATGCGTTGTCGTCAAGTGTTGCATCTGAAGATTACTTGACAGCAAAAAGAAAAAAAGAAACGCTTTTACTGACAGCAATACTCATTCGTCGTTGTTATCTACACTTTGCTCACTAACAACTCAATTTCATGAATGCCGATTTTTATTTATTTTATTAATATTTATTGTAATGATCGTCAAGTTGCTGCTGTTAGTTTTTGGTAGTTCATATGGGTTTTGTTTATTGTGTTAAGGTAAAGTTGTTATTTTTGTTACCATTGGCGTCATCGTCGCCATCGTGGTGTTGATTTAGTTTACCACATTTTTTTTCTTTTATTTACTATGTTAGTTAGATAAACAATTTTTTTTTTGGAGTAGAATTTGTTTTCAATAAACAGTTGCATCTTTTAGTATTTTTATTTGTTCAACATAGACTTAGAAAAAATTAAATGTTTTACCTAATTGAGTAGCACATAGGCAGCTGCAACATTGCAAGCATAACGATAGAAAGTCCATAGAAATTCTTTGATCTAAAACCATCAAGGTACATATGAGAAAATTTCAGAAAGGGACCGGAGAATGAGTTAAGTAGACAAGATTCATAGCACCCATTTTTTTAACCAGCGTTGTTTTCAAAATTAATTTAAGCAGTTATTACTTTTTCCCACAGACATAATATCGTGAAACTATTTTCAAAAGCCTGTGTAAGTTACATTTGATTTGATGAATTTTTAACAACGAATTGTAAAAAATCTACATACATTCATATGAGTCAAAAAGTTACTATGCCTGGCTTAACAAACAACACTTTAACTTTCAATTAAGGGCATAATATTGCACACCAAAGCATTTTAATAGTCAACAAATACTTTAAGAATATTGCAACCAAAAATATTTTTTCAAAGAAAACATTCTATTTTCACAGTGTGGAATCAAAATGTTGACCACATTCCTGCCACTAAAACCTTATTTCGAAAAAATCCTAGTTTTTAAATCGCTTTGAAAACAATAATTTTGTTTTAATTTTCTAGAAAATTCTGTAAAAAATCTACGAAATCATGTATAACATTTTTTAATTGAGATAGCATTTCAAAAAACATCAATATTCGAATCGCTTGATTTTATAAAATAACTTATGATAAGAAGTTAAGATGACTGCTTTTTTCATTTTCGAAAAACCTCTACAAATATTCAACAACACTTCCCATTTGGACACCCTTATTCAATAAGGAACCTAGTAACCAAATTTAAGTTTTGGAAAAAATAAGTCAATTGTGAATTTTCCAAATGCTTTTCAACGATTTTTCCGCAAACAAAAGCTGTAGCTGGCTTCTTTTTTTGCTAATTTTCTAATGACTTTTAGTTTTCGTTATTCCCTTTATTAGCTTTAATTTTATTATATATTTTTACATGCACTTGCACGAATGTAGATACTTTTTTTTTGCACTTTCAATTGAAATCCTTTTTGTGCTTTCATTCAAAGAAAGAAACTTTAATTTGCATATGTTTAGGAGCTGTAAAAATTCAAATAACAACACGTAGGCAGTGTCATTATGTGTGCTCGAATGTTTGTTCGCATGTGTGTAAGGACGGTTTACGTATCCTACGCTGTTTGCGTGCTTTGGCATCCCAGCAAACATAGCATCAAGGATACATACCGTACTGGTTCAGAAAGATCTTAAAATCGACACTTTTTCTACTATGGTGAAAATAGTGCTAATTTTTTGTAAAGGCAACATATCGCGTCACATTGAAGTTTATGGAAAATGTTTAACTATACTTAATATTAATGAAAACAAAAAAATACATATTTGCATATGAATTTAGTATAAATACTAATGCTAATAACATAAAAGTTATATCAAATCATAATACATTAAAATATAATAAGTCTAAAGTATGCTGAATGTATGAATAACAGAACATTTATTATGATTTAACTCTTCTAGAAGAGTTAAAAATTCAGTTGTCGTAAAGATTCTAAATGTCAGCTGGGTTGTTTTAATCTTACGTACATTTTCCCATATGTAAAAAGCGTCCTTTGTAAGGACTAATTTTATATGCGCACACTTTACTCGTTTGCTATTGTCAATGCTGCTGCCGTAGGGCTTAAAAAATTCTTCCGTAATGCGTGCATGCTTTAGTATATACGAGTAAGTGTATATGTGCAGAATATATTTGTGTTTGTAAGTTTGTTTTTGTCACTTTTGTGCTGCTGATTCACTTTGACTTTTCTTTGCAAATCTTAAATATGCATGTGTACTTAAGGTTGTCTGCGTGTATGTGTTTATATAGCGTTAAATGTTTTCATATGCAAAATTAAAATTTTTTTCTTAAGCTTCGCGTTTTTTATAATATTTATTATTTAAGTAGCTTTTTTTACATTTTAAGACAGCTGCCTTCATTAAAGGTGACTTTATTATAAAATAAAAATATGATTTTTTGTGTGTAAAAAAATGCTAGCATACTTTCAAGGGTACTTAAGGGCTTCAGTTTTACTTGTGTTGTTTGTATTTAAGATTATTATTGTGATTGACTTAAATTTGTTTTTAGTTCAATCGTTGGCTAAAGACTAGAGTTGCTGTTACAAAGCAATCAATGGTGGGTGTGTTTTTTAGTACTAATCCAACAGTATTGAAAGCAAGTCTTTTAACTTAACATTGTGATACATAGTTTTAAGGCTATTAATACATATTGAAAATTCATATGTTAAAATTAAACTTAGCTCACTTCAAAGGACTTTAAGAAAATTAAATAAAATTTATCGATAAAAATTTGTCACAAAACAAAATCAAAATAAAGATCAACCAAATTGAATCAAAACGTATTAGGCGTTGGGTTGTTAGTAGGTTAAAATAATAAATATAAAAAACACAAACAAAAATAGCCTCAAAAACAAAAACAAAAATAGCACTAAACTTAGAGGAGTGTCTCATGAATTTAATATGGGTTTTATTTTTTCTCTGCTTCTTTACAAGTGACATAAAAACTGGCCAAATGACTGACTTAATAGTCTGATGGACAGTCGTATAAAGTAATAGCAATAACAATAAGAAAAAATAATCCAATGTGAAAAATATTGATTTTGATGACGAGCCTGTGATGAAGTAGATGGCGCTAAAGTTGTTGGTCACAAGAAAAATGAAAAATTTTCCTTAAGGTAATAAAATTAAAGAAAAAAAGAAAATTTCTTATAATAAAACATTTCGGTAGTCGTTATAAATATATGCTACAAACATTCTTTCATTGTACTAGTAAATATAGGTACATACAAATGTTTTATTGCTTGTCAAAAACTGCCCCTTAAATTAGGGAACACAAATTTTGTATCATGCGGAAACAAAATAAAAATAAATATTTTTCTGAATACATTGAAGGTATCTAAATGTATCGATATTAGCAATTTGGGTAAAAAAAGATATTTTAATGCGTTCCTGGTTATACATAGAGGTCATTTTTGTCCAGTGAACCAACTATTAAGCTTAATCGGGCTTAGAATTTTCATTGAAAAAATTGCATAACAATGCCTAGTGGTGTCCACAACGAAAATTAAAATAAAATTTTTTTAAAACATTTAAGAAAATGTAAAACAATTAAAAGTATTTTTTATGACTTGACTGCATAGCTTATACACATAAATATATATTTTTGATTTTAAAAATTTTCCAAAAATTTTTAGAGTTTACGTTAGTGATTAAAATAATTTTGGTCATCTTTTTGGGTTTTCTAAAATGTCATAAATTATTTTAAAAAACATGTCACAATAAAATAAAAACAGCTATTTTTTTTTGTGTTCTTTGATCAATTTTAAGAAATTTTTGCTTGTCAAAATTACACTCTTAAATTTTTAATAGCTTGAAATTTTTGTTTTATTTTGAACTACATTATTTTAATTTTGAGTCTTTTTTTTCTAATATTTTGAAACTACGGAAAAGTATGTGAACTATATTTTTTTTTTCAAAAAAATTTGGTGACATATCTAATCAAAAACATAGCATATTTCCAGTATCAAATAACGATACTTTTCACTTAACCAAAAAAAACTTTCTTATGACATTCTGAAACTTTTTTTTTTTTAATATTAAGAAGGGATTGAAATTACAATGTGTGTTGTTGTAGTTATGTTTGCTTGTTTGTCTGTGTTTTATTACTTTCTTGTGTTTGCCTTGTATTGTTGTTCTTGCTCATGTTGTTGCATAAAGTAAAGTCGTAAATTTTTATGAGTCGTGATTTTAAGGAGTAAAAAAAATAAAAACATTTCCATATGAAATACACTGAGACAATTATAGAGAAACTTAATAAAATTTTCTAGAATACTATAAATTTTACATAGTACGTTAGCAATTTTGACAAAAAATGTTTCCGAATTATGTACAAATGCATTGATGTATAAGAATACAAGGCATACTTCTTTTAACTTTTGAGATAATGCTCCAATGCTTTGCAATAGCAAGCATCTAACTACGTTAGACATGATATTGTACTTTCTAAATGTGGAAACAGTAGTTCACATCTTCACTTTCACGTTTCTTTCCTTTCTATGGTTTAAATTACTGAGTTTTGAAATCAACGAAAACAGTGCATGGATTTAATAGACGATATCTGAACTGTCGATTTTTTTTAAAAAATACTCAGAAATTTGCTTTATTTTAAAAATAAAGCAACTTTTCACTTGAATGCAGGCGCCACAACCTTTGACGCAAAACGACATCTTAAGTAAAATAGAGATACAAAAATATGGCGGTCAGCACCGCTACTAGCGTACAGAGAAGACATCAGGGCTTGCCAATTTAATCGTTCCATTCTCCAACAGAGTTACTTATTAGAAGTAATTTAGTGTTGCGATAACTCTTAGTACATGGAGATTAACTGCAGCACTATAAAAATAAAATTTAATTTCATTTTTATCTACAAAATTGCCAAGGAAAATTTTGCATATTATCATTTGATAAAAAATAGCTATAAAGTTTTCCTTTGTTTGAATTTAAAACCATTTGGCGTTTTAAAATATAGATATGCCTTACATAGATATAAAATTGGTCTAAGGCACTTAAATTTTATTATAATTAAGTTAATTTTATCGCACAGTGGACATTTATTGCAAATTTAAAACATTATTTCATTTTATGGGTAGCATGTAATGCTTAAAGTTATGTAAATATATAAGGTTGCAAAGTGTTCCTCCAAAAGAAACCGTAGCTGCGTTTACGAGTTGCATCTAAGTAATCAATACTCAGTAAATAATCACAATTTATGAAAAACGACTGGACAGATTAAAGTCAATCTCAAAGTGAGAGATCCTTCTAAGATATTTTTAGCATAGTTTTAGTTTGGTTCATAGTCAGTCAATCATTTGTCCATTAATTTATAATACAATTGCAAAAATTTTCTTTGCCGTCACTTCCGTCCGAGACTTCAAAACTTTCGCGAGCTAAATTTATTAAACGACCCTTCATAGACTTGCAAAATAAAGGACCTCAATTTAAATAAGTAATAAAATTTGTGTGCCAATCAATAGTTTGTTGAATAGATAAGGCACAAGTAATCCATTTTTGCTTGGACAATAAAAAGTTTCCACATTTTCACAAAAAAAAGTTATTTTTCTATATTTTCATACGTAAAATATGAAATTTGCTCCACTTTACTAAAAACGCAAACATAAAAATTGTGTTGCTCATATTAGTACGGGGTGGGATATAGGGTAAGCATGACAAATTTTTATTTTCATTACGTGCGCATAATTTTTCTTTTTCTTTTTCTTTTTCCCCCATAGCAACATTTATATTTTTACGTTTACAACTACCACATTCTTTCTCACTCTCTCAGCATTTGATTGAACATAGTACATGTGTTTTCTGTCACTTTCTTACTTTATAGCAACAATTTTTATGCCTTATCCAGGTGAGCCCAACTATATACATTAAATCTTTAAAAGGCAAACACAAGAACGCAAAACATACCGAGTTTTTACTACCGGGTAAAGATTTTTTGTCATAAACAAAAAGTGAAAAAAAAAGTTTTTATGTATTTTGTTTTGAAGGACGCTCACGAAATCAACATAAAAATAAGGTAACAAAAAAAAATTATGTATTTTTTTTTCTGCTCAACAATGCACAACATGAAAACTCTATATAAATTCTCATGCTTTCCCTTAGCTATGAATAATATTTTTGATGTATGTGGAGAATGGTGTTGCTTGGTGTTATGAAATGATGACGACGTACATGGGTACAAATTATGTCTGTTTTGTGACACTTTTTTGGAGTGAACATTTTTTTCGGGATGAAAGTGAAAAAATTGAAAATAAAGCTTTTAGTAAAATTTTATTTAATAAAGAAAGAAAAATTTAAAGTTCTAAAATTGGAATTGCAAATAACTTCAAAGGAGGACAAAAAACAGATTTTTTTTCGTAGAGATCCTATCTACAATTATCCGATAAAATTATTAAAGAAAATATTACTGCTAAGTTTCTCTTGCATATTTTTAAAAATTTTTGCAGGTTCCGTGTACTGGTTTTTACATATTATTGATACATAAGAGCTTCAAAGAATTTTTAAACAATTTTGTCTAGTAAAAATGCTAAGAGATTTTTAGCTTCTTGCGTTGACTTCAGTATATTTCGGAGTAAAATTTGTTACATTTTGTTCTGAAAAAATAAATAATAATAATAGCTTTTCACTTTTGACAGCTGTCTTCATTTAAATCTTCTATTTTCTCACACTAATTGCGAGCAATCAAATCTTTTCATTGTAATATTAATCATATGCACGCCTTGTGCGAACGCCTAAAGGTAGGCAATAAAAAAGAAACATCAAAAAGGAAAAAGCCACGCTTTCCAAATGATTCATACGAGTATATGTGCATATGTTTTAATTTATGATTTGTTCTAACAAAATTTTGCCATTTAGATAAATAACAATAAATGTGCGCTAAAATGTATGCTTTATAAATGCTAGCAGTTACCGCAAAAAATAAAGAAGAAAAATTACAAAAAAAACATCAGTTGTGTCATTATTTTAAATGCTCAGCTTTTTAATTTATGTCATTTAACTAAATGTATTTCGTTGCACGTTACAGCACTGGTAGGAATACAAGTTGAACATTAAAATCAGTGGGTATATAACATGAAAGCTTTTAAGCACGACATTATATAATTCATAATAACTCATTCGCACACATAACAACACATGTAGTTAGAAATACACTCACCTGGCATGTTGTGGCCCAACATTACCCATGTCATGAGCGGAACTGGCTGTTATTTGAAAATCAGCAATGGCACCCGATTCCATACCAAGCGGATGCTTGCAGGTGACTATAATGGAAGAAAAAAAGAAAAAAAAAATTTTAAAAATTGTTACTTTTGTAGAAATCTTAGTTATTAAAGAAAAATTTGATGCTGTTATAATAAACATCTTACTTAAATTACTAAAATCTTGTAACTGTAAGAGTTATTGATCAGAATATCATGTTGTTAGCACGAAAACTTTGTTTCCTTTGACATTAAAATTGTGAAAGCGTTTGTACAAAGTGATAATGGCACTTCTTCTTAGTAGCAAAATATTTAAATGATCACATTTTTATTCAATTTATTTCTTAAATTAACGTTTCACTCAAAATGAACTTTTTGCATTGAATTACCTGCAAATCTCAATCAAGATATTTCACTTAAAAAGAAATATTTACTAAAAACAGTTTAAGCTATAATAAATCAAAAAATTAGTTTTAGCGACTGATAATTTAGTATATTAAGAATTATTACATTGAACTTGCAGTCATTTCGCAATGACCAATATGATCGTAAAATTTTACGTAATTGATCAATGCTTTTTTTATTCAACAAACTTGACAAAGATAACAAATGGAACAATTTAACCTGGTAATTGGTGACATATGTTTCGGCTATTACCACATATATACACATTCTCATATGTATATACATAGCCTCATCAGACCAGTTTTTGGTTAATGTTGTACATGGGATCGAACCCTTGACCGTTCTTGAATTGCTATGTTATTTTTGACAGCTAAATGGTTCCATTTGTTATCTTTGTCATATTTGTTGAATAAAAAAAAAAGCATTGATCAATTAAGTAAAATTTTACGATCATATTGGTCATTGCGAAATGACTGCAAGTTCAATGTAATAATTCTTAATATATAATTAATCAGTGTAAATCAAAACTTAAACTTCAACTGACAACCTATTTGAATAGACTTGTTCTTATACTAGACGTAGATGGCTTCTACAAAACCCTTAACTACTCTCGTGTGGTTTTGAAATCTACCGAATGTATGAAACTGCAGAGCTCAGCTTATTTAATGTCATCGTTCACTACGTAATTCTAGAAATAAATTTTGATAGAACGTAATAACATTGTAAATTGTAAAAAAGTTTGCTTACCATGACTTTTGACCCCAAAAACATGCTTTAACTTGACTGAACCATGATCTTCCAGTATAGGAATTACCAAGTGATTCTTTCTGTTTCATACCAAAAGACAGATACTCAAAGTTGCTTTGTAATGAATTAGAATATACAAGTTTACAAGAAATGTTATAAATATTTTCAATGATAATTTACCAAAATTCAGCTTGAGACTGTTTGAACCTCAAGCTTAGCCCAAAAAAGGTATTCTCAATAAAATATGTAGAGCTTGGCGCAATAAAAAATGCCTTTGAGATCAAATTGTTTCAAACTTGTAGCTTTCCCAGCAAAATTGTGTTCTACGTAATCCCTCACAGTTAGTTGAAATTTTTGTTGGTTTTTTTAAGCAGGGCTTTGAGCGTCAAGCACCAATTATGCTCAAATTTTTTTTTTAAAAAATTTCTTTATCGTTTATTATTGGAGCAATAATGATGCTAAGCAGCTATACTTTCTACTAGAAGCTCAATCCATCCCAATATTCCGAATATATGACTTAGATATCTACTACATTAAAAATGGTTTTATTTATAACCCTAAAGTTTTTTCTTGAAAGCTTTAAACAAATTTTTATATATTGAAAATTTGCTCATAAAACATTTACTTATATTAAATCCCGCGATGTCTTTCTTTTGTGGCGTATTATTGTAAATAAATTCATTAATTAAATTTAATGTCATAAAATCGAGTTATTTTCTGCTGCGCCTTTTTATTGTTATAAAAAATCATTAATGCTGGAATATTAAAACAGAGCAAATTTGTTAACAAACTAAGCATTGTTATTAAAAATTACAACGCTTGTTGTTCAAATGATTTATTTTATTGAAGAGTTGAATGGTGGCAAAAAAATGCAAAAGCGCTAGACTTAAGGGACACATAAACTCAAAGGGCCAAGAGAACTAAAAATTATCCAATGATTTAAGATGAGAAGAAATTTGCACAATAACACAAACAAAATTTTGTCTTTTCTGAAAAAAATTTGGATAATTTAAAAAAAAATTTTAATTGGATGAGAAATTAGGGTGATATTTAGGTACACCTTTAAATTAGGAAATTGCTGAATTCCTTTATTTTAAATATTACAACGTTTTTTTTCTTCATTTTGTGAATAAAATAAACTATCGACACAAATACAACAAAGCACAGGCGATTTTAACTGAAGACCGCTCCTGATCACTGCTGCTGCCTGAAAACGAATGATGACAGTACGACTTGCTTACCATTTAAGCCCTTAATATGGCCACACACGTTGCATAAACTTGTTGCTGCTGTTAAAACTGCCAACAAACGAACAACTTCAACAAAGTGAGTTGAATTAATTGATGAAGTTGAATGGTTGAATAAGCGAATGCAGACATAATACATAAAATACACAGACAGATGAACCCAAGGAATTGAAAATGAAAAATTGTACAAAATAACAAATAATTGGTTGTGCATGAGTTATTGTTTGTTATTGTTATTGTTATTCATAATTTACTAAAAAGG
Organism: Meiosimyza decipiens; assembly: GCA_963680825.1. Lineage (NCBI taxonomy): Eukaryota > Metazoa > Arthropoda > Insecta > Diptera > Lauxaniidae > Meiosimyza > Meiosimyza decipiens. Next base: position 20,616,565 of record OY804260.1, on the reverse strand, counting down.
GCATAAATTGCATAAAAATGGTAATTGCTGTAAGAGGACAGGATGAATAGTGATAACATTGGCTTGGGAAACAAATGGAACATGCAACAATGGATTGATATAATTGTGTTTATAGGCCGAAACGCAAAAGTTCAGCTTGATTAATTTCTTACATTTACATTTAATCATGCATTTGTGTTAAACTTTATGTATGGATAAGAGGAATGAGGAAATTTTCCCACGACAAAAAATGCATACCCTTAGAGCGTCGTTATAAAGCAAAGATTCAAAAGGAAAATTAACCAAAAAATTGCCTTAAGTTATGGGAAAAATCAACAACAAAAAATGTAGGTTTTTTGGTCCAAATTATTTTAAAGTGATTTCCCCCGCGAAAACTTGCCAAAAATATAATTTTCTCACACAACAATTTTTTTGGGTAATTTGGAATAAAACGATCGAGAAAATATCAATTTTTTGCCACTTCTTTAAAGACTTTAACCATTCCAGATGCTTTAATCCAAAAAGATATTATTAAAGTTTCCGTAAGATTGCTGATTTTAAGAGCTATATCATGTTTTGATGTATACAAATTTATGAAAACTTATCATCAAAAAAAAAGAACAAAAAAACAGCCGCTGCCACTTAGTTATTGCTGCGTTTAATAAATAAAACATTAAAAATTAGTAAATGAAAAATTCAATATCACTAGTTTACACTCAAAAGGTTCCATTGAGAAGGGGTTACTTTTCTTAGGTATTTGTTCCCGCTAATTCGAAAAAGAAAACCTTGAAAAGATTTAACAAAAAGAATACGTATCATTCAGTTAAATGACAATTATTTAGCAGCCAGTGAGATAGTTTCAAATTGGTTCATGTTTTGAAATATCTTGATCTTTAAATAAAAATCCAAAAAGATAGACAATTAAGTAATAATAGTTGACTTAGTCTCTTGAACACAAGCTATTACACACTACGTCTACACCTCAAAGTCTAACATTTTAAAATGTAATTTTGCCGCTGACCAGATCAGAAGCAATAATCAACGATCATTTTTTCTCTTTAAGTCCATAGGCGTGTGGAGAAAAATGTACAAGAAGCGATTGTTAGTCGCCGTAAAGCACAGACGGTAATCCAGCATAGACTGTTGTTATTATTGCTCTTGCCAACACATGTCACTCAGTCAGTCAACACCGTGGCAAGCAGTCAGTCATTTAGTTACTTCACCATCTAGCCTGTGAAACACTCAGACCATGTATTTTTTTTTTAGTGAGGCTATAGCACACACACATTAGCCCGTATGTAGAAAAATGCTGGACGCATGTTAGTTGCAAGCAATGATCGTAGACATTAGATAGGCGCAAGCAGGCAACAGGAAAATCCAAACACAAAAACTTGTTAAATAAATTTCGTATTTTAGTTGTTTTTGTTTGTTTGTTTGCTACTTTTTTGTAATTATTTTTTGTTGAGTTTTTTATAAGGTAGTTAAGCTAGCTATTAAAAATATAATTAAACATGTGTTGCGATCTTTGTAAAGAGACCATAACTTGCCAAAAGTAGAAACTGATATTTTGCTGTATTCTTAAGATGACACCAAAAACACAAACAAATTTTTTGCTAAACGCGATGCTCTGTTGCTGGACATACAATGACATAGTTCAGTAAAATCTCCAAATAGCCTATATTGTCATTGGCTTTGAACTTTGGTGCGCCCAACCTTATAAAACAAAATGCCGTGACATTCAAAATCAATGCTCGGATTGAAATATCCTCTATCATGAAAACAGTAGAACATATATAAGCAATTCTTATGATTTTCAATAGAAAACTACTCATTCCATAATTAACAACATAGCTTAGTTTCTAGCCAAAAATAAGCGAAATACTGACCTTTGACCTTGAACACTTAAATTGATTCCCAGACTGAGCTTTTGTTTTATGACCGCTAAGTGCAGCCATAAAAACATGCCATATAGCGAGTCTTGACAGTAAATTGCTCATTTACCCTACTATATATTTTTTGTAACTTTTGAGTGCGACAATAAAATGTGGCCTATAAATGTTAAACAAGTTTTTTTTTTTGTTATTTGTTTTCATTTATTTTTGTATTTTAATTTTATTTTACTGTTTTTGTTTCGGTATCGCATGTATGTATGTAGATTTTCCACAGATAGCGCACAATGTGCACCAGCGGTGCTGCTCATAAATTGTCGTTTTGTGTTGTATGTTAGTACCCCCTTCTTCATGCTCCTTCAGCCCATGCCTCTAGTAAATGCATGTCCGCGGCTATAAAGTGTTGAAAAAATTAAACAGCAATTAATAGTCGGTCAGGCTGCGTTGCACTATATGTGAGCGGTCGGTGAATACAACAAAATATCCCCGAGATAAATGCTTTTGAGCTGCTGATAACTCACTGCGATTTACCAACCAACCAACCCGTACACACGGCGACTTGTTGCAGATTTATGTGAGCGCACGTTATAAACATGTTGCGGTGTTGTTGGCATTGGTGAATGTTGCACTACGTTGTCGTTTGCGTTGACATGCATTTTAGATAAATCGTTTGATTAAGAGTAGATTAATCAATTGTGATTAGCGGGTAAAATACATAGATGTAATTTATTAAGGATGCAGATGTAAATTTATGCAATGCTATTTGCTGGTAATTAAAATGGTGGGCAATGTTATCAGGAAATGGGAGATACCAAATTTTTTTGAAAATTAAATGAATTTATTAAAAGCAAAATGAGAGTTTTAAATTAAATTAAAAATACTGAACAGTTTAGCCAAGCAGGAAAAAAACATATTGGCGCTTAAAGATATATAATAAAATCAGCTATTTAAAGTAGTTTTTTTTCCTGATTAGATTCAAACAAACAAGGCACAATTTCTGCTCTTTGCCGATACTAAGAACTAAGACGTATAGAAAATTTTCATTTTTTTCTTCAAAACAACTCTTATAATTAAGATTTACAGCTTATTTGTAAACACAGCAAAAAGGATTTATATGTATATATCAAGATTAGGTACAACAAGACAAAATATTTATAAATATGATATCGGCGAAACAAACATTTGATATTAGTTAACTAATCACAAATTTCATCGAATATTTGGTAATAATTTCCTAATTGTATTTTAATAAATTACTAAGAGAATATGTTTAGTAATAATAACCAAATATTAGCTTGGCTGAAAAATATATGTCTTTGTTACAAACAATCACATGTTATTAATCACAAAATCATGCATTTGGCGGAAGAAATATGGTTTTGTCGCTTATATATTCATTACAATCGATTTAAGTAAACATTGATAGACCCATTATCGTCACATCTTTATATTTGGATGCCGCTGGTATTTACAAAATCATAAATATCAGAATTGTGTACCAAGTGGAAGGCAATTAAGTTATATTTTGCTTAAATATGAGAATTGCATTGTTATCATATTAGTGATGTGAATGTAAAATCAAATAAAAAAAGTGTTTCCAATATATGTTCGTTTCAGTAAAAACTGTTCAATCGATTCAAATAGATGTCGTGTTTTGTTCAATATATAACACTTTAACTTCAAAGCAAGGGCAAAAATTTGACTATGGTTAATAAATCTTTTAAAAATCTATCAACCAAATACATTTATGTGAAGGAAATGCTTTCATTTCTCATGTTGATTCATCTACAATTGACACACTGCAACTCTTATATATTGGCATACATGGTATGATAAATATTAAAACTTTGGAACGGTGCGATAAAAAACATATCACACCCAAAAATTGTATCCTATTGCGCAATATTTCAGGCAATTCAAAATGTTGTAATGAGTGAAATTTCAGCGTTTATTGCGCTAAAAAAAAAATAGTTAGGTGAATACCATTTAATAGAATTTATTGAAATATGTTACAATTAACACAGGAGGCTTGAAAAATCACATAAAAATTTATTACCAAAAAATTCTAGCGCATTCACTTGGAAAACAGTAAGTTATTGATGCGTTACAAAACTTTTAAATTTTTGATATGATTTCGTCAATGCAATCAATCAAGCGCAAGAAAAAGCCGATATACAAACGGTAGATATGTATGTATGTATGTATGTACGAGGATAATATATAGAGCAAAACAATGCTATAACACATTTCAATTGTGCAATTTTATTACTTCACTACTGCCAATGGTAGAAATGAAATTATTTGAAATGCAGCATAATCGATTTTTTCAAAGAGTTTTTTATTAAAATTTTTATTTTGAATGAATATCACACATTTGCTACAATATTTTCATTGAAGTGCTGCATGCGTGATACATCGCAATAAGGCTGATATTTATTTTAAAAACATTTATGCCAGAAATAAGATCTAAGAGTTTACTAGAAACGAAAAATATGAATAAAATTGTTAGCAAAATGAAAGCTCCAATTGACGTTACTGAAATTGAAATGAATATTTATAAGCCAAAAATGATATTTATAAGCCATTTTGTCATGTTTCAATGGTGTTTAAAAATGCAAAAATGTTGTTTCTATTTATTAAGAAAACAATTTTTCCAAAACTTCAATGGCAACGTAGTGCTCAAAAAACGACGAAGTGACTTACATACTATAATTATTGGAAATAAATTTTCTTAAAGCTTTCAACTTTCTACAGTTGTCACTATACAAAAACTTATGTTACTGAAAATTAGCTATCCTAAGCATAGCTCAAGCATTTTCGTGAAAAAAAAATGTTCACTTTGAAAAACGTTTCAACAATAAAAACAGCAAAAGTAAAGGGTCATAAATTTTTGTTTTTTGTTACGTTTGTCGTAACAGCATGGCAGCAGCAGAAGCAGCACGAAAAACTATAATGATTGCCAAGTGAATAATTAGATGTAATCAGTCAGTGCTTAAGCGCCATAAGTCAAAGCATAAAAGGAAACTCATTCCCTAAACCTGTCCTGCTATTGCTTTATTCCATTCAGCCTTACAAATATTGGAGGCAACCCACTGTCTGCAATGGCAAAGAAATATTTCATGTTATTGTTGCTGTTGCCTTTGGTGAAATGTGCGTTTTTAACCCTTATGGTGCTTGGAAAATTTCAAACGTGCCCAACATTTTCAGAGTGTTTCAAAATTTTTTTTAAGCTTTTCAACATTTTTCGGAGTTGAAAGGAAACTTAGCAGTTTTGTAATATCAAATTTTTTAACCAAAAGCCAGATTTGTTTCAAACAATGAAACTGTGAGTATAGTTCTACGTCAAAAAAGACTAAAAACTATAAGTCTAAGAGATTTATTGAAAGCAATTGAGTTCAGTCAATATTTGTGCAACCAAACTTTATCAACTGATACAAATATTTGCATTCATGTTGTTCTCACTAAAGATTAAGTTAAAAATCCCTAATTAACTTGAAGAGCAATACAAAGGTTAAGACAAACTCCTAAAGTGAAGGAGTATAGTGTGCGCTTTACAAGTGAGTGGGTGGGAAGAAAACTCATTTGAAAAACGCTATTTCTTAATTATAAACAGACTGCAGAGCTGCTGTTACTGTAGCAAGTACACTGAGTGTACAAGTGGCCCCAAGGGACCATACAGATAGACCGACAACTGAAGAAACTAACAAAATTACTTGCAATCACTCACACAATTTGTTTTCTCTACTACTTTTATTGTTCTTTTACTTTTCTTTTCCAGTTGTAATTGAAAATTTTCATTACTTTTCAGTGTGTTTAGTAAATGCTTTCGAAATTTGACAAATTAAAACTCATTAAAATCATTTTTGGTGATTTTATATCAATTAGGATTTTGCTAGATGTGTGTCAAGGATATGTTGATAATCATAACCAGTTAATGGGAGATGAATATTTATTTGAGTAGCATTCGGCAATTATTGTATCAATACAACACATTAATGGAATTACTATTTAGAGTAGCGTAAAGCTTACTGTTTCTTAAGAAACTGGTAAAAATGGGTGATATATAGGAAAAACAAAATGTCCAAGTGATAAACGACAAATTTCAAAGCACCAAACTAAAATCTAAAAGGAAAATCACATCATATTTCTGGAGATTTGATTATATTTTCAGTCATCTGGTTCAGTTTACTGGAAAGTTTACTTGTGGTATAACTACATTTTATTGAAAGGTATTTTTAATATCTTCGCAAGCTGGCTGTGAATTTTTCTGAAAATCATATATCAACATCCAACAGGATACCATTGTTTGCTCCTTAATTGTCAATAATTGATAGAGCCTTCACGATACACAAAAAAGCTTTCAGATTTCATTACCTGAGTTCGTGAGAAAGCGCTCCTCACATCTTGTCAGCTCAAACTTAAGATCGTTATACAAACTAAATGCTGAAAAATATTTTTGATTCTATAAAATTATCTATTTATTATACAAAAAAAAAGTTGATATATACCAAATAGTTTGTATTGTCACAAACTTAAAAAAACAGAAATCAAAACAACTGAACTCATGTTTCTGCTCTTATATCAGTCAATGTTGGTTAATACAAAGCTCTCGAACATTCTCGAGCAATCTGGAAATTTACCGACTTTTGATCTGTTAACGCAGATATCGCTGGATATCTCATCTGCTAGTTAAATTGTGTCATTATATTTATTTATTTTATTTGAGATACCATAGCTATTTCGTGTTAGCACAAGGATTTGGTGCGTGCCATTGTGAACAAACAATAGATAAATTGAACCCAATGACATGCATTTTTAAAATGGATTAACAAGTGATTCGAATTCGAAATTATGGGGGTTGCTCCAAGAGTACTCTTAAGATCATCCCATTTCTTACTGCATATTTATTTTATTTTAATGAAGCAGATCAATTTATATATTGTAAAATTGTTTGTTTGCTGAGAAACACGTTTGCTTAGAAAGAATTTTCCAGCAGTTTGGAATATTTAGAATACATTCGCTGCGCTCTCGACTTATTAATTCCTTAGCGTTGGAGTCCATTGTCCGGAGTGCAGAGGTATTAAAATTGTTCTCGGTTTGCAAATAATATTAAACTAATAATTTGTATTGATCAGATTTTCAAAATTTTTTTAAAGTTTTAGGTAAAGAATATCCGAATTACCTTTTTTTATTATATTTATATCTTTTTGTTTGAAGAATTTTTCCAGTGCAGGGTGCCAAGTGTTTAAGGTACACCATAGATTTTAATGTGACTGATTTTTTTAATTAAGATCGAAAGTCGATCATTAGGGTAAGTTCAAAAATATATTTAGAGCATCAATATTGGTTTTTGCTTTGTACTTCCGTACATTTTTTAATCAAAAGTCGAAAATGGGCCTTGGACATCACCACCAACCATTTCGAGAGAATTATGTAAATTTTTTACATAATCAAAGCAAACAGCTTGAAAATTAACTTTAGGTAATCAGAGAAACCGAGAGAGGTCCGTTTTTGTAAGTTTTAGTTATAATAACTTTACTATGGAATATTCAAAGTGGTTCTTACTTTCAACGCCATAATTTGCCAAGCAGTTGATTCTAGTGGAAATACTCTGGTCTAGTACAGAAAATATTGATCATACTTTTATTATTTATATTTATTATTGAGGATGTCATTTTCAATCCACTGCACTCTACAGAAAGAACTCTACTTAATTAATGTGTATCAGCAATATAAACTTCAATTACGTGCCACTCAAAATTCATAAACTTTAAAACTCAAATTTAGAAATGTTTTCATTTTCAAAAAATTCTAAATAGAATGCACATAATTGATTTTAGTACTCTGAACAGTAAAAAACTTTTGATAAAAAAAATAAAATTTTACAAAAGTTTTAACACACACAAACAGAGGGACTTATGTTAGTTTGCGTAAACAAAATTATGAAATTTCCATAGCCAACGGCAAAAGTTGTTGCTGACTGGCAACAGTTGCACAAACTCGCTCAAATGACGCATGGCAAACTCATAAACAACACAACAAAACAACAACAGTAAAGTTTATAAACATTCAACTTCCGTTTTTAACTGTGCTGCATATGCCACGCCTCGTTTATTTTATGACGCCCACATTTGTTATGCTTCGCTACAGTTCAGCGCGTAACTGCTGCCGTTGGTGCACGCGCTATTCAATGATTTTTGAGTATGAATTCAATATTTTAATTGCTATTTCGCCAATTTAGCATTAGAAGGCGCTCATGTCTTGTGTAACTTTAAGCGTAGTAGCGAAACAGTGATGGTGGTATTGAGCTCGGCGTCCTATTTCTGTTTTCATTAACAATTTGTATGCATTGCTTGCAAAATTTTAATTACATAATTAAATTTTGGCTGCAAAGTTTATGGCTTTTAAATTGTGCTATAATTCTGAAGTTTGAAGTTATAAATATCATTAATTAGCCATTTATTAAAGTTTTATATTGTTTGAGCCTTAGAAGTTTTTGATGTGATGAATTAAATGAATTTGCGAAATGTTTTTAGAGCGTTGATTTATAAAGTTGTTTGTTTTAGAAAATTAAAACTAATAATAAACAATATTTAATAAATTTTTTTAAGTTTTACTGCTTTATTTACTTTAGGAAAAATTGTTAAAATAACAATAACAATAAAATAAGGAAAATTAGCCAAAATAAAAGTAACTCAAGCCATTGACTTATTGCTAAGTGGTATTTCATCTTTTCAGTTCATTTAAACATTCAACAACTTTGACCTTTACAGCATATTTCATTGTTAAAGCAAATGAATAAAACATCCCAAAAATTTGTAATCGATAAAGAATTGTTATTTGCTGATAAAAAAAAGTTTAATTCTACAAAGTTTATAAATCCATATAACACTCACCAATATCCAGTGCACTGCAATGCTGCCAACATAATGGTCCGCACAGTAAAATCAAAGTCAATGTCAGCAGGTAGTAAAAATGTTGATGTTTATTACAGCGCGACGCGCCATTAACCCGGCAATAACGATGTTGCTGTAAATAATTTGTTGCACCAGTGTTACCAAAAGCATTTGGAAATATCGTAGTTCTGGCAGTAGAAGTTAATTGTACTTTAATGCGAGACATTTTATGATTTTATTTAATGAGAATCAAGAAAATCACTTGTTAGCAAATTCCTTTTGACTAAATTTTACTTTTTGCTATAAGCGCAACATACTTTTACGCTATTTTTTATATTTTACAAATAAAATTAGCCCAATAAAAGGGACATCATAAGATCGTTATAAAAAAGCCGACATTTCACAAAAACGCATTCGCGCAACGCGTAGACGTGTTAATGAATCACGCGAAGATTCCACAGTATATTGTTGCGCTGCAAGGAAAGAGAAGAATTTTTAGTTAATTAAAAATACATTTTTTGCTTTTTAAACATAATACATAAGGGCAAAAATTATAGTTTGCAAAGAATTTCAGGCTTGTCAACAATTAAAAATGGCGCCGCCACACTTTAAACCTCAAGCGCGAAAAATATTTTCACACAAAAATTGTTGTGCACTGCCTTGTCAGCAAATTAATGTCACGTGACCTTGCGCAAATGTCACGCTGCTTACTTTGTGATAGGACGGCAAAATAAATAAAAAAAAAATAATTAGCTGACAACAGAATTCTCTTGACAAAGCAGCACTTAATGAAAAATAAAAATGCAAAAGCAAAAAAAAAGATGGCAACACTATTTTTTCATTTCATATAAAATGCGCCAAGTTACTAAAAAATTCATGTAAATTGTCATGATGACATTTTTTATGCTTTGAATTCTCAGCTGTTGTTTTATTTTCCTCTTTTTTTGGTTTCTTATTTTCTTGTTAATGTTATGCATTAACATGACTGAAAGTGTAGGAGATATAAAAATGTAGCATACGAGTCGCCTACTCCATGAAACGCTTACACAAAATACGATACAACACAAGTTGCTTCAGTAGCGAAAAACAAGTGATAGATGTCGCTGCTAGCGTATAAAGGATATTGCATGGCAGGAAGTGTCACACAATTGTAAGCATAACGGTTGTGCTATTTGACAACCCTGGTGGTAGAGAGTTTAGTGCTTTTGTAGGATGTGAGATAATGAATAATCGGTTTTTTAGAGTTTTATTTTTTAAAAAGTATTAAGTGCAACACATTATGTAAAAGTTTTCTGTTAACCTAAGTAAAATAATCTTTTATAGAGCAGGGTGCCTTAGTGGCATAAAAAGTAGTTTTATTTATTAAAGCAAAAGCTGTGTTTCATTCGCCAAGTCGCTATCTAGGTGCGAAAAAAACCACAAGTTGCTAAGTTTTCAAATCGTTCTTGTTCTCGTTGTTGCGAGTACTCGTCTGTTGTTTTTTCTACTTTTTTCATTTCACATTGCGTTGTTTTGACGCTTGACATTTTTAACAATTGCTTTTCGGGAAATAGCTTTATTTCTGTTCATTTTAAAATGCAGAATAGGTAAAACACGAATCGGCTGGGTAGCCCTGGCATTTACATTAATATTACTCGCCAAGTGTGCAATTTCGGTTATGCTTTCTCACACATTGGGGGATGGCGAAAAAATAGCAGCTAAAGTAACATCGACTTAGATAATTCGTGCTGGTAGCCAAAACTTAAAAAATAGGTTTTGTTACAAAATTCATACTGAACACAATTTACTTAAACCATATTCCATAATCAGCTCGGTTAAAGTGTGTGAACAATTGTGTTAGTACTTGTGAATAATTTTCAGCAATAAACAAAATAATGGTTTTCACAGCAAATTAAGCATAATATTTTTAGTTGCAATTTAATGCAGTCGTCAATATCGTTGAATAAATTATCATTTATTTAAAAACAAAAATGTGGATAGATCACAGTTGGAAAGACACATGGAAATTGGAAAGGCTATTGTTTTAATCATTACAAATCATGTTTTAGCCTTTTCAAAATTAAATGAAAGGTTTTTTTTTGTTTTAAATGTATAGAAAGACCTTTTTTTGTTTTGGTTTACAATATCTTTAAATAGTGCAAATTTTTGGTAGGAAATTGTTGATTGACTTTTTGGTTTTTTTATATTTTTTGGCTGAAAAAAGATACATTTGATTTCACACAAAATTAGTTTTTTCTAATGAGTAGGGTATAAAAAATAAATTCACTACGTTATTCATTAAAGTCATTATTAGTAACAAGTTTCATTCTAGACACTTGTGGCAATCTGGAACACACTTTTAACTTACTAACAATGTGAATGCTTTATTTACATTGAATAATAATTCGCAAGTATTAAGAAACGATATGCGCTTTAAGCACTAATTTTTGTCTAAGATTTGATGTTATTCAAAGATTTCGTAAGCTAAATGCACTAACTTACAACATATCTAAGTGCTCTATTTACTGTGGGAAATAGTTCACAAGTCATAGGAAAATGAAGCATGTGCTTTAAACACTACTTTTGCACTTAAGTACAGTATTATTCATAGGACCTGCTGTCCGATTGACATATATCTATAACTAGGTTCATCAGAGTTTTGTCTTCCGTATAGGCTTCAAATGTTAAGATCTTGCGTTTTTGGAGAGAGCTTACTTTTTGCACTTCAGAAGTGCATTTTTGTTTGGTTTTTTTAAATTTTAATACCAGAACTTATAAGCCTGCTGCCTCTTCAACTGTTTTTACAATAGTTTTTTGAGTAATCGGTTCGCAATAAATACCTATTCGAAAGTAAACCCTCTTCAGCATATGAACGGAAATATCATTAAAAAGGAAAATATAATGACCAATGTGCATATGAATAATTGTGCCGCTTTTTGAAAAGAGCAGCATCAAAGTTGCTGTATTAACAAAAAACTTGAACGACACTTGAAAGTAAAATTTTTTCCAACGCTTCTTATTTGCCATGGTTGCATGCAATCATAACGTACGTCATTGTAGTGGCAGTCAACAGTAGCATTTTGCCACAAAAATGTAAAAAACAGATGTACCATCAAAATAGCGAGCAACAGACAGACAGACAGACAGAACATTTAAAGAAACGCAATAAATGCTGTGCAAGTAGTTGGCAACGTGAATGCAAATTAATGGCATGTTGGAGGAAGCAAAAATAAAAGAAAAAGAATTCAATGAAAAATTTAATGCACAAGACGGCAATAATGTAAAAGAAAAAAATAAAAGGAGGAGAATATGCTGCGTGTGCACTTTCTTTCTTGCACGATGTTTTGAAGGCGATGCGCGCATTAATGACGTTGACATTTGTTGCTGATGGCAACACCAACCGTGCAACTGCTGCTTTGTGTTGTGCTGCGACGGCATTCAACGCATTTGGCAATTAAGAATGTTGGCGCTGTAAATGCTTTTCTATCGTTTACGCTGTTGTTGTTGCTGTTATAGTTTCCTTGCAAGTTTTTGCGTTTGTGATAATTTTAGACCCCACAGTCTGTAACGTTTCCTTCAATTAATATTTCTGTGTGTGAACTTCAAAGACTTTTTTGGTGTAAAAAAAAATTTGTTTCGAGAATAAGATATCCTGTTAGTTCGATTTTGCGGGTGCAAATTTTTAGTCAAAGTATTAGTGACTATTAGCCAAAATTAAAGGTCTTTAAGCAGTTTAATTTATTATAAAAAAATTGCAATAAATTGGACTAATTCCACCGCCATTTTAAATTGTAAAAAGTTCTTACCATAATTATACCTCAAGAGCCCCAAAGTGCTCAAAGGCCTGATTAAAAAAAGTACTATTACAAAGCTGACGAAAAATTTAGTCTAAAGAATAATGGCTGCCTTTGCGTCCCAATGCGAGTTGCGAAGTGCAAAATGCTGTAAAAATATAAAGTGACGTGCTTTTTTCTGCTACTCTTCATTTAACTACACTTTTTGCTTGTGTTTTTTTTCTTTGTCTTTTTGTAAATTGCAATATACGTCGGCGGGACAGGCACAATTTTTCATTCATTCATTCATTCATTTACCCATTTTTATATTCATTTCTTTAGTCTTTTCCGTCAGTGTTTGGTCGAAAATAGCACTCGTCGCCAAGTTTTTTCTCTTGTTTTCTTTGCAACGCTGTTTTTACTACTACCAAAATTTTTGTTACTAACTAATGTATGCGAATAACTACAACAGATTCAACGAAGTGAGCAATTGCACATAACAGCGCACAAGTCCAAGAAAATGTACTTTGTTGTTGTAGTAACTCTTTTGTGAAAATGTTTGCCGGCATGGTATGACCACCACGAGTAATGTGAAGGTTAAGGTTTATTATGTGAAAAATGTTGACAGCAGTAACAGTAACGGCAACGGCTAACAGCAATAACAACAAAATTGGCGAGACGCATAAATTTTAGTCAGAATAATTTTGGTGGTTTTTTTTTTGTTAACATTAAAAAAGGGTGTTCTTTTAGTAAGAGAAATTGTGAAGTTGAATTTAATTTTTTAACACTAAAATTTAATTATTTGATACAAAATACCATAGCATATTTCATAAGGATTTCTGCAGTTGTCCTGCATTTTTTCTTATGTCAAGTCGGCTGCTCAACTCAAAAATAACACTTAAATTTTTTTTAATCATGGGCTCTCTTCTTTCTTAAAAGAAAGGAAATCATCAATAAATTTGTTTCAAAAATTTTAAATCGGTGCCATATACAGACTCAATTGATGAAAACATGTTGAAAAAGTAATTTTTCCTGCTAAATTGAGATTTTATTTTAAACTCTTGGAAAAACGAATTAAAAATATATTGCTCAGTTTTTTATTTTTAACGTTGAGTCATACTCATGCTTTTATGAAGACTTCTAAAGAAACAGAGAGCAGCCACGCGCACATTTATATTGTATTGAACCATTATAGGGTGGACTACTATCGAAATTCCCGCACGACCTAGTTAAGGTCAACCGTAATGTAGATATTTCCCATTTAAAAAGAAAAATATTCTAAAATTTTAAGATACGTTTTAACTAACCTTGTGTTTTCGTAGAAAAAAAAAATCCACAAGAAAATTAATTTCCCAACCCACACAAAATTGACAACTAATGAAAATCTACAAAACGTGAAGTGGGAATAAAATTCAAAGTCAAGAACAAAAGTAACATACACCCACAAGAAAACAACGGCAACAGCGACAACAACAACGTAAAAAAACAAAATTGCAACACTAAAAAAAATAAAATTTTACAGCTATAAATTCGAAGAAGAAAATTTTCCTTTTTTTTTCATTCGCCTGGTGTCAAGTGTTAACTTGTGATTAGGTGGGCGTTTTAAAAGTAGGCGGCTGCAAAAAGCGCTAATACATAAAGCAACATCGTCAGCAAGCAACAACAACGATACTTACAATCAAGAATAATAAAATACAAAAATAAAGATTGCCCAGCAGTTGCAACAAACATTTGAGAAACACATGTTGTAGCGCCTGAAAGCATGCAATGCGACAAAGTTGTATAGACACATAAAAGAAATATATTAGCTGCTTTTACATTTTTACTGTCCATATGATGATTTAGCAAAAACAACAAGCAGCAGTAATTTTCCCGCGGCAATGAAAGACTGCCAAGTACTTAGTTGAAAGCGAAGAAAAAGTTTGCTGGGAAACCTGGGTTATGGAGTCTGCAAGTAAAACGTAAGTAAACTGTTGTGAAAATGCTACCGCCAGTTTATTAAAGATTGAGCAAAGCATACTTAACATTGCGGTAACAGTGTTGCGTTATCACTAATTCTAATAACTTCAGCCGCTGAAATTGCTATAAAAACGAAGCTTCCGTAGAATTAAGCATAGTGGACTTAACAGTGGCTTAACAGATTGCTAGAAAAACGTTAAATGTAAATCAGCATTAAAATTCGTTGTAGAAATTAAGCATTCGGAATATTTTGCAGTCGATGTAATAGGGTGCTAGGAGCGTTTAAACCTCGACAGCGTCAAGCGATAGTAACTCTCTTAGCTGTCTTGCTTAGGTCCTGTAAAGTACTAAATTTCAGACAGTAATGACAGTTATACTATAAAATAGAAATTCAGTTGTCAAATAAGTTATCTTGATTAAATGCTGCTATTTTGCCTTTATTCCTTTTAATTTAATAAATAAAGCATTTTTTTCACATAAACGCAGCTCTGTTCACTTGATGTTAAGTGCATTATGCTTAACAGTATCGGGATAAAATTAATATTTTACTCTCATCGTGCAGTTTATGAAATTTAAAAATGCTCATAACATCAATAAAAAACTCCTTTGTTTACATACAAATGCACGGTATAATAACAGTGCACTCTCAACGGGTTTCAATGTCAAAATAAATGTTTCGTCGCACGTTGTTTTGATATCACCCTTCGATGCATAAGTACAACAGCAAGCTAACAGCAGTATGTTAATGCTCTGCTAAGTCGCTGTTAAGTCAATGTAACCTCAGAAATTTTAGTTTTGCTGTGATTGTAAATTCTATATAATAGTTTTTTCATAAGTGTAGCTACACACATAACGAGTGCGTATTTTTGTGTCAGGTCTTTTTGCCTTACTACCGGTAGGCGTTATTATTGTTGTCAACAAGCTGTCACGTAGTGTCACAAAACTTTTTGTGCAAACAGCAAGACTTGCTGCCTTTTAAAGAATTTTTTTATTATTTTTTTATGTTTTAATTTTTTGATGCTTTTACTGTCACTCCCCCTTTTTTTAGCAGGCGCATCCCTCATTAAATTGCAAGCTCTTTAGAAATTGTAGTCATTAAATGCGTTCAGCACTGGCAGCAGCAACAGTTACAGCATCCTTGCTGCAAAAAGCGAAAAGCATTGCAGTAATGAAGTGGGCGTGGCATGATAAAATGAAAATAAAAAAGATGTAGGTTATGTGCGCACACATTTAAATGTTTACTTAAAGTAAGCATGTGCTTATATATTTCGGCGAAAAATATGATCGTTTCAGTTTTATTTTATGTCGCTTGCATAGTAACTTCCAGCACTTGCTGCTGTCATTTGAAATTGTTTGACATAACTTTAAATTTTCATATGAGTCCCGCCTACTAGCTGTTAACATGAGTTATATGCTGTGTCAAAAGGCATGAAACAGCCAATTAAAATTGCTGACATTTTAATATAAATTTAAAGATTCGGTTTATTTTTAAGTGGCCTTTAAGAAATCAATAAAATCTATGCATTCAGATTATAAGGAAGCTAAGAGATCATAGTAGGATTATTTAAAAAACTTCGAATGCTATGCAAATTTTGTATGTTCGCAAGAAACTGTTCACTTGACTAAACAAAAATATAACAAAAAAAATTTAATAAAATCATCTATAAAAAATCTAACGCCCTTATTATGCTAAAAAATAAATGAAAATGAAATCTCAGTGAAGTAAAACTGAAATTTTATAGTGGAGTAAAAATTTGTAAGACTTAAAGCCTTCAAAATTTCTTTTTAAATAAAATCATACCAATATCAACTTTTACATTACAAATTATTTTCGTCACTAGAAATTTTTACACCTTAAAAATATTTCCATTACATTACTTTAAGGTCATGAAAATTTTTTGCAAAAAAGTTCAAAAAACTTTGGAGCAAAATGCTTAAGATTCTTTATAACGCTTGCTTAGGCAAAACAAAAAGCAAAAAAAAAAATGTGCGTCCCTTAAGCTTTTTGCAACGAGTCTTTATTTTCCTCTCCATTTTCTTTTTGCTTTTTGATTAATGTCTTTTACGAAATTTGACACATTGGAAATTGGAAAACGCAATCATAAAGAAGAAAATTGTAGTTGATTTTGCTATGTTGCTATACAACAAGAAAATCACACAAACAAACGTAGCGTCAACAAAGTTAAACGCCTAAAAGTAGACTAAGAAAGCAAAATAGAAGAAAGAAAATTAAGCTGAAAATACGATACTCTTCGCATTAAAGTCAAAAGAGTAGAATACAGCGTGGCAGGATATCCTTATTGATCTATGCAATGACCAAATCTAAAGCATTGTAGAAGACTCATGCTATAAGAAATTTGA
Organism: Meiosimyza decipiens; assembly: GCA_963680825.1. Lineage (NCBI taxonomy): Eukaryota > Metazoa > Arthropoda > Insecta > Diptera > Lauxaniidae > Meiosimyza > Meiosimyza decipiens. The sequence continues at coordinate 20,599,729 of OY804260.1, read as the reverse complement.
CCAAGTGTGCTCAAATGATATGAAAAAAGTATAAGGGTGTTTCTATGGGAAAATTGAACATTTTCTTAACAATTTCTTATACTAGAATTAAAATTGCTTAGTAACTAGACATTCAAGAGATAAAAAAACAATTAAAAGGGTATTAAAAAAAAATTTAATCTTTTTATTTAATATATTTGTCAAATAGTCCTCCGTAAAAAATTTTTATTTTTTGTTAATTAAAAGGGTTTTGTGCTATTTAGTTCTTCATAGCAACTTCTGTTGATTGAAGCATCATAGTGCTAACAGTTTTTGAAATTTCTTGCTATTTTAACATGAAAATTTTCTGAACAGACACTAAATATGCCAATGCTCTGCTAATGATCTTTATTTGCTGTGTTAACATTTTTTTAAACGAAAAGCATTCTGAAAACTCATATCAACATTTATTTAGGCTCTATTTTGACTCTTTTAAAAATTGATTTAGCTATTTTTTGTAGTAACCAATTTGATATATTTCTTTAAAACCTCATTGTTAAACAATTTGAAAATTTCTTAAGGATATACATATATACTGATCACTGAGATAATACTGAAACAAATTCAATAAAAATTAGTTTATAGCTTTGGTTTATTTTCTTAAGGCTTTAACTATGGCATGGAACTACTTTTAATTTTAATACTTCGAATAAAGTTCTGTTTTATTTTCAGAATTTGTACTTGCGCCACATTAAGCAACAAAAATAAGACGAAGAAATACTTGTCCATGGCTCAAAGACTAAGGTAATTTTCTGCCCCAACCATAATACACCCACACCACCTATACAGGATATTGCATTGAGGATATGGAATTTCGTTGTGACATTTTTTTCGCTCCCTATTTTTTGCGTTTATTTTTTTTTTTTGGATTTTTATTTTGCTCAGCTACTTTTCTATGGATTTACTTTTCACTTATATATTGCACATACATATAAACGTGTGGAGTTTTTTTTTTGTCTACCCTATTTTTTGTTGCATGGGTTTTTCTTTTATATTTGTCCTAATCTTTGCTTACTGCTTTCACAAAACTTAATGTTGCAGCCTTTTAGGAAACGTATTTTTATGAAACAGGTGGTTTTCCGGAATGCCAAAGACGATTTTGCTGTTATCCTACATTTCGGATATTTGTTGTAGGATTTCGATTGTCATGGCAATCAATAAATATTTGGTCATGGTGTGTCTAAAGTGGGAAAAACTTGGTAAAATGTTAAAAAAAAAAAATTCACAGCGGCAAGGGAAGGATTTTTTTCGTAGGAGTTGCGGGTGGTATATTGGGAGTAGCATGTTTTTCCAACTCAATGCTAAATGACATTTTGGTGTAACTGTAGAAAATAGAATTTAAATCTGTTTAATCCTGATAGCACAATTTGGCTTGTTTGGATTTCTATTGTGTTGTTTTTCTATACAGGGGGATGGGTTGGAATGCTATCGTTTCAGTACCCCATGCTTTTATCTTTTGTTGTTGTTATTGATTATAGCCAAATTTGTAAAATGGCTACGTGATTTGTTAGTTCAAAATTCTTTGCTTTTTTTATGACTAGACAATAAAGTTCAACGTTTTCGTAAGTTGAAAAGTTTGTGCTTTAGTCTAATAATTAAGTTTGTGTAAATACCCATGTTTGAAAGCTGCTGCCAAGACTATATGTATAAGTATTTATTTAAGATTTTACAATTTGAGGTCTTCTCGAAAACAAAATAATTCATCAGAATAACTCCAACAAATTTTACTTACAAAAGCTTACTAACGCATGCTCCACATATTTTGACCAGCATTTTTTTTTACTTAAGAAATTAAAAACATATCATAACCTATATCAAAGCAAGACCAGACAAAATAAACTTAAAGAAACCAAAAAGAGTCATAAAATTTTCAATAAAAACACCGTTTACAAAGTTTTAACAACTACAAATCGCTAATTTGAAAACAATGAATTGCTGAAACTAACAACGAATCACTAAAACTCTAGCAAAAAAAACAGTTTATTGAGTTTCAAAGCAGCCGCTCAACACCAATTCAAACGATAATCTTGGGAACGAAACATTAGGGAAAAAATTGTAAATATTTCTTGTTTGAGTTGTTGAAGTTTTGGTTAATTTGTGTTGGTTAATCACACTTCAATTAACACAATACTTTTGACTAGTTTGGGGAATCATTAGCGATAACTTGTATACTCTACAGTTGTGATGATAAAACGTATGGCATTTGAAATGTTCCATCTCCATGCCATCAAGTCAAGATTTTGTCACTTAACGCAAATGGTACTGTAAGTAGCGGTACTGTCAGCAATGATACTGTGCAAACTGATCTTACATCTGGCGTGCTCATGCCTAAGTGTTCAAGGTACTGACAACTTTAATTGTGAAAGCTATAATAGTGCCGAGCATAGTGCTGAACACAGATTATTGTACTTACAAAAATATTGCTGGCAGTCAAGGTACTGAAAAGCTTCAAACTATTAAATTTAGACTTTAATGTGACTTTATCGGCCATGATGCCGATGGCTCCGATACTGAGATCTACAACTTAAAGTGGCATTACCAGCAAAATTACTGAAGGCAATATGACTCTAACTCTTTGCGCATTGTTAAACCCACAGTAATAGGTCCAATGTAACCAACGTACTGACGTTCCCACACACATGTTTTCTTTTCGGCATTGCAAATTCTTGCACCAAGTCAACATTTTCTACATAAAGTTTGTAGGGTGTAAATACAAGCATACACTACAACATCATGATATTAATTAAATAAGATGAATATCTGCAAGATTGACCTGTTTCTTGTGGCATATAAAATCATGCTCTTAGAACAAGAACATCAAAATATACTGAGAGCTTAAGAGATAAAGAACATGAAGTGCGGAAAACGTTTAGTTTTGTTTATTTTATTTATTTTGCTAGTGAGTACAATCGACTGTCTATCAAACGATGTTGAAAATTCTGGTAAATATACAAGAAAATATTCACTTAAACAATTTCTAAAGTTTCTTTTATCATCAGCTTTTTCAAATAAAGCCATAAGCCGAAATGCAGCAGCACCAATGCATACAATTTCAAAAAGGTCTTCCGAAGATTATATACAATACTATGCGATACAACCACGTGGAGGCAAACAGTATCCACCATACTATACAACCGTACGTTGTAATCAATACTATAGAAAACCAGGAAAACGTCCACAATGCGTAGAGGAACTACCAGTGAAATCTCAAACAACTAATGGCAACAATTTTCAACTTTCGCGTATTGACACGGACGTTTCGAATAAGTTGGATGAAACGCAATATCAGCAGAGACCTTCAACTGCACTACCAGATATTATACGCATGCCTATACAGACTTTGCCAAGTCAAAAACCAAGTCAGCAGTTTGCAATTACAACTCTAACTGAATATAATACAAAGCCATTTCTACGAAACTCCGTAGATTTGGATGCACAAGTAGCTGAATTGACTGATTTAATAGAAAGAGCGCCAAGTAGAGAGCCCACCTCATTGCTTGATTTCATTTTTTCACGTTTCAAACAACGTAGACGCATTCAGGAACAAATTGCTGCAACTTATCTTAAGCACTATGGTGAAAGTAGATAATTTAAATAAATGCTATATAAAATTTATATTATGCTATTTACTATTGAGTCAGTCTGTTCTACTGTCATTCGTTTTGTCATTTAAAGCAAAATAAGATTGAAAATAACACTGTTCTGTTAGCTCACTGTAAAGTTAAGAAATACGTTGTATATCTGTTATGATGTCATTAATTCGAAAAATGTACAGTAAGTATGTAGTATGGAATATAAAATACTTTATTAATGATAAAATCTTTAGTATAACATTGATCTGTTAACGCTCTGTTCAACAATTGAAATTTTTTTTATGTAGAATTTCAAAAACTTATTGCGAGCTTTGCGGCAGCTAAATTAAACTTTAAGAGTGCCTTATGTTAAAATAAGTTATTTTTAGAAATCTACAGAGTTAACGCTAAGAATATTTTAAAAATAAATGGCACTATTAAACTTCAAGTATCGTGCTAACTGATAACATTCTTTACATCAATAAAGGTGTTACAACCACAAGTCTAAGCAGGCAAACACTAGTTTGTGGCAACAATTGGTATATTACCGAGTTTTGCACCAATTATTTATAAAGACTCGTCAAGGTAGTAAACAATATTTTTGATAGTATAGTAAGTGCGTTGCCTATTTGTGCAAACTGACTATTTCAAATTCAACTACATCTACCTGAAAAGCAATCTTAGTGTACCTTTTTTAAGAGCCTTTAGTTCAGTGTGATTTTTATAGAAAATGGATAGCTTAAGAAAGGGGAAAAATAATAGCAGCAAAATTTGAGATCTTAAATTAAAATTTTTTTTTTTGATTTGTTTTAACCCGTCGTCAATGAGGTGGAGTGTGACAAACCCCACGTGATGACGAACAAAGACAACCGCGACTTCAGTAGCTAAGTATTGGCGTAAGCACGCTTAGTTGAACGTAATATATTGGAGGAGAAACACTAAAGCAAACACAGATGGGGTATGCTACACCCAACCTTATTGACTGCGTAACTGGGAAACTCCTCAAAGCAATAGGTTAAAGCTTTAAAGAAAAGTTTTCGGAACTACAAAATAAGGCAATCAGAACAGAGCACGAGATGTTATAAGTAACCCCGAAATAAATACAAGAAAACAATATATACGTGCGCTGATTGCATCGAACATGCAACTTTATACTGCATAAGCTGCGCATACTCTGAAGAGATCATATTTTAATATAGAGTCTTACTTATTTATTATCTTATAAAATTATGTCTTTGTATTATTTTTATGTATAAGAGCTAAAACTTTGTATTCAGTAAACTGAATTTTGCCAAACTGTTACCTTTTCTTGACTGTCTTCCCGTCTCTATTGAAAAATCCTAGATGAATAATCTATGGCGACTTATAAGAAACCAAAGAACGAAAACGGCACCAATAGTAAGAGAGCTTTACATATTTTTACTATTAATAAAAATTTATAGGTTATTTCTTTGCAACCACTCAAACTGGTTATTCATAAAAGTTTTTCAAATTAAAATTAAATCTGCTCTACTTTTAAGTTTTTGAGGGTTCGTATTTTACATAGAATGCTCATAGAATATAATAAATATTTCAACAGCTAGACTTTTGGCTATTGTATAATTTACTCGCAAATACTGCGTATAGTTATTATTCGGTATATAAAAATCAAACTGCCTTCTATTTAAAAAAAACACAAACACTGGAAACTTAATGATAAAATGATGTGAATTTTAAGCTACAAATGTATATATAATTGTCATCATTTGAATAAATTCGAATAAGAAAAAAGCCAGCGTCATATTATCATATAATAAAAAGTAATTAAATTTTTTGCGAAGCGTAGCATTTGAAAGGAAGAATTCATTCAGCAAGAATTTTTATTTACTTTGAAATATCTTACCTTGAGCGTGTAAGACAAATTATTGAAATCAAACACTTAATTAATATCAAATTAGTTTTTGGTTGATGTAATATGAATGCAATAACGAGTAAGGCTATTTTTGTTTAAGAATCACTGTGAATTATGTATTTTGAGGTATCAGGTTTCAATAAGCCTACTTAATCAATAATTAAAAAATTAAATTAATACTGCACCAAGCATTATGGCATTTTATGAATAAGTCAACGTTTACACGAGGAAATTCGGTCAAACAAATTCTTGTCTATTCTCTTTTGTGAATTTGTTTTGCGTTTACACACGAAAATTAGAATTTCTTTGTGCAAGAAAGTATCAAAGCAATTACTGCGTCAACTCGCCACAACAAACGTAAATTCAAAGCCTAATATCAGCTAACGAATAGAATGAAAGGAGATTCGCGGGTACGACAAATTCTGTACACCACCCTTTCGTTTTTCCCTCCTTGCCAACAAACACGAAAACTTTTTGTCAAGAGTTTCCTCGTGTAAGCGTTGCCTAATTAATTAAAATTTAAATAAAAAAATTTAAGGTGACTTTAACAAAGTTGACATGAGATTTTGTCAAAAACTCTTAGAAGTACTATGAATATTTTAGAACTTTTTTTTGTAAAAACAAAACTGTTAAGAGACATATTTAATAATAAAATAAATTATAAATGTATATAATAACTTAAAACTCTAAAAATGTTACGAATTTGTGTATAACCGTAATGAAAATTCGAAAATATAAAAATTTCATTGAAAGTCTCATGAGACTTTAAGAAAAAAAGTTCCTCAAATAAATACAAAAAATGATGGATTATCCAAAGTAAAGTCATAATACATCAAATAAGTATAATCTTATGAGTCATTTTGAAAACAATACTGACATTCTACAAAAATATCATGTATTTAAAAATCTTATTAAAATTAAAGTTCTTTAAGTAATAAGAATTCAAATTTAAACTTTTTTTTAAATTTTAAAACAAAAATAACCACTGAAATACCTTATCAACGTTTATAATTTGTATAAATCAGTTCTGAGAAAATTAAAACATAAATTATTACAAAATTTTAAAAAATATACGTTCTTTAATGAACTAAAACAATTGAACTTAAATAAAATTTTTGTAAAGTTCTCATGAGACTTTTACAATAATTCTCACAAGTTATACATAAATTATCATAGATTTTAAGACGATCAAAAGCCAAAACAAAAAATTAAATTATTTTTTTAAAAATCTCATGAGACTTCATAATTTTTAATGATGTGCATAATAACGCTAGAAATTTAAGAAAAATGTTGAAACTTGATTTTAAAATTTAAAGAAAACTTAACGGAACATTTTTGATATAAAAAAATAATTAAATTTGGGTAAGATTCTCATCAGACATTTAAATAAATTTTTAAGATTTTATAAAAATTACGTAAATATTGCTTCGTTCCGTAGTTATAAATTTTTTAAGTTCATATTATATTTGGGACACGCTGCATCGAGACATAAACATTTGCCATACCCTTTTTTACACTTTACAGAAGAAAATAAAAAATAAAGTAGCAGATACAAAAACTGCTAAAGAAAATGACATTACCATTATATGTGAACTGCTTAAACAGTAAGCAATATGCGTTCTAACGCAGTTATACCATCGTTAATTTCATTAGCGTTTTTAGCCTGCATCTTAAGCAGTCTACCAAAACTGGCACCAAGTCCATTCAACAGGGATTTAGGTAAGCACCAGTTTGGTCTACTTTGAAAATTTTTTTAATTAATTTGATATGTTATTTTCAGCAAGACGCAGGTAGTCAGATATATCTCCAGGAAACTCTGAGTTATATAACATTTTTGGTCTTCAATTATTTGGTACATTTGCACCGAATAGTCATAGTATAGCAAGTAGACCGAGTAAGCCAAATCGACATCGCCGTCGAAACAAAAAACCTTTACATATATTTAATTTGTACCAACCTCCAATATATCAAATAATACAACCAATTTATCAACCCTCATTGCTACCAGCACCACTACCACCGCCGCTACAACTACCACCGCCGCCACAACTACCACCAGATATAATTTTTTGGCCATTCTATTACGATGAACCAAAAAAACATCATTATCATCATCAACACAATACATGTAAAGAGAATATCCCTGGTTGGCCTGACTGTTGTGAACCTGGCGATTGTGTTTGCAATATGTGATATAGATAATGAAAATTGGCCTGGATGTTGCGTAGAAGGCATTCCTGAATATGACACTTGTTGCACACCGGAGTCGGGAGCTCAGCCTGAATGCTGTCCAGGTGGCAACTGTATTGAACCATCTTAAAAATTGTTTTCGTGATAATGTAAACATTGAATCGGATTCATCTAAAGACTTTAATACTTTCAATGACCATATATGTGACTTCTCTACGAGTGTTAGCAATAAGAATTTCAAATTAAACAGTTCAACAAAGCCTTTGAAATAGAAAAACTCAGTAGAAAAATTGATATATAAGAAGAATACTAAGCGTATTTAGTGAAAGAATAAATGATAGAATTCATTCAAAAAGTTTCTTTTTTTTTCTTAATAATAAAAGAAGAAAATTTGAACATATTAAAATCATTCTTTAGTTTAGCCCAGTGTACATAGCTTGCAGTCAGCTTTGATAATATCAGCTTTTTGTAATATTTCTTTCTTACTTGAAACTTGTAGACTACAGGTAGTCCCAACTTACGACCGAGATAGGTTCCTAGTCATCGGTCGTAAGTCGATTAAGTCGTAAGACGAGTTTCATAAAAAATAGCTAAAGAAAAATATTACATACATACTGTACTACTAGTTCCAGCCATTTTTGTGATGATATAAAATTATTCACTTAAATAAACGTATTATTTGTACTGAAATAAATCGAATCCTTATACATACCACTGTTTTTTTTAAAATTTTTTCTCATATACATATTTTAGGGACTCCCCGAAACTATTTTAAGCATTTTCTATGAAAAAAATTGAAAAAAAAAAATTGGTCGTAAGTGCGAATAGTCGTAAGTCGAACGGTCGTAAGTCGGGGACTACCTGTACTTGTAGAATACCTTAAGCATTTTAGTCTCACCTACATATATGTTACCTTGACATTGAAAGGTTTTTCACTAATCGAAAATTTCAATCACGATCTAAGCACTCATTTGTAACTTATTATTAGCAAGAGCTTATATTATAAAATACGCATTTCATAAAAACGCATTTCATGTCAAATGTCCGAAGTCAACAATCGAACACAATCGATTGTCGTCGAACTTGGTCCAAGTGTTATCCTATTGGATGGATTGCAAAAATCTTAGTCCAAGTGTCTTCGACAGTTTTTTTGCTTTTATAATGGCCTTTCGAATGGTCGTAACTGTTTTTCAAAAATTTTAAAATTTAACCTTGAATTTTCAAAATCAAAACTGAATTTAACTTTTCTTTGAATATGGAAACTCACACTTTTTTATATTCTAGAAAGTAAGCTGAGGTTTATTCACTATAAATACATTAAATTCTCGAGAGCGTTTTTTATTCTTTTTGGGAAACTTCACACTGAACATCTCTGCCAATATCTTTAATGAGTTATTATTTCTCGAAAACTAAAAACAAAACAAACTTTGCTATCAACCTACGTATAATCATTTTTAAGAAATGAAAATTTTTAAATAAATTAGTTCAAACATTATTTTTTTCTTATTTACAAAATAAATATATAAAGTTAAATAAAATATGTACATTAAGGTGGGTCGATTTTTTTTTTTTCAATCGGCTTGGTCTTTAAATCGTAGATATCGCCATTCTGAACATCACTGTATACTTAATTTTTTTTAAGCGTTCAGAGAGGTTGCGCAATTGCCCCAAAGTATTTTGGATGCCCACATATATACTCTTTCGATAGATTATATAAAGGCCAACTTTGCACTATTTATCTGAGTGGTAGAATTAATTTGTGATGACCGAGCCGATTGAGAAAAAAAAATTCGACCCACCCTAATGCACATATGTATATAAAAGTATAATTCTTTATCAATGAAAAATTCATATTTTTAAAGTCAAAAAAAAAAAAAGTCTGGTGTAATTTGGTGAGTAACCGATATAAATATTGATATTTTTCTTTTCAGTGTAAGGTTAATTAAAAACTTAACGTGTAAAAATAAACATTTTAATGTTGAATTTTTTAAAAAACTGTGGCTAAAATCAGAACAAATTGACTGCTAGTATTAGAACCTTAAAACTTTATTTATTACTATTCCATTCTTAAATTTAAATTAGAATATATGTTAAGATTGTAAAAAGAGCACTCCAGATTGATAACAAATAGCGCATGATTATGCTAATCGTTGCTGATCATCATCATTTTCCAAAATACGCAGCTTATTATTTTTTAGTTTTTGCTATTTACATAAGACAGTGAAGTATAGGAGAACTAAAAAATAGCGAATGTAGGTTGATTAACTAATTACTTTAGTTGAGTATAAAAGAAGTTGTATTTAAGAATAATAGTGACAAAAGACTGTACAAGCTTCAGCAGTAAGCGCCATGCGTTGCGTTTCAAATATATTTGGGCTAGTCCTGCTATTTTATATGGGCAGCCAAGCCTACGGCGCAGAGAATTTGGCTAGCAACAGTGAATCATATGACGATGAAGGTGGTAAGTAAAGTTTTAACAAACACAAATAAAAATCTCAAGCGTAACATATATTTTATTTTATCAGAAACCTCACTGCTGGCAGTCAATACTCTTATGCTTAAGAGGTTAGCACGTAAAGAAAACCTCTTGGAAAACTTTTCGAATCTACGTTGGATACCACAATCACCATTGCCAGCAGGAAGCAATTCGGAACCTTATTATGTCAGCGAGAATGATAACAACGATAATGATAGTTATGATGATAATGATTACAAACAGCGTGGTAGAAATTTATACGAACAGTCATTAGTGCAACCAATTCAACTGCCACAAGTGCAAACTAATCAACCAAGATATTACAGTTATCAACAGCAGCAGCCGAGTTATTCATATCTTCCATATGCTTATCCTAATTATCAAAGCTATGGTAGTGGTGGTTGTAACAATAAGAGGAAGAAGAAAAAGAAAACAAATCCTGTCTGCTGTTGTTCCACTACAGCATGTTTAGAGACATGCAATCCAGCTCTTTTTTTAAGTCCTTTATCATGTGTTTGTGATCTGCAATGTTGTGCAAGGTATGCTGCATTCAATCCTGGATGTCCGGTTCCGTGATGTCGAAGTTGTCGATCATTATTTAGAGTGCAATATTGTTGTAAGCTTGTGATTTTGACGTATTACATACACTTTTTAGTTGGAAGTGAATATTAAAAAAAAAATTACATTTGTAACTTTTCACTTTTCCAATAAACGAGCGAAGTGGTATCTAACTTAGTTTATGTTGATTGGAATATGGGGCAATTGGCATAAGGGCACATTTTAGTTCAGCGCTCAGAATTTCTTATTATGCACCATTATGTACCAACTTTTGAAAGGCCTTAGATGCTAAGTAGGTACTTTAAGTTTTATTTTGCAACTTAATTCATAAGTCTTAAATGAGAGGCCTCACAGCACTTTGTAAAAACTGTGCGCATTTTATACCGAACATAAGCTTCTTGGAAAAAGAAGATTTCTGCAGTCTTCGTCGCAAAATGTATTGCAGCGTGAAACTATGAAATACAAACCAGTGGCATATAGTCCTTTCAGTCAAGGATATGAACGAAGTGAAGCTTGCTTACCACGGACCACGAAGAGAGATTCGTTGAATCAATTATGAATTAATGACATAATTCATTCAACGAACTCTGGTTTTTTTTTCGCAGTGTAAAGATATTCATAAAATGTTTGTTTACAAATCAACTTTTTTATGTAGTCAAATTTTGAAAAGACAGCGAATAGCTTTAAATTAATTAATTATATTTAAATAGTAAGCCGCAAGATTGAATGACTGGCTGCTCGTGTCAATTAATAAGAACAAACTTGGACATCTTGGATCTTATTTGATGACACAGAGAAGAGAATCATAAGTTAAAGAGGGAATAATAACAATCATTTTATATAAGATACCCTAGTTTGATTAAGAATATTACATTAATATGGTAATCGCTTGTGTTCTGGATGAACGTGATAATTATGAAGATGATGTTGATCGTCAATGTTGTAGGCAAAGAAAGTTCTAAATAAATTTTGTTTTTAAATCCTCAAATTGTCTTTGTTTTGATTTTTACATTAATTTTGGGAAACGATAAAAAAATTATGAAAATAAATAAATGCAAATATCATATTTAGTAGGTTGATCACCTATATTTGGTATGTAGAGTATAAAAGAGGCAGCATCTAAGAACAAAACTAACATAAGAACTTTGTAGCTTCAGCAGTAAGCGACATGCGTTGTGACACTGAAGCATTTTTGCTCGCCCTGCTGGGTTTTATGGCGACCTTAGCTATGGGTGCAGATGATGTGGCTATTGATAAACAAACAAATGGAGAGAAGAGAGGTAAGTGATATCTAATTACCGAAAAAAAGAAAGACTCAATTCCTTATTTTTTTACATAATTTTTACTTATTTTTCCCATATGTAATTTAAACTGATATTCATAGACAATGTATCTTGATTTCTCCCAGAAAATACTGCCACCAATCTTAATAATAAAAATTTAGCTCGAAAACAATATCTTTCTTCCAATCCTTGGGGAGGTCGAGTTGTACCTGGTGCAGCACGTAGTACGCCAGGACGATATTATGGTGATGACGACGAAGATGAAGATGAAGATGAAAGCGGTTATTATGGTGATTCGTCATATGGATATGCACCATCATATGGCTCATCATCATATGCACCATCACATGGATCATCATCATATGCGCCATCATCTGGATCATCATCATATGCGCCATCATATGCGCCATCATATGCGCCATCATATGCGCCGTCATATGCGCCATCATATGGAGCATCTTATGCACCACAATCAAGTTATTACCAACAACCAACTATTATTCCCATCTATTATCCTTCATATGCAGGTGATAGCGGTAGCACTCATCATCATCATCATTATCACAAAAGGAGAAGGAACCCTATCTGCTGTTGTGCTACTGATAGATGTTTGGAAGGATGCCTTTTGACAGATCCACTCTGCGTATGTGATCGAAGATGTTGTGCAAGATATAATGCTACAAATGTTGCATGTCTAGGTTTATTGAAATCGGAATTATCTACTAAAATCGTCTACCTTAAAAAGTTTGACAATATCTTAACAGAAGAATATTATGATGAAGAAATTCCAGAAAATGAAAAATCTTAAGTCCCAAACAATTATAAGTTGAATGTGAATAAATTGTTTTGAAAAAAATTATCAACCTTTTCGTTAAACGCTTACCATTATTTAATAAATTTATTGGCACTCTATGCAAACGTATGTAACGAAGCTTTATCATGATTTTAATTCAAAATTCTTCTAATAATCTAAAAATTTCATCAAAAATATTTTGAACAACTTTGTCTCAAAAACTCTCATGAGAAATCCCCTATATTTGTTTGTGCATTGCAATGTCTGTAGCGCATGTTTTCTTTTATCAGTAGCCCCTGTCTGTGTAAGTTGTTAGTGCATATATATGTTGCTGTTTCTGTAATGCCATAAACTGCAATTGCAGATGAAATGTTTATTTGCAATTCCCCAAACAAACATTGTTTTTGCACATAAACAGAAAACCATAGGTAAGAGAAGTTGAAGTTGCTCCCAAAAACACGAGTTACTTACTTTGTTTTGAAATGCAGGTTTTAGGGAAAAAATATATATAGTTGGAAGTACTTTGAACATTGGGAATATTTCTCAAAAAATGCTGACAGTAACAAAAAAAATAATAAAAAAATTTCAGAGTTTTTACTGAAACAATGTATGCTGATGACATTGCTGCCATTGTTAGTTAAAGCTATTGAATTCTCCAAACATGCCACCAAGATTGGTCGCATATATCAAATCAATGAATGAATTTCATAAAAGAAAAGCGCTTTAAAACTAATTTAATTGAAAATATGATGGAAAACAAAGGATTACATGCAAGCAAGTTAATCAAACTCATTTCTTTATTACCTATCATTTTACTCGACATTATTGAACACAAATTGCTGAATCATTCTAAGAGCGTTATATACTTAAATACTTAGCTGAGCTACCAAAACAATAATGAAATAAAGCTAAACTTGAAGAAAACAAAAATGTACTTATAAATCTCTTAACATCAGTAAACGACTTCACTACAGAATTACGCCCCACAACCGGTATAGGTAAAATATGGAGCAATATAGGAGATTCTGCGGATATAAAACCAAAAAAGGCATACATTTTATAGTTCCTTCAATCCCACATAATATATTTCTAGTTGTTCAACATTCAATTCCTAATGAACAGAATTTTCTACTTAATAACAGATAGCCTTTCATGTGAAACATGACAAGACATATTATTATAATGACAACAAGCCACATTCCGCAACTATACAAAACTATTTCACTAGTTTAATACAAAACTCTGACAAATTTGATATTAAGCTATAAAGATCCATATCAGCTGAATCTCTGTCTATATAATTGGTGGCTTGTCTAAAAAAAAAAAAAATTGATAGCCGTTACAGGAGCTAAAAAAAGGCAAATGAATTTCTGATATCCTATTTTACATAGACTATCTGATTGTAAATAGCATAGGATTTCAAAAGAATATTTCAGTAGAGTCTCTTGACTTCGAAAAAGCATTCAAAAAGAACGGTGATAGACCAGCTTCCTGCTTGGAAACTTGGCTAAAATCAGTTCTTTTCATCTTGAACTTTGCGAATAAAAGAAAAAATCATAGCAAGGATCTCTCAAATACTCAGTCACTCATTCTGTTCCTCATGACTTACAACAACTGTCCTACATTCTTGAACATAAGTATTTGAAAATAAAACTGAAAAGTTAAAGAACTAAAATAGAATATTAAAATAGCTAAAAAACAATTGACGCACAAAATATAAAAATATTATTTTACTAAACTGTTTCTTACTGTGTAAGATTATTCAAAGAGTTTTGATTCACAAAGTAACATTTTTATGTGGTCGAATTTTAAAAACGACAACGAATAGCTTTAAATAAATTAATTTAATTAAAATAATATGACACAAGATTGACTGACTGGCCTGATCGTGTCAATAACTACGAACAAAATTGGACATTTTGAATCTTATTAGATGAATCAGAAAATCTTATATAAAATTATTGTTTCAGTTTTTTATGGGTGAATTTTATTTGATAACGTATAACACATCATTATGTTAATCGTTTTCTTTGGATGAACGGCGATAATAATGAAGGCAATAATGGTCACCGAAGTTATAGACAAAGAAAGTTCTAAATAATTTTTTATTTAATTTGCAAATTGATTTTGCTCTGATTTTTACATAAATTTCATTGAACGGTAAAAAAAAATTGTGAAAACAAATAAATGCAAATATCATCATTAGAAGGTTGATCACCTATATTTGTTATGTAGAGTATAAAAGAGGCAGCATCTAAGAACAAAACTAACACAAGAACTTTGTAGCTTCAGCAGTAAGCGACATGCGTTGCGACACTAAAGCATTTTGGTTCGCCCTGCTGGGTTTTATGGCGACCTTAGCCTGGGGTTCGGAAGATGTTGCTATCAATAGTCAAACAAATGGAGAGAAAGGTGGTAAGTGATATCTTATTACAAAAAAAAGTCGCAGAACCTATGCATCTTTTCTTATATAATTTGAACTGATATTCATAAGCAAATTATCTTGAATCCTTCCAGCGAATACTGCCAATAATCGTAATAATAAAAAATTAGCTCGCAAACAATATCTTTCGTCAAATTCTTGGGGTGCTCGAGTTGTACCCGGCGCAGCACGTAGTAAGCCAGGACGTTATTATGATGAAGATGACGACGATGAAGATGAAGATGAAAGCGGATATTATGGTGAATCATCGTATGGATCATATGGAGAATCATCATATGGATATGCACCATCGTATGCACCATCGTATGCACCACAAATTCAAATTCCACAAGTGCAAGCCTATCAACCAAGCTATTATTATCAACAACAACAACCAAGCATTGTTCCCGTCTATATTCAAAGTGGCAGCAATAATTATCACAAAAAAAAGAAGAAGAGGCCTATCTGTTGTTGTGATACTACTAAATGTTTGGAACAATGCGATACAGCTACTAATACAGAATGCGCATGTGATCTGAGATGTTGTGCAAGGTATAATTCTACTGGATGTCCGACTCCAACGACATCTAGATTGGGTACTAAAGTCGTCTACCTTAGACAGTTTGACAATATTTTATCAGAAGAATATTATGACGAAGAAGTTCCAGAAAATTAATAAGTATAGGTCTCAAACAATTATAAGTAAAAACTGAATAAATTATTTCGAAACATATATTCAAAGTCTTCGTTAAACGATTTATATCATACAGTAAAATCTTCTTCAAAACTATTACAAAAAGTTAAAAGTGTGTAGATGTAAAAGACATATTATTTACACTTTAAATGCAAAAGTGACCGATAAGACTTTAAGGATATTTTGTAAAGAATTATAAAATAAGGTTAATTTTTTTATAATTCCAATATTCTTAGAACTTCACTAAAACATTGTGAGAAATTCTATCTAAGTTTCGAAAACTCTCGTGAGAAATTCCTTTTAATTATATGTTTATAGTTATTAATATTGCAATGTGTGTAGTAGTGCATGCTTTCCTTTTTCAGTAGTACCTGTCTGTGTTAGTTGTTATTGGATTTTTGCTGCTATTGTAATGCCATAAACTGCAATTGCAGATGAAAAATTTATTTGCAATTCCCCAAACAGACATTGTTTTTGCACATAAATTCAAAACAATACGTAAGAGAAGTTCAGTTGCTCCAAAAAATCACAACTTAGTCACTTTGTTTTCAAGTGTTGATTTTATTGAAAAAATATATTTAGTTGGAAGCACTTTGAACATTAGAAACAGTTCTCAAAAGATTATAATAAAACCCTTGTGGCTTTACTCCGTTTTGAAATTTCATACTGAAAATCAAAAAGTGCTTTTGATTTGGTATTCAAAGCTCAGGTAAAGAGAAGTTAGCTTAGGTTCGGTTAAAAGAGTCGCTTGATACAGCAAGTTTCACATGTAGGCAGTTTGTCCATTGCAATACCCTGTCTATGTATATGTTCTTCTGAAATTATCTCATTCAATGTTTGCAAACCATCCAGAAGTCTTGGTGTAGCTGAGAATGCAGCTTGAGCTCCAACTCGGATAGTTTCAAGACTAACAAAGAGCGTAGAGCCATAACATTTGGTTCGTTTCTTAATTTGCTTAGGGCATTCGCGGAGTAGATCTCTTCTTTGTCTCACAATTTCGGCAGAAAATTTTAAAAAGGGCATCATATCTGTAAGCCATGAGGCCAATGACACAGTGTCCCGCCAGCACACCTACAATAGTTCATAACTCCTTTCTGATGTTCCTTAAAAGATTTTGTGTTCTTCCTAGGTTCAGTTTATACTGCAAGTTTCGAGACGTTTTACATCTGGCGATAAGGTTCCACTTTCTGCTTGTTTCTTGATTCGTCCTTAGGCAACCTAAGTTCTACCACTTGTTGATTATCCTGTTGTTCTGATCCTCTTAATAGAAAGTGTTCTGATAGCTAACTAGTTAACAGAAGTTGATGCAATTGAGCATGGAGATAGATTTATCCCTAAGAAAGGGATAGAGATAAAGTAACATGATACGATGATTTATATCTTACTCAGAAGGTATAAAAACACTGATTTTGTTGCGCTCAGAAATGCCTAATGCCAGCTTTCTTAGAATATAGAATAGGATTTTTAGTCGAAAACGACTGAAGAAGAGTATCAGTTTTGAGATAAATAATCGGGATATTATAAAATTACAGACGAGTATATTCTTAAATTTATTTACGAATAAGATTATACACTTCATGTTTGTATGGTGAATCTTTAACAAAGTTTTTAAGAGTAGGAGTATACTGTTTTACCCAAATATTTCCAAGTGGGTGGCTGTTTCGTCTACCATCTCCACTTTGTTTCTACCATATATCCAAATTTTGCGCAGCAGACGAGACAAACTACGAGTCAAGCATATTGTGGGAAATTGAAACAAATGAAATGAGTGTTAGAAATTTTCTTCTTTGTCTGTTGCACCAAAGGGAGTTGCCGTAGTCAATGTCTTTTCTGTTGCAGTTGTATTTTGTTTGGTTGTTGCTGTTATTTCTATGGTCTGTAACGAAAATTAGTTTATGAGGATTTTTTGGGCGAAACTTTGATGTTTGCTTTGCATTCTAAAATTTTAAGTTGAACATTCTTTTTAACATAGTTTATCTAGAATTTTTGGTTAAAACGAAGTGTTTCTTCCTAGTATCTAAAAGTTAAGTTTTTTTTTTTGGAAAAACAATGAGTTAAGATTTGTTTTTTTATTTAAAATGAAGAGCCTGTAACTATGCAAAAGGAAATTGCTAAAACTGCTCAAATAGAAGTTGTTAAAAATTGTTGTACATAGATTGAATAATTTTATGTGTGGATTTCAAGAAAAAATTAAAAGATTACTATAAATAACATGTGTGTACTTAGTCAGTATAAAATAAATTAATTTAAAAATAATCTTTCAACCAAAAGTCAGCGTTCAAATGTTAAATATTGTTAACTGACCAACTAACTCAACCAACTTATAACACAAATTCAAAAGCTGTACGTATTCCACAACTCAGCCAAAGGCAATGGAGCAACTACGTAACATAACAATCAAATAATCAACTAACGCCAGCCATAGGGAAAACGTGACCATAATGCAAACATTATCCTTGAGCAAACAAATACAGACGGTAGTTTAGTATTTGAATTATTAGTTATAATTTTATTGATTTAACCTCAAAAAACATAAGCTAAAATATTGTCCCAAATATGGCACAACTTACTTAATCACATGAAATTATGGAAAAACAGTGAAAAAGTTTATTTTTTGTTTTGAATTGCTTTTGTACAAAATAACGCACATATTTATGCAATGGGAGTATGCATGAGTTATTATAAAATACGTGCATGAGGACGATATTTTCTTAAAGGAGTCGTTGGTGTCTTCAAATCAATTTGTTCAAAAGTTCTAATTTTTCCAATTTCTACGATTTTAAGACTTATTTCAAAAGGTCGTTAAGCACCGCTTAGACCAAATTTGAATGATGATTTATCGAAAAGCAAAATGCCGCAAGTGTCCTCATAGGACACTCCTAAGCATCGTGTGTTGAGGAAAGATTGATTTTAATTTTTTTTTGCAACTCCGAAACAAAGAATTTTGACTAATCTTACAACTAATTACTTCAAACTATGTATTCCCCTACTTCATTCATATTATAGACAAAAAACAACAAACTTCCATCAGAGTTTCGCTCTAAGCAAAACTTCTATTTATTATAAGTTTGTATAAAAATCAACAACAACAATAAACTGGTAGCACCAAGTTATCAAAAAAATTTCAAAAAAAAAAAAAAATAAATATGAATAATTTTGGGCAATTACGTCCAGTGGACATAAAACATTTTTTTTTTTGTTTTTTTTTTTGTTGGAAAAAGTAAACTTGCGCACGCAAAATGATAATTTTTATATATCATGATATTTTTTTTCTTTCTTTCTCGTAATTATTAACTGAACTTTAGCAGGAAAGGAGTTACTGCCAAAAGGTGCAGAAGCTTTTGAAGGTCGTGAATGACTTTGTTGACGCGCTTGTTGTCAACATTTTTGCTGTCAGTCAAACTGTCACTGGTGGTAGACAATTAAATGAATTTTGTTATAATTAGATTTTCTTCATAGCGATAAATAATATTCAAGTGGGAATTTTGCAATTAACTTAAAAACTATTCATTATAATTGACTTTTATGTCTCCAGAATTATTATATGCGAAGAATTGTGTAGTAATTTGCTAACTTGTTATTAAATATCTTACTTACATATTAAACATATAGCTTGTGATAATAAATTTTACCACAAAATCACAAAAAACATAAATTTCCCTCTGCAGTTGTTTTACCTTAAGCATCAAAGTCTTTGTAGCATTACCCATTTTTTTTGGGACACCTCCTCAGCTACTCAAACTTCATATGACATTATTTATGTACAATAATATTTTCCTCATTTTAAATTTCTTTTTGTCGGTGTTTTTCACTTCTGCTTTGTTCACTCAACTGTTTCCTAGTCTCAATGTGCACAAAAATTGGATCGATATACTGAGTGTACAAAATTCTATAGTGGGGGTAACTCCAGCACATGGAGTTGAGGTAAGCTGTATCTCACTTCCCTAAATACTCTTTGGGACTTTACCGTGTAGCTTATGTTGGCTACCATTTTTTACGTCGACTACAATGCCGAGACCACTACACTGCTACCATTTGCCATGTTGAACAGTGCTACCACATTTGCTGTTTTTTCTGTTTCCATGTTGTTGCTGTTGAAACTTAAAGCTGTTATGACAGTATGATTTCCTTTTCACTTTGATTTTTTGATATAGTAATAGCAGACCCTTTGCAACCGTAAATATTAATCAAAAATGCAGTATTTTGGTCGATAAAGAAACAAAAAGGATTGCCGCAAACGGATTGATCCTCATAGAGTCAATGTTTGGTGTTGTCTTGTGAGCTTGAGCAGCTATGGAACCGTTCAGTTTTTGAAAATGGTGCCGTGACTGTGAATTGTGAATGATAATGTACTTTGAATGGCTCAAATTGTGTGATATGAATTTAAGACGATATCTAGTTCAAACATTAGGCGACACATGCCACACAGTCAGCGGTCACTACGCAAACGCCGACTCATTTATAAAATAAGCAAAAGACTAATAAGTGTCCCTAGAGCTTTAAACTCACTCAGTTTAGTTTCTACCTGTAACTATTGCTGTTTTGAGTTTTACGTTTTCTTATTTTTTCCATTCTTTTTGAGTTTTATTGTATACCTTTATAGTTTAGTATTTCAAGCTTTGTTAGGAACATGCCTGCTGGTTGGGACTCTTTTTTTCGCATGGACGTTTCCTTATAATTTAAGCCAACATTGAAGTTTGTGGAAAAATTTTGTTTGAAATTTGACATGAGCTTTTGTGCTACCTACATACATACATACATCCAATGTATAACTAACTAACGACCAGGACCACAATGACAAGCAGCACAGCCTCTATTTGAATTTATATCCTTAGAGTATTCATTGCATGGTTCAGTAGTTGTAACTCGAAATAACAGTTTTCGTGGCGGCTACAAATTGATGGATTATCCATCAAAATCTGAGAAAAACTTAGGAAGAGAACAATGTATGTGTGCTTTGTATGTAAAATATCGAATGAAGGCTGCAGTAATGTTGGTGTAGTTTCCTCAGTTGGTTATTTTCTTGCCATTTAGAGAGAAAAATGGGAATTGGGAAAATTGAACTATGTACACCAAAGTAGTTGATGGCGTTACAGAAGGTGACATTTTACGGAAATCTGAGATGAAGATGAACTGATTGCAATTAAAAATTAAAAGGAGACTAAAAATCGAAGCTTTGCGAAAATATGTTTAACATTCACGTATTGGTGTTTAGCAATTTTTGATGGGAATATGCTTTGTTATCTCTTCTAAGCCTTACAAAATAAAAAGTTCTTAAAAAACCGTTGTGCTATCATTCAAAAAACTTACAAATTTTGCTTTTGACTCACTGCAGCATTACATAGATTCATTTTAAGACTTTAAACTTTGTTCAGACTTAAGGGTCTTACAACAAACTCCATAAGCCCCACGGGTCAATATATGCCTACAATATTTTCATCAAACATAATGGTAATCACATCTTAACTGTGCTTTCGATCTCAGAAATACGTATGGGTCATTCTTTGTAGAGTGTTCCACCCCACCTGAACATTTATTTTTTTGTTTTTGCCTTTTTTGACCTATTGAGTCTTAAATGCTCAACTAACTATATGTTTTTTGGCAAGAAATAAAATTTTGTAAGACCCTCTCAAATGAGATATTTTTATGATGTTGAAATCATAGTAAATGTTGTAGCATTAAAAAATACTTTTTAAATGGTATACAACATTGTGTGCAAAGGCAAAGCTTGTATTCGCAATATTTTGGTAAAAATATTTTTTGTACTTTCTTCACAAGTAGCACAACCATTTTTTTATTCTTTCATTCTACCATGCACAGGAGAAATGTCAGAAGTGGTTCCCATTAAAAATTTTTCGACTCCAAGACTTCAGAATTGCACAGATTTTTCGAGCAGCTTACAATGTCTCAAGCAACTGCGTTAAGCAAGTTTGTGTTTCCCGAAACTTTAGATCTTAATTTAAAATGTACGCATACAAATTTCTTAATTTACTTTATTTTATTTATATGTCTAAACAATAACAAAATACATCAACACCATGCAGCATTAAAAGCGAAAGCTGTTGATGTTTTGCGGCATGTGATGAAACCAGGCAGTAATGAACACTCAATTGACCCTCATAACTCGTTTAGTTGGGTTTCTTTTCTTTGAAATTGTTTTCTTGATTTAAACACACAATACTTGAGCGACAAAAGTCTCTACAATCGCTGATTTCTTCCAGTGTACTCGTAAGCCGACGTTTTGCAATTGTTGCGCAATTTTAGCAGACGTGTTTTCAATTCCGCATATTTAAAGTTTAATGATTTTTTTTTCTTTCTTTATTCTGTATTTATCTGACGATTTATTATTAAATTCTTTTATAGCTTTGCCTTTGCAGATCGTCAGCGTTTTATTAATTTAATCAGTTGCATATGTATTGTATGTAGAATAAGTAGAAAATTTCAGCTCGTTTATTTTAATTAAAAAAGATTTATTGAGTTTAATGTATTCGCTTTAATAATACAATAGAAGTTTACTATTACATTTAGATAATTCTCAGAAAAAGTTGTGCGTTGTCTCTTAAATTGATTGCAATTTCGAAGAAAATTTTGTAAGGGTTTTATATGTTTTGGCAAAATTAGAGTAAGTATTACATAATACATAACGAAACACTTTTAGTAATGCAGTAATTTAAAATTTTGCCAAAAATGTAAGCTGGTGATGTTTGTTCATAAAATTCATATAAATATTTTATGTCATGAATACTTTTCATCATGAAATATGGAAAAAGTTTGGTGATATTTTAGTGCCTACAAAATATATATTTTCAGAGAAACGCCAGTAATGGTGAATATAATTTCTTGTTTTATACTGATATATTATTGCTAATGTAAAGACCAGCCACAAAGTAATGAAGGCGAACTCGCCGAAAATAAAACTGTTCATTTTCCTCCATAGATCATACCAATAGAGGTGCCAGTGATGAGGTGAAATTGAGAGAGATACATAATAGTTCATATGAGGAAGCTGAGGATTTATTAGAGAACACAATATGATCGGGCTTCTAGGAGTTATTTTCGAAAAAAAGTACGTTGCTCAAAGAATTCTTGAATAGTCAATAATGTCTAAAAATCATATATCTTGAAAAATGGTAAAAAACGAATAATTTTTATGAGGTCGACAAAATTTAGGAATGCCAAAATTGTTGAACTCGTCGAAAAATATTGAAGGAATCAACAAAATCTGAATAAACGAAAATAGTGGTGAAAATGTCAAAAAGTGTTGACCAATGTTGATGAAGCTGAATAATGTTGATTGAATGGCGAAAAACGATGAAAATTAAAACCGCTTACTAACGAATCGGAAAATTGAACTGAGGAAATTAAAGTGGAGGACCCATTATTTTCAGAAAATCGATAAGTAATGAAAAAATAAAAAAAAAACAAAAGGTTTTAAAATGTGATTAAAGTCGAATCTTAAGAAAATATTAAAATTTTCTAAAATTTAAATATTATGAAGGAGTCGAAAAAATACAAAATAATCGCAGAATGTTGACAAAACCGAAAAATGTTAACAAGCCAAAAAAATTTGACGAACGCTGAAAAATGAGAAAGTTGAATCTGTCGATATTGTAGAAGTTGGAAATTTTATGAAAATGATAAAAAAACTCGAAACGTGTTGAAAAGTGAAAGGAAATTTTTAAAAATTGAATCGAGTATAGCGCTAGCGATATTTTTCCGTAATTTTTCTTATGTTAATTTATCAAAACCTTAACTTTGCTCAAACTTTGAAATACAAAATGTCTTGTTTTAACTTTTAAGCATAATAATGACATGTGAATTAAAGCAGCCAAAATGATTTACTTAAAATTATTTTTGTTTATCAATTTATTTACCTAGCGTATGAAAGTTATATATATTTTACTAGATTTAGATTACGAAAATTTCCCTTCCTTTTGTAAACATTAATTAGAATTCCTGTAATTCATTAATATTAATAGCGTACTTCTTTTCGATATTAAGATCATGCCGCACACCGTTACGATTAACATACATCCTACGCAAAAGCTTCGAATTTGTATGCAGATCAGCTGTGGATTAAAGACCTACAAAATTTTGTTGACAACCGAAAACAAAAAAAACAACGACATCAACATGACACACACCCATGTATGTGATACTAAATAGAAACTCCCAAAGTTTGTAAACGCCGCACTAATTGTTTACGTTATGTGAAGCGCAGAGATCAACAGCACTGATCGAGTTTCTGAAGATTTCAACAGAGATCAAAGATAAAAATTTTATGATTTAATTAAAAAGTCAATAGAATTTTAATTAAAAAATTAAAAGGAAAAGACAGAAAACAGCTAAAAGATATTAAAAAAATATATAAGTGGTACTCAATTTTAACAACAAAATAAACAGTTAGCTTAAGCAATGATTGCACTGAAAAAAAGGCAGTGTGAAAAAAACAAATTCTTTCATTTTATATCACAACTTTTAATAAATTTTTCAATTGGTTAGGAATAACTGGCATAATTCTTTAAGCCAAAAATAAGTGACTCTAATTTACACCACAAATACTGTAAAAGTTTTAGAAAGCAAAATATCGCCGAAGATAATTATAATTACTTAGACATTTTGTTCTATGGAATAATCACTCTGAATTCGGTGGCATGCCATCTGAAGTCAATAGTTTAATTTTTTCTGATCCTTTTTTAAATTTTTTGCCAAATTTTTGCTTACTATTTTTTTTAGTGTAACTATATCTTCTATATGAAATTTTATCTTAAAGGTCAGTTATTAGAGTTGTTTGATTTAATTTTAGGTTTCTATCATGTGCCCTCTCGCTTTGGCGATAATAAATTTTATACGCTGACCTCACTCGTAATGCGCCTATGCCAAGTGCACACACATTTTTGCTGTCGTTGGAATCGTCGTCGTTTCCACGCATTCAATTAATCTTCATTATATCACACACATATGGACAACGGGGGAGGGTCGTTTCAGCAGGTCGTTTTATTGTTATACATACAATCAGTGGATCTTCTTATGCTTCTACTTCTCTGTCTTTGTCTTATTCTTCGCAGTCTCTTAAATGCATAAACAAACTCCCTTATTGCTCATCTTGGAACCTATAATTTGCTTTAATGGCATCGTTTTATTGTTGCTATCGTTGTTGTTTTGCTGGCAGCATTTAAGTTGTTGTCGCTGTTTTGTTGGCTTGTTTGATTTTATTGTATCTTTTTTAATGCTACCTTGCTATTTTTAAAATATCTAAGATTTTGATAAAGTTATATGAAAAGATAAGGATCACATCCGCACCAGTCATTGAGAGAAAATTTTCAAATATAAATTTATATTCTAGTGATGTTATCAATGCGAATATTCGTATGTTTTATATTTTGTGTGACTATTTTTTTAATAACATGTATGTATTTTGGTTCAAAAATTTTAAAGTGAGTGCTTCTCACCAGGAAAATGTCATGGTATGGTGATTTTTCGATTTTTAAGATTCGAGTTATTAGTACTCGAGCCTTAAGGATCCTAAAATCGAAAAATCATAATACCGTGCCATTTATTGTTAATACATATTTGGAAATTAATCCGTCAGTAGTCACGTATATATCCGTAATGTAAATGAAATCCGTTTTCGAAGTGTTCCTGACGACTTCTTGGAATTTCTATCTTTATCTCCTTATGGATATAATAATTTCCAACATTTCCCTCATTCAGATATGTCCTGAAGTTGCAATGCTTTCCGAAAGACATCCGTTAGTGATATATAAAACCGAATCTTGATGGCATCTGGTGAATAGTTTGACATTAAGGTCGTTGCTGGGTATCGGATTTCTTAGAAATAGGCGAGGATTAATGTTTGTAAGCACTTGTAAACTCTGCTGGTCAATTCAGTCTTACAGCCATACAGAAGAGCTGGCTTTATGTTTGATTCAGAAGCTTAGAGCTTTGTTACAGTTGACAGAATCTATCGCCTCTTGCCAACTAAATATAACTTTTGGATGCAGTGGCTGCCGTGACTTTTTATATATTCAATTTTATTTTGTTATCTTGTAAATGAAAAGTTTGATTTCCATGACGTTTTGCTATTATAATATTGAAATAGGGGATATAAACTGATGAAGCAGTTGATGTTGTCCAAAATTTTTGTACAGCATACTACATAGGCTACAACTTATTTGATCTTACAGCTATTGTTTAGCTTGCAGTAAGCCTAACTAATCGTCAAAATTTCGTAAAACTATGCTGAAGAGCATACTGATTCTTTAGTCTATATTTCATCATATTCTTAAACCACACATCACTACATTTAAATAACAACTAAAGTATTCATACGAAATTAAATAATGTGTTATCCTATACCTCCCATCATTTTTTTTTTTTCTTAGTTAATGGCTTGTTGTTGCTTAATTAGAGGGATTTTTATGATTAAGCATAGCATATAAATATCAAAAAAACATGTAATTAGTTGACTACCTGTTTGAGTTCATTTTGGGAAGCAATAAACGAAGGAAACATCAACGACCAGGTGGTCCATGCTATTGAAAAATTTTTTGAAGTTTTCAAAAAATTTGAATTTTTAATGGAAAAATTTCCCACGCATGTGCGCTTGATTTTGTTGTCATAAATTTATCCGCTTTAATTAAAAACAAAAAAAAAAATATGAAAATTTATTTCTCCAAAAACTATCAAAACCAAAATTAAGTTTATAAATTTTGACCCTAAAACTAGGTCACAGCAAAAACAATGTAGCCAAGAGCGATGCCTCATTTAATTTTGCCCGCATATAAATCAACAGAGCAGAGCAAAACTTTTCCACTGCAGACAGTAGTGCACTTCATCATAATTTTTTTCTGTTTTTTGTTGTTCCCGATGTTGTGTTGTGCCGAAAATTTATTATTTCATATGATGATAATAATGATGATGTTGCAGGAAATTCTAAAATAAAATCAACAAACGAAAATATTTTGCTGTTTGAATTAGTATGCGTGTTGTTTTAGCAAATGCGCCTTCCGGCTATGCAACAATTTATTAGGGTCGTTGTCAGTGTAAGTGTTAGCATGTTGCTTGACAACAGCATTTTTAGTTTGATTGTTATTGTATTATTATGCTAAAATTTGCGAACAGCGATATTTATGCAATGCGCATGCATACAGCGAGATATTTGCAATAATTTGACATGGCATAGTCTTAGGCGTTTGCACTATGTGAGTCAACAGTTCTTGCAATCATGGAAAATAGTGTTAATTTTAGTTGTGACATGGTTTTAATGACAAGTTTTTAATTGAAACAAAATATCAGAGTTTTCGGTAGTTAAATTCTGCAGATATTTTGTTTCCGAAAATAAAATTTTTCCAAACTTTTGCCACTACATAAAAATTAACATAATGAAATGTCAATGTTTTTTGAGCAAAAATTTAATACTTTAACCGCACCACATTCACCTACCAAAAGCCGTACAGACCAAGCCCCTATTTAAAGAAGTTATTAAGGCTTACACACAAACAATTTCGTGGCTAATTGGCAACGCTGTTGTTAAGCAACAACAGCAAAACCAACAATCATAAAAACTTCACGTTCGATTGAATTTTTCCCATAAATGGACAATTTACGATGAGAAGTAGTCAAATATTTGTAAGTTGAAGGGAAATAAAGATAATTAAAATTCAAAAGAGATGAAAAAATGATTGTATTATTCATCAAATTAAATAATATTTATGAAATGGAAAGATAAAAACTTGTGAAAGTATTCACTTAAAATTTATCAAAGCTGAAACCTACATTTTTATAGTGCATTGAGAAAGCTATGGAATTATGTGATTTTTTATTGAAAGAATATAAAACTGAATTCGATGCAATTATTGCATATAAAAAAACTTAAAAAAAAACGGGACTTTTCGATTTGTTTTACAATTTTAATGATTATTCATTTGGATGGAATTTGAGTTGACTTTTTCAAATTAAAAATTTAAAAAATGTTATTATTTGCATTATTAGGTATTTCTGATTTTAAAAGCATTCACTTATTACTATCGCTCTTATTATTTCTTAAAAGAACCCGTTTATGGAAACCATTTGGCCTTTTAGTTTCATTAGCCTCTTTGATCCTTTCTATCAACGAAAGATTCGTTTCCTGCACGCTTTGATAATAAAATAAAAATGCTGAGACCGTATCCTGGCTGACCATCGTATTTTGTTTTTTTGTGATATTCACCATTTTTCACAAAAAAAAATCTCAAAACTGAATTTTTTCTCGTCTAAAAACTTATTTTTGTTTTTGGCTCTTGTGTGATTAAAAATCATTTTTAACGTCTAAGCCTAAAAAAAAATATTCATACTGTTACCTATTCACCATTTTCCATAGAGAAATAAGAAGTACCTTCAAAAAAATTCTTTTCGGCCAAGAAACTAGCGATGAGTTGAGATATTCTGGGGTTGACTAAGTCAGATAGAGTATTGAAAAGCAAACCTCCTATCTATCTTCTAAAAAGGACTTGCTCAACACTTTCCTATTCTTTTTTGCTGATACAACATCGATGGAAGTTATTGCAAAGTAATGCCCAAGCACTTAGTGTGTTTACTAAAAAGACTCCAGGCCGTTAGCTGTGTCGATATCCTAAACTTATAGATTTAAATACTAATTACCATATTCGTGTCGTAATCTAAGAGGAGTAGGTTGTGAATCAGAACGCAAAGCCAATATTTATGTGGACATATGAGAACCAGATATGACGTAAATGCTCTATAAACAAAATATTATTTGTTGGTTGGAGCATGAGGCTTCTATTTAAGTAAAAAGGTGGGAGCCATTCAACTGATTATTAGACTATGGTATGCAGTGGCGTAACTATAGAAATGGGGGCCCCAGTCGGATTCTCACTATGGGGCCCTTACTAGGAAAATTTTTTGAATCATTTAAACTTTCCCCTTTCAACCCCCCCTGCCTTACACAATAATATTTATTGCTCAGGATTTCGAAAGGATGTATTATTCAAGGTACGGATACAGATGATGTTGAAAAAAAAGGATCAAGTGTTATTTATGTCAAACATTTTATTATTATGGTATAATACTCAAATAAGAAACAGTGAAGAAAATGGACCATTTTTGAGTTGTCGAAGTTGTGATGCATATTCAAAATTTAACACGCCTTACTTTCAAATCAGCAAACTTGTGAATAATTTGATCTAAGTTGCTTCTCAAACGATTAGCTATTTCGTGTTCAATGGACAGAATACTCAAATTACTCAAGCGCTCCTGGCCTATGGTACTTCGAACATAAGTTTTAATGAATTTTAATTTTGAAAAGGACCTCTCAGCCGTAGCAACTGTGACCGGAATAGTTAAAAACAAAATCAAAGCTGTGCAAACTTCTTCAAAACTCGTAGATAAAGCAGCATTTTCAATAATTAATAAATCTGCAAGTTGCTTGACAGAACTGAGTTTTTCAATTTGTTTTTTGAGACATGATCGAAGAGATACCAACTGTTCAGGAAATTTGTCATTGATGTCTTCAGCATAAGTAACCGCGAGCATCACAGCTTCCCCATAGAGTTCTTGATCCATCATTTTTGTCAATTCTTTAGGTTGGAGTGCTCGAAAAGTTTTGATCACGTTCTTCAAACTTTCAAACCGGTTTAGTAATTGATTGCAAATGATGTCGAGACATCCATGGAAAATATTTACCCGGAATCGTGCTTCTCCATCAGATAGTCTTTCATCTTCACTCAATTCTTCGAAATATTTATTGGTTTTCTTGATCCGCTTGTTCTGAAACTCAACCTTGACTCTCCAATCAGCACTTAGTTTGATCGCCTGTGATTTTGCTCCCTTGTAGTCATTTCGGAATTCTCGTAGTTCTTGACACTCTTGCTCGAGTAAAAAAGTTTTGTCTTGACACTTTTGGGGGCCCCCTGGTGCTTGGGGCCCCGGTCTCTGAAACCGGTAGGACCGGTGGTAGTTACGCCACCGACGGTATGCATAGTATAACACTCCAGCAGATACTGTTTTCTCAAAGTACCTGAACCTAATATGTATGCGAGTTCTCCAATGTGTCGTATATGTTGCTTCGGTTTCAATTATTATCCAGTTCCATGTGATTCCGTTTGATGTGATTCTGTTTGATATAAGCCATATCTTTCCACATTAAGCCAGATAAAACAGTTTCTATATTTGTTTCTTTTTTAAAGGAGTTTACATCAGACACACGTTTTTCCTCAAGATTCTTTGTTCGTGGAGATTGCTGTATCAATGTGTTTGATATAGAACCCTTAGAATATACGACTTCTCATACCACTGGTCGTTTGTCTAGGTTTAGTTTTTTTTACTACTTGTCGTCAGACACTACTACTTTTTATAATACTTGGCTTAGTCGCAAGAAAAATCGTGAGTCAACTGTTAAAAATTAAACTTTAACACAAACATATTTTTTATTTTAGACCAGCCCAGCATGTTGCTGAGTATTTTGCGTTGCTTCTAAAGTTTTTTTATTTCAAAAATTACTTAGTAGGGCTACAGAACAGATTCAGCGATCCATTACGTTTTTCAGTCCAAGTTTCTCTGTTTCGAAAACTGACAATCAATAACTAGCTAGATAGGCGTATTAGAAAAGTACACAAACGAGTTAATGTTTTGTAAAGCCACCTTTATTGTCACTACTATGTATCACGGATGACAAAATCTTTGCGAAAATATTTTAGTATTTTCATACGTTTTTAGTTTTTTGGAATTTGTCAA
Source organism: Meiosimyza decipiens (assembly GCA_963680825.1). Classification (NCBI taxonomy): domain Eukaryota; kingdom Metazoa; phylum Arthropoda; class Insecta; order Diptera; family Lauxaniidae; genus Meiosimyza; species Meiosimyza decipiens. The sequence goes on along the minus strand of OY804260.1, from coordinate 20,569,099 downwards.
TTTATTTTTACTTTAAACCGCTGAAAAAAAAAAATGATATAACTAACAAATATTAACGTTTCACACAGCAGCGCATCACATTACTAATGCCAACAAACAACAGAAAGAAGTAACTTAAATACAGCAAAAACGTTATGTCAACTGCTTGACACCTGCGTAAGTTCATCATTTATTATCGAGAGGCAACGTTTAATGTTGGCCAGCCTCGATAACGCGAGTGCGGCAGGTCTGAAAGGAACCAAAAGAAAAACAACATCCGACCAAGACTGCTGACAGTACAAAAGTAATAAATTACAAAGAAAAGTTACTTTGTTGTTGTATCTGGTTACATGCCGCTGACAAAGTTGACGACGATGATTGTAAAAATGATGATGATAATGATTACGATAGGCCAAAACAAATGCCGAAATTGTGTTCAAGTGTTGAGACTACAAGGATCGTATGAACAGTAAGAGAGAATAAGAAATACTTGTAGATTACAAAGAAAAAGAAATGTTGCATTTTCTTTGATATTGATGGATAGATATCAAAAAAGAACGGATAATATAAATGTATCGCTATGGAAAGTCGGAATATCACTGAATGAGTGAGACATTTTTCATTAGTACGATTTACATATATATTTTTTCAACATTTTCAATCTCTTTTTTCAACATTTTTCACATTTTTTGGACTTTTTCAACCTCAAAACGTAAAACCAAATTATAGTCGGTTTTCTGGTACTTAGTTTTTATTGCAGGGTACGAGATGCATGATGTCAAATTAGTGCAAAGCAGTGTTGACATTTGAGTTTAGGGAATGTATTTTTGGACATATATACAGAAAAAATTTAGAAATTTTCATAAAAAATGTTTATTTTCAAATCACATATCGAAGCCCCTTTAAGTTAAGGGCCAACCATCAACATTTTTTCAAATAATTTTGGTTCAAAAATGGGAATAGAGTATCGAATTCAAAAAAATTATGTTAAAGGTCATATAAAGTTTTTTTAGCTTTTTTTATTTTGTTATTAGTCGACTGTTATTATTAATTAATTGAACAATATTTTGATCGAATTGTACAGTCTTAGCAGAAACCGATATTTTTGTGTGAAATTTCACAAATCGGTCAATGCTTTTTAACAAACATGACAGAGACTACAAATGGAACAATTTAACCTGGTAATTGGTGACATATGTTTCGGCTATTACCACGTATATACATATTCACATACATATATTCATAGCCTCATCAGACCAGTTTTGGTTAATTTGTACACAGATTTGAACCCCGACCATTCCATGAATTATGTTTGGACAGCCGCTCTTAACACTTGAGCCATGAAGGGAGTTCTCCAAGACGTGTACAAAGTGCAAATTTGTTTTTTAAGCACACAATGCGCCACCTGCCCTCTCTTGTCATTTCTTGTTTGCCATAGCTTTGTTGAACCGTCGGTTCAAAGACTTGCTATGATTAGATTTTTTCGTATAGTTGTGATTTGCACCACTTATGTATATGAAAATGGATGATCCTTCCGGTATAGAAATTTTATTTTGTTATTAGTCGACTGTTATTATTAATTAATTGAATTGTAGTCTCTGTCATGTTTGTTAAAAAGCATTGACCGATTTGTGAAATTTCACACAAAAATATCGGTTTCTGCTAAGACTGTGCAATTCGATCAAAATATTGTTCAATTAGTTTTTTTAGCTTAAAATAACTCAAAATTGATATTGTTTTTATATTTGAACTCCGGCGATTTGTTGGAATTTTAATTGATTTTAACTTAAAAAAAATGTTCATTTCCAAGAAGAAATTGCTCACAAGTAATTTATGAACCAAAAAACTTGCTTTGGGATCAGTGTTCGTTGACTCCTACGCCTTCCCCTAGTTACGACACTGATTCCGATACAATACAATGGTAGAAATAGTATCGTTCTAAAACGACAGCAATATCGAGCACTAATTCATGTTTTTTGCCTTTTTTTTTTTGTCTTTTTTTGTTTTTGTTTTTTTGGTACCCAACAGTGTTGCTCATTGCCTTTGTTCTTACTGCCTAAAACGTATTTTTGCTGACAAAGCGAATTGTCTGCGCTTTCTTTGTCGACATCGTCGTCGTCCACTTGAGTCTCTCTGTCAATAAATCACCATTTGTCATGTGGTCCAAAAGGGTCTTTTATTCTTTTCAACACATTCGAGCAGTTGCAATAATGATGCAACCCAATCGATTGTAGCTAAAGTCTGGTTCTATGTCTGCTCTGGTATGTTATATTTGTAGTTTTGCAATGTACCTGTTGGATCGGCGCCAGCATCTTAACATTGTTAGTAGTGGCCTTTGTTTTTGAATTTAAGAGGAGCACATTTTTCATTTAAAGCATTTTGATATTGATTAGATTTTTTCAAGGTTATTTATACATAGTTGCTATTGCTTGGAAAGTCATAAATTATTTGCAAAAACTGAAGATATTTTAAAAAAACAGCATAAGTTAAAGCTAACAGACGCATAAATCATACATCGAGGTAATTTCCTTTATTAGTATGTTTATATAAAAAGAAATATAATAGTTATGGCTAAGAAGCATGAATTACTAGTGTTTGGCCAAAAATATAATAATTATTGGTTTAAGTTTTTTACGAAAAAATAAATATATATGTATATGCTTGGTATTTAATTACAATATTTATACGTAAGCAAAAGAGCATCATAAAATAAATTAACTGAACGAGAGTTTGTCCTTCTGATGGCAAAAAAAAAATCGATTTTACCATTTGCAGTGAAATTTTATCCTTTTTGTTTAATGTGTATGTTTTACTAAAAGAAAGCTTGACATTATGACCTTGCAGCATGTTCTAACAAAAACGATTAAATTTGAGCTTGTGACAGCTGTCAGGAAAGCAATAATAACTTAGTACCATATGCAAAAGGTTAAGAGTTAAATTATTTCCTTGAGTAGTTTAATAATTCTGTTTTATTTTCTAAGAAAATAGAAATGTTGTATGGAGTAACAAAGTCTGGATATTAAAGTGAACTAAATTTGTGGGAAATTGAAAATTTTAAATAGAATTAACAATGACATATACTTTAATTTCAACCATGACAAAGAGAATAGTGACGAGGTAACTTGTTTCCAATTAGAGAATTTAGAAACATTTAATGCACAATTTAATATAAAGGCACTATATTTCTTTTCATCTTCTTAGGATAAGAAATTACCGAGATTTGAGTTGCTTGAAATTTTGCACCAAAACAATGCACCATCGCATTAATCCAACATTTTGCAAGAGTTTTTAACCAAAAGTGCAACAAAAGTCATCGATCAAGCACCATATTCAGCTGATATGACCTTTTCTGAAATTTTGCTGTTCTAAAATTACCCCTTCACCAAAGACGCTCTTATTCGGTGAAATCATGAAAGCAAATTTACTGAAGGTGACTACCATTCCATTAATTTATGGATGACTGTTGGTCTCAACACTGGTATATCATTTGTAAGTACTCATATCTTGAAAACCAAGCAAGATATGTATTTTTTATTTATGTTACCTTTTTGATTGGTTTTGATATGTTATATTGGAAGCCATTGTCAGATCGCTGCGGCACAGAAATCATAATCGCGCCTTCCAAAAAAGATTATTAATTGCATTGTTATTATTACTAACTAAGATTATTTCCACTAATACGCTACCATTCCAAAATATATAATATAATATATTAATATTAAAATATTTTCAATTCATTCAAAAACAGTTTAGTTTTGTGTTGCAATGGATTGTATATCAAAAAGAAAGTGACAAAAATAACAAGCCTAGTTTTCGCCGTTGAAAAAAATATATAAAACATTTTCATGTCAGCATAAAATAACTTTAAATATTCCTGTTCCTGGCGCACTCAAAATCCTGAAGTTTGGAGAAAAAATCAGTTTTGCTCAGCGCGAAGAATTCTTTACGATTTAGAAGGTCTGAACTTTAGGAAGGACCAAAAATAGTTCTGCCATCTGCGAGTGTATATTGAATACTTAATATATTTGAGTTTTTGTATTAAAGAAAACTACAGGAGTTAAAAGTACAATATTTCTCATTTATATTCTCATAACTTACTTTATTAATCCAGAAATTATTATCACTAATCCATTTGCAACACTCTACTCTATGCAGTAATGTGGGAAATTTTTTAAGTTTCTATTAAATATCATTCGAATTCGATAGATAGTAAATGAAAAAAAAATTCCATTTCTTGTTAAATTTGTGTAGCTTCTCTTTACCATATTTAAAAAATAAAATAAATAAATAAATTAAAAACCCATTGAATCAATAAAATTAAATTTTTAAATAGGTAATCATCAATTAAATGATTGTTGGATTGATAAAAATAACAATAACAACAAAAGACAATTTTAATATAACAACAAAAATAATCTATATAACAATCGAAGCGCAGCTTCAACTAATGACCTGCATAAATTTCATTTACAAAAATCGAAAAATAAACAACCCACCCACCCTCAACCATTCACTGGGCAGCTACTATTTATTAGCTCATACTTCGATTTTTGTTAAATTTTTTTTTGCTTTCTATATCTTTTTTTTCTTCCTTTCCTAATACAATTTATATTGCCGCTGTTTCATCATTTCTTTTTTTTACTGCTCATTGCTTTATCGCGTCCTTGCGTGTTCTTTAATACTACGTGTTTAACGTAATTTAAAGTAGCATTTGGAAAAAATACGTAAACTAAATAAATTCGACGTTCCGATAAAAATTTCATTTTGTGTGCTTTTTTTTATTGCCATCGATTTGCGATAAAAATCGAGGAATGAAAATTGTGAGAAAAACATTTTCCAACTTTAATAATGTTGCAGTGGGGGCAAGCAATATCGAATTAGTGAATATATAGTGTAAGACTGTATGAAATTGAAAAAAAAAAAATACAAATATTTGCGTGTTCATGACCTTCTTAGATTGGTGCTGAAAGCGTGTTGGGTATCAAAATTGTCATCGGTTCAAAAGCAAATTGAATTGTGTTTCGTTTTTGAAATTTCTCAATAAAAATTTTTAAACCAGAAAAGTAAACATTTGAAGAACTTTTTCTTTGAAACCCTTTCTGATAAATGCTATCGGGTGTCTGAAAAACATGTTTTGAGTTAGACAAGGAAGCATCTATGATGTGTGTACGCTCTCAATTTTCTCAACGAAAAAGGTCAGGCCGATATCTTGTTCTTGTCGAAATGTAATGTTTATCGTACTATCAGGTTTTGATGTGAAATAGACATATATATACTTCTGTCAGTTTGGTAGGGTTTTTGCGATGTCAAAACTGATCACCTTCGTTTTGTAGTAAATTAAATTTTTCCTTGGTAACAAAACAAAATGTGTATGTAAGGAAGGGCCCGACTGCCAAATATGCACGTTACGTCACTGCCTCCACCACTCCCGTTCTACAAAACCAGAAAATTATAATTGATATGAAAATTTAAGTCTTCACTCGTACTTCAACTCTTATTGCAATGGATATTTCTTTTTCATAAGGCCAGAAATAATACCACAACTACGTAGTTTTAACTAAAAACGGTTTTTTTTAAAAATTCATTCCCTTACCATATAGTAAATGTATGTGCTAATTAAATTAAGAAAAAGGTTTATAGCCCAAAAGATGGCAACAATATTTTTCCTTTTTCTGCTGAAAATTATGAATTCAAGCATAAAGTGTTGAATTTGTTTTCAACTTTAGCACTTTAAAAATATAACGCATGAATAACAAACAAGTAGATGCGAGCAAAAAGAAGATAAAAAGGGCAAAATCAAGGAAATAAAATCAAGGAAGTGCCACAGAAAAAAAAAATTTAAAAGAAAACGAGTCGTTACAAAAACGAAAATTAAGTAAAAAAAGCCGCTGCTGCGCTTCAATTTTTGTGGGAAATCACAAAATAAACAAAATCCGGAAAAAAGAAAAACAAGAAAAGCGGAAAAAGAAAAACAAAGTCGAAGAAAAAAAAGCAATAGCGGAGAAACCACAAGAAAAAAATTAGAAAGGAAAATAACGCACAAATGAAAAGAAAAACAGATATAAAAACAATAAAAGTGAAAAATATAATGTAAGGGAAAAAAACTTCTCTCATGCATTGCATAAGATACGACACTGATGAACACACACACACACACAATCAAACTCAGAAGAAACACGTAGATACGCGACGAAATAGATACAAAACGTTTTTATGCTTGATGCTTGCAAGGATGATAACGACAGTGTAGTAAGAATCGGTGCATGCGGGGCGCAACTCATGGTAACCGAAGATAAGATAAACAAAACGCAAATGGGAAACGTGCGAACTGCATGAGAATAAATATAATGTTAAGATACTTGAGCTGTGGCAGCGGTTATGGTAACGCCAGGATAAAGTTTGAAGTTTGTGGTTTTCGTTGTGAACAGTGAAAAGAAACTGATGAGAAACTAAATTATTGCATCGTTTACAAAGGTAGTACTTTACTAGCTATATTACGAAGCAATTTTATTTTACGGTCAATATTGAGCGAATTGTGGCCGAAATGAAGTGTATAAAATATTATTTGTTTGTTGCTGCAAATTCCAATTATGAATATTGTTTTAGTTAAGCTGAGATCTATGTTGATTTTGTTTCAGCTCATTTTTATGCTCATTATTCTAAAGAAGATGTATGTAGTCTTAAAACTCCAAGTCCCCTCGTCTACACTCGGCGAGAAAGTCCATGCCTTATGTTTGATTCAACTATAAACAATTTTGATTAAGCACCAAAGCCGAAAAGGTTTAAATTTAAAAGAATAATATTTGATTTGGATTCAAAAAGAAACCACATTAATTCAAAATGATTACATTTACGTACATATGATCCAAAGTGATAAAATGTTTTATGTAAAATAAAGAGAAAAAAAATCAAATATTTTGAAAATTCCAAATGCAAATTTGAAATTCTAAGCGATTGATATAAGTCTAAAAAAGAATACTTTCAATTTTTTTTAAATTCAGAATGAATTTAAAGACGTTCATGTTAAAAATATTCTGAGAAAAGGTTATTTTTACTATTTTCAACTTAATAAACTTCACTTTTAGGAGTGTAGAGTCTGAATCAAAGTTCTATATCTGTTTCGATCTCTGGCTCAGTATTTTATGCAGCGCTTGAATATGGTAAAGATAGAGGGATTATATCACTCAATGATTTATGAGAAACCAAACAGGAAGATTTTTGTTTTGTGAGTTGCAGGCGTAGAAAAAAATGAAAAGAAAGTGATATTTTTTACTTTGTTCATAGAATTTTTCAATTGAGTTATAATGGGCTCCTATCCAATTTTTAGACCCGGGCTCCGCAAAGTTTTAGGCAGGCCCTGCTTTTATGACAAATAATATTGCATGTTAATTAATATTTTTCTATTTATCACGTATGTTTTAATGAAAACATTAATTTTAAAATAAATAAATTGTTCACAAAAATATTTTACTTTTTTTACCTTATTCACCTTCGTCAATTGTGTTCAAAATAACAAATCCATTGGTTTAAATGCGTTAAGTAATTTCTCGTATTGTTGTTGGCTGACTTTTATTAAATTAAAATTTTTTTTAAATGTTTTATTCAATTCACTTGATGATGTTTTCACACACTCCACTTTTTGTAAGATTTTTTTGCTCATATGTATTTGTGTCGCTTTACTATTTAAGCTAACAGCATTGGCTTATTTTCGAAGTAATCAGCTGTTTTCAAATTAAGTATGGAAATTATTTTATATTAGATTGTATATTCACTACTCTCCTTCGCTTTCCTGCTCTCAAATTGAAAGTTTAATCCATAGCATTTTTGGTTATGAAAAAGTATGGACTAGAGTGAAGCGAATTATAAGTTTTGGGAATCCCAAAGCAAAAATATAAAATTCAAAAGCATAAATTGTCGAAATGTGAGATGGTAATATTTGGCTCTATTCAGGAAAGTAACATAAACCATTTAAATTGAAATCTTGTCAAAGTTCGAAAAATGTATATATAGGAAGAACAACAAACTTAGGGAAAGCTTCGTTGCAAAATTATTCACAATTCTTCAAAAGGCATTAATTCCAAATTAGAAAATTAAACGATTTTTTTCTGCAAAGTTTTGAAAATGAAGCCCGAGTTACTTTCATTCGAATATCGATACATTTTTATTATTTTTATTGCGTTTTATGGAAAAATTGTAGTTTTTGTGCTCTTTTTATTGATACATGCCAACACTATGTAGGTATATGCCAGCACTTGTAGCGTCATTCGAAAAGTCGAATATGCCATATACAGTTCAAAAATATTATAAAAGTCGGATATTAATGAAAGCCTCGAAAATGTTAAGAAATTCGTAATATTTTGAAGTAGTCAATAATTTTGAACAATTGGAAATATGTTGAAAAAATTAATAAAGTTTTAAAAAAAGTTGGAAAGTTTTGAAAAAGACGAATAAATTTAAAAAGTTTATTATGAAAAAGTCGATAAATGTATGTATGTATGTATGTATGTACGTAAGTTGAAAAAGTCGTAGAATACTGAGGAAGTGAAGAATGTTAAAAAACTCGTATAATACTGGAGAAGTCTGGAAATGTTAGATAAGATGAAATATGTTGAATATTCAAAAAATATTAATAGTTCTAGAAACGTTCTTAAATGGTGAAGAAATGGAAAATTGTTGGAAAATTCGGTAATCATCAAAAGTGTAAGACGTTCCCTAGCTTTGCGTGAGTCTCATCGTTAAAAAATGTGTATTTCGTATGGGATACACTTCATACGTCAAATTTTCATTACTAAAAAAAACTTTGTAATCTTAATGCAGTTTGTGCTAGACCAATAGATATCGTTACCCTATTTTGCTTGTATATAGAAAACTGACAGATGTCTTTCCTAAGTGAAGATCCGTAGAAATTTAGTTAAGAACTATCTGTTGATGAGCACCTCTGGAAAAACAAAATTATTTTTGTATGAAACATCAATGTTGTGATTTCTATTGCTCTAAGAAACGCCAACCAACAGAGTTGGGAAACCGTTCTTACGAGACATAAACTTTGCGTCGATTATTTGCCAAAATTTTAAAGTTTAATTTAGAAATTTATAGGGTTTAAAATGATGTGGATTTACTTTTGAAGGTGAAAGTAAGCTGGGTTGATCAGATCGAGCATATCAAGTAGTTGAATGAAGAGAGCTGAAGCAAAAAACAACGGAAAAATCGGGAACGAATTAAAAAATTATATAAGTGAATACTTTGAAGCCCCATACCGCACGTGGTGAAAATTCTATGGTTACACTCAAAGCATTCCAGCAGCATTGATACATAGTATTTTAAATTTGAATAAATTTAATTTAAAAAAATTTTTGTAAAATGAATGCTAAATAAAATACGGTTGGATAAAGGTCGTCGTTCGATCAGTAGAATTAAAATAAAAACATGTGCAGCCGGCGAAAAGACATCGTAGGAATGCCTTTGACAAAACAAACAAACAAACTTTAAAAAAAAAGCAAATTGCTTGAGATCCAGTAGAAGAAAACAGCAAGAGCGCGGCGGAGAGTGAGAGTGAGCGTAACAATAAAAAAAAGAAAAATACCACACAAACAATAAGGAGAGCAGTCAAAGAGACAAAACGACAATGTGACGTACGGGCAACAAGCAATAAAATGGCGCAACAGCGGCATCAAAAATCAAACGGCAGCGACAGCAACAGCAACGTCTGATGATGATAATGATGCCTGCGGAGAATCACCGGATGAAGTTTAATCGCAAGTTTTTCGAAATTTTGGCGTAAAAGTATGCAATATTTTCTTTTGTTAAATTTTTCACTTATTTGATTACATCTTTTGATGCCGAAAATTATTTTCTTTACATTGATTCTTTGCACTCACACGAACACCAGACACAAGCTTCTTTATTTTTTGATATAAAAAAAAAAACGTAAGCAACGCAAAAATCCGCACGTACGCCGTTGAAAACACAATACGCACCGGAGTTACTTCGTCAAGCGTTTCACTGTGACTGGTTTTTTGTACGCTGCTTTCGTGCGATATCCGTTTCCTTGGAGCGCAAATATTTTCGTGTCGCTTTTTGTTGTTGGGGTTGCGCGCAACCGAGCTGGAGTCATCGTTGACACCGTGCAACGGAGACATACGAAGGTGCGCATCGGTCAACGTAGTATTGCTGCTGAATATTCAGCGATTTTACGAAGAGCAACAACATCAAAATATTTGCGAAAATTTTGTATTGAAATTTTTTCGTAATTGATATTTTCCTTGGCTTACCTTAATATTACTTTATTCTCTCTGATTTTGGAGTTCACTCTCTCACTAGGCACCACGCACGAACTTTGGCTCCGTACAATTTTGTTGTTGAAAAATACCGTTGCATGCTCCAGGCTGGATGAGAAAAAATATAGAGCAAAATGAGAGACAGAGTGCTTGTGACTAAACAGGTGAGTTAAATTAAAACGAGCGTAAAACTTAAGTCGTTGCATGAAGAGGGCTATACTCTGAGCAGCACCGGCTGTAGTAAATGTAAATATGTATTTTGAGCGTAATTCCAAAGAGCAATTGTATGTGAACTTAACGAATGCTGCTGCAGATTTTTATCAAGGCGATGGCTTGGTATAAGAGATTTTGAATTTTGTACTCTTGGTATATATTGCTGAGAGCATTGCAGCGAATAGGAAGATTTTTGACATGTACTTCGCAAATAAAAGACTAGATTATTTATTTTAGAAAAAGTTCAAAAATCTTAAAATGTCTGAAAATAGTTACTCGAAAACTAATTTTTTTTAGAAGCTTAGTCAAGCAAAATATCATGGTAATTCTCAAGACTTAATTATTGCAGTAAATTCCAAACATTAAATGATTGAGGGATTTCAAAAGTGAGTTTATGATGAAATATTGCACACATACTTTGCTTTGAGCAAGCCATATTGCTTCAGTTCCATTGTTTTCCTAAGTTTATGTTCTCAGCGAAGATCTTGCTCGTTGCAGTTCTTCAGTTAATAGTTCTCTAAAGCAAAGTTTCTATCTACATATCATTTTTAGTAACGGTGAGCTATAATCCTTTAAGATAGAGCATTATCTAAGGAGAGCTACCTCGAAGCTGGATTATGCACTCGTAATGTAATGTGATTATAAGATTCCTTAGTGGTGTGGAGTAACCGATTTCTGTACAATTACTTCGCGCATGTTTTTTTATAATTTAATCTCAGATAATTTTTTTTTAAATTTTGCAATTTATATAACATAATTTTTTTGTTCTGCAAAAATTTTTCTTTTAGTCATTATCCCTTCAATATCTAATTCGAAAACATAACGTTTGGAAAATTCTGTTGACAATTTATCACAAACGCGTACTACCATAACACAGATTTCTACTTGACAGTTGGTTGGCAATATAACATCACATTACGAGCGCATAATCAGGTCTTTAAGTCTGTGCTTTTGTCTGCATACCTAATTTTTTTCAATTCTAATCCCTTTTTATTTGCATATACAAATCTTATCAACAGGCGAAATGAAATACAATTTTTACGCTCAGCAGTATAAATGTTTCAATGCCTCTTTGTACCATCCAATACCGTGTTTCTTAACCACTTTGTTACTTTGCTGCAGAAAAATTTCAACCCATCACTTAAGTAAATTCCTCTCAGTGCAGAGAGATTCTCAGTGTCGATTTTGCAGATTTGTTTATAACACTCTTTTGTCTGAGCATGTAACTTACGAATAACTCCCACTCATTACAGCTCGCTCATTCTCTCCGCTGAGTGTAGTAATATGTACTTTGTGCTGTGGAGAGAGTGAGTGGAGTAAAGAAGTAACAATGTAATCAATAATTTTAAATATTTAATGGACGCAGGTGAAAAATATGAACTTCAGCAGCAAAAGTTAGGAAAAAGTTTTGCTGTCATTGTTAAATTTTACAAAGTTCTGGAAAATGCATTTTTATCATTGGCAAATGTTACATAAAAAGTTTGATTAACTTAAAATTCTGTTAAATTTTGTAACTGATTAAAATCAAAGCAATAAATCTCAACAAAACTTTTTTCCTCTTTGTTAATACTTTTAAGCATTCAATCAAATGTTATGAGGTGACAATTTTTGTGTCGTAGTTCTAGGAAGAGCCAATCGTCTCCTATTCAACATTTCTGAGGCATATAAGAATTGTTGACGATAGAACTGGTGTAAGTCTCTTTCTTTTCGGATCAGACATATGTAAATAGATATCACTGGTCTACACAAAAAAAATATTTGGCGCAAGCTTCAGACCATTTTTTTTGGAAATTTTTGGCTCTCTGCTTTAAAAATTGACCATATTTTTTAACCGTTAGGTCTGGTTTCCCAAATATTCTTGCCAAAAAGTGTATTTTGAGTAAAAAGATCAGTTTTTTTGAATCCAATAATGGTTTCATGAATAAAAATTACCTGTCGGTGTCATATAACCTCAAGTACCTTGAGAAAACTATGATATTCGCACATTTAAGTTACAATTTCTCGAAAAAAAACGTCATAACTTCTGTTTTTAATAGTTTGTAGAATTGCTAAAATACTTGAAAGATGAAAGTTCTGAAAAAAAAGTCTTAAATAACTTTCTCAGTATGCTGTTGCTTATATAACAATGGAAACGCATATGCTTATATGTATATTTACTTACATATATTTCCAATGCATTCGACTTTACTTGGTAAAAAAAGAAGCATTTGTAAATTATGACATCATAATACTTGTACTTTTGTTTAGCTATATTTTCCAAAGGTTTGATACGATTAAAAACACTTAAAAGCAACACTCAATAATACTTCAATAAAATATGCGATACTTTCAATTTCTTAAAATCTACATATTATGTACATATACATACATACATATGTACGTAATCGTATGCATGAAACTTTTGAAATTCAGCTAACTCAATTCACTTCTTGGGCTGTCATTAAAATTGACATTTCCTTAAAGTGGTGAATGCCTGAGTATTGTAAATGTGAATATGCATATTATATGTATGTGAACATCAGAATATTCATGTGTATGCCAAAAACATACACAAACACTTAAGTCAAAACAGCAATAATAATTATAGCTCAAACAAAATCAAAATAATAATAAAAATAAAAGTGTAAAAAAATCTTCTCAGAAAGCACTTAAGAAGTTACTGAACATATGAAACATTCACACGTATTAAATAACAAGTTCTTTATTTGTATTAAAGACTATGCTGGAGTGTACACGGATATGCATGTACTATGTATGTGTGTGACACTTGATTAGCTTTCTAAAAATTCAAAAATCATAAAATTTACACAAATAACAAACAGACTGACTGTATGTCTGTCAGTCACCCAGTCAAAGCCGAATCAAGAAAGTCAATTCTATACCAAAGAAAGTTCTCGTAAATAATTGAAGCATACTCTAAGGCGCTATGACTATTGATTGAGTTATATTGACTTATATTTTGTTGTATACACTGAAAAAAATTTTAGTTCGCACTTATAACGGGAGCAATTTTTGAATTCGTAAATTTTTTGCAAAAGTCAGGCTGCTTGAAAGTTTCCGAGAATTGAAAAAAAAAGCTTCAGTTCTGCAGCTTTTAAGGAAAAATATTCTATTGTGACGCTAACTTCGCCAATTATCAAACTGCTTTTGAAAGCTTACGCCTCAGGTCCACGGTTCTCTAAAGGACTCACATCTCGAATCAGTTGCTAATTTTAGTAGTGCATTAAAATTAATTTTTTCTCAGAATATTTAAGGGAAGGATAAAGGATAAAGTATAAAAGTATAAATATATATAATATTAGGGTGGTTTCATTAAGGTTTGCTATTTATTAATAATTTTTTTTTATTACATATACAGTACAACCTTGCTCAACGCAACTAATAGAAATTCGGGCAGTTGCGATGACTGAGGTTGTTGCAAAAACCGAGTTAAGAAATTTTTTCGCCCAAAGGTGCTGATCTTAAATAATAATGCATATTATTCATTAAAATAAACTCGCATTGGAATGAGAGTAAAAGTAATTTATTGAAAATACTGCATTCTTTATTTAAAACCAAAAAAACTAAAATAAATACTTCTGAGGCAGTACGTATGTGTGTAGAAGATAATTTTGGTAAAATTATTTTTCAAAAAAATATGAAATTTTTGACACCATTTTAGTATATGCCATTAGGTATATGCTGCACTGCATTTTCGCCAAGATCATAATGAATTAAATAATTTTTTACGCCATTTTCTTCAGCCCAATGAATACAAGTGCTGAAAGAACTAAAAGCAGTGCTAGCTTTAATCTTCGATACAGGTGGAGTGAAACATTGGTTTCGTCTGCGCTTTCAATTTCTTCCACCTGATCTTCGTTTTTTGACAACTGGCATTTTGCAGCATATAGAAAGGAGCCGGTCGTAAAATAAATTTAATTAAACTGAATAAGCACGAAATAAATGTACACGTAGTTCTTAAATATTGTACATACATGCATATATATGTTCTGAGAAATAGAAGTAACATTTAAAGAAGCATTTCAAAATCAGAACAGAAGTCAAAGTAAACTAGATCAAAAGTTAAAAAATTCAAGTTGCGATAATTGAGTACTGTTTTTTTTAATGTTGCGTTAACAGAGTCGACAATGTAAACTATTATGGTGTTGCAATAATCAAGGAGTTGCGTTCATCGATGGTTGTGTTGAGCGAGGTTATACTGTATATTATTTATATTAAAAATAAATCGCTGCTAGGATTAAGTTTGGGATTGTTTTTATTATTTCCTGTGTATCCACATTTCTTCGTAGCTTTTCAGCTATCTGTTTTAAAAATTTATGTATTTCTACAACGTAACACAAAGTTACAGCAGAAGGTATGTACAAAGGAAATAAAAAAAATTATTTTATAAAATTACACCATATATTCTTGCGACTAGAATATTTTCTTTTCAAACTATTCCTTCTAATATTTTTTTTTTGTTTTAATCCTGTGTACAATCCACTTGTAATACCATTCTATGCCATCATATCAAATGTGGCAAGAAATCCGTTAAAAGGTATTTTACTTCGACATATTTTTGACAGGCGCATTTTTTTCGTATGCTACCTTTTTTTCCATTTCTTCCTTTACTGCTTCTATATTTGTGTACTTGACGTTCTTTTTCTGGTATTAAGTGCTCAGTTCACAACATGCATTGTTCATCGATTTTGAAACGTACATATTATTCACTGATGATTTCTTTCTATGCTTTTAAAGCACCTTTCACATGTCAGTTTAGTTCAGGTGTAATGAGCTGTTTTTGACATTTCTTTATTAAGAGTAGCGTGGAGTAGCAATAGTCATTTCTCGTTTTTTCTAACTTCCACTTCAGCATTCAGTGTCAATCAGAAATTTTAGTGATTTTAATGATGATGACTTCATTGATTTTGAGTTTGTTTTCTTTTGAAGTTTTCAAAGGAACGAAAAAAACAACAAATATTTTCAGGTTTTGCCTAATCATGTTTCATAATCCTTTTTAATCCTTGTGAAGGTATTACGAACAAATTCAGCATTAGACACTTATGTTGCGCATTGCGCTTAAATAGTATTTCATGGATTCATCTTACCGCCTACAAATTGAGTAGATTACATTTTCTTTTTGCTGCGTCGTGCTGCATACTATGCTGCTTAAATCGCATTTCCCACAATTTGTCACGCTTGCTGCACATGCTGCGTCGTCGTCTTATCTTGCGTTTTTTTGTTTGTAGTAGAATTTTAAGAATTTTTTTCACGATAAGAAAAAAATTAAAATTCATTGCGTTTAATTAAAGAAATGTGCAAACATGATTAATGGTTAGAAGGCCAGGACTGTTTTCTTTGCAAAGTAATGCTGTTTCAAAACATGTGTTGCAGAAAATGCCCTCTGAAAATAATTATTTTTGTACAATAACTTCTATTGAATATTATCTAATTTCAATTAAGTGAATCGGTCAACGGTTGTCCGAGTTATGTATGCAGCCAACCTGAAAAAATACATTTTTCGTACTTTTTATTGAATTTTTGTCACGAACGAAACTACTTTTTCTATTTCTAGTCTTTACCATTTTGTTTCTTGATTGATTTTTCCAAAAACTTTTTATAGTTTGAAATTATTATACCCCTTGTTTACCCTGCACAATCCGAAAAATATCAGTACTTGCGCTTGCATAAAATTTGCAGTTTAAACAAACACTAATACCATTATCGCACTAACCCAGTCACATAAACATTAGCACTGCTGTTAAATATACAAAGTCTACAGAGTAAAACGTATGCCAATACGTTGCGTACTCATCGATTATAGCGCAATTTGGCAGCATTGGCAGCAGCAACAGCACCGCTGTGTTTATCAATTGAAAATTCAAATTTGTTTAGCAATTTATCAAAAATCTACTCAACATGAGCGCTGCGCAGCGCAGACTTTTTATGATTGAAGTGTTAAAATGACAGCAACTACAACAAAGGAGTAGCAACAAGGGAACCAATAACTAAAGCAGTGGCGTGGTATGAGGGCGCACAAATAGTAATCGCTGCATGGAGATCTCAAGACAAGAGTAATTATATATGGTAGGAGATTACGTGGAATAAAATTCTTTGTCATAAAATAGCTGCTGTTACATCTCGGCGTGGCAAAGAACGCTAGGATGGAAACTAAATTGGTCGCCGTATAATCTGCCAAACGATTTTATTACATCCACTGTGTACATATTTGAGGAGCTAAAAACAAGCAGATCACTTACAGCAACTTGCAATGAAACTTTGTAAAACTATGCCTAAATGAAATCAAATTTCTCATTCACGTGGGTGACAAATGATTTCATTACATTCTCTTTTATCTAGTTGTCCATATTGCTATCGACAAATTGAATTTTGTCTCAGTTCAGAGCCAAGAGTTTAACAATTTTATTAAAAAAATATTGTCAGGAAAGTAAGATTAAAATGTGGAGTGTCTTGAACCGTTGACGCTATCTATCACAACACATCTCTATTTAGTTCAGACATCTCTTTATAGCGGACAGTTTAGAGAGTTTAAAGCTTCAGAAAAAGTAACGCAAGACACTTCAATTTCGATTCCTTATGTAATTGTTGCTATGACTTGCGAGGGAGGAGTCAGCAGGGCTTTAAGATATTAAGAGAGTAACGATATAAATGATTCAGAGCGTTGACGTGGCTAATGAGCAGAGTAGCAGATTTGCTCTTAACAACAACAAATTACATGTGTAGTAAGTCTGCTATGCACCAGCTCTTTTACTCTGCAATATCCTTGAGAGCAACGGAAAACAGCTGACAACTTTGCTACTTTAGCAATGTTGCCATACATCAAAAAATAGTGCTCAGGAAATTTATTTAATTTCGAATAAGCATAAATCATATATAAATGTTTAATAAAAATATCCATAAGCTTTATGCATACATTTTGTTTCAACCAAATATATTCGTTCGTCCAGATGCTGGTGTCTCCAAATTTTTCACTATGTTAAGTAGACTGAATCGATTTGTATGAAGCAAAAAAAAGTCAGGAGACTGGTGCTGAAAAGTTAGACTGACTCTTGAAAGCGATTTCTGCGTAAATTTTTTTCTATCGGAGAAAACTCAATGCCCTAGTTTTTTCGTTTTCAAGAATCCCTTTAACTTTAAGGACGCCTAGGAACTGAATTTGTATTCCTATCCAGTTTCGAATT
Source organism: Meiosimyza decipiens (assembly GCA_963680825.1). Classification (NCBI taxonomy): domain Eukaryota; kingdom Metazoa; phylum Arthropoda; class Insecta; order Diptera; family Lauxaniidae; genus Meiosimyza; species Meiosimyza decipiens. The sequence goes on along the minus strand of OY804260.1, from coordinate 20,551,449 downwards.
TTTCATCTTCAAATTTTAACTCGAGTTGATAAATCCTATTTGGATGCTGTAGCTTAGCAGTTGTAATAATATGGGAATTCATACTTTGAATGAGTGATTGCTGTCAAAGTTACTCGTACTGACCCATAAACAGTAGAAAAAGCATATCAAAATTTGATTCCTAGCAGCATTTTCTTGTTAAGCCTTAATCAATGCAATGCGACCTCGTTAAACGCAACCCTCGATGAGCGCAACTCCTCAATGTTCGAAACGAGTACATTTCTTTCATTACAGACTCAGTGAGTGCAACTTTTCAAACAAATTTTACCTCGCTTATTGCAATAGTATGTCGTTTGAATATTATCTGTAGCACTTGGCCGGGGAAATCGAATAATGTTGATTAATGATGATTTTCTTTTGATGAATTTTGATAAAATTTAATGTTTTTCTATATCCGGTTTTTATTAAATGCGTTAACCGAGGCCGCACAGTATTGCAAAGAGGGTAGACTGGCAACACTAGTGGTCAATAGCCGCAGTTAAAGTGAAAATATCAATTGCTTCCGTTCGTTCTGCTAAAGCTAAAATTTCATATTAATTTAAAAAAAATTCGGTTTGAAATAAACGCGTGTGCATGTGATATTTATTAAATATAAAGTTAGTGTATCTTATGTGAATATCTTGTTGCTTGAAGTTATACGTATTTTGGCAACAAAAGTGCTTCGTATTTCTCAACCAGCGTGTGTGCCATAGCAGTGCTGCGCACAAAAATTACAAATTAATTTGTTTCCATTAATGAAAAACAATCAGGAGCAGCTTTCACAAGACTGTAGCTAAGGTAAATTCCTTTTATTTAAATAAAATCTAAAAGTAGCAAAACTTACGAAGCTACACGTGCAAATAAAACAAATTTGCATATGGCGGCCACAGCATAGTTACCGCAAAGTTCATTTCAAAGCACTCCAGATGGCTTCAAACTGTGACTTGACATTTGTTGTTTTGATATCCTGTACACAAACCAATTAGATCTTAGTGACACTTCTGTGTAGCCTACGCAAATGCAATAGAGATTTTCGATTTTTTTTATTTACTGTTACAAATACTTCACAAGCTACAAAATTATTTGCTCACTTTTATTCATACCAGTTGTCAGTTTCATGAAACGTCTGGAATAATCACGATTGCGTGAGCTTTTTTTATATGTTCTGTTATTATATTTCTCATATGACATTGATTTTTTATACTTCTACATGTGTTATCTTTTTTTTTTTAGGAGTAGGTTATTTCTGTTTTATTTCAGCCGATACCATTTTCTTTGTGCTTACTTAGTTTCAGGTATTATTGGTGCCAAATACTTATTGGTTATATTCTTACGAAACATAATTTAGTTAAATAACTTTATCTACATAAAATATATCAAGTTCGAATGTATAACTATGATGCAATTTGAAACACACATTTTGTAACTTTGTTTACTTTTCATGGTAATTCACAAGCTAACTACTTATTTCAATTTGAATTGCTGAATCATGATAAATTCAGTATCAAATTTTCTGCTGCTTTATTTACAGTTCACAATAATTCATAAATCTATACAAAAATTTTCACACACATTAACTTTAAGTTACACAGCTTTTCACTTGTAATAGGAATTTAATATCATAATTGAAACACTTAAACTGTACACCTCTTCAGTGTCAGCTCTTTCTTCTCTCACTGGTCATTTTCATATATTAATCATACTATTATTTTTCCATAAAATATATTTTTGCTTATACATACTTATTCTCCGTTTATTAAGCCTAGAAGTACCGACTATTTTCGTTAAAATAATTTGATATTTCTTTGAAATAGGAAACATGAAAAAGTAGTCACTAAAAGAGTGACTTATGAAATATCCCATTGAAAAAACCTCCGAAACGACGCTGTCTTTAAGCGCATAGCAACAACTTGTAACCGAAACGCATTTTGTTAAACAAAGATTGATGCAGAGTGTTGCGCATAGATTAAGGAAGTCGTTGCAGCGTGCAGTAAAGATAAGGATATGAAAGAAAATATTTGTAATAATGTTTGCATATGGCGATATATACACGTAGTGCACTTTTGGTATGCACAAGTGTTTTGCATCAATGCATTAACTACTTCACAATATTGTTATCTAATGTGTGTTAAAAGAAATTTGTAAGTTATTTATTGTATTAATTTAGAAACTTGCATACAAATAATATATATAAAAAATTTGTTAAAATTTTATTAAAAAAAAATCGGCGCAGAGTTCATTGCAAAATAGTTCAAGAAAGTTCTAAGAAGTCTTCTAATTGTTAGGTTGTTTCTCTCAGTCGAAGAAGTTACAATTGAAAGATATTAAAAATTAAAAAGTAAAAAATCCTTGTAAATTCTATTTAACAAATATTCCCTCACATTGCATGTTCTCAATTATTTGTTTGTTTGTTTGTCTGTCTTTCAGTCTGGTTATTTGTTTGTTTGCTTGTCTATCTGCTATAGCAGCTCCTCCTTGTGATCTCTCACAGATGTTTGCATTTATTTCGTAATTACTGTCACGCGATGTGACCATAAAATATTTCTAAATTCCACAACTGTGAACCAACTTTGGCAGCAGCAGCAGCAGTAGTCTCTTGAGAAGTCTACGAATATTATATAGTTGCTTTTGCATTAGGCTACATATTGTTGTTTTTTTTTCTTTTCGGCTTGACTGCTACTGTCGTCCTACAATTTTTTTTCTCTTCTTCTTCGACTTTATTCTGTGCTGCAATTCAATTAATTTTTCGTTTATTTTTTTTCTTGTTTTTTGCCTGATTCCTTCACTCACATTTGCCATTTGTTGCTGATGTATGTTTAACGTATGTTTATTTCTCTGTTGCAGTTGATATCTGTCTGTCTGTCTGTCTAACCATCCAATTGTTGTTTTGTCTTTTATGTCCCTTTGATTTTCTCCAGGGACTTGATACTCTCCAACTTAGTTGGTTTTATACAAAAACAATCAAATTTCACACAAAAAAAAAAATGGAATGACTTTTCAAGTACTTTAAGTTTTATTTTTGTTACTATTTCTTTTATAGTTTTTGCTTGTTACTGTGCGTTATGATTTCAAAAAGGGAACTATCCGTGGAGTAGCTCAAAGATTTTAATTTTTTGTATTGTTTGTTGATACTTTCTTTATTTGTTAAAAAAACCTGAAGTAAGCCATCAAAGCAACTTAAACAGAATTATGCCGATGTAGCTGATATAATACGAAATTCAAATTTTGCAGTATTAAGCAAAAAACTCTTCATCTTCTTGCAGTTGCTGTGGACTTATAAGATATTTGTTGTCTTGCTTGAATGGTTTATGATGTGCATATTTTCATCTAGTCATGTCTTCAATGCTGGAACGTAATTTTAGTCGGATTCTACTCGCACATTTGAAAATTTTAGTCTATAAAACTTGTGGCTTGGCAGGGAGCTTTAAGCACTTTCAGCTTAGGCTCAGTAATTTTCTCTAATCTCCACACTTATGACAGCATAAGCGTTATCAGTTGTGTGTTTTAAAAATGTATTAACATTTATATATAACATTTTATCAACAAAAACTCAGCAAATTTCTTTTGACATCATCAACAAACTCATATATTAATATTGATGAGTTTTACCTAGGCTACCTTCCATCGTAGTTTCGGTATCCTGAATTTTTCTATTTATCGCTCTTTTATCGCTCATTTAGTTGTTTATTCATTAAATTTTCATAAATTTGTTTTATGGTATCGAATTTCATGTGCGTTTCAATTTCCAAATAGTTAATGTTTTCGCTTGATTTTATTATTATCCTTCATATGTGCATCACATACAATCGTGGCGTTTGTTCTAGTTCTTCCATGATTTTGTTGTTGTTCTGTTTCTTGATGCTGAACTCCCAAAGGAGTTGCTTCTTGCAATTGGATTTGGGGTTTTCTTTTATTTCTATTATCAGCAAAGTGTGTGAAATTTTCGATAATTGACTTTTGCTTTTAATGACAGCACTTTGGATTTCTTAAGAAATGCATTTGATCTTACATTTTAAGTATTCATAATCATATACCACGTGCTAATGTTTCCTTTTCCTTTTTGTTTTTAAAAAATCAATATATAAAAGTTTCAAAAAAATATTTTTAATGGGTTTTTGTTGTATAAAACCATTTTTTTATGACTGGCTTAGGAAACATATAAACTCCAAGAAACTCGATGAATAACTTCTTTATGAAACATTTCTATGTAGGCATATTTTGAATTTTCTCGCTAGTTGCGAGATGCGAGTTGATTACAGATCATCTAATACTTAAAATTTTTCAAAACTATTTTTTGATATTTCAAACTGGCTCATGTTTATATTGTCTGAGGACATACCATCTATGAAAAGCTGTACTGTTAAACAACTTTTGACCCGTTTAGTTAAAACGTTGCATAGATAGTGATACGTCAAATACTTTCCTTTCAAAGAGTAGCTCATTTTAAGGTGGTTTATTGGTTACTCCACTGCCTGCAATGGCATTGTGACAACGAACTCAGAAGTGACATAATCTAAGTTTAAGGCTGAGAGCTTGCAGCAGGTTATATAATTGAAGTACCGATGAAGATTTATTGTTATGTTATTTTGCTTCTTTGATACATAAGTCGGTGCATCCTGCCTTGTTGTAAAGGGTGATTCATTTAAAGGTATGAGTGGTGATTTTTTGACAGATCGCACGAAGGTCTTCACAAAGTGTCATGTTATTTTTGTTGGATATTGTATTGCATTGTTACATAACGCAACAACGTTTTCAAATTGTAGAAATTTATAAGATTCATAAAAATTTCGTTTTCAAATATTGGCGCTTAGATAATGTTATATCAAACCTTCAGACGAAAAGTCCAAAGTATGCATGGATATGCTACGATTGAAGAATTGGAAGCCAACATTACTCGCATCATGCTGGAACGAGTTATCAAAACTTGAAAAATAAAAATGGATCATGTAAGCTGCAGATATTTCCAACATTTCAACGAAGTTTTTATGTTTAAATTAATTTTACATTGATTACTTTGGAAGCACCTATTTTTAAGAATTTAATATTTTCCTTTAAAAATAACAACCTTGGTTTCCAGTTAGTTTTAACCGAAATCCTCATAAGGACACCAGTTGTCCCCAAAGTCAATTGGTTCGCTTGATCCATTGAGAAATTTTCAATTTAGCATCAGTGTAGGAAGCTGCCTTGGTGCCCATAATTATACCCTACACTGAGGGTATATTCACTTTGTCATTCCGTTTGTAACGCATAGAAGGGGGCGTGGCAAGTATGGAAAAGTATATATATTCTTGATCAGCGTCACCATCTGAGTCGATATAGCTGTGTCCGTCTGTCTGTCCGTCTGTCTGTCTGTGTGTCTGTCTGTTGAAATCAGGTTTACGAGAAAACTAAGCAAGCTAACTCAATGAAATTTGGCACACAGGTCAAACCTTCTTGCAAGCTGCTAGCATATAAAAATTGGCGAAATCGGTTAACGGCCACGCCTTCCGCCCATACTCTATGTAAATATACCCAAGTCCATTTTGAAAAAAAGTTGCTACGATTTTGATGAAACTTGGTGATTTGGTGAAGATGAGAACAAAATTAAGATTGGGCTAGGTTTTGAAGTTTGAAAAGACTCTTAAAGGGGCGTGGCACAGCCCTAAATTTTAACTTTTATAACGCCATAGCTCGTAAGCCGTGCAAGATATTGTGATGAAATTTGGTACACGAATACAGATCTTATACATTTTGAATTGCGCATAAAGTGGGCGGAATTGTAAAAGTGGGCATGTCACTTTTTAGCAATTGAAAATTTGGATTTCGTATAACTCCACATTGGCACATACGAATTTCATAAAAATTTTAGGGATGATACCACTGAAAGCAGTCGTCAATACAAGTTCATTCAATATTCAGGAAAATTTTTTTGAAGGGCGTGGCACAGCCTACAATATTTATAAACGTTATAAAAAGAGAACTAACAACGCAATCGCTATGAAATTTAATATGGCAGATATACTCGCTAAAAGGTGTCTTCTTGCAAAATTTTGGTACAATAGTGCCGGTGGGTGTGGCACCTCCCATAGAAGCAAAATACGTTTAATGCTATGGATAGTGTGCTATGAGAGTAATCTTCATAAAATTTTGAGTAGAGGTGTTGGTTACTATAAGCTTTGAAATTCAATGAAACTTGACAAGATTGCATCAGTGGGCGTGGCACCTCCCTCATTAACATAAAGTTGTAAGTGCTATTTTAAGTGAACTATTGGTGCAATTGATCTGAAATTTGAAGTAAGTGGTTTACTGGGGTATTAGGTACATATGAATCAAAAGCTTTTGAAATACCAACAGTGGGCGTGGCACCTCCCTAAATTTTAAGAATAATTACGGCACATATCGCTAAACTATACAAGCTATTATGCTAAAATTTGGTTTGTGCATGTCAATCACGAATATCATTTATTGAAACAAAAGTGGGCGGAATTGGAGAAGTGGGCGTCACATATTTCGTGTTTTTATTTCCATTCTAATTTTTTCAACATTTCCCATATTCTTTTGACATTTTCAGTTTTTTCCAACACTTTTCAACATTTTTTAACCTTTTTACATTATTTTCGTTTATTAAAAATCCTCAACATTTTTTTAACATTTATTTAAAAAGTACTCATAATGCAGTGTAGGGTATGTGAGTTTCGGCCTGGCCGAAGATAACACTTTTACTAGTTATTATTAAAAATGTTTGTTACTCGTATGTATTTTTTTTATTTAGAGAAAAATTTTCAACCTTTTTACATTATTTTCCACGTGTTCAACCTCCTCAACATTTTTTTAACATTTATTTAAAAAGTACTTTTAATGCAGTGTAGGGTATGTGAGTTTCGGTCTGGCCGAAGATAACAACCTTTACTAGTTTTTAGTTAAATTATTGGGAACGCCAGATACATTATTAAAATTATAATATTTTAATTTGATTGTGAGACTGGAGTACAGTGACGTATCCAGGATTTTATTTCGAGGGGGACGGGGTGGCGGAGGGTTGTGGATTTCAGATTTTTCTACGTAGCGTATATTCTTTGCAAAAATCGTTTCTATATAGTGTCCGTCAAAATATTTCGGGAGTGGTTCTATCCCCTAGCATCTCCCCCCTAGATACGGCCCAGCCGGAGTAGAGCATTTTTCTTCTGTTGATATGTGATCATCTTCACTGGCGGATATGGAAAGAAATCGGTACTGATTTTTTTATTTTTCTTATGTTTTTCGATCCTCTCAACATTTTGTAACACATCGATTTTTTCAAAATTTTTTAAGCACTTCAATACTTTTTCATAAATTATACATTGTTTTATGATATTTTTAAGGTTTTACGGCTTATTCAACGTTTTGCACCATTTCTTAAAAGAAATTCATTTAGGCATAATAATCCTAGGTGCATATCGCACCTCTAGTGCTTGTACCAATCTGATTTTTAGAACTTATGACAAACATATTTTTAAGCGCTATGATTTTGAAATCTGTTATAAAACTCAGATTTTATTACATTTCCTAGAAAACCACTTTCAACGTCTCCTGTTTCAAGTGTAGCTTCTGTTTTTACTTGCATTTGCGTAGTTTTGCGGCAGAAGCAAAGATTTTTGAGCAGACGAAGCGAAAGTGCAACGTTTGCCTGTGAAATGCTGCACCCTTTTCTAAGCTACTGATCTACAAATGCTGCTTGCTGCGTTATTTTAGTGTTTTTGATGGGAAACTTCAAATGCATCTCCATAAGACGTTTTAGTGCTAACGTTGATTAGTGTTAAACGACCGTCGTTTAACATTTAATTGTTTTCTGAACAACACTGAAGTTGTTGTTGTTGTTGTCTTAGGAATAATTATAAGCGTGTCATTTTTACCTGAAGTTGTTTTTGTTTTTGTCATTTTCAAGAAAGTCCACTTATAGCTGTCATGTAAGAAAATTATTTATGCAGTATTATTATTTACTGTATGGGTTGAATAGATAATCAGGACATGCAAGTCATATGAGATTTTAATTGCAGTTGTCCTTTTTTTTTTGTTTTTTCTATTATGATATTAATTATATACAATTGTAGCACCGCAATTTGTTTGCACATCTGTGGGTTATATTTTTTAAATACTTTTTTCCCATAACTTAAAACTAAATTCTAAAGTTAGTTGAGTTTTTTTTTGCCGTCATAAGAGGCTTGTGAGGTATTGGACAAGAAATGTTTTCTTGGGTCTCTTTGATAAAAAAAATCGAATTTATGTAGCCATGGCAATTAATAAATAATCTACACTGCATTGGATGTAAAAGTCAAAAACCTGCCCTTTTTAGGTTTAGACATTGTATAGAATATATATATCTGCGTACCAAATTTCAAAACTATAGCAGCCAGAAAAGTAAATATAATAAGACTTACCGTTTAAAGTATCAAGGTTTGTTTATTTTGTAAAGTATTGGATGAAATGATCAGATGGAAGATTCTCACCAAACTACTAAATAAAACAATTACCAAAAAAAATTTATTATGAATACTTGGGTTCTTTCTTCTTCGAATTCTAAATGGCCACAAATTTTTTTTCGATTGAAGCTACGCTTTGGCCGTTTGAAAATTTAATATGGCCCACTTGCTATTTTGAAGTTCTGTTTGACTCCTTTAACATTTTTTTCAAGATGCAGCTTGGTAGCAAGATACATTCTTTGCTGTTAAGCTTTCTAGACATTATATTTAATATCTTCTTACAATGGCCACAAAGAAAACAGCCAGTTGAATTTTTGAAAAAACCGCAAGCCTTCTGAAAGAAAAAAGAAAAGTCCAAAAATATTGCAAAACCGCGAAACGAAAAGTAGAAAACAAATACAGCTAAGCTCCTCAATGTACTTACACACATAATCTGCCATGGGATTTCTTCCAATACCAATAGCACAGGCAGACAAACCGTTTATTTTGCTACCATTTTTATCAATATGGCGCTGTACGCTATCTTTCTTTGCTGACATCCTTTACGTCCTATTTGTTGGCAGGCTCCTCATTGGCCCCAACCACGTAGTGCTTGAGCAGGCGCTTCAACTGATGATGCGTTTGAAATTTGTTTTGTCTGTTAGACACGGCGCATCCTGGCGTTGTAGAACGTGCGATGTGCAGCGGCGATACACAATTTTATTGATGTGTTTTTGTTCAGCTGCGTTGCGCGACCATGGCCATGAATTCAATATCAACCGACCGACGTGTCTGCCAAAAGTGACTTTGAACTTTTTTGGTTATTTTTTTTTTTTCGTTTTCGGTACCTTTGTAAGTATTTGCTGCTAAAGTGAAAACTTAATGATGTACAGTAGAAAAATTATTTTTGTAAATAGCTTTTTTATGAAAATATTCGTGGAGATTAAATGACAGTGACGAAGGCTTATCAAACTATTAAGGTCTGCAAGAATAGTAAGATTTAAATTAATAATATACTTCAAAAACATATGCAGGTAGTTAACTTACTAATTTTTTTTCTCTCAGTGCAACTAAAAGCAGTTGCAAACACAAAACTCTGACAACACATAGAAAAACTCTAAAATCTTAAAATAAAATATTGAAAAGTGTAAAAAATGGCAAAAGGTATAAGTCAGTTTGAAGCGCATTAAAAGCAATAAAAAGAGACAGCTATATGTAACATCTACTTGCAGACTGATAAAGCATGCAATGTACTGCACGTGCTAAACTTTTCAATAACTTGCAATTTTCAACAGTTTTTCGTGTTGTGAACTTGCAAAAGTTTAATGCGATTTATTTGAAAAAATGTTGCAAGGGCGTTATTTTACATCATCCCACATTTTGTAAGCCATTATTTTGTTTTAGTAAGTATACTTTAAGGACTTAAGAGTTTTCAATTTGAAAATTAACTACGCACTTCTCTCTCTCTCTTTCTTTGCTATAATTTTTAATGCGCTTTTCTTCTCATTTTAGCCCTTTCTACGCAATAATTAATATTTTATGCACACGTCTGCTGCGATTCTTATCGCTCACTCCATTATTTTCCAAAGCAGACGGTTTTCCGCCGTCTGCCGTGGTATCAGCGTAGAAGATTTGCCTTAAAAGTATTGATGCTAAGCTTGCAGGGGTAATAAGAATTGAAATAGTTTATGAAACTAGCTAGAACCCTACTTAGCAACTGTTTTGTACGATTTCCATAGCTTCACTAATAAGTCATATTTGCTTCATAAAGCTTTCACACTGTTGTCAAAAACAGCACGTTTTTTATTTGTCTACTTCTCAAATTATGACATTGCTAATAACACTTAAATATAATTACACAGTATAAATTTAGACTCGACTTAGACTTATATAACTTAGGCTTGAGTTTAGCTTAACATAAAATTTATTGACTTAGATTTGATTAAGACTTTTGACTCGACTTAGTATCGACTTAGACTTGACTTAAGCTTGACCTATATTTGACTAAGACTTGACTTATACTTGACTTAGACTAGACTAAGACTTGACTTAGACTTGACTTAGAATTGGCTTTGACTTGACTTAGACTTGACTTAGATTTGACTAAGACTTTTGACTTGACTTAGATTTGACTAAGACTTTTGACTCGACTTAGCATCGACTTAAACTTGACTTAAGCTTGACCTATATTTGACTTAGACTTGACTTATACTTGACTTAGACTTGACTAAGACGTGACTTAGACTTGACTTAGACTTGACTTAGACTTGACTTAGACTTGACTTAGATTTGACTTGGACTTGACTTAAAATTTGCTTCGACATGAACTATAATGGACTTACAACTACCTATACTTGAATTAGACTTGATGAGACTCGGCAATGGCTTGACATTTACTTGACGTAGAGATGATTTAGGCTTGACCTAAACCTAACTTAGACGTGAGTTGACTTGACTATGATAAGCACCAGAGTTTCCTGACATATTAGGGTTGAGTTTCTTTACAGAAAATCTATGCAGAGATATCATTGCTTCTAAATGAGAAACCAATATCACATCTCTAGTTATGTTGAGCGTTTACTTTATTTAGCTAGCTATATTCAGTTCACAACAGTTCAATTCGATTTTAATTTTTTTTATAGGCAATTTTTATTACCCGTCTATTAAACGCAGCTCCCGTTACAATGCAGTACATTAAACTTGACTCCTTTTGCTCCGTCTATTGTTATATTTGCTGCCGCCGTTGCTCCACTTGCCTCAGTCTGATTCGTTTCTGCTACATGCTACTACTGATGGGGGCGTGCGTAGAGGTACATCATCATGTTGCCTGTCTTAATGCTTTTATCTATTCCGCTATCTACATCTTGCCACTGCTACTCCATGAGTGTGTGCGTATCTGTGTGTGTGTTAAAAGCGTCTGCCTGTTCGTTTGCTTTTTGCTTATGCTACTGTTGTTGTGCATTTAATTCGCTTGATTGAGAATATTTTTATTCTGATTTTTACAATCTGTAAATTTTGATTTAATGTTACCCTCAATTTAGTGTAAAATTACATTTTATCTTTTATGGTAATTTAAATGAATCACATTTTTACAGCGCAGCGCATAATGTGGCTTCTTCTCTTCATTAAGGGGCATATGAGGGTGGTTGAATTTGATTAACTTTGTTAGGCTTCGTGGGTTGTTTTATGTTTTAGGTTCTTTTGGGAAATTCGTATATTAAGCAAAATCAGTGTAGGAAAATCAAACAGTAATTAAAATAATTTATTACATTAATAAATTTTTATTTTTTATAATAAATCGGGGAATGTGTACATAATACCAAAATTTCTTTTTTGGTATCGTCTTATACCACCTGGAATTATTTATTATTAATATTGATATATGATATAATAATCTTTAGCAATAGTTGGTTGCAAAAAAATATTAAGAATATAAATTATAGATTTTTTTTTATGGAATTAAATGATAAACTATAAAGAACTAATTGATACGTAGGGAAAAAAACCAAATCAGATTTCGAAAATTGAATGAATAATTCAATTTTCATTATATCTAAATATCGATAAACAAAATTGCTAAAATCAAAATTAAATATTTTTTAAGTCAAAAGTGCATTCTGGTTGTGTAGTTATTTTTGATGAGTCATTTCAGACATCTACATCATATTGAACAAATTATTTTTTTCTACTTTATACATCATAACTAAGGTATTGTTTCCACAATAATTTTAACTTTGCTTGCATAGTTTTCAATGACATTTATAAATTATTTTATAACACAAGAACTACCACTTTCGGCGAGAAACTTTAAAATTTATTTGGAACAACAAACCTTGCTTTTCTTTCAACTTTAGAACCTTGCTCATATATTTAAATTTATTTCATATAAATATTACCGTAACAACACACAATTTCTTAATTAAATCATTAAGATTTTTATTGCTTCAAAATGTGATAACGAAAAATTAATTTGTTAATGCAAAGCACAAAAACTTTGCCGCTTATCGATAACAAAATCAAAATAATGGTAGTACAAACGAGCGGCAGAACAAAATTTTTATCTAAAATAATTTATTTAATGATCATAAAGAAGACGTGTTAAAGGCAATAAAAATGTCCCAATAAATCAATTTACAACAATACAATACGAGCTATCTGTTTTTTTCAGAAATATTTTCTCTTTCGCTGAAGCTTATCTACGCTCGCACAAAACATTTGAGGGCTTATCAAATCTAGAAATAAATTCAAAAAAAAAGCAAAGAACAAGCTTTTGATAAAAATAAACAACAACAAAAAAAGAAAAACAAAATTAATTAGAATTTTTTTTTTCATGTTGACAAAACTAACACCAAAAATGCATTAAAAATGTAACAAAAATGCATTTAACAAAGCGAATGAACAAAAAAATTATTATGTTAAAAAACCAACAAAAAATAAACACACTAAAAATGCTGCTTTTGCTGGAAAAACACAAATATTACATTCATGGAAAAGTTCAAAAGTCAAATAAATCACGAGTTTAAATAATAAATGAACTTTGTGACTACATGTCACGTTAATTATAACATAACTGCGACAGCCGCGTAGCAGCATAAGAAAAAAAAAATTACATACAAGCGATACTTATCATTAAGACATGGCAAGAAATTATTAAAAAAAATATTTTAATTACATTTGGCTCACATGACACTTCAGAGACTACGCTACTTAAAGTTTTCCATAATATGCCCTACATCCAGTAATTATGAAAGGATTTCCAATCGGGGTGATATGTCTTCAAGCATAGAGTGTGACCATATATGAAATGTCTTTTTTTTTGCAGTTTTGTCGTAGAAATAGGCACAACTCAAATACGCTTGGAAATCATCCAATAGTTTTAATCAAAACAATCGTGAATTTATTGCAAATTATCAATTTACTAGTGTACGTCCACTGATTGTATAATGACAATATAAAATACTTTCGTATCTCTTAACCTGATTTAATATCGTTGCTTCCAAAATTAAAACTCATGCTATCATGTTGCTCTATTTCTACCTCCATCACTTTCTCTTCCTCAAGGTTCAAGCTATACGATACCATGAGTTTCAATGACCAAATTTAATCTAAATTTAATATTGGTTCAATAATTTAGCTGTGAAAACATATTTCTTGGAAGGTGCGTAGCAACACCCTCTTCAAAAATACTTTTCCTTATGGTTCAGTCCATCTCCATACCAAATTTTATCAAAAGCATATTTCTCTTCGAGGCGCGGCATAAGCCACTACACATACATTTCTCTCAGAACTCAATCTCGAGTAGTTAGGTTTGCAGTAACAGCATATTTTTATGTTAGGGATTTGGCAGCGCCCACTAAAAAACTAATATCTTTACTCAGAAATCAATCTATCTTCACATCAAATTTCATTAATATCGTTGTAACGGCTTAGCTATGGCAGCGATTTTACCGTTAGAGGCAGTGCCACGCTCACTATAAAAAATACCTTTACTCGTACTTAACACACTATCTATCTCCAAGCCAAATTTCACCAAAATTTGCCGTGGAAATGAATTTTCCTGTTAGAGTCGTGGCATCGCTTACTGTCGAAAAAAAGATTATATTCTGCACTTCTCTTTGCCATAACCTTTCCAACTACAAAAATAAATAAAAATCAAGCAATTAAATTGTGTTATGGCAGTCAAAATGTAATAGAACTGTTTTGCCATGAGCCTTTATGGATATATGTATGTAAATAAAGATCCGGTCAAAGTAACAAAAGTATTGCGGAAGCGCTGGTAAGTTTTCTGAATTTGCCCTGTGGAAACTTGAACATAATGCTACTTTTGCCAAGAAAATCATCTTTTACTGATGAGGCGCATTTTCATCTTCTTGGATCATTATACCAGCAAGATTGTCGTTACTGGTCTCAGGCCAATCCACAAATTGTTAACTAGAAAATTTTACATTCCATAAAAGTAACCGCATTCTTTGTACCATGAAAGAATTATTGGTCTATAGATTATCAAAAATGATGAAAGAGTTACCTTTAAGGTCAATGATGAGTGAAATTTTTATGCCCTGATTTGAAAGATATTGATGAAACAACCATGTGATTTCAAAAAGACACACTTCTTCTTGTCACAGACCGCATGCCACGATCAATTTGTTGCATGAAAAGTCAGCAATCTCAAGGATTGCAGAACACTTTTTGGAAAATTCTCTACGAAAGCGGAACTATGATCAAATGAGACAATTTCGGATTATATCTTGATTATAATTCGAAAAAGAAATGTCACTTTACTTAGTGAAAAACAAAAAATTTTTAAAGTTTTTGGCTACAAATATTACAATTTTAATTTAGAAAGACTGATACAAAGGAAATCTTGTATTACACCTCCACGAGACCCCTACATTTCTACAGCTTACTAGTGACACCTATGATGAATTCGTCCTTATCGTTTTTTCCTAATTAGGAGTGGGCAAAAGGGCCAAACTTTTTAAGACCAATTAAATAAAGTTACTTTGGTGTGAGGACCTATGCTGCGATACAGTTTTTAAAGGAAATATGTTCTTATGTTTATGCTGATTCCAATACACAGTGATAGCCAAAATTGTGAATAAACGAATTCATCATGGGTTCAAAAACTTACGTCTTACAAACTGTTTATAAAATGCAGAACTTTTTTTATGCATCATCTGGCATAACATACAAATTGCGTAACTAATACTTATAAATATTTCATTATAACATTCAAGCTATGGTTTGAATAAAAAGAACCTGATACTTGTGACATTTGAACTATTTCACTCCTACTCAACTATAATCATTATAACCTAAAACTAAAATTCCCAAAATCAATATGAACGACTTAAAACTTTTAAATTTGCTTTCAGAAAAAATTTCTGTAAAGGTGATATTGAACTCGATTAGAAAATTATAATATCGATAAACAAAACTCGTACCAAAATAGGCATGTGTGCGCTTTTAATTTTGCGCCAATAAAATTAAATTTCTTTTTAAAAAAAATTACAAATGGTTTCTGTGAACTGTTACTTATTGCAAATTTACGACTCTGCTTTTTTGATTTCGATTAAAAAATTCCGTATATACTTAACGAATGCAATTTAAATTGTTTATGTGAAAATTCTTAAATTTCCTTGTAAATGCGTTCATTGATCTTTATCAATGCTCTTTTTGTGCTTTAAGTTGTGTTGGTTTTTGCGTTCACACAGTACACGCTTATCTTTATAGAGTGCAATAAATCTAGACAGCTGTCATTTTGTGTCTAATTAGTCATATGTCAATAAACTTTACAGTGTTATGCATGTGTACCTACAGCTACTTGTACATCGTAGTCTTTGTGAAAGCATTGTAAGTAGTCATTGGTTTTCTTGTTGCAGGAGAGCATGCAGTAGGCGTGAATAGATGTTCGATTTGTCAGCTTTTGGGAAAATTTATTTAAATAACATGGCAATGAATAATTTAATTTAGTTTGTATTTATGTGCTGTATATTTTGTGTTGTACAAATAAATTTAATAAGAGCATTCGTATAGCAGCGTGTTAACCAAAACAAGTTTTCGTAAGGGAGATGGAAATGAAAAAAATATAATTCATTAAAAAGCGTCATTATCAAATTAAGATATCAGATTTTTATAAAATTTTGTGTTTTACTCAAGTGATCTTCTGAAGTTACATTATAAGTTCCTGTGAAAATATCAATGCGGTAAATTGCTAGATAATGCTGATATGCCATAAATATACATCGGTTTTCGAGTACCCTTATTTAATATAAAATTTTGTAGTTCACCTCAAACTCAAATGTCATTGACTTTAAGAAGTTATTTGAAAGAAAAAACCATTGCAATACGATATTAACTATTTCTAGATGTTAGATTTCACAATTTCATTGACGTTTAATCTCTATTGAATTTTATGACACTTGAAAAAACACCCTTTACAAACTTTTTTTACTATGTATTTGAGTTAATTATTTATGTGAGAATACTTTTGCCAGCCTTACTTATAACCTTATTTTGTCTCGAATCAAATAAATAAACGCAATGTCTTTTTAAGCTTTTAATTACTAATTCTCACATATTCGCCATATTATACACAATTTTCAATAGCAATTAAGTACATTATTTATCCATTTAGAACCCACCAGTATTTCCATAACAACCAATCTGAAAGACAATGGGGAACCTTTAACTAAACTTACAAAAACAACAAAAGCTAAAATTGCCTGTAAGACAACAAAACTGTTTAGCATACAATTAGCACACAAAACGCTCAAATCATCCAAACAGCATACACCCCCCATTTACTGGCTACCCCATCCAATACAAAAACATATGGAAATTAGCATAAAGGATAAAAGTGAGCATAACAAATTGTACGAAAACCACATCGCACAGCGCATAAAGCAACACGCTCTTACGCCAATGATCCCAGTACAAGCAGAGCAGCCAACTTTAGTAGCAACGTCATTGTAACGTTGAGTTTTTACGCCCGCTTGCATATCATGTGACACTTAAGGTGATCACATTACATTTAATAATCCTCCCAAACTGCCGAGTAACATAGTACCCGAACTTATTCAAAATAAATGGCAAGAAAGACTCTTGAGTTCATCTATGAAATATAGTTTTTTTTGCTGTACTTTTCAAAGTAAAATTGAAAATTTTTAATATTTCTGAATATGAGCACTTGTGTGTCAAACAGGGATGGATGATAGACGTCGAGGATATTGGAGTGGAGAAAAAGAAAATTATTGAAAATGATTTTTTGGTTGCTCTGTTTCTTTGGTTAATTTTT
This sequence comes from Meiosimyza decipiens, assembly GCA_963680825.1. NCBI lineage: Eukaryota > Metazoa > Arthropoda > Insecta > Diptera > Lauxaniidae > Meiosimyza > Meiosimyza decipiens. The sequence continues at coordinate 20,534,217 of OY804260.1, read as the reverse complement.
TTTTGTGAAGTACATGCGTTATCAAAAAATGATTACCGATTTCACCTTTTTGGGTTCTTAAGTTTCTTTTTCAATGAGAGGGGTTGTTATCTCTTGTCTAACGTCGAATTGAGGGCTGATTTGATGAAGCAAAGCGCTGCTTTAAAGCTGTTAATGTTTTTAAAGATTTTTTTATGGCACTACAGTGGAATTGCTTCGATGATGTACTTGAAGATTTTTATGGACTTAATGGATTCCCATGCAGTAGTGATATTGTTGTTTGAATTCAAAATAGTGCTGGAATAGTTAATTTTGAAGCATTTAATCGGTGTGGTAGACCATTTTATTTGACTTGAAAACTTTGTAGCAACATCTGAATATGTTGCTATAGAAAGTGCGGTTGACCCATGGAATAATGGAAACAGACAAGCCGTGTCGGTTAGTTTATGGATGAACTTGAGTCGGATTTTGATGATTGATGAGTTTGATTTTATACTTGTCACTTTCGAGGCACCGATAATCTTCACATAGTTCACGAAATATCATTTCATGATGAGAAAGTGACTATTTGGGCCGGTGATTGTCCCAAAACCATCATTGGGTAATTCTTCTACAAAGACGATGATATCAATGGATGTTGGCACACTTTGTATTACCGCAAATGCGCAAGAATGGTCTGGGAAATTTCGACACTGCACACTCAACAAAGGACTTTTTGTTTCATAACTTCCTTTGATGTGTGATGTTGAATTTTTGAAAAGTTATAAAACTTAAAAAAAAAATTTTAATTATGTGGGGTGCCACTAAAAGTTAATGGGAGGACAAAAAACCTTAGAAAACGAAAGTTGACGGCTTATTTTTACAACTGCTTTTTTTCCACTGTACCTTAAAAACTAACACAAAATTTGTGTAACAAAATGAATCCCGAAAAAAAGTCATAATAAATACGCTGCTTTTGTAGACAAAATTCTACTGCTACAGATGTTTTCTAAGGATTTGTTCACTTCAAGCTACCCTATTAAAAAGAAAAAAAAAAGTAAAACGAAACTCACAACCACTCTTAAAATATGCCAAAAATTACCCCCCTGCCAAAAATGACAAAAAGACAGTAGCAGCAGTACTCAACTTGAAAAAGCAGAATCCTCTTCATACTACTTTTGTCGATTTGATTTTTGAACAGCTTTTTATAAATTTACCACCTTTTTCATAATTTTTCCATTTGATTTAATCTGCGCAACGCTAGACATGGAAAATACGCCACGTGCACAGGACCACATTATACAGTGATAGCTTAGGTATAGCAGGGAAGACAGAACGGTGTATGTGTGTGTGTGTGTGTGTGTGTATAGTTGTGAAGTGAAGTAGACCAGCGTGTTAACAGATGATGTTTAAAAGGTAAACAACGCGCTGTGCTTTTTCACATTTTCATCAACGAATCAAGCGATACACCTTTGTCATCCTTCTGCTACTGGCCCTTACTCTGTTTTTTTTTTTGGTATTTTTTCTCATCATCATCATTATTATTATTATCCTGGCTCATAATCAATGCTGCTTTCTGCCTGCCTGCCTGTCTACCACTGATGCTACTACTCTTCGCTTTTCACACATCAAGTGTGTACCGAGCACCAAAGAATACCACAAAATGTGCAGAAATGAAAAAGTGTCAGCATATCCTGCTTAGTACCCCACTTGAAAAGTTATGCTCAATATTGCCAATATATCTTTAACACATTTTTAGCCAATGATGGTTTAATGAGCATTAGCAGAATGATATACCATTTTTCGACATCTTCAATATTTTTCAAAATTTTTTAGCATTTTTTGAATGGTTTTTTCAACACTTCTTCAAATTCAAATTTTCTAACGGTTTTGAATATTTTTTAACTTGACTTTTTCATTATTTTCGATATATTCAACGAACCAAATCCAACTTATGTAACGTTTTCGAATTTTTTCAACATATTTCAATCTTTTCGACATTATGATTAAACTTTTATCGACTCTTTTGAGAAACATATAATGTCTGATATATATTGATCCAAAATTTAATTTTCCAAATTTGTTCGATGTATTCGACATATTTGACATACCTAAGACTAAAGATTAAACCAAAGTTTGTTAAAAATGTGTTAAGTGAAAAAGAAAGTTAAAAAAGCATTTAATTTAAAAAAAAAGGAAAAAAGATGTCATCAAAATTTGCTGCTTTTATGCAAACGACACGCGCTCCTGCTCTCTATGTGTGTGCGTCGTCTGCTGACAGGATATTTCAAGCTGAAGTGATGTGCTTTATCAGCTCATCGATTATGAACAACAACTGAAAAAAGAAAGAACCGAACAAAATCTCCGCTAGATAAACTCATTTTAGCATCACTAGGTACGTACAACTTTCCTACAAATTTTTACATATCTTTTTTTAGCGCCCAGCAAAGAATACGTCACGTCACGCCCTCATTGTCTTGAGTGGTTGCGATAAGTGACTGTGTGCTATATATGAATGAGTGTGTGTGTGTGCTTTACGCATCATTTGTTCTTAACGTACATCCTGTTTTTGTTTTGCTCTGATTTTTTTTTTAAATTCTCTACAATTTTTTTTAATGTTTTATCGACTGCTTTTCTTTTAACGGCATTACACACTTTATCTGCTACCAATGTAAAAGCATCTCACTGCTGCTGCCTTCCTTTTAAGCTTCCTTATAATCACTGTTGACGCAGTTTCCTTTTTTAATAGCTTCCCTTTTTTTTAATGGTCTTGTTGCTATTAGTTGGGGTTTTGATTACCTGTATATTGTGTTCTGTTGTTGTTTTTGAGTGGAAAAATTGTCTTTGTTGTTTGCCATACAGCATTTTTTAAAGAAAATTTTGTTTGCTCTCAGTTTCTTTAATGATGCATAAAATGACTACATCTATTTGTGTTAAAAAAAAACCACAAGTGACTGATTTAACCTATTATAGGCCAAGACCATTAAAATATTTTGTTTTTAATATTTTACCTACACATAAACGTTAAATTTAACGATTTATTGGATTTTGCTTTCAGAAAGCTTTAGTTAGTTGGGCTGCTGACAGCACCTACATAAAGTAGCAATGACAAAATCACACGTCTGTTGCTGTAGTTGAAAGAAAGACTGCTATGCCACAGAGCATTGCGTGCAACACGCATTTGAATAAAAATATAATTATTGTATTTAGAGCTAATAACAGATCGTTAATATAATGCAAAGGATGCTTTGAAAGGACATTTGTCTAGCACTTGTAATGACAACAGCTGATGTTGCATTGATAGTAGAGCAGAAGGCGATAAAAAATACAACGATAATTTTTACATTGCTATGAAATAAGGCTTCTTTTTAGGCACTAGAAAATATAACTAAGAGCAGCAAAGATCAAGAAAAAGTGATAGTTTGAACTTCTTTCTAAGGCCATCAATAAAAAGTCTAGTGAAATGGATATATCTCGTCCCAAATTACATATAGAAAAACAGTCTCTGCAGTGGCCATTAATTGGTTGTCATCATATGACAGCCAAAATGGATACACAATCAATCTCTTTGCTCGCTTTTTATTTTAGTTTTTTATGAAAGATCGAATTGAGTAAAAGTAAAATTTAGCTTGTCATCGAAAAATCTTTCAAATGAGCGTTGTATACTTAGAAACTAAGTTGATATTCATCAGTCACGCCCATGCCAACCATTTGGCATTTAAAATTAAATTTCGGAATGAACACACACAGTAATCATGCAGAACTACATTATTATTTTTAATGTTCGAATATCCCAGAAATGCGTATTCAGACATCATGGCCACAAGTCTTATTCCAGAGAAACGCAACAATCAAATCATATTTTGACCTCCCAAGTGAATTGATGTCGTTGTAGTATCAAAGTCCTTTTAGGCATTGCTTGCGTAGAGAAATATTTTCTTGAGACTCTGTAAAAAAGATTATAGCTTATTCTTTCAAGAATTACATAATTTAGTGCGTCATACATAACTAGGTACACGTTAGCATTAGTCTTAAGCCTTAACCAAAATAGACGTAACGAGACGATAGAAACCAAACGAAAATTTGCAAGCAAGCTGTTTTGACATTTAACCCAAAATGTTACGTTAGTCAACGAATCAAAGCAGCTGTTATGACGTGTAGTGACGGTTTCAAGTTCGGTTCTTGCAGATCAATAAGTGTGTTCATTTTGGACAGCTTTCGTGTTCTATCTGACAATTAAAAAGAGAAATACTAACGCGCGACTTGCGGCTATTCTTTCTATTAATAATGTTGAAGATTATTAAGGTTATAGATTAAAGTCTCGAGTAAAGTCAAGTAAAAATTTGGGAAAAAAGTATGGCTTCCATTAGCTAGACTAAATGTTGTGATATTAGCAATTCATATGAAAATACGGTCTCCGCTTTAATTTCTGATATAGCTTGAGTTAAAAATTGCCTTAGCTCATGAGTTTTTAATTTACAATTCACTGGATGTGTCAGCAATGTCTTGTGTGTATCGTTGATAAAACTGCGACTAACTGAGAGCTCTGCATTCAAATGAAATCATCAAGTTGTATTCATGTGCAACTTTAGTATGGTGAAATTATCTTCAGACTGGCTTTCCTTTTAAAATAAATTCAAATTTTTACAAAAATAGTTTACAAATAATTCTGAAACCTTTGAGGAGACTTTTCTTAAAATTTAGTTGACCTAATACTTAATTCTAATCTATTAAACTGCATGCAAAATGATATTCTCTGTTTTCTTCGAAAAAATCTGCAAATGTGAATATTGTCCACTTTGTTTCCATACCACTTAAATATTGTAAGTTTTAATCAAATTTAAAAAAAAACGAACATTTCTCTTTTTACACTACTCCCCTATATAGTAACTTGTCACATATGTGGCATTTAAAATAGAAACTGACCAAAATGATTGACCGTCCGTCTATAGCATGTGTCCCATTGTACAAAATCAACTGGAAAATTAATTCGATTTGCGCAGATGTTTCACACACACACATCAATGGCCAAGGGTAACGAAATGAAAAAATGTTACTCACAACCTGGTAAAGTAGAGAAATCCTTAAATGTCACAGATTTAAACATAAGGATATTAATTTTATACCTGAATGTGCGAGTGCGAACATAGTGTGGTTGTCAATATTTCTAATGTTACTCTGCTGCTGTTTCTAATTGCTGACAATATTTTTATATCATTTGCTGAAAATTGAAAGTGATTTGATATGGCCAGCATTGCTGCTATCGTCAGCAAATTGTTGGTTTTGATGCTTCGTTTGATGCTGGATTTGATATATGCGATATATCAATAGCACCAAGAGCAATCAACCCTCAACATGATGGCTTTTTATCAGATTTTGTATTGGGAGTAATTTTAGTTAATGCAATTCGATACATTATTGTGATACTAGAAAATGCTATTGTTGAAAACTTAAGAATCAAGCACGACCAATTTTCGATATATCGTTATTTTCAATGTACTATAAAGTCAAAATTTCTATAGCGCTGCATATTTTTTCATATTAGTGGCTATAAAAAAGGGAACTAAATTTAAAGTATCGTTACGAAGAATCTCTCCGAAGTCTTGAAGAACTATTTAAATCATTTGCTTTTATCTTATACTACTTGAAATGTTTTGGACTTTTGTCAACTGACAACTCTTATGTTCATAAATTTTCGATGCTTAGATGTATGATGATTTCACAGCACACTAATTGCGGCTGCTGTTGACAAATCGCTGCACAATGATTAATAACGACTTTGACATGCAACAGTGAACACTAACGATACAAATCGTATGTGACAGGATATACAGGATATCAAATCAAGTGTAACATGCACGCGTGTGTTTGTGCATTGTGGTTTTTATTATTAAATCAATGCTAATTAAACGTTTTTAGTATATGGACGTATATACAAACTTTCGATAATTTTATTCGTTCCGGCATAGTTATACTTCAATATGCCATAGATCTCTCGTATCGTCACGTAATTAATTTTAGATATTTAAGCAAAATGGTTTTTGCGGCCGAAACAAAAATGCACAGTTGTGAATATCTTTAGTACATGGGGAGATGCTGACCGACAGAGATAAAATAGACAAACACTACTCGTAAATAATCATGATATGTGATAAATGCTTGTGTGACGAATTGCTTAATATTTCGGCGTTGACAGAAACGAAAATCTGTGGGGACTATGGTAAACAACCATCAGTAATTTTGTCCAATATGTTGCTAAAAACAATCAAAAATAATCACTTAACATTGGTTAGGAACTTTTTTTAATTTAATAATAAATTGGAAATTGTTGTTTGGCTTTTAGGTTTTTATATCTATTTCCAGCAGAATTAAGTTGAATTTGGAATTAAGAAAAATGGAAAATATTTTGTAGCGTTTCGGAACAGAAAATAATTTATTGTTATTGTACTGAGCTTACTATTCAACACAGTGGGTGCCAACACCAGAAAAATGTCACAAATTAGCAATAACACAACTATTTTTTAACCAATAAAAGGGGCTTAAGCTACACATAATAGTTTCATGCAATGTCAAATTGAATCATCAATGACCTTTAAGCCGGTTATTAAGAATTTTTAATCCTGATTTATTTCACTTTTTGTATAGATGTTTTGAGAATTTATGTTAAATTTGAAAGAATACAGGGCAAAAACTATAGATTCTGTATTTTATCTTTACTTTTGTGACACAAATATCTCTTTTGGCTTTAAGATCACTCATGATTCCATTTATCATTGAATGAAACTTGTATTATGGCCTTAGGCCATTTTCGTTGAATTGATTTTTGTTATGGGTATTTTTTTTGATATTGACAAACACTGTAAAATAACTTAAAAAATGTTGATAGTTGCTTAGTATTTAAAGAAATGGTAAACTTTTTAGTTCAGAAAACGACGAAACATTTGATCGAAATCATTGAAGCTCGGTATCGTCACATACTATTAGTTTGTGCAATTTTAACTTCAAGGCATCGGCTCGTTTAGCTTTCTTAAATGCCCAAATAAATTAAGTCATTTCAGCTCGCTATCGTTGCGTGCTTTTTGGTTTGTGTAATTTCGTTTTCTAGACTCCAACTGTTTCTATTATTAAAATTAAACATTTTGGTTTTGAAACTTTTGCGTTCTTTACTCAAACTGATGTTGCTGTAACCAGCTCTCGAAGAAGAGTTTTGTATACATCTCTCTTCTTCAGAAGGCTTTTTTATCGTTTTAATCTCTGACTTCTATTTCGGCCACATAATTTATAGGTTGAAAACAGAAGAAAAGACTTCGAAGGATCTTGAGATATTTAAAATAAACAGAGCAGAAATTAAACTTTATTCATGTCTTAAATTTCTAGCACACTGCAGATTTGAGCTCGGTATAACAGAAGGAAACTGCAGGCCAAATAAAGATCGTGATTAGCGGATTGATTTCCTAGCTAATGGTAAATGGTTACAGAGTTTATGTCTGGGACCTTTTTTTGACTTCATTCATCTGAATACGAGCAAATATAAGTGTACACTGTACATTGTACATACCCGTTTTCTAATTATGTTTGACTTTTTCCAAGGAATTTATCAGCTTCTAATTCTTTCTGAATGCTTCAATTTGTTATTTACGTGTAACATGTTAATGCTTAAAGTAAGCTCTAAGCTATAACACCAGACTTACGTGTTACCTGCACACAACTGCTACTTTTCACTTTTCCGACTAATCCGCTTAACATATTATACCATTTGAAATGTCAAATTTTATACAAAAGAATGTGTCAAAAATCGACAGGAATCCATCAGCCATTCAAATGCATAATCGCATACTGAGCAAAATAATCGCGTAATGCCAATTATGACATTTCATGTACATACCACTATGCTCTTTTTTTCATCAGTCACTTTCGATTTCTCTCTTTCACTTATTGTCACATATTAGTTTTTTCATATTCATTCATATGTCATACTCATGTTATCGTTGAAAGAAAGAAAAACTAATATTTGGCATACAAAAGCAATGAAAACATACAAAAGCAAACGCTTCGGAATAGAGTGAAAAAAGTTTAACAGAGGGAGTTGGGCTCATGAAAAAGTCAATTTCCGTTATAGGAAAAATATGTCAAAGTCAAAGTGCCACACCGTCTATTGTTCAGTATTAACTAGAAAAAAAAACTATTGTTTAGTATTAAAGAAACAAAATATATATAAAGAGCGAGATAGCAAGTGGCTTAAAAAAAAGGGAAGACAAAAAAAAAATGCAAAAACCAATTGAAGAAGAAAATCCGACAAAAAAACCAAAATTACTAACACACGTTGTGTGTCGTAAATGTGTTACCAGACAAGAGCAAGCAGATTTGAAACCCAATTTTACCGCGTGCCAATCAATATTTTGCTATTGGCAAAAATGTCAATCATCTCTGAGGGCCTGCAGCAGGAAAATGAAACAGAAACAGAAGAAGAAGTTGAAAAAAAAAAACGATCAAAAGCAATATTGTACCTGCATGCACTGGGTATTGGAAATTCATCTGAAGGTAAACGAGATATTTATTTGCAATATAGCACACAAACGTTGTCGTAGTCGTATGTTCAACGTAATGGAAGAATTGGTTTAGTGGCAAAAGATAACAAGAGATTTTTGCAAGTGTGGACTGCAATTTTAACCTGAATTTGTTTCAATTCGGTAAGTCAACACTCAAATGGAATTTAAAAATGAAAAATTTAAATTGCCGATGGCATCGAGTTGCGAACGTAAAAACGAAACAAAATTAAAAATTTTCAGAAAACCTAATCAATGACAAAAATATGTTAGATGTAAGCGAATGATGAAATACCGGGTCATATTAAAAAATAAAGCGAATGTTCAGCGTTGTTGCTTTCATTAACTTACTAAAGACTTATATTGTTCAACCTAAAGAAAATATTGCTAAAGCTCTACAATTATGTATGAAAATTTAATTTAATTTAATTTTATTTTATTTTGTTTTGTTTTATTTTATTTTATTTTATTATATTTTATTTTATTTTATTTTATTATATTTTATTTTATTTTATTTTATTTTATTTTATTTTATTTTATTTTATTTTATTTTATTTTATTTTATTTTATTTTATTTTAAATTATTTTATTTTATTTTATTTTATTTTATTTTATTTTATTTTATTTTATTTTATTTTATTTTATTTTATTTTATTTTATTTTATTTTATTTTATTTTATTTTATTTTATTTTATTTTATTTTATTTTATTTTATTTTATTTTATTTTATTTTATTTTATTTTATTTTATTTTATTTTATTTTATTTTATTTTATTTTATTTTATTTTATTTTATTTTATTTTATTTTATTTTATTTTATTTTATTTTATTTTATTTTATTTTATTTTATTTTATTTTATTTTATTTTATTTTATTTTATTTTATTTTATTTTATTTTATTTTATTTTATTTTATTTTATTTTATTTTATTTTATTTTATTTTATTTTATTTTTTTTTATTTTATTTTATTTTATTTTATTTTATTTTATTTTATTTTATTTTATTTTATTTTATTTTATTTTATTTTATTTTATTTTATTTTATTTTATTTTATTTTATTTTATTTTATTTTATTTTATTTTATTTTATTTTATTTTATTTTATTTTATTTTATTTTATTTTATTTTATTTTATTTTATTTTATTTTATTTTATTTTATTTTATTTTATTTTATTTTATTTTATTTTATTTTATTTTATTTTATTTTATTTTATTTTATTTTATTTTATTTTATTTTATTTTATTTTATTTTATTTTATTTTATTTTATTTTATTATGTTTTATTTTATTTTATTTTATTTAATTTCATTTTATTTTATATAATATTATTTTGTTAAAAAAATTTATTAAGACATGGTAAAGTAACGTGACCATGATCCGCGTTTGTTGTTTTCTGCTCCTAATTTTGCTAGGGTTTTCGGTAAAAGTGTGGAACTTTTTTTTTAGTACAGAAAAACAAACGAAACTTCAAAAAAGTTTCATTAGCTTTTCTTGCCCCGCGTTTTCTTGAAAAATATCTGGTCACGTTCTCAACCGTTAATAATTAAATATTTAACTTCTTATGACTCCGAATATCATTTCTATTAAAAAAGATTATTCGAGCATAAAATATGAATTGATCTCTTAAAAAGGTATTTCTCCCAAATCCAAAAGGTTTGATAAATAAGTGTTAAGCGAAATAATGGTCGAGCCGAAAAAATTATTTTTGGCAAAAAGCAGACGAAAGGTTAATCTCCTCCAAACCTGATGTATTAAATATTTTTACTTTCAAACGCAATAAAAATATTGAAAATTATATTTTCTGGAGCGCCTTAGTATAAAAACAATTTTATCTTCTAGTGCCAAATTTCATCATTTTATTTCTTCCAACACAGAAAACCAAATCAGGAGCAATTTAAATAAAAGTGCTTGATTTATGTTAACCCTTTACAAAAGTTTTCAAACCAAAGTGATAAAATATTTCACCATAACGTACATAAGCCTTTCATATGTAATCAACTTAATGGTGATGCCTTTTTTATGATTTTCAGTGAATTTATTCTGGTTGCAACTCACAACTTAAGATAAAAAACGAACAAACCCGTTCGTTTAAGTCATAAACTATCAGTAACCACAACAAACCATTAGCCCAGTTTTCACACAAATCCTTCAGTAAGTTGACTAAGCAGTGCAACGCAGTTCTGTGATCTACTGTCTGGTACTAAAGTTTACCGATCTCTTGTGAGACTAAGAACGCTGCTTTTTGTTTGTGTCAAATAACTTACAATAGTGATACTACTCGAAAGTCGACTAGACTCATTTAATTTAATTAGGGCTACAAAATCTTGAGCGCGATCATTAAAACTTATGCGTCGAATAGTGTGGCGTAGAGTTAAGATCAACAACGATCGAGTGAGAGTGCCAGTGCATGTGTGGGTTGCCGTCGAACTCGATCAACGCGCTATAGATGCTAGACGCATTTTATTACAATGCCATTGCAGCCAAAGCAGTCGAAGGAAAAAGAAAAAAAGGAAAATTTATTACCTCATTAGGAATTTAAATATTTTGGTTAACAAAAAGCCACAAAAAACAGAAAATCTGGGCAGGCATTTAAAATGCAGTTAAATTGTATATGCTAGAAATGGGCATGAAAATAAAAAATGAAGCTTGTAATTTTATTTTACGGTTGCATTTGTAAACAAAAAAAAATTTACAAAAAATTTAAAAAAAGTGTAGTGAAAATGCAGCAGTTAAATTGGATTGAAGATTTTTTCGATTTATATTGAAATTGATTTTTAAACAGTTTGAACTATGGAAAGAGAACGATTAATTTAGCAATTAACATTGTCCGTGGTAGCATTTGAAAGACCAAAATTGTATGACGTGTTCGATAAAACTAATCGTCATAGCAAAAAAAAACTAAATTTTTTTTCTGAATATTTTGACTCTTAGCTCAGTTCCTTTTTAAGTGAAAATTGAAAGTGGAGGAGCAAAAAGTGATAAAAGGTGAAATTTTGACAAAAATGGTTTTCATCACTGACGCAAACTAAAAATGTTTCGGAAGCTTTAAGGTATTTATTGACTTACAAGTCAGCACTTTTGCGACTTAAATCGCACACGACTCAAAAGTTGCATGAGAAAAGTCCTAACAGTTCAAGGTCACGTCAGGACTAAAATAGTACATTGAATCTTAACGTCGCACAAGGCAAAATAGTAGCGTTAAATTGAAAAGTTCTTAAATGGACAAAAAGGTCTCATAAGACTGAATAGTCGAACGAGAACCAATATATATTTAGGACATGCATTAGAGCAATTCAAAAGACATCCTTAAAATTGCCAAAAGATACTATATCTCTTAAGCTTAAGCCTAAAAAGACCAAAAACTTCAATAAAAATGTAAGATTAGAAAGCCACTAAGAGACTAAAATAGGCGTAGTAACGACGTACAAGACTAAAAAGATGCTGAGTGAAACTGAAAGCCTTCCTTAACTTTCAACTAACCTTAAGATATATCTGCTATAATAAATTTAAGATTAATTGCTGGAAATTATTGGTTTTAAAAATGTAAATTTTTTACATAAACTTCATTAAAATCATTTAATTTGCTTTTAAGTGCTTGATAGCACATTCCAACCGATTGACAGACAAACACACAGACTTTGCCCATTTCATAGAAAGAAAAATGCTGGTGTGCACATATTGAACGCATTTTTTACCTTTCAAGTGTATGCATTAATCACGAAACCTACTAAATGAATAACCAATGAAACATCAAGGTGCCTAGACGAAAAGTGTCAATTGACACTTCACATTTTGAATTTAATGTTTTTTTAAATGGAAATGAGTAGAATTTAATTTGGTTTTGTTTTTTTCCAAAAGTTAAAAATTAACATACATAACTTTTAAAGTAATTTGATATTTTTTTCGCTTTCAGCGTTCTATATTCTATTTTTTTTTGTTCGTAAAAAATTTAAAGCTTTCCTCCAGCTTGTTAACAATATGTCAAAATTTTTATCTTCAGCGCTGTAATTATGCACTGAGCTGTCAATTGACATGGGTGCAGCAACAAAATGCAACAGCTTACGCAGCGTGAAATAACAAGTGAAAAAGTGTTGAAAATCCACAACTCCATGGGCCATTTGTAGTTTCCTTCCATTGACATTGACAGCTCGCAAGTGTCAATTGTCAGCTGTCAATTTGACACATTTGTAATTTTGGTTAAAGATTTTTTTTTGAATTCTTTTTGTATTTGTTTTTAAGTTTTCTCAAGACTGTTTTTCGTTAAAAGTGTTATTTAATAGTTTTATCACTGACTGCATTTAACTAGAGCGGTAGGGGTGATGGGAATGACAAATATTTGTATTACCTCCTTATTTTGACATTGACATAAGTATTTTTAAATGCTTTGACAGCATTGAAATGACAAATTCATTTCGTGTTTTAGTTTATAGCAGTGTGTGTTAAATGATGTTTTAGGGGCTTAAGCGTCGCGTTTGTAATGTATTTGATATAAAATGCTTAAGGTAATTTTTTAAAGTCTCCATTAATTTATTGTAAGTAGGTAGCTAATTTTGCTCAAGAGGTTTCGTAACCATTTTCTTGAGTATTGTAGTCTCAGATAACATCAGTCTTGTAATAATAGGTTAAGGCAAAATAATATAGGATTGTCTTAATGCAAATTAAAAAGTTGCCTAAAGTTGATGGCAGAAATTTTTGCAAAATATTGAAAAAGTGGACAAAAAATAAAAGCAAATCGCCATTAGAAAAATTTCATTCTTGTGAGAGACATTTTAGTTTAAGGATGTTATTTTTAATATAATGACGAAATTTCCTTTTAAACAAAGATGTTTGTTCAAAAATGTTAACAATTTTTCTTACGTTGCTAGCTTATGACCATAGGCCTGATAGATGTCCCTAGTTGAATTAATTGAGTTTTTAATACGAAATGTCGTTTTTTTATGTCTGGTTGCCCTATTGCTAGTAGCCGCTTTGGTTACTAGGTGTCCTCCGAGTGGTGCTGATGCCTTGAGCTTTAATTTTAGTGCTAACTAAAAAAAGACAAGAAATTACAATTAGATGTCCTTTCCTAAAGACAATCTTCTTAAATTTATATTGAAGGAAACTCTCGACGCTTGACAAATCGATAAGTTTCCTTAGCAGCGAGTGCTACAATGTTTCCTATATCTGGACCGTGCTTTGAACCATGGAGTACCTCCTTCTTATAGGTGCAGAGCTAAAACAAGCATCAAAAACGTGCTACTACAGAAGTCGTGGATCACTAGCAAAGGAAATAATTGTACCACAAGAACCTTTCAAAAATCTTTTCCGAAGTATTGAAACACTTATTCCTGGGGATTATTTGTCTCTCAGGTAGAGCGACAATATCGTAGGCTTCAGAGAATAGCTGCTAAGTATTTGCTTACTTTATTGAATTTATGACCTCATTTTTTGTTGTTAAAAAGCTTACTAATTCTATTTGAAAGCCCATTATTAGCTATCTGATAAACAAAATTGCGTTCCATACAGAAGTATTTATTTTTCTACTAAGGTTCTTAGAAAATTAATTTCTGGACAAGCATTTAAAAATCAGTTTATACCGGGACGGAACTCTAATGATGCTCTATAAACACGAACTTATATTAAGATTATCAGAATGTTACATCGAGCTGTGTCAAAATACCAAAATAAAACTAATTTGGTTCAAAGGCTATGCAAATACACAAAGAACGAAGTAAATATCTTCTTAGCTAGCAACATTTTCTATCTTGCTTGGGACCTGTACTGGTCTCAGCGCTATCTAGTTTCTTCATATCTTCTTTCTTCATTATATTTAATTTAAAAATAATAATCAATTCTTCAAAAAACCTTTCTCCAAACAAAAAGACTTTTGATTAATAATGTTATCATGCAACCGTACATTGCACCAATGGCAATATAATTAAATTAAATAAAAAAAATATTAAATTTATACCTCTAAGCAAATAATTTTAATAACTTCATTTACAACGAACGTTGTAAATCTAAAACTTGGAATTCCCACAACACGCGTTGCAAACGCATGCAGTGCACGCGACAGGGATGCAACAAAAAAAATTAAATTAGGTAGTGGAAAATATGCAGCATAACCCAGAATTTGGCAAAAGGATAACCAATTTCAATGCTACTAAAGTAAAGGAAGTAAAAACGATATAAACTCACGCACCGCACTCCTGTCGTGCAAGTGCGCCTTTAAGTCCTGCAGGAATATTCTTTTATTATTTATAAATATTAATTTGAAAAATGAAAAGTGAAAAATGAAAAATGTGGAAAAACAACACTGACGTTTTTAAATAGAAAAAAGATTTCCGCTTCCACGCTAATTGCCAGGATCAGCAGCAACAGCAGCAGGTAATGGATAAATAAATAAAAGTAAGAGGGGTTATAGAATTCAAGCTGAATAGGGAAACCCTAGTGAATCGCATTACTATGACATTAGAAACTAAAATCCAGGCAGCGCTTAACCACTGAAGTGATGTATAGCGCCGAATTGTAAGTGGTTACTTTTCAAAAATTTGGTTTGTTTGGTGCTTCAACAAAAAACTTGGAAAAAGATTTTTTGATTATATTGAAACTTACAAGACAAAAGTAAATATATTTTGAGTTGAAACAAGTAGGTGGAAAGACTCCACATAACCCTTATTCAGCGACTTTTGGCACACATTACAAGCAGTAAGTTATAGTACTAAGAAAAGCCTTTAAATAGAGATGCATATCACTGTTACGCAGCAATGAAATAACACTGATTAACTTCTATATGTCACTGAAGACATCTGTGATATGCACCTCATTTGAAAAGTCTTTCTTAGTTCTTCGTTAATTAAGGAGTAATAATAGCTTAAAATATCCTCTTTTGAGCCAAAGTTAGCTAATTTTGATTCGAAAATAATTCATAAATAATTTTTCTAAACTTAACGCTCCGAATTATTTAAACTTTTTTCCAAAGAATTTTAGTTTTTTACACTCCCACAGTCTAAAAAAAAGTCTGTTTCAACTTAAAAAAAAAATATTCGGTTATTCTTCTAAAAAACATACAACCCCAAATAATACTGCGAGTGTCCTGCGGGAATTGCACTGCCACCGTTGTTGCTTGCAACAGGACACGTACAGAAATTATTTAAATAACAACAACAAGATAAATTATGATCGCTGCGCCGCACCAGCACGGTACGTTGATACAAATGATGATTTTGATGATGATGCAGCCACCACTATGATGAGCACAATCATGATGATGATGATGATGCGCGCAAAAAACTGCTGCGTTCAATTAAGGTGCGTTGCCCTGCTCAGCTGCAGTAGTGCTTCCTTCATTAATTTACTCATTCATTCAATTCGCTTAATCAAAAATATAAAAGGAACTTATTATGGGTTTTACTTTTTCATTTCAACTCGACGTCATCTCTTCATCCTTGTAATTTCCGTGCATGCGTTCGTTTGTTCGTTCGTCCTACTGTTTGAGAAGTTTCCTGTGAACTAAAAAAAACTACGGTGGACGGGAATAAATGAACTGATAAGCAAACGATATTTTGAATAGAAACTTGCTGTGTGATTTAAAAATAAAAGGTTTCTGTTAAGCCCACTTTGTAATCGAACTATGTTTAGTAAAACTAAAAAAGGGGGACTAAGACGAAATTACTCAGAAATTAAATGCCAAAGTACCAATGGGAAAAAATTTCATAATATTTTGGCCCACTTCTACATCATGTAATATGCAGTCCGATCATTTTTAAATCTTTTCAGTGCAACATTTTTAAGGAAAACTATGTGGCTTTTACTTATAGCTTTGTGGCATTTTTTATATTGGCAAAATTTTCTTACCCACAGAACACTTCGGGAAAAAGTCAATAATTTAATGCTTGATTCAAAAATGTTATTTAGCGTTAATTTTTAACTAGCTTTGAATTAAACTTACTATCCTGTTTTTTTTTATTAAAACAAAATAATTGTACCTGCCTGAGAGTAACCTGATAAAATGTTAGTATAATAATTTGTACAAAACAACACGACAGTAAACAAAATTAAAAACATGTGGCAACGCCCAATGCTCATAACCCGTGTTGGCTTGTTGCACACAAATCATTCTGCAGACCTTAAACTGAGCGTTTTGCATGCAACTGCTGCAATTGCTATTGTCAAAGCAAAAAACTGCACTCACGTGATAGGTGGAAAGTTTCTAAAATTTTGTAATTTTGTTTTAAAAATTCAGATCGCGTGCAAATTATACACTTTCTTATTGTTTTCGATAGGTATACATATTAAAATACTGTTTATAAAGTGGTGGCAGTGTATATAATTATTCCTCTACAAGCCCTGTTACTTGTTGTGAATGATGCCCATTGGCTGAAGCACTCCCGATTTCTAGGATTAACTAACAATAAGAGTAGTACTATTAAAACTTTTGGCCCACACAAAAAAAGGATAAGTTTTTTATTGGTAACTCATATATAAGAGACCAGTAAAACGCTTTGTATCCTCACTGTCCCACTGTCACTGAGTAAAACCAACTTTTGGAAAAAGTACTTATAAAAAAATTATGTAATTAGGGAAACATCAGCTTTAGGAATTTGAAATTAAAAATTAATGCATGAAGTATATAAAGGGTAGACATATAGTGGTCATCAGTATACGCAGAGATATCTTTTTCACAGTTTTAAAATCACATTTCAAAATTTTGTCTAAAATTAAAGTTACATTTTCTGATCAGTAACGTAAACATTTTTTCTGCTGTCCCTGTTGATTAAAAATACTGAGTTTCTACAAATTTACACCATTCAAAGCGACTATTTGGTATTATCAATTTTATATTTTATTTCTTCCGTTCCTGTTCGCTCATCAATGAACAAGAAACCCAAACCATTCAGCCCAATTTAATTTAAATTTATTGTTATATTTTTCCACAAACGATGCCATCACTCAATTTGACAACTCGACAAGAAAACCCATAAATGTCAGAAGCACTAAAATTAAAAATACAACAAAAATATACAAAAACCACAAGCAACAGCAAGGAAGAAAATAACAACAACACTGCTAAGCACCAGATGCACCTGCATAATGTCAACAACAAAAACGACAAGAGCAAAAACCAACAGCAACAGCAATGACAATAATAAAAAGTAGAACATTTAACAGTAGAAGAAAGCATGCCGCTGCTGTAGCCGCATGATGCAGTAAACTTGTACAGCATGCAACATGCATCAAAGCTGCAGGCTACACCTAACTTAATGTTGGAGGCATAAAAACAAAACTGCAGTGCCGCCAAAGGCCAGTGAAACATTGACGTTGCAGCATTTTGTGAAGTTGCTCCATTAATTTGATTTCGTTTTAGAAATTTGCATGCAGTTACTTGGAGATGGGCTTTGGATAAATGACTCTTGTACTCTGAAAAAAAGACTGAAGTGCGATTTTGATACCGCTCTGTACGATATGTGCTGGCTTTACATGAGCACATATTTTTGTCATATTTGTAATATTGTCTACCAAATTTTAATCTCCAGTATATTTTTGTTTTCTTATAAAAGAGTTGCAGAGTACAAGTGTATTATAATTACCATAAGAGAAATAGTTTAATAGATATTTGTAAAAAATCGAGTTTCGTGACCTTTGACCTTCAATAACTTTTTTCACGTTCGCGATACCAATGAGGACATTTTACGCGTCAATTATATAGCCAAATTAAAGATCCGTACAAAAATTTAGCTTTCCAAGATCTTTTTCGTGAACATCATCTAATTGTTCTGGGATATTCATTGAGATTTCGTACAGCATTTGGTTGCTCTGTCAGTTTGTTTACTTTTTGTTTTTTTTTTTATCAGCTATTTAAGGATTAATTTTTTGACATAAGTGTGTAGAGTTGAGCAGCTCTGATGATATTGCATTTCCTGGTAAAAGGTGATGATCTAGCAATAAATCAGGTGTCAAACATTAGCTTAGAGCTCCAGATCATACAGCTGTGATCTCCTTCGTACAGCCCACTCATCATCAAAGATAATTACTCAAAACTTAACTATTCCAAGGTAATATATAACTTTTCAAATCAATCTGACAGTTTTTGTGTGTAATGACTCAAATTGAAGGAAAGTGTATGTACTACTGGACTGTGAGAAAGAACATCATCTTCATTGCTTCAGCACACATTAAAATTGGAGAGTTTTTACTAGATGGGTGTGTCTATTGATTTTGTTCTAGCATTTAATTGACAGTGTCACTTGCACAGCTCTAATGTCTTTAAAGCCAATTCTCCATGCGCATCGCATATTTTTTGCTTTTCTAAATAGTTTTGTTTATAATTTATTTGGCATTGGGCTCCATGTTTTTTCCTGCATTCTTTTTGATTTCTTAAGTTTTTTGGAACTAACATTTTTTCATACCATGGTGCTATTTAGAGCATTTTAAGAGCTATTATTTTTCTCTAAGCTTTTAAACACACATATCGCTTAGAAGAGTTTTGGCAGTTAGAGGCTTATCTCAAGCTTGCTATAAGCTAAGAGCTATTGATATATTTGGTATCATAATCGTAGAAGGTACGTAATAAGTTTCCATTTTGCTCCATAGAAATATAGCTTCACCATATGTAATGTAGAGTCAAAGATATCTCTAAATTGAACTGAGCAGTATTTATTCAGAAAATTTAAGTTCAATTTTTTGTAAATCCATTAAAAATAGCAGAAGATGATCTGGGAATGTTAAAAAAAATTAGTATAAATTAAACTTTTTTCGGTATAAAATACACTTTCCGTACCAAATCAGACTCGCGAGTATTGCAAATGTCATAGCGATTCCCAACGCACTGGCAGCCGATGTTACAACCCTTAAGGAAAATCATCGCGCATGTGTAAATGCGTCACATAAATAAAATTCACAGCATGCGCATTACAAGCAATGGAAAAGGAACCCCAGTTTGACGAAACGCATAGCACTTTCAATATGAAAATGCAGCTGTGCTGCAACTCCCCGAATGCGTAAGGATTTTTGACCGAATTAAATTGCTGTAATGAAATTTCATTCAATGCGACTACAAAGAGTGTCAGCAGAGAAAATGATTTAGAATGTTAATGAAAAATTATCAATATGCTGGGGAGGGAGGCGTGTGATTCAAGGCAACAAAAGATGCACTGACCCATGTCAGGCACAAAAAAAAAAAATTAAAATTATGAAGCGCTAAACACAATTCATATTCAGTAAAATAGAAGAAGGCGTCTCATTAAAAAGATTTATGCGTTTAATTAATTTTGTCATTAATAAATAGAGTTTTGCAATTTCGAAATTGAATTTTTCGAAAAATTGATTATAAAAATTAATTTTCACACGATAAACGAAGGTAAAACTATGTAATTTAATACTAGAGCGAAAAATTCACAGCAACAACAACAACAACAACGTAAACATTGAATATTTAACGTTGTAAAAGTAAAATTTGTTCAATTTTATTTAAATATTCGAGTAGAGCTAGAGCGCGTCGCGCCAAATTCAAGTCACGTCGCTGCGCGAGTAATCGAATCCAAAGTATGCTAGATTTAATCTGCGCTCAATGTTGAAGACGACGATGACGCTGGAGATGTTGATGATGATGATGATAGAAATAATAATGATGACGATGACGGCGACAATAGTAGCGGCTACTACGGTGGAAAATATTGCACATGATTGGTGTAGCACAATGGGACAATAGAAAAAATAGCCAAATATAATTTTCAAACGCAATTTAATGTTGTTGTTGAAGACAATAAAAAGAACGAAAAAACAGATTGTATTATAATGAATGTGAAAACAACAAAAACAAAAAAAAAACAGTAAGAATAGAAAGCCTAACAAATAAGACAATATAGCATAAGACTTAAAAAAATGAATGAAGTTTTATAGATAATAAGATAATAAAAATAGCAAGGACAGTAAAGCTAATCTAGATAATAAGTAAAATGGAGACAGCAATGACTGTTGAGCCATATATCGTTTAGCCAATGGTAGAGAAGTTACCACATCAAAAGGACTATGAAGACAAAAGTTTGATTTGTAAAAGGTGGTCTCGATTTTTTTTTAAACTTTTGAGAACTGCATGCTTGCAAGCTAAAAAATCATACTTTGAAGGATAAAAATCGGTTAGAATTTACTATAAATATCACAAATCTGTCCCACTGTACACATACCATGCAACTGTACATTTCACACTCTACTATTCAGCTGACTGACGATGGCGCTAATGATGCTGCCATTGCTAAGGGACACTTTGCTTTCATTCGCTATACTCGTTCATACTTGGTAATTGTAACAAAGATGCGACGCTTGAAAAACATCAACGTCGAAACGGAAAATAGTGAAAAGAGACCAAATAAAGAAAATAAAAATAGCAAACTTCCTTCAAGCTGAAAAATACTTGAAAACGCGTGACAAGGGATCGCATTCAAACCTAATTCATGCTCCACTATCATGTTGAATGTATTGAAAACAAAAATCCGTAACCTACCGCACAGAAATGTTGCCACGCATACCCTCTAGCAACGCTTGACACAATTTTCAAAAATTTTTTTTTCTGCGCGTATAATGCGACGTGCTGCATTATTTTGCAATGAAAAATCTATATAGCTAAAGATCATTTTTGTTGTTTTTTTTTTTAAATTCACTAAACTTTCTTTTCTTTTAATTAAAAGACTTTTTATTTTTATTTGTTGCGAACGAAAAAACTTTACATTAAATTTAGTGGGAGTTGACAGAAAAACGTGAAAATTACAATACTCTATAAAGAACATAATAAAAGAAATTTAAATTTTATTTCAAATGAAATTGAAATAACCAAAGTTGAGTCTAAAATATCCAGTACGTGATCTATTAAAAGTTTCGTGAATCACTGCGCTGTTGGTAAAGTTCAACAATTGTCCAAGTTTTGGTGGAATAAAAAAATGTGCAACAATTGTGTTTAAGGATTTTATTTGATAAAAATATAAATTGTTTTTCACAATCAAGGATATGATGAATTCAAACGGAAGTGTTTCTGAATGCGAACAATGTTGACTTCAGAAAATAATGATAACATTGTTAATATTGGCTGGAAAAATATTTGAGAATAATAAGGATGCGACTAATACAGTCACAGCTGAGCACTATGATCATATGAAAACCAATTTTTCTGACTTATGACTGAAAATTTCAACAAGACGTCACTAAGAGCCATAAAACATGATCAATTTTGACTTTGTCCTCAAAAAGTATGCGTAGCATAAAAATGTGGTGATGTCGATTTCGTCACTGTGATCCGAACTTGATGCCTTATGCGACTACGCAAAATATCATTCTCACGTGAAATCTTAAGCAATTAAAAACCAATCGTTGTTAAGCTACAGTGAAATCAAAGCCCGAATTGTGCAGAAAATCATAGAAAGTTATCTTAAGAAGATCTTGTCCATCAGAAGGTCTCGCGGTATACAAAAAGTAAGTTATCTTAAAAGGATATTGTCTATCAGAAGGTCTCGCGGTAGACATCCCTATGATGTCATATTTTATACATAATAGAAAAATTCCAACAATATAATGTAGTCAAAATTTAATCGAGCTCTAAATTAAATCTGCATGTTTTTTACTTTTCTTTGCGAAGCACAAATTGAATTGGTTTTGACATATGTCCAAAGGAAGCTGATAGTACTTCTGATATATTAAGAAATAATGTAATGATTTCTTGTAATATATGGGACTGTTATACATATCTAATTGTATATAGCATTAATCATTGGCAAATTTCATTTAGTTCAACGAAAACTTGGTCAATTTCACACGCCTACGAAGAAATTTCTTCAAATTAACAAAATTGTGTCATTTAAACTTACCGCATTTGTTGGTTGATTTTTTATTTTTTGCGATGTAAAATAAACTTAAATATTATTATGTTTGTTTCAGTGCGTGGGTTGGCCTTCAGTTTTGTCCTTTGAAAAACTTTGAGGACAACATTTTCTTTCAAGATTAAACCGTGGTTACTCTTGTCATAAAAAAAAAAAAAATTATTCCCCACACTATGCAATGATGACTGGTTTAGAGAAATATATACTTACTAAAATAGTATAGAATGCCTTTTTCTCAAACAGTTTCTTGAAAATTTTTACTACTGATATTTGGTCTGTATGTTGATGCTTTGATTCAGGTGAGTGACTTTTTTTGCCACAAGTTATAGTTTTCTTTTATATATTTGTTGCACTATCGGTTTGAGTAATGTTTGGCTTGCCTAAGTGTTGTATTAAGCTCATGAAGAGCTGTTTCAACGTTTGTGATATCTGGATACGCCAGCAAGTGCTGCATTCGATAACCTAAGCAGTTTGTGTGCGCATAGGTGTACTTATCAGAGTACAGTGATTTTATGTTTGTTTATTAGCGTGAAATGATCTGACGATAGTTCCTAATGGAATTTCGCATGTAGTTTGAATAAAAGAGAAGTTGTTTTGCTAAACCAAGGCTAATGAGATCTAGAATTCTTTGAAAACCTTTAGTTCGTTCGATGCCCCAAAATAACGACTTGAAACTGCTGCAGTTGTTGAGAGGGATTTGCCAGAGTAGTTTGGTGAAATTAGTCATGATCCCCAGTAGACATTTTTCGTATTGTAGTTACTTTCAGTTGTAAGTTTGAGGCTTTAAAAAAAGGTGTGAATCAGTGGGGTTCTACTTTGTTTGTAGCCGAGTGCTTGTATGTTGTCAAAGTTGTTATATCAGACCATACAATAAAGCAAATACATAGGTGTAACTTAAAGTTATCCAAGCTGGAACTTGGTAATCGGTAGCGTGTTATTCAGAGCATGGGGAAGAATGCAAAATTTGCTTTTGATTGCTGATGCCTTTTCATAATAGTGTTTTCATAATAGACATTAGTGTACCAGGAAGGAAAGGGGGGCAGCCAAAAAGTCCTCGAAATGTGAAATTCAAACTTAGTTTTTAGTATAATTAAGAAATTTTAGAAAATTGTAGAGCTTTGTTTTTTGTGTAGAGTGCTGGATGGCATTTGAAATTTGATGTTTTCAATTTATTTACGGTATTTGGGATGTGAACGGTAATACCTTTTATATGAAAAAAATATTATTTTGGTATATAGGGGTGGACCAATTCTTTCGGGCGCCAAATATCCACTGTTCGCTTGAAGGACACTTTTCATCTATAGGTAGCAAGAAAAATTTTTGACTTTCACGGTTTAAAATTAAATTTTTTTTCGTTCGCTTTTGGATGAAATTTAATTAAAAATTTTTTTTTTGTAACACTCCACCTGTTCTGAAAATACTACAAGGAAAAGTACCAACTTATATAAATTTAGGAAAAATTACACAAAGATCTACCTATGAGAAAAATATAACCACAAGGACAAATACAATAAAATTTATTGCAACAAAAACAATAAAAAATAAACAAGAGCAGCACTCATCTTGAGGTCATAAATTCAATAAAAAGTCACATTAGTCTCTATTAACGACATCTTTTGGTGGTCATGTAGAGAGTTCAATGCATGAATTCACATGTGAAAAGGTATCACAAAAGAAAAACGTAAAGAAAGGTCATACCACACACAAACAATTGGCTATAGCCGCCTACAAAAGTAACAGCAATGGGCTTGAATATAATAAAATTGGTGCCATCTTAAGAAATAAAATAAAAAAAAACTCAAAAGGAAACAGAAACCATGCACTTTTCCACTACGGGTTACTAACTACCAAAGTAGCAACAACTGTCGTTAATCGCTGTTCCTTAATTTTTCTTGCCAGTTAAGAGAAAAGTCACAGTGGCAGGTAGCCACTTAAATGTTTCTCACCGCAATTTCGGTGCAATAAATTTTATAGAAAAGTTTTTTTTTCCTTCTAATTTTGTAAAGATTCTTCTATGTGAAAGGCTATATCACAAAATGTTATAAAATATTTTTATAATTTCATGTAAGAGTTCTCCGGCTTGCTCAATTTTATTTCGTGTTTTTATATAATAAATACAAAGAAACCGTACAATTACCCTGCCTATTTCCTTTTACCACTCATTTAAAGTCACTTTTAGACTTGCCTCTACTCACACTTCGCTGCCATATGTACTAAAATGTGCCGACTTTTCCAACATCTTATGCTACATACTGTTGGCAGTTTAGTGAAATATCATATATTTTGCTTTTGACTACCTACTCCTTGATATCTTTTGCAATGCGCCGCAGCAGAAAAAAGATTATCCTGTTCAATGAGATTCGAAACAATTATGTAATTGACTTTTTTTTGCCGTTTTTCTTTGGTCTTAGGTTTCCTTTTTTTTTCTCATTGTTTTCGTGCCCTTTAAGATTTTTTTCTAATTTTTCTCACTTTTAATGCGAAACGTGTTGCTTTGTCTTTTGAGAATGTCGTTTTTTGTGGGCGCCATAATTTTTCTTTATTATTTTGCCGTTGTTTTATTTATTTTTTTGTTTTTTTTTTTTTGTGAAATGTATTTCTTGTTTCATTTTTCATTGCTTTATTTCTTTTAGAGTTTTTTCTCTGGGTTTTTGGGTTAAAGTCAATTGTCAGCTTCCGTTTTTTATTGTGGGCTGCCTTTATTTTTTACTGGTGTCATATGTCATCATTATGTCAGTTGGTTGAGAAAAATAGGTTCATTATTTTGGAGTGTCGTCGACGCGGTGACTTCTTTGTATTTTTTCGTATATTTCATTTCTTGACATATGACGCAGTGGCAGTTATTGTAAAAACATTAGCAATTTTTAATTTACTAAAGTTTTTTATAAAAATTACTTTGATATTTAATATTTTTTGATATATTTGATTTGATTTTGATATTGAAAATTTGTGCAGTTTTGAAGAGAATTGGATTTTAGATCACCTGGAAAATTTTTAAGATATTTCTAAATATTTGGATTTGGATACAAGGCTTTCCGCAACTTTCTCTATCAAAATCACAAAAAAAATTTCAATGTGTGAAACGAGTGGCTTGGGTTAAAAGTATTTATGTATTTGAATAAATTTTTGTGTCTCAAATTTATAAAATCTTAAAAAATGTGAACTTTAAACAAAATTTAAGAAAACGGTTTAGATAAGGGTCATTCGTCAAATGGAGCATCCTTTCATCGCAGTTGTTCAAATAAAATGTCTTAAGCAATCTTAAAATTCGTTAAAGCAATTACCCACAATGCCACGTGGCAGATTTTGCTAATTTTAAACGTAACGTAATATTTTTTTTAAATAATAAGGAAAAATGAACACGATAAAAATCAAAAAAACTCTCTAAATTCTGATCAAGATTTCTTTTGTATTTAAAAAATTTTCAGAAAATTTTTAATTTTTGCGGTAGTGATAGAAACAGTTTCAGAAAAATTTCACCCATCACGTTTTTCTTCTAAACTATAAGTATTCAATAACAAGAATAGATAATAAATATTTTATATTTAAATAATTTCCAATCCTTGAAATGTTTATACTTAACTCATTAAATATTTGTACAAAAGTTTACTGAAAGTTTTTCTAATATGACATGATCTAAAATCAATCATTTTAGTTATATTTTGCAAAATTGCATAAAATATTCTTTTAGTTTTACTTTTTGTCATTAGTTTCCTATCATTACTAACACATACTGAAAGAAAAATTTTTGCGTTACTATTTTTTTGCTCCTATACTTCTGTTTGAGTACGATAGAGTTTTTCCAAAAGTTTTACCGCACTTCCGCGCTAAATTTATTGCATTTAAATTGAACACAGCACATATGTATGTGAAAAACATAGTAAAACTCAAAAAAAAAGGACACACAATAAATTTTCCGTACACACAGTGTTTATTGTAACGCATTTTGTGACACTACGTGACACAAAATATAAATGTGCATTTAAGGGACTTTGAATACAAATTGCAACAGCAGGGTGTGCTGCTGCCGGAAACAAACGTATGTGAATGTAAAAGTTTCAATTTGATTTTTTAAGCACTTTTTTCTCGAGTTCGGAATTGAGAGCGACAAAATTTATTTTACATGTTATGGCATTTGGAATACAAAATTAAAAATGATATAATAAAATTTTTAATATTTATTTCAAAATAATTGAATGGATGGCAACAAAATATTTTTGATTTCATTATTTTGAAAGGTAGTAGATTCTATTGAATTTAGTTGAAAATATTCATTATAAATATTTTAAATTCCTGAAAATTTTGTACACCAAATACTAAGTACACTGCTGAATTTTTTGAACATACAACCTATATATTCCGTATGCTAATCAAATGAAAATAGCTCAAATATTTTGCAAATATGCCTTGCGAATATTTGATTATGTGAGGTAATAGCAACTGAATAAATAACTAATGAAATGAATGCATAAATGAACAATTATAATGTGTACATTTGTTATATTTGATTGCATGTATATGTGCGTGTAACTCAATAAGCATTTTCAATTGAAATAAACGGCATTACATTCCAGATTAACGTTGAGTGTAATAAAAATTCCAAAATCTTCTCCGTTCTTACTTTGCATATTTTCAGCCAGAGCTGTTGATCCTTCATCCTTTTATTCAATTGTTTTGGCAAAAATTCCAATTGTTTATTACCTTAAGTGATTCTGCGTTGTACTTTTCGCTATTGTTGTTTTGTCTAACATTGCGTACAGGGCATATACATAAGACGTACACCGTAAAATATTCTTAAAAAATTTCTTGATTACAATTTTTAACCCATTTCATACTGTTAATGCCTTAACGACTCAGGATAATTGTTATTGATTGTAATTTCATTTCATCATGATAAATCGTAGGTTTATATGAATAGGATGGTCCGGCAACAGTCAGAAAAATTGTATTTCTTGGTTTACTGTGAGTAAAAAGTGCCATCAATTGGAGGGTCTACCTTTAACACCCCATGAGTTACACCCTCTAACTTATGTGGTG
Source organism: Meiosimyza decipiens (assembly GCA_963680825.1). NCBI lineage: Eukaryota > Metazoa > Arthropoda > Insecta > Diptera > Lauxaniidae > Meiosimyza > Meiosimyza decipiens. Next base: position 20,506,828 of record OY804260.1, on the reverse strand, counting down.
TTCAAAAAAAAAAAAATGGAAAAAAAACTTAAAGATAAACAAGCAATAATCAATTAAAACAATGTGATGTGCCCTTTAATTTTATTGCTGTCTCTATTACTTAGAAAGCTATGAGATAATCTTTGCTTGTAAGTACTTACTACTCTCAAGAGACTTTGCTAAAAACACCATTACTTATAGGGTTATCATCCAATTCCCATACTATTTTTTACATAGTTTGATCCAGGGAGTGTAATTTCTCTAGATGGAATATCAGATCCGGACAACTCTATATATATCATAATCATAATCTACAAATTTTCAGTGTAATTGCATAAGGTGTAAAAGTTTGTCTGTGAATTTTTTCGTGCCTTTGCATGCTAGCGGGGAACAAAACTGTTTGTATAACTCAATATATATCTGTCTACAACTGAAGGCGTATGTTATTGTGTGTGTATGTCTGCAAGTGTGTGAGTGACTGCAAACATTTGCTGCATAAACTGAGGAATTCTATTTATTGAAGTTTTTTGTAACATGATGAAGCTGCAGTAACATGAGTGAGCGCTGGTGGGCATCTCTTCACCATTTTATTTGATTTCTAAGCAACAAACTTCGTTTTTGATTTCCATTACATTGCAATACAACAATTTCGTTTTCATTTTTCTTTGTTCATTCCAATTTTGGCAAATTTCAATGTGAATTTTTTTTTTGCGCTCTAATTTTAGTGGTGTTATTTTATCCTACTTCTGCTTTATAACTTCTAGAGAGCCATACAAATTTTAATACGGTATCAATAGACCATAGGTTTATCAATCAAAAGCTTTTAAAATAAGACTGTAAAAATTTATATCTATGTTTTACTCAATAATGCGCCGATGAAGGACATTATGTCGACCATAAATAAGATTTTTGGAAACAAACTGCACAGTGCCGCAAAATTAAATCAAATTTTTCACTTTAAAGCCTCATTTAAAAGTAAGACAATCTAATAAAAGTACTCCTAGTCATTGCTGATCACAACCAAAAAAAAAAATTTAAGAATTTGTCCATAAGTTTATTTTAAGAAAACTTTAATAGATTCTAGTGAATGAAATATGTTGATGTTAGTTGAGTTGAGCTGAGTAAAGTCGAATTGGATTGAATGCAAACGAGTTAAGTTGAATTAAGTTGAATTGTGTTATATTGCGTTGTATTGAATTGAATTGAGTTGAATTGAGATGAGTTGAGTTGAGTTGAGTTGAGCGGCGCTGAGTTAAATGGATTTACATTGCTTTGAGGTAAAATTAATACTATAGTATTGTGGGTTAAGCAGCAATGCTTCTCAAAAAATGTTGGTGTAGTAAGTTGGATTGCAAAAATCAACTTCGCTGCTAATGTGCGTTTTTGGGTTAATCTCATAGGGCAGCATACGCACACTTAAAAATGAAGTCAATGCTAAAGGTACCCAAAAGGCAATTGAACAAGGCCTTCGCCGGAGAAGGCCTGCTAGCACTGCTGCGATTGTAAACTAAATATTCATGCAAATAAAAACATGTATGCTCATTTTTTATTTTTATGATTTTTGTTTTTATTTACAATCTTTCAATATTAACAATAAGTACATTTTATAAGTAGTGAAATTTTAATTAGCAGAATAGTTACACTCCATTGAGTGTATACTCATGAAATGCTATTATGCCTTCGCACAGCAGCAGTGCTATAAGGCCTTCCCACAGCAGCAGTGCTCTAAGGCCTGATATTAGAAGGCAAAGAAGAAGGACTTCATGTATTTTTTATTTCATGTGTTGCAATGTCTTATGATTTTTTTGGCATTGCATTGTAGTTATACGACATCAAAACTTAGCAGTAAAGAACGGTGTGCACGCTGCTAGGCTGGTCTTCTGTTTCATGTTATGTTAAAGTGCTAGAGTGTTGTGTATTCAATGTCAAATTATAAATTAAGAAAACGTCACAAAAAATAAACATTAAAAATATCAACGCAGGGAGGTTGGCGCAGATAAAAAAAAACATTTACCTAAGAGAGTGGTGCCACGACGTATTAAGATTTAATTTTTTTAAAGTATGTACTTGTGTGACCCCTTCTACGGTAAGCGCTCTTAGAAGGGCTCTTGACGCAAGCGATGTAGGAAGACCTGCTTGAAGAGTATTTCTATCAGGCCTGCTAAAGAAGGTCTGTTTTATCGGGACGTTTCATAAAAAAAAGAAAATAAGTTTGAAAGGAATTGGCAAGGCCTTAATCTTACCAAGGAACGCCTGCTAGCTCCTGCCCTTGCCTACTGAGCATATAATAACGGTTCCATGCACGAGAATCAAATTTCACATGCATATGAAATATTTATGTCAAAAATTCGTGAAACTTTACAAGTTAAAAAAAAACCACATACATGCACAGACACACAGCACTCCAACGCTGCAATCATTTATTTGTGTTTTTATTGCCACCTACACCTTCTACTTCACTTGAAACTTTATCCACTGTGCACAGTGGTATCCTTCGATTTGGTTATAGCGACAGCAATACGAATGCAAAATGAAAAAATGCTCAGTGTGTTAAAGAGAGAATACAAAATAGAAGAAAATATCAAAAAAGGAGTATGGAAAAAAGTTTCATACTGGGAAAAAAACCAAAATACTAGAAAGCTTCCAAATATGTTTCGTGCACGATATGTCCTTTTACAAGGTAACTCAAACACATGTGGGCTAGTACTTGGTTGTATGTGTGTGTGGGTAGGACCAATTTTGTTACCGCTTTTTCACAAAATTTTGTGCTTTCGCTGGATGCTGCATATTTTTCATATTTCTACACATTTCATTTTCATGAATTTTGTTATTGCATTGCGATCGATATTTCGCATCTTTTTTTTGCAATGTCGAAAAGTGGTATTGTGTGACATCAACAATAAAAAATAATATCTTCTTTTTATTTGTCACTTTTTAAAAAATTCTCTGTACCTTCACTAAAATATTTTTGTGTTGTTTTTTAGTTTTATTTTTTTTTTTAGATTTTTTTAATGAAAAGCTTGTCGACTTTTGTTAAATTCTTCGTTTAGTGTTGCTCACTATTTTTCCCCTATGATATTTTTGTCATATTTCTGTACTTTTTGTACAGAGAAAATTTACATATTGCATATTCTAGCCAGTGTTGCATTTTAGTTGTTGCAATTTGTCGTTTGTTGGTATGCATGTTGCAATATTTATATTTATTAATCTCGTTTGTGTTGCATTTCATTTTTGCCCTCTCTAACAGTTGGCTATGTAATAAAGTTGGAAATATTTTTACATTTATTACATATCAAATACAATACAAATTGAAATGTGGCAGCATTGTTTTGTAATATTCTGATGCATGTTCATTTTTGTTTGTAAGCATAAATGTTTTCCTGCAAAATTTGTTACAATGATTTGCCTAGCTTTGCATGATATTGTGAAATTGAATTTAATTTGGAGCTTTTGTTGCGGAGCGTTTTACAGTAGGCCGTGCATAATTTTCAAAAAAGTTGTATTGAAAATTTATTTTGACTTTTGCTTCAAAAATTATGATTCAAGCAATTGCCAAAATTAAGCTTGTTATAGGTGAAGCTCAGAACATGAGGACTGTCCCAAAAAAAACTTGCGCTTTTTATATTTTGTATTATACTCTACCTGCTAATCTTATAGGTCTAAAAAGACACAATATCTGTTCTATATAAAGTGACGTTTAATAGGATGTATAACACATGAAGATATCACTTTTAACGACAAAGATATATAACAAGCAACAAAAAGTTCGCAAACTGATTTTGTCCACATGCCTGCAAAATTCAGAATTAAAATATTCAGCTACAGCAAAAATAGTTGGTGCATCAGAAAGAAGTGTCTTTACGGATATTTCTAAATATACAAGGAGTCTACTTGTTTTCTGAAACAAAGGTCGGGCAAAAAACCAAAATTTCTAATACAAAGGTAGCGGCGAAGGTGAAGGGCCTTTTTAAGCAGAATCCCAGCACCTCAGTTCGAGATATGCCGGCTAGAGCAGATACATCAAAATCTACTTTGCAAAAGATAAAAGAGAAAAGTAAGCTAAAGACATACAGAGTTCAAAAAGTACCAGATTGTTCTGAAGAAAAGCAGTTAATGGCTCCGATGCGAGCCCGAAAATTGAATGAAAGGTACCTTGCTAAATTTGATTCCGGTGTTATGGAAGACGAAACTTACGTTAAAGCAGATTTTAAGCAGCTACTTGGGCACGAATTTTATGCATTACCAAAAAAGGGGCATCTGTATAGTATATTTAAAGAAAGAAAAAATTTCGAAATTTCCGAAGCAATATACGGTTTGGCAGGCCATATGCACCTGTGGTCTCAGAAGCAGATTTTTTGTTACGCAAGGCACAATCAATTCCAAAGTTTATATAGACGAGTGCCTCGAAAAACGTTTTCTGCCATTTATTTGTGCACATGAGGGTACCGTGATGTCCTGACCAGATTTACCAACCTTTCATTACTCTAAATCTACGATGGAATGGTATGCAAGTAAAAAGATCAATTTCGTACCAAAAATAGCAAATCCGCCCAACTGCCCAGAGCTTCGCAAAACTGAAATATATTGGGCTCTAATGAAATATGATTTTGGAAGGAGTGGTAAGACTGCAAAAAATCCATAAGACTTCAGACTTAAGTGGAAAAAATCGTACCGTACTGTCGATGAAACGACTGGATAAGATTTAATGAAGGGCCTTGCGAAAAAAGTAAGAAATTTTTATAAAAAAAAAATTGTTGCTTAGATTTTAGTTATTTATATTCTGAACACTATTAATAAAAAACGAAAAAAGAACAAAAAAATTACTGGGAATTTTTTTATAACTAAAATACAAAGCGCAAGTTTTTTCTGGGACAGTCCTTAGTTTCTGAATAAGTAATAAGCTCATAAATTTTAACATATTGGACCTCACCTTGACATATGCTATTTAAGTACTGAAATATGAACCATTTTCACAGCATAGCTCAGTTTATGTAAGTATCAAGTATGTATGGTCAAGATTACCATTGTGCTGAGCTCTCTTCATATTCAATTCACATGTTTTATATATTGGTCATTAGCTTTTTACATGAAAAATGGTAAGCAATGCAAAATATTAAATTGACCAAATTAGTGATTTCGTCTAATGCCGCGCTAATGTGTAGGCATAGATAATAATAAAGAAAAATTTTTTAAAAATTAAATTTTTTAATTTATTGTAACTTTTATTCATAATATCTACAGTTTTAAACCATCATAAAATACTCGAAATAGTTCGTTTCAAAGTGCGTATGTAGCTTAATTTATTTTACTTTGAATTATTAATCCAAGGCTTTCATTTTGATACAGGTATTGTGTATTTTTCAATGAAACTTAAAAGAATATAAATGTAGTGCATAGTACCACGATTATATATACAAAAGCAAATAACGCAAGTAAGAACTTTTTTTCACGAACAAAACACAAATAAATTTTATTTTGTTATAGAATGGTAAAGGGATATTGTATTGGTTGCTATATATACTAGGCATCAGCTAAATAATTTGTACGACAAATACTAGTTTTTAATAAGTAACCATGCTACGTCAAAAGTTTTGTACTGTTTTTCTGGATTTTTTTTTATTTTTATTTTGCAATGCTGAACATTTTTTTGAATATTTTTTCACAAATTTCAATTATATCTATAGATTGAATAATAGTAGAAAATAGAACATGGAAATATTTATTTTTACTATGCAATAACAGAAAAAAATATATTTCCAACTTAAATTATCATCCAATCGCGAAACTATGTACAAAAACGTAGTTTTTGGGAGATTTCAAATAAAAGATTTTCTTCATACTTGACACATGTATATATGTTTTAACCTCAAAGCTATAAAACTGCTTAGTGTTATGCATTTTAGACAGCCAGTTAAATACAGAGTTGAAAGCAATTGAAAAAAATGTGAAATACTTCAGAGCAGCGCAGAACTGCTCATCGGGAAATCTCTTGATTGCTCCTTTTGAATTAGAGCATTAGTCCATTTGCGATTTAACTACACAAAGTCACCTTAACGATAAAGTAGAGAGACATTTCCTATCGAGCCATTACTTACCAGCAATGCCATCTTACATGCGATATTTATTCTAAAAGTGAATGTTTCATAAAGTTGTAGTCTGCCGGCAAGCATTGCAGTGGAACGCTCAGGGTTGCAGAAAACGCGGTCGTACTCGATCATAGTGAAAAAGTTTGCAATTGTCAGAAATTTCTAAATCAGGGTAATGTTGTAGAGAATTGAATGTACTCGCAACTGATCGTGCACTTTGGAAGAGTTTTGCCAAGGTCCTATGCTTCGTGCTAAGATAAAAAAACAAAAAGAAGAATGATTCATTAAAAATATGATACGAATGTCAATAGCCTAGATTATGATTTCATTCTAACATAGTGAAAAAAGGAAAAAAGTTTCATTCATTTGTAGTGAAAAACACAATTATTTCGTTTTAATTTTAGTTTAATTTATCTCCTTCTTAGCATTCAAGATAATTTGGATTACTTTTACAATTTCCCGTTGGGTATCCCGCACACACGCTTGGCACACTTCCAAGCTAGAAGTTATAATTTTTCAGTTGCAACATAGCAACAATAGCACCATACTGATCTTCATCGACGAACGCATCCTGCTCAATCCATGTCAACTAATTAGAGTGGCATGTGCGAGAGTGTGTGTTGCGCTGAGTATCCTTACTGCGGCGGCTGCTGTTCCGGCTGCATCTGCAATTGATGTCTCACTCATTGACACTGAGACCGAGACCAACAATCGCTCTATCGTCGTCATAGTTGCCCTTTGTCTGACAAATTTTGCAAATTTTTTTGCTTTACGACTCTTGAAGTCGTAACTAACTGGGGGAAAAGTAGTATAAAAAAAAACAATATTTACTATAAAACTCAATACTAACCTAATTTCTTACATATAACGTTAACACACTTATCATTAGGGTTGAACCAACTAATAATAAAAGCACTAAAACACCTTTTTTTTAGGAGAAAAATCTAAAAATCTATAACTGTAATTTTTTTGGGAGACCAAAACTTGCAACTGAGAAAACGTTTCGATTAAAAATAGTAAATTACAAATGATATAGAGCAATTAAATATATATTTCAGTCAAACGTACTTATAATATTTTAACCCAGATTTGTCAGGATTTGTTGTTTTTTAGGCTGCTCTAACGTATTATTCATTTTATTTTATTTCAATAAATACCACCCTAGCAACATTCGATCCTTAGCTACTTTGCCAATTGCGCAAGGTCTTTCCGAGTTATGCTATTATAATGTGTTCATTCCCTTCAGTTCACTGCTCTATATTTTATTTGTGGGAAATTTATATTTCGCTTTGCACTTTATTTATTATTATTACTACATTTTTTCAATTGCTTTTACATTATCCTGCGTGTATGTGCTCATGCATTCGTGTGTATGTTGCAAAAAAGGATATGCGTGGGAATGAATTGTGCGCATTGTGCGCCAGCGGTTAGCGTGTTAGTTTTAGCATTGGGATTGCATCGTTTGGTGTGGGTTGAATTAGGTTTGGTTTTACCAGGGTTAGTACGAAAATTTGTTATTGCGGATTTGTATTGCATTTTGGTGGTTGATGCTTTGCTTTTATGGTTTAAATGAAATTTTTGTGAAAAATAATTACAGCGATTTAAAAGAGAAAAAAAAGTTCAATAGTTTACCATTAACAACGGGCGGAGAGAAAATTGTTGTTTAATCCACCATGAGAATATTTTACAAACTCTAATTGGAAAACTAATGATTAACGTAGTGTTGTTTGAAATTTTATTTAATTGGATATCGAATTGTATATATCACAGGCTCCTAAAAATTGGGTTTCCATAATACTCGCTGAAAACTAAACTAAAATATTTTTAATTTTTTTTGCGTACACCTCAAGATTTTGTAAACAAAAGTGCGAAAATTACTATTTTGAGGCATATCTGAAGAAGTCTCACACATAAAGGTAGTTTTTTTTTATAACTTGAAATTTAATAGGATCTTGACTATCAAAATACCACCCACAAAAATATTGTTCTCATAGCAACGACAGAAATAATTCTACTAACAACAAATTTATTATGCTACATATGTTTCAAAACAGAATCAACGCTTTTGAAAAGATTGTATAGAACAAAATTAAGAATAAGATACGTACGGCCTATTTTAGTTAAAAGCAATCTGAACAAACAATTTGATGCGGTGTGAACGATGTCAAATATGCGTCTTAGCAATATTTAACGAATATAAAAAAATTTTCAATAATGCCACTTTGATTTAAAAAAAGTTTAAATATCAAACAAAAACTCGTTGCTTGGAAATAAAGGACTACCGCTTAACTCTTTAAGTAAACTTTCGTTTGCACAATTTAAATGTTTTTTACTTTCCTTTCAATTCTTTCACTGTTTTTTTCCTTTCTCGTTTAAGGCATTTCATTTTCTTAATTAAGTAAAAATGAATCGTTTTTTATTTTGCTGACTTCATGCTTTGACCCTCAAGAATAAATAAAAAGTTCTTTTCTTTGTTCTAAAAATAGTTGAATGAAAAAAAAAACTTTGCCTGCTCTTAGGCGCCATCTAATGATTATGCCTTAAGTACTCTTTGAAATGACATTTTCATATATTTTGTTTTTGTATAATAACTTTTTCTTCGACTTTCTTTACATTTCATACTTTTCGCATATTATGCTTTGTGGTAGTTAAAAGCCACTACCAACAACAGTCCAAATATCATTGTGCGAATATCGTGTGTCAATACAATAAATAAGTTGCAGATTCGTGTGCTTGTTAAAAATAGGCGTGGCATCGTCTGTATAATTCATATATGCATTAAAGGCGTTTCACCATTTCCATGCTAAATTACTGGCTGTAACGATGGAGTTGCACACTATGCCATTTTTTCGTAATTTAATTAATTTATAATTTAAAGTTTTCTTGGCTTGCGTCTACAAATATGACCAGCATGTTGTTAAGAAAGTATTTTACAAATGTTACATGACTTTTTATTTATTTTTTGATACTTGCCAGCACAATATTGTAAAAATTTAAGCTACGCTCGAAAATTGTCTAAAATTTTTGTAGTTTTATGAAAGTTTTAATATTTTAAATTGCTGTATTTCAGGGAACTTGATATATTGTACCCTTTAATGCTTAACGTCTTCAAGTTCTGAATCCTATTTAACAAATATAACTCTTTTTTTTTGCTCAATGGCTGCCACAACAATTATATTCCCCATTATTTATTAAAAACCTTGGCAGTACGCTTGGCATATAACAAAAAAGCTACACGTGACTACCACAACAATTTGGCTTTAATCACGTGATATGAAATAATTTGCTTTTAAATGTTTGCATTTTCTCAAGAAAATGGCAAAAAAGCAGCAATAGAAAATGAAAAATAGTTTTTATATATTCAATTTACAAGTTATTTCTTATGGTGAATCAGAAAAATATGGCATGGCACTCGTAGTACTACACAACAGCATAAGAACACATTTTTCATTTATAAATTTATTATTAACACGATTGCACAGCACAAAAAAAGGCAGGCAGCTTAAAAGAAACTATACAGCTGTAGAACGTTTGCTTTAGTTATCACAAGGACATAAAGTTGCAGCGCTGCTTTAAGAAAGACATGTTTTGTTTTCGCTTTTGCCGTGGTTTCGTTGATTATTTAGTTTATTTCTTAATTTTCTTTTGTTGTCATCGTGGTCGGCTGTACTTTTGAAAATTAACACATGTAGTTTTTTTCACCATAAAAATTTTATGGCTGAAAATAAAAAATGGTTTTGTTTAACCTATAAGTTAAAGATATTTTTAAAAATTTTTTATGTAATGTTTTGTCGAAAATTTAATATTTTAAGTTTGGGCAAACAGTGCGTATGATTAACTTATATTAAGGCTTATTTCGAGTATGATATAACACTGAAGTAGTCCGTAAGTCTAAAGTGGTAGCCCTTAAGCTTATAGCTGGATTAGTTAAAGACAGACAGATTGCCGACCAAATGTCAAGAGCACTCCTAAGCATCAGTGTGATGCCTGAAAATGTGGTTAGCTTCCTTTTCACATTTCTTTGTTGGATGATTGTAGCCACTTGAGGCTTCAACAGAAATTGGCAAGTTTCTCTTACAGTCACAGTCAAAAATTTCGAACTTATCACCCTAATAGTTTAATGTACTGTGTCCCGTAAAAACGTCAACTTTTTTTGTTGAACCGTAACAGATGCGAAGTCAGATATTGAGATTCGATTGCAGCTCCGATATATTTACTGCTAATTTTCATAAAAAAACTAAATATGTATGCTCAAATTTGAGATTTGGTCAATTAACCCAATAGCTAAAAAAAATCGGTGATGAAATCAAATTTCGACGAACCAACTAGTTGCTAACATTTTATATCTCCAACAATTTTTTCCTGCACTTACCAGTGATAACAAATATTTTCAAAATATCATAAATTTTTAAAATTTTAGCTCAATTCGTTGACTATTCACATACTACTCACAAAAATAGAATTCAGCAAAATCGTAGACCTCAAGGCTCAACAAAAGAATTCACTTATTGTAGTGCTGAACAATATCTTTTAAATAGTAAAATACAAGTTTTCATCGTATGTCTATGCTTTTAACTCCTCTATTATTAGGTAAATGTACCTAATTTACACACAGCTTTGTGTCATAACTACGCAACTGCAAAATAATTTGTGCCTTAGCTTATGGTTATAATTTTATTGTTGTTTCGGTGGGATTCACCGATATTTCTATTGCTTTATAATGTTAAGCTTCTATCAAACTGTTTCTTACTCACTGTTATCATTAAAATGAATCCTTGTGTAAGAATCAAACGCACATCATATTACCAACACCGCTACTTGAGTGTGGCATTTAATTTAATTAAACATTTCCACAGTTGTTCTGAGGATTTCTGCCAGATTCTTTGATGGATTTCCAAAAATTTTGAAATATCATTACATATAAGGGTGGCGGATGCTTGTCTGTCCGTTTGGCGTTGTCAGACAAAAGTTGATGTTCCAAAGTGCTAAAGGTTTTTGAGTGTCAGTTGTCAGTGTTGTTGAGTTTTTCAGCGGAATTTAATATGAAAATTCTTTAACGTTCAAAATTTTGAAGCAAAAAATGCTAAGCATTTCAAAGACTGGCTGTAAGCAGAAGTTCTGTCGACAATGTTTAATTTTATTGAAGACATGTTTGCAGCTCTTTCATTTAACCCTTTAAGTTGCTTCAAATACATTTTTTGTTGTTAATCACATATCTGTTATTGATTTAGCACTCCCACTTACTCCATTCAACCCCGTATCCCAGTTAAACTTAATTTAATTTTGAATAAAAATATCCCATTTGTTTTAATTAAATCTCATACATATAAGAATACTGCAGAATTAACCCGATTTGATAAGAAAATTAAATTAAATTCATTGACTCTTATTGATTCATTTAAATGTTTTTTGTCAGTAAATACGAAACAACAACAATCGGATGTGCAATACCATGACAAAACATGCGGGTTAACAACACTTTTATGACATTGCCAAAAACTTATATTCACATATGCACGAATCAACATACGAATAGTATGAATATATGTATGTCTGCATGTATGCATAAGTACAATATATACCATTGATATGCGCTATTGCGAATTTAACATGTGAAATATAAAATTCCCCAAAGTGTATAAACTCGTTAATTAAGAATTCGCACGCATATCACAAGCGCATGCAAAAAAGCACACACACAAATATTCACTTATACAAGCATAATATCTATAAATATCGTATCTATAGGGTGGAGATATGAAACAATTATTGCGCACAGTTTTTAAATTCCAGTAGTTTGGTAAAACAAAACTTATCGTTACTGGAAGATGCATAGCTGTGTTAAACAGTGTACATTTTTCATTTGAACTTTTTATAATAAAAGAGCGTAAGCGTATAAATTAAATGTTTTCGTTTAGTTAGAAGGCCAACAAATATGCTTGTCACATTGCAATTTGAGTTTGATGAACCTATGTCGTAAACTATTGTCACCTTATGTCGGCAAAGATTTTTTTATTTTTGAAAAATTGACTAAAAGCGCGGCAATCTCCAATGCTAAAATAACATCTGAACAGCTTGTTGAGAAAAAAGAGTCAACTGGTTCCAACAATAGTAATCAAATCACAGCAGATAAAAAATCAACCTAAATCAACATTTTATCTGAAGAAATAATCTGGTATAGCAGCTAGTTCCATGCCACTATGTTATGAAATTAGCTGATAGGCCTTCTAGAGTCATGTCACCGTAAATAAAAAGTTTAATGGCAGGATGTAGCTCGTATGTTGCCAAATCTCAATTTAAAATTATATATGTTTCATCTCGAATTATAATAAACTGTGGTCTTGACAAGATTCATACAACTTACAATTAGTGAGCCAGAAAGTCAATAAAATTCAAGCCGCTATCAAAAAACGGCCATTTGTGGACTACACTAGAGCCTTATAAATTACGACAGAAACAAATTCTTTGGGCATGCTAATGTAAGTATACCACTGTAAGAAGAAAGTGTCTTGGTGGGTCGACTAAATTCAGACAACTTTTCAGAATTATGCCAGTTGATCGACAAGCATCGTGTAACTATTAACCGAAGATAGCAAACCTTCGTCATATTGACGAACATCAGTCTGATATTCACCTCCCTCGTTCGCTTAGCACATGTATTGTTACACCAACACAGTCGTTGCCGTAAGCTTGTTTGTGGTGGTGGTGCGCAGTCGGTGAGCATTTAACATTTTTACATTCAGTCTTCTTGTTTGTCATCTCAACGAATGGTTAACTTTTATTTAAGTTTTTATATTAAATTTCTTTATACGTTTAAAACGTATTTAGAAGTTTAAATAAAGGTTATTTTTATATCATTTTTAATGTCAATAGGTTGCCATTAGTTTTTTGAGTAAATTTTTTTGAATTAAAGATTGCATCTTGAAGTGTGTGATAAGCGTTAGAACTAAGAGAACCTAAATAGCATATATTGGGCCACTTTATAGAATCCTGCTTTATTTTGCTAACGCCAAAATAAAAAAATTATCTGTTATCATTTCTTTTTATATTTTATTAAATAAGAAATGAAAAGCTTATAACAAAATATTTAAGTTTAAATAGGTTTACCACTCTACATTTAAAACAACATTAAGTGGTGTGTTTGTCAAAATGACGAATGGTTAGCTTTTAAAGAGCATGACACAATGTTTGCTACACTCATATTTTAATGTTATGGTTGGTCATTTAAAATCATATAACTTTTAAAAGCTGCTTTATTTGGCCAACTAGTAGAATCCCAGCTGATACTATGAAAGGAATCATGCCCATATGCCATAAGTTTCAGTATAAACCACTGATGCTCCATCTAGGTTGTATCATGCAACGATCCATTTGCCCTTTTTACTACACTACCCTATTTTCGTGTATACGCATACATGCGAGAGTTATCATGCCACCTTGAAAAAAAGAAAATAAGTTGTGTATGTTCAAATAAAATCGACCAGGCAACAACACCAAAAATCGAAACTGACCAACACCAGCATATACTATGCAGAGAACACACACATGTATGTATATACAACAACAACAATTACAACAAAACTTTGCTGAAAACTGGACAATTATCGCTATCAACCATCATTGGGGACCAAACGGTACGACGATGCAGCGATCCGATCCGTTTCCAACGACGTTATGAAAATGTTCATAATCGAATCAATTAAAGATTCATGAAACACTATGGTATCGTGTGATAAGGGCAGGATATGCGTACATACAAAACACATGAACAGATGCAAATGATTAAATGGCATGACGAACGGAAGGAGGATGCAATGAACGGGTTATACGCCAGAATGAACTGGACAGACTGCGTATGAAGTGATAGCAAAATTAAAAGCTTAATGCAGGTAGTAACAATTTTTATTGGTTTATTAAGATCATGCGGCTGCTGTGGTAAGCCTGGAATTTTTTTTATTTTACGAAGGAAATTCATTTGATTGTTAGGGAAAGAAAAAACATTTACACCTAACGACTTAATTAGAAAACTGCCGTTTTTGTCTACAACTTTTTGTTGAAAACTAAGGAATAAGTAAGAGCAAACAAATAATTTACGAGTAATCGGGATTAAAGAGTACATCATTTAGGATAAATGGTATGTGTTGAATATAAATAATACTAAAACGGTATATACATTTTTTCATTCCATTTTTAATGCATAGAAGGTGGTGTGGCTGGTATGGAAAAGTACACTTTATCTTGTTCAGTGTCATCTCCAGTGTCGATATAGATTTTTACAACTGTAGCTTGTGTTTGGAGCATTCAAAATTGGTGATATCGGTTAATGGTTACGCTCTCCGCTTATACAAATATAACCTTGTAAATCTATGCAAATATAACAGCCCTAAAAGAAGTCCTTCTGAATTGCAACCAAAACAATTCCGAACATTGACAAAAAGTGATACTTCAAAAAGGATGCAAGCAATTAATTTAAATTGCTACACTTGAAAAGTACTAAGCATACCTAAATCCACATAAATCTGAACTAAATGGTTGAAATGGTTCGGAAAAGCACAAGACAAAAAGTTGGAAGTCTATAACAATACAGAAACTTTTAAACATAATGATTAAGGAGTAACTTATATTAGTACTGTGATTGGCTTGATCGAGTACTAAGCATAAAAGGACAGATTTCGATAGAAAGATGTGGCACATCCTATCCAAGCAAAAGTATAAAATCACTTTGGTGTTAAATATTTAAGTAAATGTTGTCAAATTTAATATGGAAATGTTTCGTAACCTAGCTGACACGATATGTGCATCCTGTTACTGATTTTTTTTAAACTTTTCGCGCAGTTTGATGTTGAGGCGGTGATGGGAATTTAATTCTGATATGAAACACCGATTCTAGTCAAAAATTTTTGTGAAAAACGAATCTTGAAGTAGAACAAAAAAAAAAAAAATATAAGCAGAAGAAAAACCAAAAGCAGGACCAAGTGCAAAAACAAAAACAAGAGTATGAGGAAGAGCAAAAGCTAGTGTAAAAGCAAACTAACACCAAAGCAATATCAAAGCAAGTGTAATGTGAGAGCAAAGGAAGAGCATAAGTTAGATCAAAAGCAAGATCCTATGCAAGGGAAAAACAAATCGAGAAGTGAAAGAAAAAGCAAAATCAAAAGCAAGAGCATAAAAGTAATAGAAAAAGAAAAGCAAGAATATAAGCAAGAGCAAGTGCAAAAGCAAAAGCAACAACAAAAGCAACAAAAAAGCAGACCAGAAGCAGTAGCATAAGCATATGCAAACACAAAGCCATGATCGTAAATAGAAAAAAACATAGCAAAAACATAAACGAAACAATTGTCAAAGAAAATCACAAAAAAAAGAGT
This sequence comes from Meiosimyza decipiens, assembly GCA_963680825.1. Classification (NCBI taxonomy): domain Eukaryota; kingdom Metazoa; phylum Arthropoda; class Insecta; order Diptera; family Lauxaniidae; genus Meiosimyza; species Meiosimyza decipiens. The sequence goes on along the minus strand of OY804260.1, from coordinate 20,491,398 downwards.
AATAAAACCGAAAACAAAACAAAAATAGAAATAGAATAATCAAAAACATGGAAGAAGCTTCGTGTTTCCCCTCTTTCTACTCAGCAGTCAAGTTTTCTCTTCTTTATAAAATTTTATTTCCATCCTCTAAAAAATCTTTTTGAGCACAAACAAGTTAGACGAAAGTTCAAGCCAAACGAAATGTTTATCTGGGTCAAAACGAATTCTAACACGAAGAATCCCTCATAATATGAAAGTAACAATCATGAGAAATCATACAAAGTATGCACAGTCAAATAACCAACTGCGACCTACTTGCAATGACTTTTCGCCAGCAAATATCTACCCATGCAAACAGAAAGCAATGGCATGTGCTAACGCACTTCACGAAGTCAGTGCAAGTGCTCCCAGCAACACAAACACAAAAGAAAGTTGATGTATGAATTTGTGTATGAGTTTATGTTTGAAGAAAAAAAGACAAACAAAAAACATCTAGAAATAAAATTAAAAAAAATCTAAATTCTAAGAAACATTAAAATTCCTTATTTAGTGCAAACGCATTGATTTAATTTAAGTGACAACGAGAAAAAAAAAACGCTCCCGATTTAAATTTGACTGCGTACAAGAAAACTGAAGTCAACAAAAAAAAAGTAGCATGCGATAATTTATTGCAACACAATTAATCAGTGTGTGTGCAACAAAGAAGCTACTGCTACTGCAACAAGACATAATTATAATGAGCAATGCAGCAAGCAAGACGTGGCATTAAATTTTCCAACATTTAATTAAAAACATGTCAAGACAGGGTGCTTCATTTTTCGCTGTTCTTTGAAAATGTCGCAACAATGTGCTGGGTTCATTACACGCAACTTGTCATTATAGTTGTTAGTGTTGTTGTTGCTGGCATTGTTCTGCTGCTGCAACACAAAAATATATATACAACTTGCTTGTTTCGTTCAGTGAGTGTGTTTTTTTCTTTGTAATTTTATGGAAATTTTTATTAATGTCTGCTTTTAGGACTTTTGCTGTCTTACATGGAAATATAGTTAATTGGATTTTTTTTCTATTATTTATTTGAGTAATATCTTGCTCTATTTTGGGAAATTTATCAATTTTTTTTTTGTTTGTTATAAAAAACTTCAAAATGTGTGACAAAACACATTACAAAATCTAATGTATAACAAAGCTGTTAATGTTGGCTCGCATCTCATGTAAATATTTGATCGTAAGTGTGTTACTCTATATTTAAGATAATTTTTTGGTAATATCTTTAAGAGGCACATCAATTCAGTGAGCAAAAATGAAATTGCGCTTAGCACGAACTTTAAGTGCAAAAATTTCGGAGAGTAGAATTAGTCAAAAGCTTAGTTAAGTGTTAAGAGTCTGGAACAAATACATACTATGTGTCTTGAAACATTTTAAAGATTTTTCGTTTTGCAAATATTTGGGACGATTGGAGAACTCTGCTTCCTATTTTTACAGCTCACTAAATTTTGTATTAATTGAAATTTATAACATTTAAATCAATCTAAGAATTGCCAAGATAAAGCGATTTGTAATACTTCTTTCTAACCTCTACTTTATTTTAAAATACTTATGTTTTATATTGAAAACTATTCGATCGACTAGAACGTTTTCGATGCAAGAATTTTATACTGATAGACTGCTTACCAACTGATGACGTCATAGGAAAAAAAATTGTTGCGGTAAAAAAAAAATAATTTTTTCCGACTACTTTGAACAATTTTTATTTTTGAGCTTAGTTTTGACTTAGTGCGATTTTTTCTTATAATTGAAAAAAAAGGTGAAACTTTTCCAAAAACTCTTTTTATCACTAACGTAAAAACTAAAAACTTTCAAAGTATTTCTTATATCCAAAAAAAAATTCAAATCATCCAAACTATACATTCGAACGATTAAAAAATATTTTTTGTAACATTTTACGAAAATTTTACGAGGCCCCTTCCACTGTGGAGGATTAATATTAACGCCAGATAGCATTAAAAAACTCAAGGACTTACGAAAACTTTGAGACCCCGCAGAGCCTTTTAGTTTAAAGGAAATGTGCAGGGGGGTGTCTTTTCTGACGAAGAAAAATTCAAAAAATTTATATACTGAATTCTTTTCTATAATTTTGCAAAAGAAAGTTAGACGTTATCACCAAGAGTCGACAAGATATTTACTGATGATTTAAAATTTTTGAAAAATTCACTGTATTACAAAAACTTCCTTAGTCAATATGGTCGGCATGAATCGTCTGCTTAGCAAAGTTCATAACGGTATACACAGTTTTCGTAGCTCTTTCATTCCATCATAGCCAAGTCGTAAGCCGGAACAACTTTTTTTAAAATATAACACTGTGCTATAAAGAGAAAATTCAAGCCTCACAAAATAATTTTTCAAATCTGCTTTCTTTTTGGCCTGTTATCTCCGCTGGATGAATATGGCTATATTTTAATTCCATAGCGCAAGTTTTTACTCGTTATTATAAAAATATTAAGTTTCACAAATATAAAAAGAACTTTCAGCAGTAAATTCCATTAATGTTGGTAGTTTAAACTATGCATATTATCGTAACACACACATTTGCTATAGCTGTTGCCTTTGTTATTATGCTGGTGAGATTTTCATTGTTTCTGGGCACATAGATATTATTTGTGGGTGGGCTTTGCAAATTGTTTACATGAAAGTAATGAGATAATTATTGCAAATTAGTTTCCAAACAAAATAATAATTGCAGCACAAATAATTTTTTAGTTAAGTTGAAAATTTGAACAAGAAGTTAAAACCTTTGTTGCTATGTTATAGTAAATATTTTAAATAACTTATGACTTCAAACATTTAAGTATTTTTCAGTGTTATTTTTGTGTGGTAACCTCTGACAAGAAATGCATTTTTTTCTAAATTTTTTATTGCATTGCAATCATTTACATTTCTTTTATAAAACAGCTGTATCACCAACAAATCAAATGCAGCATAGAAACACTTTAAACGACATTGTGTCATAAAAACGTGTGTCTCAAATACAAAATAAAAAAAAAGATTTAAAAGTTAAAAATTGTACATAAAATTAAACACTTTGACGTTATAACATGCAAGTGTTTTCATTACTTACATCCATACTTCATCTTCATAAATCTACAAATTAAATTCCATTCTCTGTTTGTTGCATTACGACCTCAATTAATTATTTCCCTAACATTAAAATTGGAATTTTATTGCACCGCAATGTAATGCAGTGCGTGCGATAGACAGACACCCTTTGAGGCAAAGTAGTTTGGTTATACAGTCTGACAACTATAATGTGAACTTATTTACTTGATGTCTTTACGTATCAAACAGTTCTTCAACCGGTGGCTTGATCTTATCTAGAAATTATGTATTTCATTTTAATTATCTTGGCTGACCTAGCTTTCGTAGAGGAAGATTTTGTGGAGCTTAATGTATTTGGCGCAAAATTCAGTGGAGCAATATCAGACCACCTACGAAACATCAGAGCGAAACGCTTAAGACTTTAGGAAGTCTAATCGAAAAAGTTCATCTGTTCAGGAACTGGTTGAACCTTTTAGAAACTATAATGTTCTCAGTATAATGTCTTCATGCAGAAACCTATTTGGCATCTTCTTCATTAATGGGCATGTATTGTCATTAACAATACTTCAACTAAAAAAAAAAAACTCAGATATTTCAATATTCTGCTACTGTGATGAGTTTCCACTAGCAGCTCAACAAAAAAAAATATTTTGTTGTTAAAAATATCTTAACATAAAAATGTCTTGACATTAAAAATTTCCATGACATCAAAAATATCTTAGCACAAAAATGTCTCGGTATAAAAGAGATTCCTTGGCAAACAACAGGTCTAGACAAAATCACTGCATTCATCATTAATTATTTTTTCAAAAAAAATGCCACAACATTGCAAATGTCAGCACATTAAAAGAGAAATCTCTCAAAAATATCGAAATTCTTTGCAATAAAAAAATTACTAAACACAAAATTGTCTTAAAATAAAAATTCGTTACTATAAAAAATTTACTATAAGGAATATCTTGACATGAAAATATCTGAACAAATAAAAAACTCTTAAAAATAATCTTACATAAAAAGTGTTTTGACATAAATACACTAAATTTTCTGTTATTTAAACACATTCAAATGTCTTGTAACATAAAATCGCTTGAAATTAAAAAATATGACGTAGTTAAAAAATATATTATCAATTAATAATACCTATGTCTGTCAAAGAAATGTCATGACATAAAAAATTCTGATGACTTATCAGGTATTCTCACAGAAAGGATGTCTGAAATGAAAAAATAACATTATAAAAAAGAAAACGTGACATAAAAAATATTCATTCAAAAATAGGCTTGCTATTAAAATCTTAAAATTTTATGAAAACTCCATTTTGATTGAACAAAAACCTGTATTAACTTATGCCAAGGATTTATTATTACATGCAATGCCTATTAATTTATATTATCAAGTTCATGCTGTATATGACTCTGTGTGGCTAATTAACGCTACTGTGAAATTGCGGTGGCTCCCTTTTAGTTAAGAATAAGGACCCCTTTCTTAAGTGTTTTCTGGTAGAACTCTCATATTCTCTATCTGTTAGCGTTATATTTGAGTATTTTAGTGATTTGAATTTTCTTTTTCTTCCATTTGAATGCATCAAAACTCAATTTTTTTTTTCGTTGTAAAATGTCCCTTGTTCCAAATGTTGCAGTAAACACGTGCGAAGGACACAAATTTCACTTGAGCTCTGTAAATTTTTTTTCGATGCTGACACTTTGTGTTCAATGATGCATGCATGCATGTTGTTGTTGTTGTTGTTTGTGTTATCATTTCTCTTGCTGGCTGTTGTTGAAGCTATTGTCACTTTCTGTTGCTGACGCTGTCTACTTCATTTCCTCATCCGAGTGTATAAAATTTTTCGAATTTTTTTCTTTTTTTTTTAAATGAAAACAGATGTCGAAAATCAGTTTCAAATTAAATGCACTGGAAGCGTACACAGTGGCAGCAGCAGCAGCAACAGTAGCATAGCAATAGCAGCAACATTTGATTTTATTGCTGCCTTTTGGCGTCTGTTGAGCAGATCATGGAATGTGCGTGAGTTTATAGCAGTGGTTCTTAACCGGTGCTCCGCAATATTGTCCCAGGTGCTCCGCGTAACGATAGCTAAACTCATATAATATAAAAAAATATATATAAATTTATTAGAACAAATTTTCAAAATTATGTCTTTATCATATAATAAGACACTAATCGTCTCATTTCTATATGGACAAAAAAGTGATACTAACTAATATATAAAATATATATATGTATATTACATAACTCAATTTTTAACACAGTTGTGTGAAAAATAATAAGGATGTGTTTCAAATGATTAAGTTCTAATAAAAATTAATAGATTCAGTTTTTAAATTAAATTTTGGCACTATCTTATAGTTTGGAGATATCAATTAATAAGTAAATTAAGTTTTTACCCAGTTTGGATTTTTTTTATTCATTTTTTATTTTTAAAAAATACTTTGTACATTTGGTCTGTGAAAAAAAAATAAGGACACTTCGTGTTATAACGAAAACTTTTTAAAACACAATAAAAATTTAAATAAACTTGCTTAGGATACTGCTCAAAAATGATTTTAGAGAAGATCAATATTTAGTTGAAGATCCCTTGTTGCTCAATACTGCTTGGCACCGCCGTGGCATTGAGTTTATAAGTTTTTGACAGGTTGTTGTCGGTATTGAGTACCATGCACGTTGAATAAGGTCCCACAGCTAATCCCCACTTGACGGACACTTTTCGTTGAGCGATACTTTTACAATGTGCCACAAATTTTCTATCGGATTTAAGTCCGGAGATTGTGCTGGGCACTCTAAGACCTTGACATCATTGCTCCTAAGCCACTCCGTGGATGAAAAAATCGCGTGATACTTTCCATCTCTTAAATTAGAATCCTATGACTGGATACGAAATCCATTTGGGACATTTGAATTTTCAAATACGGAACTATCTTTACAAGAAGAAGAAGAAATTATTTCCTTGTCAATAGATCGCTCTCTGAAAATGGAGTTCACAAAAATGTCAAATGAACATTTTTGGATTTTCGTCCAAGAAGAATACCTATCTCTATCTAAGATGGCAATCACGATTTTATTACAATTTGCTACCTCCTATCTTTGTGAATTAGGATTCTCAGCATTAACCAATATAAAAACTAAAAAACGAGAAAGATTTACCGATCTAGAAGAGAAAATGAGGGTAGCAATATCTTATATTAGACCTAATATTGGCGAAATATGTAAAACTCGCCAGGCTCAAATATCCCATTGAATTTTTTTTTATATTTTATCGTTGTTATTTTGAATTTGTAACAATTTAGTTTTGTTAACTTTATTTTATATTATGTATATTATAATTATTATTTGACTTGAACAAATAAAAAAAATTTTATATATTTCCGTATATAATCCAAATTACTGGAATCAATGTTATTTGGTCTGATGCTCCGGGAAGGTTTCATGTAATTAAATGTGCTCCATGATCCCGAAAAGGTTAAGAACCACTGGTTTATAGTGTGTGGCGAAAGCAAATTAAGTGCAAAGGTGTAACGAAATTTTTAAAATTTTTGCAATATTTTCGTGTTGGAATATCATGAGAATATTTGCATATTTGCAACTATCAATATCAGGAAATATCTGACCTAAATATATCATTGGTTTGCCTAAAATTCAATGCAACAACTCTTAATCATAATCAAATTGCTAATGTCAGTATGTAATGAGCTTATCATCCATTACTAACAACGATTTGTAACTTTGTAAATATTGCTTGGTAAATGCTACAATTTCCAACAAATTAATTATAATGTGGTCAATTTGTTGTTGTAATTATTGATGCTTTCACTGTTGTGGTAAATAAACTCCATATTAACGTAAATGCTGTAAAGTAGACGTAGCAGTTTACACAAAGTTGCTCAATTCGTGGCATACAGTTTGTTCATTTTAATTACACACAACAGCAACAACAACAACAAAATTTTTGCTAAGTATGCAAAAAATTAATTTTATTTAAAATCAGAAATTTATTTCAATTCATTTGTGAACTGAAAATGGAATTTCGTTTCAAAGTTTCAATTGAATTTAGTTACATGCATACGTCCAGCAATCGTATAATATCAGCTTTAGTTTAAATTTTTGGTTTTCTGTTGAATGTTGATTTTAATTTGCTAAAATGTATCTTGTTGCTTAATTTGCAAAATTTTGTTTTAATATCTCATTTAAGTTTTGAGTAAAAGCAAATGATGTTGATGTATAATTGTTTTAACCCCTATTAAAATTAATTGACTTTGATGTGCACTCGTATTTTCAATATTCCATTTGGTTAGAAGTGAAAATAGAAAAAGAATTTAGAGAACTATTTGTCGTTTAATAGAATTAAAAAAATCTGCCATGATATAAAATATAGCACATCATAAAGTTCTTTGTTATCGTGATAATAAATATAGCATGTTGTTCCATATTATTTTCTACCATTTGTAGCAAACGGATCGAGCCTCCAAAAAACTCTTCCCAATGCACGATCAATAGTGCGTGCTTTTTGTTCCCTCCAATATTTTCTTGATTTACATAATTATTTTTCTAGCAATCATTTTCACAGTGATGCAGGCCCATCGAATTTCTTCCTACCATGAAGCTTTCACTTCAGTGGATTCCGGTAGACATCAGTTTGTTATTTCTGCAAGGTGTATGCAACCCATTTTCATTTTCAAAGTTCCTTTTGAAGGACAATCAAATGTTTTTGGCTTCTGGTGAGCAATCATGATTCTGGGCCATCAAGTTTCAGAATTTAGCGTAGACATTCTTGTAAATTGTGTGGCGAAGTGCTGTTACGCTTCACGGCCGTTAACAAGAACTTGCTTCACATTTGACGCAAAGATTTTGAGCTTCATTATGGTTGAAATGAACGAAGACCATAAGACATTATGAGGCTGATCGAAGGTTCCATTTGCATTATTTATTCTTGCAGGGTTGTTCTTATTGGTGCTAATATTTGGCATATTGACGCTTCTTGAACAAGTGTAGCTATCTACTACTTTCATGCTGGATTCGCCTATAGTAAAATTACAGCTTTAAATGCCCTGCACACAGGTTATAATCATTTTGTCATATCCATTTGTAACTTAGAGAAAGAGATATAAAAAATTGTATATATTCTTAATCAGCATGATCATCTGTGTCGATTAGTCATGTGCGCTTGTCAGTCTGTCTGTCTATAAGAATTGCTCTTACGAGAAATCTAAACAATATAATTGAATAATATTTGATACACAGTCTACATCTTAAAACAAGGTTCTGGGATTGATTGAAATGTGCAATCATAGCAACGCCTATCACCTACATATATAACACACTTAAAAAGCTGTACCGAACGAGTTATTTGATGTGTTGCACACACTTTCTCATACATAATAAAAATATCTTTAAAAAGTAAAATTCTAGAAATGGGCGTGACACTTCCCACACAGCGAACTATTTAACTAAATGTTGCCAAATTCCATGAGAATACGATTAGCCAAACCAGCCTGCTCGTAGTGTGGTGGAATGAATACCGTACATTTTCTCTTAATGTAGGTGAAGGGTATTTAATTTATGACGAGGCAAAAGAAAAGATTGATTTGAGTACAAACTTGTTCCAAAGAAAATCTAAGTGCAGTTTTGCTTGCATGTTAGATTGCTGGCTGAAAGTTCATTGAATGACACGACTATTATTGTCCAGAATCAATATTTCTGTTATCAGATAAAAAATACTAGGCAGAATATCATCTATCTACATTCGAAACCGATCTATTGATGATTGGTAAGGTTTATAACTGAATGCTGCTTCACATCTGTTCAATGCCATTACGGTTGTTGGAGTAAAAAGCGCTAGTTAATAAAGGATAAATGTAACAAAGCCTGCTACTCAGTTATCTGTAATAAAAAAATCCAAAGTGTTAATTTGATTAAAACACAATCTGTTTGGGGAAAAAGTCTTTGTACCTATTGCTCCCACATTCCACATGTACCTTAGATGGATAAATATAGATAGATAGATACATCCCATTCTTCTATTATTTTCATAAAGATATGTATGCACAAGCTCTTGAGTACTTGCGCAAAGTTCAGAATTTCCAGCGGTGAGCTACGGGGAAGTTTCTACATTTCGGCGACCAAGCAATCTACGCCTGCCGCTGCTAGGCTTTTGGTTAACTCATTGGTTTTTTGTGTATTGGAGAAGACTTAATATAGAGATATGATATTGAAAGCTGAATTTATTCTTTCAACAAGAAAGTACTGAAAACACTTTTTTTTTGTTTGTGTAATGATTTAAAAAAAATTTTCCAGTAATGAGTTTTACTTGACAAATGAGGAATAAAACATAAAAAACTGGCCCAATAACTGTAAAACTAAAATAAAATATCATTTAATAGCTTCGAAAATTCATCATGCTTAAGTAGGTGATTTCCCGTCATATCAAAAATTGTGTTGAATTCGAAGGATTCATTACAAAGTGATATGAGTTTTTGCTCTCTCAATATAACAAAAAAGAAATATCATTTCAATCATAATTAATGATAACACATCTCCACTCAACTACGAAAGATTTTTCTGAATTTAAAAACTTCAAACTACTTAACCTAAAGATTGAAAAGATTTATTCAAATCATTAACGCAGCATACTATAAAGGATTTCACACTATTCTGTTCCCTTGTGACGACGTAGTTAAGCCTAAAAAATGATGCGACGCAGTTAAGTGCGTGCTGGAAAACCAATCGAAGTGATTAATGAAAAACAGCTACAATATTTCCTAAAAATCCAACAAAAAAAAAATTTACCATGTGTGCGAGCGTATGTGAATTTTGCTATTTTTACACACCACAGACAGAGCCAAAACTTTACTTATTACTCGCAAGGTTGATTTTTCCATTTGCCGCAAATCGCATGGGACTTTTTTCATGCTATTCGGTATTTCCTTGCTACACTACAAGTATGAATGCGCGTAATCCATGCCGTCATTTGTGATGATCTGCTTTGTTATGATTTTCCTCGAATTAATTCCCGAAACGTAGTGTGCAAAAAGAATGAATGAAAAATATGTGGAAGTAGCATAAAGAAGAGGCAAAAAAACAAAAATTGAAATAAGAACCATTGGTCATGTCAGCTTAAGCATTTCCTCCATTAGGCACATTTCAAAATTTTCCATATACGAACGAGTACAAAACGTGTTGTATTTTTTTTGCCCCCTTCACTGTAATATTCGTTTACAACAAGGACGCGCACATTAGAATTAATCCTTTTTGTACCTTAACGCAAATGGGACGCAGGAATAAAAAAACTTATGTACTTTTCCAAATAAAAATAAAATTGTTGCCAGATTATAAGAAAGTTTTGACTATTTTTAACAAGCGTCATTTTCGGTTTTTTAATCTTTTTTCGTATTGTAAGGTTTTTGCTCTTTTATTTTTCAGTAACATCAATTTCGGTGCCAGGTTCTTTGTTATACACTACCGCTCAAAAATTTAAGAAAATATGCTTATTCACAGAACTCAGACTTGATCAGACTTGGCTACGTCAAGAAAAAAATTTTCCATAGTTGTAGCGAAGAAAGAAGACCCTTTAGACGGCAATAGAACTAAACCCCAAATCTGTGACCACAAGGAATAACAGATAAAGTTGATTCACATAATTTCAACACAAAATTAAACTTGTGGCAACTCTTTCCCTACCAATTATATTAAGGTATTAAAAATATCAGAAAAGCGGAATTCGCTTGAATCATCAGAATAAAACCGGGTGTCATGCCTTCACCCTAGAAATTACGGATCAATTTCAGGATTAAACAAAACATAGCAACGTTGATGCGTTGCATTATGGTAATACAAAACGCGACAGGAAGATTTTCAAACAACAACAACGATATGGCTTAGCCCAGTCAACTACATAACATCCCTTTTGATTTGTGACGCATACGAATGCAAACATCCTGGGCAGGATAGCTATGCCACTTTCATAAGTTTTACTTTGTTTGCTTCATCCTCCTTCTGTTCGTCGGTTTGATTTTATACACAAGTTGTATATTTTTAATGATCCCATTTTTATTTTGTTTCGCCCAAAATAAAAATCCATTATTTTCAGAAATCGAAAATAAATACGAAAATCCTTTTTGATGGAGTCCCAGGTGTATAATGCGCATAAAAAAGAAAAAAAAAATTAGAAAAACGAACGCAATTGGATGGGGAGTAGAATGTAAGAGTAGGCTAAGCGGAAGTATTAAAGAAAAGATCTGTTATTATTTTTGCAGCGTAGCTCATAAGTGTTACGTTGTAGCGAATAGTTGTTTGCGAGAGTTTTGCGATTCTTGAGGATTTTTGTAAAATTTTTTTTAGTAAATTTAGAAAAACTTTTTATTTAAAAAAAAACATGGTATAAAGAGCTTGCAAATTTGTTAGCATAAAGAGATGAATTTACTGCAATTCATTTAAAAATGAAATTGGTTGTTATCGAATACGAAAAAATTTTTAATATTCTTAGAAATATTGTCATATATCGAAAACATTTTTACTGGCTCAAAAAAGTATGTTTCATTTCATATCGATATTACTTATATTGCTCTAGAAGCCTACAAAGTGTTGATGGTGTTACTTATTTATACACAAATCCAAATTGAAATTCGCTGTGAGTCCAAAGTTGAAAATGTTACCAAGCCATAAAAAGTTCTGAGAGACAAATGTTTTGGAGTTGATCTAATATGACGCCGAACACTTCAATTCTACTGTTTACACCATAAGAGTAAACTTAAGTTAAATCATCAAAACTTTTTACGGAAAAAAGGGTTATTCAATACTCTTTAGTTTTACTTATACTAATAAAGAAAACACTAAACATTTGCGTTAGGCATTTGCTGAAGAAAGATCATCTGACTCAACACATGTATGTATGTGTATAATTTTATTTTGTGTGTGTAAGTTAGAGCAAGTTTGTAAGTTTTTGCAATACTTAATGAAGCGAACAAAGTTACAAATCTGTGGCAAAGTAGCACCGAAATCATTAAATCTAAATAAAGCTGTTGTGAGTAAGTACATAAGATGAATAGCAAAGTAACTCTAATATTCTGAGGAAGATTTGATGGTTTGCTTTTGTAACGCCCAATTAAAATCAACTAAAAGTTGTAAATATTTAGTACGAGCAACAACATGCAAAAAAAAAGCATTTCTTAGTTTTTAAAATTTATTTAAGTTCTCGAAACATTTAAAGAATATTAGTTTTGAATAAAATCTTCTTGAAAATAGTTTGTGTGATAGACTTAATGAAATTTTTGTAATTGCTTTTTCGATAAAGTTATTGCAGCACGAATAAAAAGAATATGACAAACAAAGTTCTGATACATCATCAGATGCAGTCCAGAATCTATACCAAATGTGTACACTAATTAAGTATGTTGTACTATGGTTTTCCTCAAATTTAAGTATTTTTCATTATTTAGAGCTTAATTTTTTTAGTGTCTTGAATAAAGAATTATTATTTAGCAGTTTTTGCGGTTATGAATTGATCTATTTGGTGAAACAGGTCGAGTTTTTTTTTTAAATATTGCTGAACCAAATCAAAATTTCCCCGGTTTTGAGAGTATTTTTCGACGAAAGAAGATTCCGTTGTAAGCGAAATTTTTATAAAAAGAAGTTTTCGATTGAAACGTCATAAATATTTAACGAAATAAGTTGAACTTCGAACAAATTGAGTTTGAACTTTTGGAAAATTGAGTTTTTAAATATAAATTTAAAGTTCATTTCTTATTGCATCGAATTCTTTTGAAAGATTTTTATGGAGTTGTTGGAGCTATTTATTTTTTTTTTAAATATTGCTAAATATTTTTTCATAGTGCATTCTAAACTTAATACAATTTTGAGACGCTTGCAATGGAAACATAAAATATAGCAACAATAATAACAACAAACACAAGAAATGCATTTAGCCAAAACAATGGACAATGTCGACGACTCTGCTGAATAGATGGAGCCAAACGAAAGCAAGGATATGCAAAGCGTTGTTTTAGATAAAGGATATAAACAGTGACAACAACAATGTAACACAACAACAAGGATTGCAGTAGAACAGGTAAAACGTTTGAAAGACAGTCGAACATACAAACAGTTGGACAGTCAGAGTAATGGACAGACGACGAGACAGAAACAATTGTTGGGACAAATATGTCGAACACTAAAGTGTTGTTGTTGCTGCTGCTGCAGTAAGTGAGTGACAAATGTAAGCATAAGGAAGATGAGGGAAGTGCAACAAAAAGAGATAGCATAATTTGAACATAGACAAAGAGAGTAAGATAGAGATAAACTGTCAAATTGAATCAATTTAACGCTTGATAAGCACAACAATTGTCAGAGATTGTCTGTGTCTATATGAGTGTTTGTTTGTATGTGTGTGTAAATAACTTAGTTGGTATGCTATGTAAGATGCGTATGTCTTTTGTAAATGAAAATTTAAATATAACCCATAGAGAAATGTAGCAAATGCTGCAGCAACGTATTGCCTGCAAATCAAAATAGGATGCTGCTAGTTTCTACTGGGCTATAATTTGCATTTAGATAATGACGGTGATGATGACTGCTATTGTGTTGGTGATCTTTCACAACAGTGCACGATTATATTGATAATGTTACTGATAATGATGATGTTAATAATCTTGTTCATATGTGAGCATGATGATGAACTCAACGCTGCATATCCTGAATTGATGACAGTCCACATTGAAATGAATAAATATTATTAATTCCCTTACAGGATAACTGAGGCGTAAACTTGTATGTTGCTAAGTACGATTGTTTGCGTAAATCGGTTTGTCTGTCCGCATTCGTATGTTTGTCAACGCAATGCTGTTTGTTTATTTATGCCGTATTTCATTCAGGTAAACATTTGCGCCTTTTAAGCACCCTAATTTCAGTATTGAATGAAGTTAAACTCTCAATTTTTGTGTGCAGCATCTAATCTTGATAGGAAATTGCAACCCCTTTGTTACTGCAACCCTTCTAAACATAAATCTGCGACTTTTTTTTTAATCCCATAAAAGTTAAAAAGTATTTTAAGTACCCAAGCTATTTACGCAGTTGGCTTTAGCAATTGTTCAGCATTAATTGAAATATCCTTTTTTTTATTTTCATTTATTAAATGAATATTTTATCTATGCAGTTTTTATTTTTCCTATTTTTATTTTCTGCAGCATAGTTTTTGCTTTTCCTATTTTCAATGGAATCCTTTTATGTACAATGGTTTAACTTCATTGAAAACGTGTACGACTTTTATTTTCATTTTAGAATATCAGAAATTTGTAGAGGTAGTTATTGAAATAAGTTTCCTGTATCAACGAACTCTGGTCCCACGCCTTGAACCCAAGTCTGCTACTATGCAGATTTTGATGGACTGCAGGCGGTGAATTGTTTGAAACTAATGATTTTTTTCGCTATGTTAGTATAGAATATTATTCATTAAGCCGATTATAAAATTTTGAAAACACCAAAAAAGATTTACAATATTGTTTTTTGTAGAAAAATGCCGAATAAGTAGATATATGTTGATTACGGTAGTATTCTTTTGTGCAACTTCTTTTAAGTTTTCGACCCACTGTGCGCTTGCTGAAATTTCTCTTTAATCTTTTTTTCATATCTCAGCGCAGCGACAATACATTGCTCTTGACAAACAAATTGGCAGGATAACGAAATACATAATGTGATTTTACGTTTTAACAAACAAAAGCGATTATTCTCAAAGGGATAGATTTTCTTTTGGTTCAACAAACAAAGATAAAAAAATCAGGCTTCATATCTGTAATTCAATTTTTTTAATAAAAGCAGAAATCATAAAAATAAACACATACTCTGCAAATAGAAATAGTTTTTTCGATTTATGCAAGAAAATGGTAGCACACTAGAAAAAGGATATGTTTTATCAATAATGTTGCCGCCAAAGTAATCACAGACGTATTTTAGGAATTTGTGAATGTTTTGTTTGGAACATGTATTTCTTCTACATGTGTTCTGCTGGATTGTTTATTAAGAGATTAGTTAAATTTTTTGCTGAACTGTTTAATTTTTTAGCAAGGTATAAAGCAAGTAGTGCATATATCAAGTATTCACATTAAGTTGGGGCAGATGTTCTCAAAAATGCTCTATCAAAAATAAAAAAATTAAAAAGTGATAAAAAGTGAGAGTATAAAAATACAGTTTATATGCTGCATTTAGTGTATCTAAACTGAAGGTGAATTTTAAGTATCCCTTTAATTGTACAGTATTACAAGAGTTAGCGTGAGACACAAGATCAAAAGGAGTAATATCACTCATATGTTTCTTTATATCTTGAAAATCTCTATTGTGAAATATCCCCCAAATGCTGGAGAAGTAGTAGATACTTTTTTTTAATTTCTTTTCAACAAAATAAATTTAAAGTTCGAAGTGCTTAGTGTATCTGTCTCTTACGCTGGTGGCTCGTGGTTTGAACCACACGGTTGCAGTTTTTTGGGATATTAACAAAAAATATTTTCAACTCTTCAAAGACTTTAAAATCCCAGTATTATACTTTTTTATAAAACTTTTTTTCATATCTCTGATGTAAGAAAAATAAATTACATCTGAAAGCAAAAAGAAAAAAAAACATAAACTTTTCGTGGAATAAAGTCAGAATTAGTCAATTTTATGGGTAGTTGTGCCGTTTAGTTGAAATCTTTAATCGCTCGGAATACAATTCTTCACTTCCCTGTATTACATGGTTGGTAGGTTTCAATTTTTGCGTGTGTTGATATGGTAAAGAAAATCAATTCACCGAATGAAATTTTTGAACTCGGATATTTTGGGGTGGCCTAAGGTCAATATGAAACGATTTCATATAAAAATTTATTGTAGCTTTATCATTTTTATCTAAAAATTTTGTTAACAGAACGATGATTTATATAACTTTGAAAGTATTACAAGACAAATTGCTAACACAGAATCATTTTTACAGATACAGGTCTTTGAATTAAATCTTTTGTCACATATTAACATTAGTTTTCAGATATGGCAAAACGATTGATGTAGATGGACTGAAAATATTAAAGTAACCATTTCATAGGAAGTTAAATTTTCTGTTATATGAAACAGTTTTCGGTGGCTAAAATCAAGAAAGACTTTAAGTATTGTTTAAGAAAAGCTATTCAAACAATATTTCTTAAGTATGTGTTATTAAATTGGTATCTAATGAAATATACAAATAAATATAACCCATTTTTTTTGAAAGTGGAATAAGTCACTCTTCGTTTAGAACAAAAAATTAAATAAATTTTAGGCAGTTGCTGTCAAGTTACTTGATTATTTCTTCTCAACGTAGAAGAACGTACTCTACTTTCAATTTACGATTTAATTTCGCTTCTAAAACAAAACTTAAAATCTTGCTCGGCTTTATTTGCAGAATTTTAAATCTCAATTCCTGGAAACACTTAATAGCTTCTCAACAATTAATTTTTTTCTTCATTCTTTGTTATGCAAATTTCACGCCTACCGCAGCATATTATAAATTCAATTTCAAAATTTGTATGTTTTTTGAAGTGTGCCAAGGATCAGCGCAAGCAGCACATGCACACAGAAATACGCCGCAACAAATATAATCCTCTACTCAACGTAACATTGTGCACACAAGTCAATTTTTCACACATACTTCAAGGCTGCTGCCGCCGACATCCTAGCGCTTCCATAATGCCTACACTTTTTTTATATTTCTTGTTTGTCCTAATACGTGATGCGCATGCAACTCAAGCGATTTTAATAGATCACGTGCAGAACTTGACAGAACATTGCCGACATCGAAACCGCCGCTCGAAAGCCACAAAGTCTACAAGTGGCACGAGCCACTGTGCGGGCGCATTGAAGGATAGAGTAAAATGTTGACTGCGATGACTTCTTTGGTTTTGGTTTTTTCTTCTGCTCCTGAATATCATAATTTCTGTATTCGGGTCAAATAAAGACAATAGGCCTCAAAGTTAGTGTGGCAAAACTCCACAATTTTTTTTTCTTTGGCAGTATCGTTTTTTTATTGTTTTTTTTTATTATCTTTACGTTGGTTTTTTTTCGAATTTCAAAATATCAAATGCATAGGAATCACATTTGGTTTTGTAGTTACTTTCGTTGTTCTTGGTGTATAATCTAAGCGGAAACCCAAAACGCGTGTAATGGACACGCGTCACCTGCTTTTTTACGTGTTTGTATATATTTGACTTTCAATTTGTTGGCTTCCTTCGATTTTGAAAGTTTCATTGGTTTTTTTATTATCTTCGAAAGGGAGGTCTTCACCTCTGACGTCTAATTCAAGATTTAATTTACGTGTTTTGATTTTATAATGCATTAAACTGCTCTTGATTGAGCAGCAGTCACTTTATGGGTAAGTTTTTTGCTTACTCTTCAGCGCTTTGTGCATACATTTTTTTTAGCTTGGAAGAAGACCTTCACTTAAACAACAAAGCTGAAAAAATATAGCACAGAAAAACTTTAGTGCCAAAAATTTATCAATAGGGAGTTCCCTAATCTCTTGAAATTCTTTTTTTGTTACATGGATAATAGAAATTAAAACAATTTGATAAGAAATTCTCCAACGTAGGGGAGCATATGGCATCTACAAAACTCTCCACCCAGAGTGCAATATACCAAAATTTTTTATTTCAAATACTGCAAATGGAACGTGATGGAAATCTTCTTTTACCTATTTCAAATAAAATGTTGCACTTGCAATCAATCTGAGGTATTTAAGAAAGGTTCCAGATTTAACATTTGCTGAACCTATCAAGTGAAATCTGTTTCGATTGAGAGTCCCAACGACTTAATTAAAACACAGCACCGCAATATTTGCCCTTAATCTTAAAAGGTTTCTGTAATTGTTTCCATTAATCGTACAAGGTTTTTGTAACCTTTCAAAGACGTTTCAGCTGAAATCAAAAGGAGGACTTTAACGAATTGCAGATGTGTTTTTAGAATGAAAAATAAAGATTAATGAACAGTTACAGAAACGATGTAAATTTCGTGTTATATTTAGGGAAAAAAATAAGTTAAGTTAATTAAAAACAAAAACCGCCTTAAAGTTTCAACTAATAAACATAATAAGTTTCGTGTAAAAGATTTCTGAAATGTTCACGAAACGTTGCATAGTAAGTGGTGCTTCCAACGGGTACGATGACCAGCGAATGCCTTCAATTCTCCCTTGCATTTCCCCGACTTACATATTTCCTACTCTTGCGATCGTTTCCATGAAAACTAAGGACGGCCGCGTTTGCTGTTACCCCCGAGGGTTCCACTCCATTGCTTGGTGGTAAAATACAGTTGAGGATAATCACAACGTGTGTAAAATCAATATTTATATTCGATCTTCGATTTGAATGAAAATTGGATCTTGTCTAACTCTTCTCGAACCGATCGATAATTGCTCTCTGAACCTTATTTTTTAAACTATTTAATTTTACTGTCCGTCAGCTAAATTCTGCTATAAATTGTTTCACTTTTACACACCGCTCGTTGTTAAACATTTGAAAATAAACAAAAAAATACTATTTGCAACTTTAATTTCATTAAAAGTAATGGCTACGTAGAAAAAAAGT
Source organism: Meiosimyza decipiens (assembly GCA_963680825.1). Lineage (NCBI taxonomy): Eukaryota > Metazoa > Arthropoda > Insecta > Diptera > Lauxaniidae > Meiosimyza > Meiosimyza decipiens. The sequence goes on along the minus strand of OY804260.1, from coordinate 20,472,745 downwards.
AATCCCACTAAGCGATCAAATTAAGTCAACGTTTATTTAAAATGTAACCATTCAATAGGCAAAGTATTTTCAATCGATTAAAAACGATTACAGACTAAAGTAACAAAAATAACAACATCAAATGCTATTCAAACAACAACAACAAAATGCGTGGCCAAATGCAACATAAAAATGTTGAGCGAATGACAACATAAAGCCCGCCACCACCCACTGTGCAATAAATGTAATATCAATAAAAAACATAAAAATTTCAAATTAAAGCAAAATACTAAAATACAACAACAGGAAGTCAGCCAACATTCACCTGCGTCGCTCAATCAATCAGTCGCTTATGTCGAACCACCCACCTACGCGCACCGTACTGTGTGTACTGGGTGAATGCACTACACTCGTATGCATTTTTGCGTCGCAGCTGTATAAATTAAGTAATTTTTTCTTTTTCTCTTTTTTGCAATTTACATTGAGCAACAAATGACTTAAGTGGTATTACGATTATTCTAAAAATGTAGCGTTGAGTAATAAATTAAAATTGACAGGCGTGTGGAAATGATTACGCTACTACCATCGAAAAAGTGAAATGAAAAGTTTTATGCATTTTAGTGCCCTCTTGATATGAAACGCGTTTGAATATAACTGTACAGCAAATTTCATGCATTTGGATTTAATTTATTGAATAAAAGGGACATTTTCTGTACGACTTAAGATACTTAACATCTTATTTATATTATAATAAGTATGAAGACATTCTTCCGAACAAATTAAAATACTCAGTTTAATTCATTGCGACCACATATTGAACTAACATATTATGATTTATAACTCTCATAAAAATCAGTTCAGCATTTAAAACAGGTCTACATTTGTATCGGCTATGAGATATCAGCGTTTTAAGACTGAAAATTTATTCAAAAATTTGTGATTCTACGTTAATCATACGACATGTTGGCAATATATATAAAGTGAAGCAAAAACCACTTCAACCATCTATATCCCTAATCAGTCTCCTAATTTATTAACGTTATCAGCTAAAAAGCTTAAATGACTGCTTAAATGACTCATACTTGGTCACTAGTCAGCCAAATGTGCCACATACTGCTCAACACCTTGCCGCGGTGACAGAATTGTAACTATAATGAAGTATTAAAAGAGTGTCAGAATTTTAGTCGACATATGACTAATCAAAATGGGAAAGTATTTTAGCTATACCTACTTTGAGATTATAGTTTCAACTTCTTCGATTTCATTAAGTGCTCAAAATGTCTGCCTTCAAGAAATCAGTGCTGGTATCGTTTGTATTCTCAATGTTTATTTTTTTTGTCATTAAAAGAACCTGTCAGCTAAGAAACAACACCGAATTGGCAGATGTTGTTTGCTTCATTTTTTATGACATAATCCTTATAATTTTCTTAATCTGCCAGACAATAAAGTCATTTAAATTTTTATGTATCAAAAAGTAAGCAAGCAATATAATTACTCATATAATGCAGTAACAAAAACGTGTGCCTCTTGCGTTTACCTGTTTTTGTGCTTAGACGCATTTTTTAAAGGCAGACGCAATAAAACTGTTGCTGGTGCTTTTCTTAAAAGCTTAGAAGGGCTCTTAATTGATAATAGAGACAACGCAATGCCAAAGATCGATCATACTATTTATATTACTAAGAGCTTTATGTATCTCAACCTTTGCCGCAAGATAATTACATATAAAAATTTTTCCCACCAGCTATTAACTATAACATATGTCTTTATGTATGTTCAACTGTTACGTATACGTCCTGGTGAACAAAAGTTACACTGTAATTGAAGTAAATTATTGAAACCTAGCAAAACTTGTTGAAATGAAATGCTTAAAAAAATTTAATTACTAGAAATTTCCTCATGAAATCGTCCTTAATCGAAAAATAACAACATAGATGCGCAGCGCTGGAATGACAGAGGTGGGCAACGCGTAAACAATGTGCCAATCATTACGGTACTCATGACAATTGAGTTGAGTTAAGTGAATTGTATTTGCTATAGTATTTACTTTTGTTGTTGTAATCGTCATTGTTGTTGTTTTCGTATTTTCCCCCAATTGACACTTAACGACAGTTGAACAAATAATCGACAGCTACAACAATAACAAGTGCTCATTCACTCATTCGCCGCTGCCGCTACTACTGTGAATTGCTTTTGTTGCTGTCATTTGTTGCTGTCATTTATTGTTGTTGTTGTTATTGTAGTTGTCAAAGGCTTTAACTAACATTTTCATTACATTTATTTAATTTTATTGTTGGTGCTTTTACTTTTTTTTTCGCATACAGCTGCCACGCAACACAGCGCCAGCATTGATATTTTCATTGTATTTTGTTTAAATTTTTTTATTTTTAATTTGCTCCTGTCAGTGCTGCCAATTTGTTATGCTTTGTTCTTAATTTTATCCCTTTTTTGGTGTTGCTGTGCCGTGTCAATTTGTACGGTTTATTTTGAACGATTTTTCATGGCTCTTTAATGGGTTTGACATTTTGAGCTTTCAGTTGGAATTGTATGTTTTTTCAACAACTTTATTTATATTTTAATTTTGCGAGCTAAAAGCAACATTCACATTGTCTGTTTTTGTAGTGAGTTTATTTACCTCATCACACCTGGGTCAATGGCTTACAAAAGTCATACGAAATTTGTTTAGTATTGAATGAATTCGTTAAAAGGATTTTATTTGAGAAAAAATTTATAAAAAAATAATATATTTTTTAATATTATATGTATGTACAGAGTATGATATAAACAAAATTTTAATTTTGATTAAAAACAAAGTAGAGTGAAGTAAATTTTAGAAAAAGTTTTAAAGATGTTCTTGAATAAAAAGTTGATATTTCTGCTCAAAGTAGAAAACTCAGAATAATGAAAAGATATGATTATTTAAGGGGTATTCAAGTAACAAATTCTTTACATTTTTATGCCAAATTTTCAATAATAGTTGGCGCGTGGATTGACTAAAAACAAAACATTAATTTTGCGTTTAATATTTTAATACTTCCTTTTTCACTTTCAGTAGTGATATTTCGATTTTTTTAAGATGAACAGTCAATACGATAAAATTAAGATCTGCAAGGTGCGTCGCTCTCCTCACTTTGAGTTCAGTACTTCTGTCCAAACAGTGGTAAGACGAGAGCTTGGCAGCAGTCCTCCGAGCAGGTATACTAGTATGACGCTAGTAAACAAGTAACTTTGTCGAACGTAGGAATACTCTATAATAGCAAATTAGTTCACGATACGATACGTTATGTTACGATACGATACGATACGATACGATACGATACGATACGATACGATACGATACGATACGATACGATACGATACGATACGATACGACACGATACGATACGGTACGATGCGATGCGGTGCGATACGATACGACACGATTCGACTCAATACGATAGGGAACTTTTCAGGAAAATTCCTCATACGGTGGTGATTATAACAATATTTTTTGATTCAGGTAAAGCATAAGTTGAAAGTATCAAAGCAATCCACAAATCCTTCATGAAATGAAGTTGCATCTAAAACGAGCCATCATTAGAGCATTAGATGCAGTTTCAGCAAAATGGTTCAACTTTTCACATCACTACGGACGTGGCAAAAGCTTTAAAATGTGTTTTTTATTAGTAAAATTATTTTTCGACACAAAGCTCGCTATCCTTTGAAAGAGTTTTGAAATAAGCCAACTAGTTAGAACGAGTCAAAAATTTGCCAACTGAATTTAAAAACTTTAAAAACTTTTTTGATAAAAGTTAAATCAAATGTTATAAAGAATAAAACTTTTGAACTCTGTTTTAATTATTCCGGTGATCCTTTAAATAACTGTATTCTTTTCGTTAATTTCTAAAATTAACGCGATCTAAACTAAAATAAAATATTCTTTAATACTTACAACTTTCTAAAAAAATTTTTGAATCGAAATATTTAAAAAACAATATCAAAAACATTTTCAGTATGTATATGTGAACTTTTTTTAAATAATAACATAATTTTACCAATAAAAATTTAAAAATCTGATAATAATATGGCAACAAAAGCTACAAACATTTGACATTTGACCGATAATTCGCAGACCTATGAGAATTTCAAAGACATAAACGTCATTTTCTAAAGACTTTTGTCTCTTGAAAAAAAATTATGGAGGATAGTCTCATTCAGTACTTCAAGTTAAAAAATTTCAAAACAATCAGAGGCGCTTAAGCAAAATGGTGTTGAATTTGGCATGGAATGCCCAATATATTTGTTTATATTTCTCATTTTTTTTTATACCTTTCAAGAGTCTCAATGCAGTTCCAATCTTAGGCCATCGAGTCTTTGTACACTAGCGGCTCCTTAGAGTGTCCTACGAAGTTAGGGAGTTGGACTACAAATAAGTGAAGCATCTTCCATCTCCCATAGAAAAGAGACTAAAAGTGACATGTCTTGGCAGCTTTAGTTTTGAAATATAATACTTGGATGTATTGTTTGTGCTAGAAATCTGACGAAATGTGAGTGGGCTTGGATAACGTGACATCTTACTTACCAAATAACGAAAATAATTTGTAAAATATATCATTACTTTGAAATTTGATAAATGCACTTATTTTGTTTGCATTCAGAACGTTGCAATTTGTGGATGTAATTAAACTATGCATGATGACATTGTTAACAAAATAGTGATATCTCTGTTTGCTAGAAGCTGACTAGCCTTGTGATGAAAATTATTTGCGTATACACCTAAGTCTGTTTTTACACGGTCTTTTTTTACACGGTTTTGATATAACACGGTTTGAAAATTGAATATTTTTAATTTTTTTACACGATTTTATTCCATTTAGCACGATGATAGTGAATGTATACGCGTTCGAAGCAAGCGAATGCGAATAACTGATGACGACAGCAATTAAATTTATGTTGCTGTATTTATGATTATCACTTATTTTATTTTATTTTTTACCTTAAAAATTGAATAACCTATTCTTTTCGTTCACAACATAGTTGTTTAGTTCCTGAACTTGCCATACATTTAATTTATATTACTTTTAAGATTAGAGTGCATATCTTTTTTATCATTAATTACTATGCTTGTGAAAATAAGCATTATATATTTGATTTAATAAAATAAACATGAATTCTTGTTCTTAAAAATTCTTGTTTTTCACTAATTTTAATAGGTTTTAGAGATTAGGAACAAATCACCCATTTTTGTATACGATCAATGTCTTTTTTTACACGGTTTTTTTTTACACGGCTTCTTCTGGAACCAATCTACCGTGTAAAAACAGACTTAGGTGTATATTTTATTTCTATAAATGATATACGAATTCATAAACTTAATTGGTTTAAGAAACTTGGGCAATATCAACGAATAGACTTACATTTACAATAAACATTGAGATTGTAGCTTTGCCACTGGACACGTTGTTATTACTTACCTTTGACATGCTCTTGCTATAAATTATAATTTAAATTTTTTTTTAAATTTTTTTAAAATTGTTTTAAATTTTTTTAAATTTTTTTTTCAAATATAAATTTTCTAAAAAAAAACACAGCTTTTTATTTTTTTTTTTAATATTTTTATTAATTTTTAGTGATTTATATTGTTTTGTATAATTTTTTTTTTAAATTTTGTCAAATTTAATTGTTCTGCTTATTTCTTATGTTCTTTACTATAATTAATTGTATTTAATTTTAAATTTATGTTTATATATTTTGCGCTAAAACGATTGTTTGCAATTTCCTTCATCATTTCCATTATAATATGTCAATAATGTAATTAATTATAAATAAAAGAATTTAATACAACATATCTTCATATGTTTTCCATTTTTTGCAATTAAAACAATTATTTATGAATATAATATTAACTAGAGAGTTGAGGCGATACAAAAAGATTTTTTGAATAAAAAAATTAAAAATAAATATATCAAAATATACAGCAAGGTTACATTTTTACAGTATAGCTTAAATAGTTTTTTTTTTCATAACTTAAATGCTAATTTTTACAAGTCTTGTGGGTAGTGAGTAGTTAGTTGTGTGGCATGAGTTTGTAAAGAAATAAGAAAAGTGGAAAAGGTTGTTGCGAATCATAAGCAAAAAAAATTGATGAAATGAAAAAAGATGACTAAATGTGGATATTAAAATCAAATCCAAAAGTGTAATTTTTTATTAATTTATATAATGAGTGCTGCGGCGCTACTTGCTACTTGTTACTTAATTACTTAATTAATTCAAACTAAGTAAGCAAGTACTTTTTTAAAGTTTCAGATTATTGCAGTGAGCACCTTTTGTTGCTAGAGCTGAAGTCAATTATTTAGGAAATATTAAAAGTAATTTATATAAATTTTATTCCCAATAAAGCACTCACTACAGTAATCATGTGTATGTCAATATAATTAATTATCATATAAATTATGCCTGTATTTCTTGTCAATTAACTCTAGTAATGTGTTCACTTTTCACTTAATTATTGAAAAAATGTTGCTTAAAAACTACCATTGATATAAGTAATTAAACAATCAATTAATTACTACAACTACCATTTATGTTAAAAATTAAAAAGGAACATATACAGTGTTTATACGTTTTTTTCTTTTATTACATTAGTTATTTTAGTGTATAGGTATTTATGCATATAATATATAAACTTTTTACAAATTATAAATATATTTTCTTTCAGTGTTGGTTGTTTTCATTTTGAAAATTATTGAGTTTTTACTTATTTATCATTAGAAACAAAAAATATTTATAAAGTTAAATCACAAATCATTGATGGAAACTTTGCATGCATTTTCTTTTTTTGTTTTCAATAGATTAGGCGACTCGTCTCTTGGTCCGTTTTTTTCTTAGTGGGGGTTTTAAGGTTTTGTTTTTTTTTTTTGGAAAATTTGAGGAAGTGGATTTTAAGTTTTTTTTGTAGCTACTGCTTAAGTTACTATACACAAATTAAGGATACTGGCATATATTGTAAGAGTGCATTTATTATATAAGTCTGTCGATTGTCTTACAACACAAGATGTTTGTATCTATTTCCGCGAGTAATCTGAAGTCCTTCAGACCCTGAGAAACTATGATTTTCTTTCGAGATAGAAAGCAGCCTATGCACTAAACTAGAACATATGCTATCTAATAAACAAATTTCATCTAAGTCCGCTTTGCCGTTAAGGCGTGATTGAAGAAGGAACATCCATACTCTCACATTTATAGTATTAGTATGGTGATCAAGAAGAAAATAAACTTTATTAAGCTGTTACTGTTGAGCTCATGTCAAAACGTTTTAATAATTCGGTTGATTATAAAATTACTAAAGTTCCGAGAGTAGTTCCTCACTTCAAGAAAAGAAATATCCACATTCTAGTGTGTATAATACGAGCATTAAAAGTTTGAACGTTTAGTCTGATGTTATCCAAAAACATTTAGCAAAATCGAAGACACCATAGCGTGCAGCTTCATTCGTTTCGACTTGATATGTCCCATGTAATGGTTAATTTTCAAGCGGAAAGCTTTGCTTATTAATGTCATCATTTAAAATTTTATGTATAGTATAATTAAATAGTCAGTACTACATTTTATTTTTTTTTCTACTAGTAAGTGATTTTGTTAGTTTCAGGAATATACACAGTTTTGTTACAGCATCAAGGAATTTTTACAAGAAGTGTACATTACTATTTTTTTTTTCAAAATTTCTTGAATAAACAATTTTTTTCTAACTTTAAACAAAGTGTTTCGTGTTCTCTTATTATTTTTTCAGTGTATTAATAATGCAGCATAAATAACTGTAACTACTAATGTATTAGGGGCTGCAACTAATGCCGCTTTAATTGCTAACCTTTCTGACCTTATTATTTTAATTTCATTTAACATTTTCTTTCGTTCAGATTGCTATTATATCCTTTTTCTTATCTTTTCAAAATATCTATTTATCTTATTTACAGTGGTTGATATTTTTTACGCAATTTTTATTTATTTTCGTTGGCATTTCTTTCGGTTACTTAAATTTTATTTAATATTTTCTTACTACATTTTGCAAGGGACTTTATATTTTTCTTTCAATGTATCATGTGTGTATATAAAAAAGCTTATTTTTCTGTTTATTTTGTTTTGTAGTGTTTGAGTTTGTGTTTTATTTAAATAAGGATGGTGGTGGTGGGTTTTTTTAATTATTTTAAAAATTTTTTCTTTGCTGCTACTAACTATATGTTATTTATGGGATTTTTATTTACTTCTTAGTTTCCACATAATTTTTTTCAGTGCATTTTTAAAGATTTGTAAGGATAGCTCGTTTGTGTTTTTATTTGTTACTGTCTCCTGTTTTATATTCTGTATGTTTTCAAGTAGAGGGCATCCATAGTTGCAACCAGTTTTTCTTTTGCGTTCATTCCATTAAGTTTTTTATTTAATTTTTTTTTTAGAGATTAGCGCTGTAATAAATATATTTTTTTTCAGTGTTGTAAAAAACAAGTGTAATTTTAAAATTTCTAGAAAAGTTGAAATATTTATAGAGTACTCGTTGCATGAAACAGTATACAAATTCCATATAGATTTTTAGTTGAAACTTTCTTTGAGCATCATAAATTTTGTTATTTTAGTTCATAATCTCCTATATTTAATTGAAAGTGTTACACTTCGGTGTTTTTTTTTTAATTAATCTGATATTGTAACTTGAGACAGAACTTTCTTAAGTAAATATTATTTATCTTAAAATGGTTTTTAAAACTAATGTCTCAGATAAGATTAATCATAAGTCACATGAGTCAGTTAACACTGATTTAATGACCTATGCAACGGGACAAAATATGATTTTAGCAAAAGTCTAGTTGTTCAAACTGTTAAATATGTGTAACTAGCGAAAAATATGTTTTTAACGAACTTTTTTTCCTATTCCAAATGTTTCATATCTGTAAAAATTTGAGTCTGCCAAATTTTTTTAACCTATTTCAACTGTTACATTAGTGTAACAAATGAAATATATGATTTTTCATTCTTTTGTTTTAATTCTGCTTTTATTTTTAATTCAAAGCAAAAAGCATGAGATATTTACGAGAATATTATCGTAAATTTTTATGACCTCTTTAATTTTAAATTTATAAGTAAATAAGCGGGCTTCAGGTCAATTTTTTTAAGTTATTTATTCATTCCAATATTTCGAACTCCGTCGGAGTTCATTCTCAAGGACTAAAAAATAAAAATTACATTTAATAAAAACAATATGCACTAACAATAAAATTTACGAGAACTCTATTACTTTGAGACTGTTATAGTACACATGCGTAACAACTTCTTGAATTGTATCTTAAGTTTGAACATTAGTTCAGATAAAAATTCATTGCTGAAATGTTATTAAGCCTTGCACTGACAATGTTACACTTGTGTAACGACACTTGAAGTCTAAATGGCGGAATTATAACCCGAGACGCTAGCCAATATAAATAATAATGCTAGGAAAAGAGCTTTTTTTCTCGCCTATATCGGCGGCTATTAAATCGGTATTATTTTCCAAACTAGTTTATATGAAGTGTAAAGGAAGTTAGCAAATTAAAAAAAAAACAATTTTCCAAAATCTATTGAGATTCGTCAATGTTGTTCATAATATCCATTGATCAGATTGAAATGACGCACCCGTTATAAAATGGTTACTTTAATGCTTTCGAGTGGATATACTTGCCCCTTACATTTAAATTTAGTTTTTTTAAAAATTTCAATGCAGTACTCACCTCAAATCCATTGGTTTCATCATCAATGATACCACAGCCTATTATGTGTTCTTAGTACGTTATCTAATGTTTTTGTAGTTGTAGGTATTGATGCTGTTATTGGTACAGTTTCTAATGTTGTTGCAGTGGCTGGTAGCGTTGCTGTTGTTGTAGCCTTTGTACGTTTGTTCACATCAATAGCAGCAATATAATTTTTAGTTGTTCCTTTGGACGCAGCATCTTTATCTAGTTGTGAAGCAACTTTATCTGATGCTTCATCTAAGTGAACTTCATGTTGCTGCTGAAAAAGTTGTTGTGGCTTTTGTTGTTGTAATTGCAATGGCAATGGCAATGGCAATGTCAGTTGTTGTTGCTGATTGTGGTTCACTTTACGATTATTTAATGTTTGTATATGAATACTCTTACAAAGGGTCAAACTATATCTAGGTTGTTCTAAATGCAAATGCTGCTGCGGCAGTTGATATTGGTGTTGCTGCTGCGACAATTGATGCTGTTGTTGTTGCTGCTGCTGCTCTGTTTGTCGCAACAATTGTAAGCGTTTTTGTTTGCGTGGCATTGTTCGCACCATACCACTAATACCATTACCACCACCAACTACCATACCATCATTAGGCTGACCCAGGCCCACATATGTACCACTTGCACCACCCATAACGCTACTACTACCTCCTACAACGTTGGCGCCAACTTCAAACTAAAGATTATCTGGATAGCTGCGGAAGTTATAGGTTCTGGCACGTTGAAATTTCATTGTATCTGCATTGCTACCACCATATGGATTTATCATTGGCGCTGTTGATTGTGAGTTCATGGTACCCATGCCATCATCAAAATTATTGTGTTCATTGCCATTGGTAGAGTTGCTGCTATTGCCAATACTGTTGTTACATTTGCGTTCCCCAGAGCTGCCAGTTGTACCGCTGCTATTGCTGTGGCAGCTACTGCCGCCACCGCTGCCGGACTGTTTGATAGGTTTGAATATCGCTGTGGTTGCATAGTACTTTTCCATGGGTGGTGGTGGTACCGACGGTGGCCTTGGGAATATACTACTCAATGGTGGTGGTGGTGTGCGTCTAACATTGACATAGCCGCCGCCAGCAGCGGACATTTTTGTTGTTGGCATATAATCCTGCATATGGGGTACAGCGTAACCACCTTCGGGAACATCTAAGTTAAGGGGTAGCAGTGATAGAAAATAAAAAAAAAAAGAAAAAAAAATAGAAAGTAGAAAAAGAAGAGGAAAAAACTCATATTTAGTCATGCATTGCATAGTTATACGGATTCCCGCAGGAATCGCAAGTGAAAGGAAATAGTGGGAGAATGTATGCATTGCTTGTCCTGGGTGTCTGCTGTGGCGCGTCGTTAGTTGAGTAAAATTAATGTTATATTTTACGTTCACATGTGTACCCAACGAGGTCTGTATTAACACACTGGGAAAAATTATGTTATGCATCCATTGATTGGGTCATTACAATGCTTTAACCATAATCTCATACCTCACCGCTTAATTTGTGCTTAAAACAGAGTACTTCCCGTTTCGCTTAAAAATTGTATGAAGTACCTGTGAAATGGTATATTTTGGCCTATTGTGCCGCTCACCTAAGACTTTCGACTTAAGTTTCTGAATGAAAGTTTCAGTGCACGAAGAGTCCTTTAAAATGAGACGCATAACAGTTTTTTTTAAAAGATGCGACCTCCGAGTCTTACAGCGCTTTCATGGTTGGCTACAATCTCACTATTTTCGTCACCGAGTAAATATTGGCTTCTTGGTTTGGTTCTGATGACTTAATTATTCCTAATTAAGAATACTTCACATCACATATTAACGACACATTTTCTGCTCATGTCTCTGAGGCGTTTATGACTCAATTTATTTGACAAGTTTTGACTCATATTTATAACAAGAAAATTACCCATTTATGAGACCTTTTTGTGAGCGAGACCAGAGCCTAAATACCTGAAGGCACATAAAACGTAAAGAAAGGACTCGGTTCTGAAATACTTTTCTTAGTACTGAAAGAATGCTAATTTTTATGTACACAGATACTATCTAGCACAACACTCATAAAACGCTCATATTTATGATCTCTATTGTGAAAATCTGCATTCGTTGTTTGATTTTTTCAGTGTATGGTATACATAGTTTAAGTATTACAATATTCTCTGTTTATTATTGCTGGGCGGTGGGGTTGACTTTACTTTAGCTTTATTTTAGTTTTCTTCGGTCGGTTTTGTCTGTTTTGGTTTAGAATCGGTTTTAGTCTGGTCGCTTCTTCTCATTATTCACGTCGTTCATACACACCTGTATAGTCTGGCGTCATATTACATTGTAAATCATTAACAGCTGCATAACCATTAACGCCACTAGTGTACATATTAACATTGAAGGGTTCATGGTAAAGGCTGTTTTTACCAATCGAATCGTTGTCATCAACGTTGGCCTGCAATTAAAATAAAAACAGAAATTAAAATACACTAAGGGTTCAAACTAATTAATTAAAATGTTTGATTATATTAATGTATGCACATTGAGTATATGACATCAAATATGTTATTGATGTTGACTCACATTGAATTAAATATCAAATTACCATTATATTGATTGAGGAGTGACTGTTCATAATTTGTATTTGCTTGAGGTTAAATTTAAAATAAAGGTTATAATAAATGCTACATAAGAAGCAAGGACAATTTCGCACTGCATTTGGAAAATACTTTAATATTAAACCTAAATTCAAGATGAGTTCACAAATATGTAATGAACTATTCTGAAATTTTTTTCAGTCACAGTGAAAAGTGAAGGCTAAAATAAAGGCCATTTGCATTGCATAATTTCAAGGTGCTTTTTGTTTAATTTTAATGTTTTTTTTTTTTCACAAAACTGTTCCAAAAGTATTTCTTTTAATATATTTTTAAATTTCTTAATTCTTCTTTGATAACTAACAGCTCAATTTACGTTGATTTCCAACCAAATGATAGTAGCTATGCCACAAATTGCTTAAAAAATTGTTCTTCAATAATGCGCTTCATTATATTTCTCATTGTTTAAATATTTATTACTGACCTCGAATAAAACACAAAACTTTCGCTGTTTGCCAAATTGGGTGCTGTTATTTTTATTATTATAGACAAACAACAACTAAAACTTTTTCATTTTTAATGCACTGCACCATTGCCATCTTTATACCCGAAGTGGCACAAGCGCTTAAAATAAGAGCCGTGTGTGTGCAAGAAAATACTCATTAACGACAAATGCTCGTATCCTGGCAAATGACTATTTCCCATGCCAAACCAACACATAGTAGTAACAACAAAAACATGCTACGGTATTACTTGCATACAAATGGCTAAAGAACTATAAAATACACTGAGAAATTACTTTCATAATAGAAATAGAGTTGGTTTAACATCTTTGAATTCTGAAATCAATCAAAAATCGACTGTTCTAGAAATTTAAATGTATTCGTTCGGAATTTCATTTGCGAGTGCGAGTCTGAATACTGAGTATTAAAAAAAAATCTGGTCGCAAGTCCACACAGTTATTGCAGCTTATACCCGACTTTTCATTTAAAATAAGTTTCCTCTCCGTAAGATTCAAAGGTATTCAATTTTGGATAAGTAAATAGTTCTGAACTCGTTTAGTGATTTTCTACAAAAAATTTGTGTGCTCTGCATCTTGGATGCTAGCATAATGTTTCCGTGAGTATTTGCTGGTATTTTTGCAACCCCTTTTTCCCCCATACGTCAGAGTTTTTGATATATTCTAACTTAAAATTGCAATAATCACAGTTTTCTAACATATTTGAGGCTATGTAGCACTATGATTCTTTTTTTTTTTTCAAATGCTATATGATCTTAAAGTACAAACCCCCCCCCCCTATTAAATGCCGTTTAGTTTTCTGAAACTTTTTTTTTCGCCGAATTATCGCATTTTGAAATTTTAAAATATTTTGATAAACAAATGTCCCTAATGATTTTTTAGGTATATATCGTAGTAGGAATGAGTCATAAACATGAAAATTTCAAAATGCGTTATCTCGGCGAAAAAAAAAGATCTTTCAGAAAACTCAGCGTCATTTTAAAAAAGAAAACTTGTACTTTAAGATCGCTTACATAGTTTTTTTTAAAAAAAAAACTACATAGCCTCAAATATGTCAAAAGACAGTATTTTTTCACTTTTAGGTTTCTGACCTAGAAGGGTTAAAACAAGTTGCAAATTTGGTTTTAGCAGAAAAAAAATGCATGGAAATACGTTTTTTCCATCATAGACTCAGAGCACAAAGTTTGTTTTTTGTGGGCTTGTGTTATTTGTGTGGTTCGAACTCGATTCCAGTTATTAGAACTTTTGTATAAAACGCATGGCTCGAATAATTCGACTGGTACGGCTAACTCGAATAGTTTGAATATTTTAAAAGATGAGTATATTTCTACTCACAAAAAATAAATCGAGTAGTTCGAATAACTTGTATTATTTCAGTCGTTCCAACTCGAATCGAGTTATAAGAATTTTTTTTATAAAATGAATAGCTCGAATGGACAGCTTTACTTGAGGTACTCGAATAGTTTGAATACTTCAAAAAATAGGAGTGTTTCGAAAAATAAGTCGAATGGTGCGAATAACTTGTTCGAACTTATCATCTGTTCCATTTTTTTAACATAATTTCTTAAATTATAAAATTGATAAAATTTCTGAATTTTTTGCTAAAAAATAAACTGAAGAATTTTTACGGTGTATCAAAACAACAATAAAGTGTAGTTTTAAAGACAAAAACTTACCTTAATGCCATTGCCATTTGGACGATGCTTATCCACATTGCCGCCGAGTGTATTTGGGTTAAAACTGTATTGGAATGCATCCAAAACATTACTGCCACGAGCACGTTTCGTACGCGATACAATAAATAGTATAACAGCCACAAGTAGGATTATAATAGTTGTTAGTACAACAATTACAACACCAATGAAATTTTCCTCCGATGGTTCTTGATCGATGGGTTTTGGTGCAATTACTAGAAAATACAAGAGAGAACAAAAGAGCGTATGTAGTATAGTAGATGTTGATAATAAGAGTTGTTAGTTGGGTGGCTGGCTTAAATTTAAATTATTTACTCATTACTATAAAGTGCTAGTGGGTTTTCACAGCTTAATGAACAGAAGATAAAACTTATTAGGTTTGTGACAATTTGTGGCTTATCAAATGATAAACTTAAACTGCTTGCGTACTTATTGGCTGCTTTCAATTAATTGACATAAATTGGATAAAGTCTGGCGTTGAAAACTTGATGTCATTAAAGGTTTTGCTGTGCAAATTTTGCAAAGCCAATTTAATACGCAGCACTTTAAAGCAAGTCTTATGTTTCAGAAAGCATTTTCTTAAAATAAAATAAAATTTCACTTACATTGCGGTCCATTATTGTAGGTGCGGTCACCGTTACTACCAACACTACCCATGCTACCGTCATTTGTCATCAGTGTCTTGCCATTTATGTGATATTCATTACTTTGTAATGGATACTCGCGCGTATCCTGTGACAATGTAGTGCGTTGATCCTGTTCGTCTGTGAAATTTCCCACAGCGGGTACTGTAAGCAGAAAGAAAGAAAAATATAGGTTACAATTTGTGGTACATTAAATTATTTTTGGAACAACATTTTGCAAGCTTTTCACTGAATTATTTAATTAGCTAGCAGCATTGAGGCAAAGTGAAGATAATTCAAAAAGTTTTGTATTTAAGAAAATTGTAACAAAATAGTCTTGAGTTTTTATTTCC
This sequence comes from Meiosimyza decipiens, assembly GCA_963680825.1. Taxonomy (NCBI): domain Eukaryota; kingdom Metazoa; phylum Arthropoda; class Insecta; order Diptera; family Lauxaniidae; genus Meiosimyza; species Meiosimyza decipiens. Next base: position 20,457,268 of record OY804260.1, on the reverse strand, counting down.
GGACTATTGGAATACTCTTTAATCTCTTTTACTTTAAAGCAGTATAATTTTTATGATCCAAAAACTTGAAATTGGATTGTTTTGTGACCTTGCAAATGGTATTGCTTATCTTGTACATAATTAGTAGTACCAGGTATTAACCAAAAAAATGTGTTAATATTAAAAAAAACTCAACTATTTTTGAAAAAGCTGCGGATTTTCCAAAATACTTTAGAGTAAGTACTTGCATGAGCAACTTGGAAAAGGTCAATGCTAAAATTAACTTATATGATTGTTAGCTGCTTCAGGAACAAATAAATTTCCTTTTAAAAATAAGAAAACATTTCCAAAAATCAGTCATACTTAACGCTGACAGCTGCTGAATATACACACAATCGTAAAATATTTAATTTTTTCATAAAATTCAAAGAAATACGTCTTACATCTTAATTTTTTGCCAATCAACCCTATACCATGTGCTATGAATTTACCCATCTCATTCAACTATTCAGCGTGATATTATTAAAAGCATTAGTTATGCAGTTTCATTTATATATCTTAGTTATATATTGTTTTCTTCTTCCCTTTTTTCTGGAAAAAAACATTCAACAAAGATGAAAGAAATATGTCAATTTTTACCGCAGCAGAAAAAACCTTAAAGCATCTTTTTTTTTGCTGCATACAGCATTTTTTCCTTTTAGTAAAGTAAGTAGCTGCAATTATGTGGTACTGCCACCGTACAGCTACTACTACTGCTCCTTCCAGCAGCGCTGCCATATTAAAGCGTTTATTGATGCGCGTCAATGCATAGCACATGCAATTTAGCAGCGGTTGAAGGATGGTTTGTGACACTGAAGGCAAATTGAAGTGTGCGTATGTGTTACAAATGCATTTTTAATATGTTTGACAACGGAAGTGGAACAAATTGCATAAATTGTAGGGCGAATTTTTTTGCCACTACGTATAAAAAAAAATTTCAAAAATAAAATTTTTCTCAACAATGATATTTAGAGTTGCATTTTCTTTTAGCTGAATTGCTTTTAAAGTGGCTGAATTGCTTTAAGAAAATTTGCATAATATTTATAATTTGTTAACAAGCTTCGCTGAATTGCGGTAAAAAAAAATCAACAATAGGACATAAATTTTAAAACATAATTCAAAATAACCCTACTGAGTTGCTTAGAAATTGGTTGAACTTCCAAAAACCTTTAGGCTTATGAAAGATTTGAATGGAACGTTATGTATATGCTGAATTGCATATTAAGCAGCAAAGCAATTAGCTGAATAAGTTTTAGCATTAACTTTTTAGCTTACTGCCATGTACCAGCATTTTAAACTGCGCTGAATTAAATTTTAGATATATCAAGTTGATAAATAGTTAAAAAATTTCTAATTTTACAATCAGTTAAACTAACCTATTTAATTTTTCTCAAGGCTTTTTGCATTACTGAAGCTTTGAAAGCTGCGTTGCATAGCTTTAACGTTAAGCGGCATTGCTTAAAAGTATAGCTGAAAAGTGTTGCACATATATTAAAACAGTTTATTTTTCATTTAAAAAAGCTCAGCTGAATTATGATTTCTTCAAAAAATCTTAATCTGAATCTCTTTTACAAAAGTGCGATTTTTCAAAATGGGGCTAAATTGCTTTCCAAAACACTAAATTGCATAAGAAATTCAGCTGAATGTTTTTAATCTGCTGATGGATACCTAGAAATGCTGCGGAATTGTTTATTTACTTGTTGAATTGCATTTTAAATCGTGTTAAATTAAGCCGAATTATATACCGGTTGCGCTGAATAACTGAAAAGTAACGTTTATTTACTTTAACATCAGTTTTTCATTGAATCATTGAAATAAGCAACATATTTCTTAAGTTACCTCCCGCTTTAAGTCCATTAACCCTTGTGTTAAATATTTTTAACAATTCAAAAAAATCCCTTGCTGCCAAAGAACATATTTTCCTTTGATTTTTATTTGCCAACGCTGGGTAAGACTACTTTCTGTAGCTTTTATTTAACTAATGCCGCACTTAATTTCTACAATTGCCAGCTGGAGTTTTTCTATCACTTTTCCTTTTCATTTTTTATCTATATTTCATGTTGAAAGGATTCAGCCAAGAAAAAATAAAGACAAAAACCTTAAACGTAATTATGATTTCTGATGCCTGTGCCATGATATCCTTGGCAGTCCTTTACTCTATTGTTGTCATTATTCTTGTTTGTTGCTGCTATTGTTATTGTTGTGGCTGCTGTTACTGATGTTCGTATTGTTGCTGTTGATGTTATTGTGGCCTTATCTATGTGACATAAAGCGTTTAAAATAATTAAAATGTTTCGTGCCACATTAAACACACGCTACGCTCAATGCTGCTCTGCGTTGCAGCAATAACAATGGGGCTCGTGTTTTCTACTACTATCTGTTTAAGTCTTAACCCTTGGCATCCCCAACAATTTGTGTGCGCTTTAATTTTTTTGTTTGTTAGCTGAATAAGTGATGCGATATTGAGGAGTAAGTATCGATACTTAAAAAATAGATTGTGGAAATTTATAAGCTGAATTACTTTCGATGCAGCTGAATTGCTCAAAAATATTGCACCAGCTGAATAACTTTAAATGACATGATGAAGTTATGTTTTTAAGAAAACTGCTGAATTACAGAAAAATTAAGCTAAATTGCAGAAAATCTTCAGCTTAAGCTGAATTTCTTTAAAATTGTTAAAAAAAAGCAAAAATACAAAATAAGCTCAATCGCTCAAATTTGGTGCTGAATTTTGAAGCCAAATGGCATATTAAATAGTTAAATTGTGAAGTGTGCCTAATTTTTCAAGTCAACAGCAGAATGGTCAAAAACTTAGTTGATTCATATATAAAACACGTAATTATCAAACTAATTTTGCAAAGATTTAATAGAATTTCACAAGGTTTGCCCTGAAAGAATTCAAATATGTCACACAAAAAAAAAAACTAAGGCATCATCTAACGATACTCTCTCCCTAACCTTTTTAAATCAAATAACAACGTAAATATGTCCACAATTGCATTTGTGTGCGGTTGTAATTTAAGTAAATCATTAAAGCGACAGCAGCATCCTTACAAATTGGGGTTAAACATTTGCTGAGGCTTTTGTCGTTTCGCCGTTTTCTTTACTTTTCATTATTTCTTTTGTTTGCCTTTGTGTATTTCTGCGTGTGTATGTATGCGATAATTTTTGATGCTTTTAAAGTGTTTATTATGTCCCATGTCCCACTCACAATTACAGTTGGGAAAAAAGAAATAAAAATAATAAATATAATTTTCTTATTTACACAAAAGGCGCACAGCTGTCACCGTACGAAATGCTGCTGTTTGTGACAAATCATTTAAAAAATATGGCATAGTTTGGCTAAGGGAACATTAGATTTTATATAAAACAAAAGAGAACATTTACCAAACTGGTTGGTTTTACAAGAGCGACTGTATAACTGGCCCGTGTTATCACAATGGACCGGAATAATCGGAATAAGTTGGATTTAACGGTCTTCTTCTGTAAACTAACCTAGGTAAGATTTATTGTTGGTGATATCACCTTACATAGATCACACAGATTTATACAATACAATAAAGCTTTGCATAAGTAGTTATAACATTACCAAAAAAAAAAAACAAAAAAAACTTTCACTCTTGTTAAAAAATAATAAATTGTTTAAAATGGCTGAACAAAATAATATAATAGTAATAAGTACATTAGCACATGTCAATAAAACAAGTTCCAAGTCTAATTTTGTTGGTATTTATTAATGCAACGAGCTGAAATCGTTCGCACAAGCTCCAATTTAGCTCGACACACCTCTGTTCGTTTAGTTCGATGTGCTTGCTCATATCTCATTTTTTGCTTCAGTTTATGCCTGCGTGCAAGTCCTTCGAAGAAAAGTAATGAAAATAAGATGTAGAGTGGGAGTTCGAAACTCGAAAGTACGAGTAATACGAAACTTGAAAGTACGAGTAATACGAAACTCATGAGTTGCAATCGCATAATGCGGACAACGAAATGAAAATGAGTTGAGTCAAGCGAATCGAGTTGTACTCGTTGCGTATGGCAAAAGTTCGATAAGCTTGTTAGACAGCCTTAGTATTTTTAGTTCATCATTTCTGTATATCCACCATTGTTTTGAATAATTTTGTGAACTGTTTTTGCCAAAGTGGAGATTAGCTAGTTTACAGCAAGTCTCTGCTGGTATCTTATATCAAGATTTTTGTAAAAAATTCCATAATTAGTCCTTATGTCGTAATCCTTTTTTTGTGTACATTGCGTTAACTCAAATTAAAGGTTTTTGATAGCGTTCAAGAGCGGTAACTGACTTGGCAATTTAACTAAGCCCACAACATTTTTTATTTCGGCTAATTTATGAAGTATTTTTAATTTTTGTATGACTTAATTACAACATAAATAAGGATTGTTAAAACATCAAAATAAAATTTCGGGGAAGCCCCCTTCATCCTTTAATTTTGACAGCCATTCCCATATTGAAATAAATAGTAGTATACTTTCAGACATTAAATAATTGTAAGTCAACGAGTACTGAAATGCCCGAATCGATAAAGTTTTCATCTGGTAATGCTTACTATGCGCCCCAGTAGTAGATATAAAATTTGATCGAATGGCTCTGAAGTAAAGTTTTAATTGAACCTGATTCTGAGACAGAAATTATTTTCGAAAACTCTTATTGTTTGTTGGCAAGATGGGAAAAACGAAAGGTTCGAGTACAGAATTTGCTGTTCATTTGTATAGTGCCATCACTAAGCAAAAAAAGTTAATAAAGTTGAAACAATTTTCAACAATGAAACTACAGTTGGTCAAAAAGAGGCATTGTTTGCTTTAATTTTTGTTTTACTCGGAAATATAATCGTTTGTATAATTTATATAGCTTTTCTCAAAATTTTCATAAGAAATTGAACAAATTTCATACTTAAACTTTGCTTGAACAATACCAACGATCGATATTTAATTATGACTACAGCATGAAAAAGTTCTGACATAACAAAATTGACCATAATGCCTCTCTAGCACAACCCGCATACGAATGTTGGTTTATTATTTTCGTTGCATTTTCTTTTAACAGCTTTTGTACGTAGAGAAGGTCAAGTATAAGCCATGTGGCTGAAAAAAAAAATCCACTTCAAAAATAAAATTGTTTTCTGTTTGTGCCTGAAATTTTCTTCTTGCCACAAGTACTCGTACTGAACATCCTTGACCGTTCAATCAAATATTTGTTTAAACATTTAATTTACAAAAAATGAAAAAAAAGAGAAAATAAAATCCCTTATGCAATAACACAATTCAAAAGATTCTTCAAAACCTACTGAACTGCAACAAAATCACATGCACAAATGCACACACACATACACACACATAAATGCAGACACTCACTCACCTACAAAAGGAATAGCAAAAAGGAAAGGCACAGAAGCATGTGCAGCAGAAAAAATCGATTGCCTACTGTATTTGCCAAAGAGGATTCTTTTATGCAGCAGCAGCATGTGGAAAATGCTGTTGTTGCTGCTTTGAACTTCTGTTGTTGCTGTTATTTTTGTTGTTTTTGGCCATGAGCCTAATGTGTAGTGCAATCAAATATACAGGGTGTTAGCTAGTTAAAAATATTAATTTTAAAATATTTTTTCTTTGGATGCAATGCAGCATAAAAGCAAAGATTTTCTCAAGCTCCCTGTAAAAGGAAACTACAACTAACAAAATAAAAGAAAAAAGTTCCTGATTTGTTCTTCTCCGCCTTCTTTCTGACCCCTAAGCATTATTGTACAAATAGTAAAATAGTAAACTGCAACTATACAGAAAATTGTTGCTGCAACTATTTGCTGTATGTGTGTGTTGCATGCAATTCTGTGCTGCTGTTGCTATTACTGCTGCTGCTTACACTTTTTTCTACTTATTTACATTTGAATAGGATGCAAAATTTACAATAGAGATGTAAGTAAATGAAAAATAACTGAAATTTAGCATAGAGTATTAAAATAGTATGAAATAGCTGAGGGTGGGTGGTGATGATGAGGTTCTCTCTGAGTGAGGGTGATTTTGTGCATATGGTGCTTGCAAGAAGAAAAAAATCTACTGCAATGTAATTTAATCAAAATAAGCATGAAAAGATGAAAAAAAATACAAAAACTCTCAAGAATGCACATGTTTTCAATGCAGCATTGACTGCATTGCATTTGCTATACAAACACCAACTGCTTGTAATGGCAGTAGTAAAAATAGTAGTTATAAAGGTAGTAATATTTTTCATATCTTTAGTAGTAATAATGGTCATGTTGATTTTGGTATTGCAGGCAAGTTTCCTCAAATCGAAATATAAAATTTTTTATTTATTAAAACAAAATTAATTTTTTGTTGAGTTAACGTCTTTACTGGTGCACATGGAGTACAGGAAAATATATTGAAATCATTTTTGCAATGAGTCGGATCATGCCTTACGGTAGTATAACAGAAAGACACGTTGAAAGCAATGCTATGGCTACATGCTAAATTTAGGACTTTGTTCGAAGTGGTCGATCTTTCTGGACATATATCAACTTATTGCGCATGATCCGAATTCTTCAAAGATTTTGAAAATATTTCGTGACCATCAACATATAGAGTAGCCTTAAAGTTAATAATAACCATAGTTTATTCTAGGCTAAACTGGTTCAACCTAACACGCTTCGGATGAACTAGCTTGGCCTAGGGAAAAATAGTTTTTCCTAAAAACTAGTTTGACCGGTGGCATATATAAAATAACAAAACGTCATTAAGCTTGCACACTATGCTACGAGTGTTTGCAATTATCTGTTCGTGATTTTTTGACGAGGGAGGATAATTGAAATATTTTATTTTTCGAGTAATAAAGACCAACTAGTCGAAGTTTTTTTTTACTTTTCAATTACATCATATATTTACTTATTAGGCTCATCTCATCTCATCTCACCTCATCTGAGTTCTCCAGATATGATGATATGCAACATGTTTTTTAAGGTTACACGAAATTAAAGTCCTTGAATTCTGGAGCTTTTTTTCAGCCATTAGATGCTAACCTTAAGAAGGCTGTTAAGTAATTGATTTAGTAAAGGAAAGTTTGGATGAGAGTGGAAAAGAAAAAAAATAAGTTAACAGCAAGTGCTATTTAAGGCAAACCATTCCATGTTCGTGTTGCGTTGTTGAGATATGAAACTCTTCGCATGTATTAATGGATCCATTCAAAGATTTGTAATAAAATCTTCTTACTGTAAGATTTCTAGCCTTAAGTATTTATAACGATTTCTGACTACGTTCAAAGGACTTTTAATTTGTAATAATTTTGCATCATCATCAGTGTCGAATTTTCTTCATTTTACGTTTCCCAAAAGATATGTGGAATGCGGAGCTAAAAGCCACCCCAAGCCCACCCCATTCTAGGACTTATCTTTGCCTTTATTAAATTGACTTTTAAGAAAATGATTCTTAAATAAAAATAAAAAAATTCCACCGCAAGATAAATAGATGGTTAAAAGTTGCAAGGACTTGTACATCAAAATAAAAAGCATTTTTCACGGTTTTTTTTGCCAACTTCGCACTGTTGCATCCCTGATGTCTCGAAGCAGTAGATTAATATGAACTTTTTTAAAATAATTTTCAGACCACATTCAAAACGAAAACTTAGAAAATAACAAAAATGCTGCTTTTAATAGAAAATAAAAATATGCCAACACAAATTTTGCATAATTTAACAGAAATATATTGACTGATGCAAAGTGATAAGGTAACAATAACGGCACAGAAAAAGATCGATAAGATTTTCATGACAATAATGTTCCTTTTTATTGGCTAGAAAAAAATTACCCTAATAAATCAATATGCCTTTAGTTGAACTTGACTGTAGTTTCACTACTCAATGTGCACAGTTGCATTGCATTTTTTTCCCCAAAATCCGCTTTTGTTCGCAGTCACATGCTGGAAAAATCTTTTGTTAGTTTTTTCCTCATTTTCCATAAGTTTTTTTTGTGACTTGGCAGTAAAACTGCTTGTAAGCTAGGACCTTGATATCCTGCTAAGTATGGCATTCTATTTTGGGTTATTTTTTATCAGAGATGTTGCTTGTTGTTGTTGTTGCTGTTGCTGTTGTTGTCACGTTTGGCCAACACTTGAAAGTGAAATGAAGCTGAAAATGATTTCGAATTGAATTTGAATGATTTTATTGCAGTCGAATGAGTGCGCTGAATGCAAAATGTAGATTTTATCGAAAAAAAAAAAATGCAAGACATCAACGTAGAGTGCCTTAAGGCATAAATGGGAAATTGAATATTCATATAATAAAAACTTAATGAGATTTTTATTAGATTTTTAAAGTGACCTCGAGAGTTGATAAGTTTTTGAATTTAATTAAACTTGCAGGTATTATATTATATTAGCTTTAAAGCTTTTAAAATTTTTTTTTAAATCATAAATTTTAAAACAAATATTTAGGCTCACCGGATATAAATGATATCTCAGACAGCATAATCCACTTGACCGCAAAATATAAATTTATTTTCAAGTATCTGCCGACACGATGATGCAATTTAATGGTCACATCACGAGCATGATCCATAATTGTATCGGGCATATAAGAAAATTGTACAGGTTCACCAGAGAAATGACGTCCACCGATGCTAAAGAAAGCTTTAGCGTGTACAAAGACCTAATGGAAATGAATAAACATTTAATTAGTCAACGAAAAGATGTTAAAAATTTGATAAAGTACAGTTTAATAGAACTAGGGAATTCAATTAAGCGGCTAAGACTGTGCAGCAATAGAAGCTTTACTTTTACAATTTATTTATTGCCATAATTAGAAAGCTATTAATAACATAATTTTAGGCGCTCTATTGTTTGCTCTTATTGCAATTTATGTTTTGATTTTTAGTTAAATTTTAAATAGAAACTTTCTTTTTGAAATTATAAATACAAATTTCAGTTATATTCAATTATTACCTGTACATCCTTGGTGAACATGTTGTTCGTATGCAGAATGATGGCACTAAAATTTCGCACCGTATCAAATTCGAATACGATTTCAACAGGCTTTCCCATTAAGCCAGGTGTGTCATTACGCCAACCAATCCACTCGTAGCCTAAAAAAATAAATGGAAATAATTAATTGATGTTAAATTTTAATTGATTTAATTAAATTAGGTACAAATTTTGAATGAAATTAAAATTATGATATTAGAAACATTAACAGAGGTGAATTCTACAGATGTCATTACCATCAATTAGTTTTTTCACGTTTTCGAAATATCTCAAAATCGGCCACAGTTACAGCAAAGCTTTGTATGCTATTATAATATACCTTGTGATAACGTATAATACGAGTAAGACATCATTATTTTTGATATCCGCACAGTGGTCACATAATTATGGTCATAAACGTAAACATGTATTTGTCACTTCCTTTTCTTTTCTTATATACCCCTCTTCCAGAATGAAATTTTGCATTGGGATTTCAACTTAGATCTTTACCTATCTAACGATAGATATATCAAATTCAAAAATTTAAAATACATAAATGTGTTCTTATGGATATGGAAAATAAGTTCAAAGTTTGTACATCAGTATTAAAAGAAAATCTCATGCCAGTTCCATGTCTACTCGAAGTCTATGTTCTGTCTAAGTTATGTTTGCTATTAAAAATTGAAGACTAAGCAATATTGAAGTTATATATATTTTTGAAATTACATACCTACAGACATAGTGTGTAACATGCTTTAATGTAATATGTATGTTATGTTATTACAAGAATTACATGTACTTGTACAAACTTTACTATGCATACAACAATCAACGTATTTTGCAATATTTGTACTTAAACTAACGAGTTATATGTTTTTATTTAGGGAAAATAGTAATAAGGCTATGCAATAAAAATAAACTTTACCATTGTTTACAATCAAAATAATAAAGTTGCTTCCTTGCGCCAGCAAAATAAACAACTACACAGACAGACAAGCTGACAAACGAACACATAAAATAATGTCCTTAAGAGTGAAATAAGGAAAGAGCCGGTTTCAGAAAAGTTGATTCTGTCTAGTAGTTTATTTTGGGGAAGTAAGTTTTAAAACTCCAATTGGAGTTAGACATATGCAAAGTAATAAGCTTTAATATCAAAACAAACCTATTGCAAATCAAGATATCTATCATATGGAGCATTCAATGAATTCTGAGTTTTTGACAAAATTTTATAGTCTTACAGTAGAAATTGAATTTTTAGATAATTTTTTTCGTATTAAAAAATAATTATTTTCTATAAGTTATAATGTTCTTACCAAAATCTAAACCATATTTGACCATAATCTATCAAAACTCAAGTTTTTCCGAGACTATGGTGAAATATATAGGATCTTCTCTATGACCATGTCACATTTTCGTTTTGACTTTTTTTAAAGAAGAACTTTATTTAACTCTAGATTCTGCTTAAGCAATTTTGATTACAAAGCGTTTTCACATATCTGATAGGAACATCTTTTCTGCAACAGACTATACTAACTACCTTTATGAACACATCGCAATTCCCTTAGGCAAGATTTGTCTATAGAAGTATAGCAATAACGCGCCTTAATTTTATTCCCTTTTTTTGTGTTTGTGCTACTCTTTGGGCGCACAAAAAGTCACAAAGACGATAACTTCACCTTGCAGTTACTGCCGTTACTATTGCTATTCGCCCACTTTAAATCTGCACTTCATAACTTAACTTTTTTTAGGGAGGTAATAATTTCAACAAAACGACATACGTATACTCGTACACACGTGTTTTATCCTCAAATATTTATAGCTATGTGGAAGAGTGTAGTGATAGAAGGAGGATGTAAAATAATTTCCTGCTGTACACCACAACTACAACACAAACATCATTTAGTGTGTAAGAAGTAATGCAAAATTCAAAATTCTTGATGTTTAAGCGACACTGAAAATCAATATTCGCACTAAATACAGTGCTGTGTAAAAATGTCTCAAAAAAAAATTTGAAAAATTTAATAGTGATGGATTAAATTTCATTGCTTAATCAACTTAATTCAATTCAATATAATTTGATTCAATTCAATTCAAAACAATTCACTTCAATTCCATTCAATTCAATTCAATTCAAATCAATTCAATTCAATTCAATTCAATTCAATTTATTTCAATTCAATTCAATTCAATTCAATTCAATTCAATTCAATTCAATTCAATTCAATTCAATTCAATTCAATTCAATTCAATTCAATTCAATTCAATTCAATTCAATTCAATTCAATTCAATTCAATTCAATTCAATTCAATTCAATTCAATTCAATTCAATTCAATTCAATTCAATTCAATTCAATTCAATTCAATTCAATTCAATTCAATTCAATTCAATTCAATTCAATTCAATTCAATTCAATTCAATTCAATTCAATTCAATTCAATTCAATTCAATTCAATTCAATTCAATTCAATTCAATTCAATTCAATTCAATTCAATTCAATTCAATTCAATTCAATTCAATTCTATTCAATTCAATTCAATTCAATTCAATTCAATTCAATTCTATTCAATTCAATTCAATTCAATTCAATTCAATTCAATTCAATTCAATTCAATTCAATTTAATTCAATTCAATTCAATTCAATTCAATGCAATTCAATTCAATTCAATTCAATTCAATTCAATTCAATTCAATTCAATTCAATTCAATTCAAAACAATTCAATTCAATTCAATTCAATTCAATTCAATTCAATTCAATTCAATTCAATTCAATTCAATTCAATTTAATTCAATTCAATGCAATTCAATGCAATTCAATTCAATTCAATTCAATTCAATTCAATTCAATTCAATTCAATTCAATTCAATTCAATTCAATTCAATTCAATTCAATTCAATTCAATTCAATTCAATTCAATTCAATTCAATTCAATTCAATTCAATTCAATTCAATTCAATTCAATTCAATTCAATTCAATTTAATTTAATTTAATTTAATTTAATTTAATTTAATTTAATTCAATTCAATTCAATTCAATTCAATTCAATTCAATTCAATTCAATTCAATTCAATTCAATTCAATTCAATTGAATTCAATTCAATTCAATTCAATTCAAAGCAATGCAATTCAATTCAATTCAATTCAATTCAATTCAATTCAATTCAATTCAAAACAATTCAATTCAATTCAATTTAATTCAATTCAATTCAATTCAATTCAATGCAATTCAATTCAATTCAATTCAATTCAATTCAATTCAATTCAATTCAATTCAATTCAATTCAATTCAAAACAATTCAATTCAATTCAATTCAATTCAATTCAATTCAATTCAATTCAATTCAATTCAATTCAATTCAATTCAATTCAATTTAATTTAATTCAATTCAATGCAATTCAATGCAATTCAATTCAATTCAATTCAATTCAATTCAATTCAATTCAATTCAATTCAATTCAATTCAATTCAATTCAATTCAATTCAATTCAATTCAATTCAATTCAATTCAATTCAATTCAATTCAATTCAATTTAATTTAATTTAATTTAATTTAATTTAATTTAATTTAATTCAATTCAATTCAATTCAATTCAATTCAATTCAATTCAATTCAATTCAATTCAATTCAATTCAATTCAATTCAATTCAATTCAATTCAATTCAATTCAATTCAATTGAATTCAATTCAATTCAATTCAATTCAAAGCAATGCAATTCAATTCAATTCAATTCAATTCAATTCAATTCAATTCAATTCAATTCAATTCAAAACAATTCAATTCAATTCAATTCAATTCAATTCAATTCAATTCAATTCAATTCAATTCAATTCAATTCAATTCAATTCAATTCAATTCAATTCAATTCAATTCAATTCAATTCAATTCAATTCAATTCAATTCAATTCAATTCAATTCAATTCAATTCAATTCAATTCAATTCAATTCAATTCAATTCAATTCAATTCAATTCAATTCAATTCAATTCAATTCAATTCAATTCAATTCAATTCAATTCAATTCAATTCAATTCAATTCAATTCAATTCAATTCAATTCAATTCAATTCAATTCAATTCAATTAAATTCAATTCAATTCAATTCAATGCAATGCAATTCAATTCAATTCTTCAATTCAATTCAATTCAATTCAGTTCAATTCAATTCAATTCAATATAGTCAGTTTAATTGCTGAAATCTTCAAACTTCATAGCTGAGAAGGCGAATAGCTGTGGTAGCTAAACTTTCTTATTCAATACAACTCAATTTCGATATAAATTTGAATATCGTCTGACTTTGAAAAATTCTGTCAACACTTTTGCTCCTCATTGTACCCCGTCACTACAGACATTCATTCGTAAGCTTAATTGGGGTGTTTGCAAGTCTAAAAGACTCAAATGTATTTTCGTAAATATATGAAAAGCGCAAATTTATTTGCAATAGCAAAAGTTGCCAAATGCATTGATTATGCGTCGGCAAAGTTCATTTTCAGCAGTCGCAATTTTTTCTTATATCACACGAATATTTTGCTAACAATTGAGACGGGGAAGTTTTTTTATGTGTCTGTTTGTTAGTCTGCCGGTTTGTCCAGCTACAGTGCTATTCGTCTGTCTATGTGTCTGTCTGTCTGTCTGTATGGAGTGTGTGTTTGGATAATAAGCAACTTTTCTACTTAACAGCGCAAAGTTTCAATAATTTTTGGTTTACTTCATTTCAGTTGGCATCAGGCCAAAATAGAACAAAATGAACTCTTTATTTTGCAAATAATAAAAAAAAAACTCTCATTCATGCTTTTTCAATATTATGCATAAAATGCTATAGACGAGGGGCATATACACCCCGTACAGAAAAATTCACTTTTTTGGACACAGACAGCCAATGTTATGCCGCATTAAACAAAATAGACATTCATAAATTATTGTACTCTTTTCTTGTTCGAAGTATGAAATTATGCATAGTATTTACAACAAGAGATATTTTGAATTCCAGCGTTAGCAAATAATAATTTATTTTGTTTATTGATGAGGAAACTATTTGAAAAGTTTTTAATTTTCAAATGCAAAAGGTTGTAGAACTCAACGAAATTGTGTACTTATCGTTTGAAGATTTGGCAAAGGATACAGCATAAGCTTAAAATATGTAGGGTAATGTAACCGGCTGTGGGCCATCACCGGTTGTGGGCCACCCGTTATATCTTTTGACGTTTACCAAATATGGCGGATCTGAGTATGAGGTTCTGTGTAGTATACAATGACAGATAGTATTGGTGCGAACACACAAGTGAAAGGACGCATTTGATGCGCGCTACAAAGAAACGAAAAAAATCGACGAAAAAATTTACAAGAAAGTAAATTTTGATTATGTTGTGAGCGTGATATAGTGAAGTGAGATATTGCGAAAAGGTAATTGTTTTGGATTTGTATGCAGTTTTTGCGTTAGATTTTTCGATTTTATATCGGGTTTGCTTACAATTTTTCGTTACGCGAATTTTGACAGTCACTTAAGAAATGGCCGCCGTTACCGGTTGTGGGCCACCTGTTGTAACCGCATTTATTTTTTAATTTATGCATTTTTACGCATTTTCAGCCATGTCTACTCCGAAGGGAAAAAAAGACGAACCGAAGGAAACTGATTTTAATGCGATCGTACAAGCCATTAAGCGTTGTTCGATAGAAAATATGCCCGTCAGAGAGGCTGCTCGAGCCTACAATGTTCCCCGCACCAATTTGCAGCGGTATCTTAAGAAAGTTAGTGACAAATTTGATGACATTACTACCGTACAAGATAGTGGATTGATGGAATACCTCCGTAAATGCAGCCAACGAACACCTTTGAATATGGTTTGTATTTGAAGTGAAACTTTTCAAGCGGTGAATTTAAAGCGGCTTTTTAAATGTAAACACTCTAAATTCAAACACTTTTTATGAAAGCGTTTGAAAGTCTTAAGCTTGCTTGTAGTTTTTTTTGCACTTTCCACTAACACATCAGACTTTTTTCAACGTTTTTTTTTCTCTAATTTTCCAACAGATCTTCAACCAGGATCAAGAAAAGAGTCTCGTCCAATACATTTTGAAATGTGCTGGTCATTACTACGGGCTCAGCATCACCGAGCTCCGTCAATTAGCATATCAGCTCTCCAAAAAAATTGATGTTTGCCCAGAAGGTTGGGAAGATGAAATGATGGCCCCACGGCATTGGTATTATAAGTTCATGAAACGCCACCCCCAACTCGTACTACGCACACCTGAACAAACCTCAATGAATCGAGCTAAAGCATTTTGTAAATCCAATGTCGATCTGTTTTTTCAAAATTTTAATTCGGTTCTCACTTCGGAGCATGACATTATGGCAACCAATATTTTCAACATGGACGAGAGTGGCTTCTCTACCGTGCCGTCCAAAATAGGCAAAGTGATTGCTTTGAAGGGAATGCGTCGCGTGGGAAAAATGGAAGCTGCAGAAAGGGGAACGATGGTCACGATGGCATTGACAGTGAGTGCTGCCGGCAATAGCTTACCGCCATTTTTTCTTTTCCCGAGGAAGAAATTGCAGAGCAGCTTTTTGGACAGTGTTTCGTCTGGAACAGTTGGTTATGCAAACGGTTCAGGTTGGATGTGTCAGCCAGAGTTTGTTCATTATATGCGCCATTTCATCGCCTTCGCGAAACCATCGCTCGCTTCGCCAGTGATTCTTCTGATGGACAATCATTGTTCACATTTGTCTGTAGAAGCCATTGACTTGGCCATTGAAAATGGCGTTCATATCGTCACTTTTCCTCCGCACTGTAGTCACAGACTACAACCATTGGACGTGTCTGTGTTTGGACCAGTGAAGGCTTATTACAAGTCCCAGTGTTCTGCTTGGCAGAAGAACAATGCAAACAAGGTAACACTCTTCTTAAAACTTGTTTTCTTTCGCCAATTTTCAACTGTTTTCGTTCAAAATTTTTCTAGGTATTAGAAATACGTCATATTGCTGGCCTGGCGTGTAAGGCTCTTGATCTGGCTTTGACACCTACGGTGATTAAGTCTGGTTTTAGAGCGACCGGCATATGTCCATACGATCCGGACATTTTTTCTGATGCCGACTTTGTTCAAGTCGTTAAGGCTAATGAGGCAGAGGTTTCCGCTGAAGGGCTTATCGATGAAGAGGATCAGCGTCGAATCGTGGTTGCGCCATTTGTTGGACGTGAGGAGGTTGTGCCGACAACACCTGGACCGTCATCTCGATCGACTTCTATTAGCTGTCTTTTGGATGAAATCGGCCCCTTACAGGCCGCTGCACCCAAAAAACCATCAAATCGCGGCCGAAAGCCAATGAAAAGCGCCATTTTAACGTCTCCAGAAACCGTTGCTACTTTGCATGAAAAAGCTGCAAAAAAGCAAGCTGCTCCAACGCCCATTAAGAAAGCTAAACGCAAGGCAACGCCACCAGCCAAACCGTCGGCCAAACGCAAGAAGCCGAATTCTTCTGACGAAGAAGATTTGGACTTTTGTCTGATCTGTTTAGACCTTCTGCCATCGAAATTGACAAAAGCTAATTCCATCAAATGCAACGGTGGCTGCGATCGATTTGTGCATTTGAAATGCGCTGCTATGACAAAGAGCTATTTCACATGCGAAAATTGCGAAACTGACGAGGAGGATAATTAATTTGAAAAAGTGCCATTTTCCTGATGTTTTTTGCCCCTAGAGGCTTCATCGATGAATAAATTCCAAAATTTTATATTTCTTTGTTGGTTTTTCTTTATGATTTCGCATTTCTAGTTGATTTTCCGGAGTGGCCCACAACCGGTTACAAATTTTTTTTTGGTAAAAAACAAGCTCTTTTACAATATGTGTGGAAAAAATTGATTTTTGGAAAATAATGAAAAATTTTTCCATTTTTAGTTAGCTATTGACTCTACCTTTCCATTAGTATCAAAAAGTCCGAAAAATTTTTACTTGCATAGAAATTACAGGCAAAAAACGAAACCCGGCCCACAACAGGTTACATTCCCCTACAGATTAAGTTTATTTTTCTAATAATGGCGAAAGTTTTGCAACTGACAGCTATGAAGCAGTATAAAAAAGTGCTAGTTGGTAATGAGCGATATTCACATACAAAAAAGTTTTTCAGTAGAATTAATATTTTTCAAAAATTTTAAGAAAATAGTTTTTGAATTTTCGAAAATTTTTTTTAAATTTTTTTAAATAATGTTTTCAACATACCTTTACCAAATCCATGTATATCAGTGCGAAAATTATCCTTGCCTTTCTGGCCATCAACCAATTGACCTAAGCCATCGACATAACGATCACTCTGTTCAAAGCCATCATATGTTTTGTCCGACAAATCTACTTCCATGCCACGCTGCACACCTTTGGGAATACTGTAGGAAACAATGCCCTCTGCAAATAGAGAAATAAAATATGAAAACTTTATAAATAGAAAACAAAAATCCTTTTCAAAAATAAATACAATTAAATTACAAATTCAAGGAAATTAAGCTGAGTAGGAATACCCAAATAAATAAGTACGCATAAGGGGGTGTAACTTTAGACATTGAACATATGTTTTTCGTAATGACAGATACCATATAGTCGCGCTATCAGCGGCAGCACAAGAACGCGCCAAGCATTATGGCGCATGGTGGCATTAAAACTCTGTACTCATATGCAGCAGCGTAAGTGCAGTATCGGGTTACTGTTCTGTTTATGAAGGTTTTGGTTTTCTGTGTGGGATTGTGATTTGCTTAAATTTTATTTTTTCTTATTTTGACAACTTTTTTATGAGGAGACCATTAAAATTTCTAAAAACTTTTTTAAATTTAAAATTTGTTTTTTTATTTTGCTGAACAGGAGTTTCCTTTCCACCCGCTTATTCGTATTTTCAACAAAAAAAAAAATTAATATTGAGGTCTAAATGTTGGTGGATAAGAAACACATCGACGCGTAAAAATTGGTTCAACACAGAGATATTTCTTTCACAAAATAAAGATTTAAACAAGATTTTTAAAACTTGTAGCTTGAAATCAGTAAACATCATCCTCATCATCATAACCACAATAGGCCTAAAATAATTAGTTTTCCAAGAGAGAGAGGAAATTAAAATTTCCCCAAAAGGTTAAAGTTCACCAAAAAGTTTAAATTTAATTGCTTTGAGAAAATCAGACTTTGAAACTTCCCTTTGAAACTTGCCTTTGAACAAAGCCCTCCCCACGCCCGCTCCCAGCGAGCTCTTGTAACACATTGGAATTTTCGTAAACATAATTTTTCATTGTCCTTCATGTCTGCAATGGAATTTTTGCTTTGCATGCGATGTACGAATATGTAGTTCCTTTTTTTTTGTCGTCGTTCATACTCAAAAAAGACAAAAGGACGAGCCAGCAGACAACGAAACATACAAACAGAGAATAACAGACAGACACTTACATATAGCGATAACCATGATGGCAGGATGTTACACAATTATAATAAGCGTGCATACATGCAAACTTTTGTCATACGTCCTTATAGCATTACAGTTGTTTTCATTGTTGTTGCCATTGTTTTTGTTGTTGTCATCATTGTTGTTTGATTCGTGTTCGCATGTGATTTCATTGCGTGTCATCATCAACCAGCAGCAGCAGCGCTTACTCGGTCTCATTTTTTCCCCTTTTTTTTAGTGTTTTTAAATAAATAAGGGAATTTTTTGGGCGTTAGGTTTCTTTTATTTTGTTTTCGGTTGAAAAATGCTTTTGTTTTCATGTTATAAAGTTTTTTTTTTTGTTTTAATGCTTTTATATTTTTTTTTACTTAAAATTTGTTCTTTCTTTGCGCTTGTGTTTTTCCGTTTTTAGTCCCTTGGTACTTTTGCTTAAGCCCCGTGTGCCTTTGTTTAGCAAGCACATTCCCTTCACTTGCGGTGAGTCCAACGTAGCTGTGTCTTCATGCACAAAGGAAAGAAAGCATCGCATGTCACGCGGACTGTCGACATGGCATACAGTCAATGGCAATGGTGCAGGATATGCACAGTGTGAGGGCAGACAAGCATGCAAAATGCGCGCAAAACGAAAGGAAGCTCTTTTATTTACTCACTGTTTTCCTTGTAAATAATTGCGTCGTACTCAAAAAATAAAAAAAAGTACAGGGGAAATTTTTGAAATTGCGCTGTGTTTAAACGAAGATGCTATTTCACGATAGAGTCTGCAAATATTTGTAGTTTTACAAATTAACATGGTTTTTTTTTGGGGGGGGACTGAACGGGAAGGCCACTGTAGAAATTGTTTCAAATGTTAAAAGAAGAGTATTTAAACGATTTATTTAAGCACAATTTTGTTTTCTTTTTCAAATTTTTTCGAATATTAAGAAATTCACACCTAGAGATTATTAAAAATTTTCAATTTCTGTTGAAATTTGTTTTCTTTTTTGTACAATTTGATATTGTTCTCAAAAAAGTATCTTTTAAAAAATTTCCCATTTTCGGGAAATTTTGCTTTTTTGATATATATTGTAATTTGTGTATTAAGTGGAAATTGAATGTGTTTTGGACAAAATTACCTATCTTTAAAAATTCCCAATTCAGGGAATTTCCCGTTTCAGGGAAATTTTTAAATTCAATACAATTTTAACATTTCTAAGATCTTTTACTTAAAATTTGTGATTCAAAGATTTCTTTTTATGAAAACTATTTTCAGTTGAACTTTTTTTAAATTTTTTTTATAAAAAATTAATCAACATGTGCATACATTTGTACAGAGGTACATATGACGTAGTTCTAATGAATAGCACTTGCTTAACAATAATTTTTAAGCAAAAAATTTTGTTTTTAGATGAACAGAATATCATGAAAACCTTTCAGCTAACTAAACCTTAGCATATGTGTAAGTTCGATAGCTCTTCATAACATTGTGCTTTGATATACCAACTATTTTTTTGATTCAAATATTTGAACTACATGTCATATGACACACATAGATAATTATTTAAATTGATGCAATGTCTCCTAACAAAAATTTTCAACCCCATAATTACCAAAAAAATTAGAAACAAAATCGAATCAACGAACTATTGTGCGTGTAAGGATATCGTGCATATCTTTGCCTATATATCAAATAAAGCAATTATTTTTAGTGCTGCTCAGGTGACCCTATACAAATAAATACGAAATACATTTAAATTAACCAATTTTTCAAATGTTTCGAAACACCAAAAAGTTGGTAGCAAATTATCTAGCATTTGCTTGAAATACTATTTTCCATATAAGTACATAATTATGACAATCACTTAATTACACTTAATTAGTACTTACAACTACAATAATATTTTTAAAAATGTGTGTGAGGTATATGAGCTCGTTGAGGTTTTTTGTCGGAAGCATTCCATTTGATCTTTTCCAACATACGTTGGCGCGTGCCTCTAGAGTTTGGTGCACATAAAATTGCCCATTATAAATACAATCGTTATATCCTCAGGATATTGAAGCTATTTTGAAAGTGATCACTTGCTTATTAAAAAACTAAAATGACAAGTGCTGTCTGTGTGTTTTAGTACACAGAAAACATAGTTCTAAGTCATACTTATGTTAGCTTACTTCAAGTACTGAAACTAACTAGATATGGAAAAATTCTTACCAAATCTAGCTCTGTTATAGAGCGAAGTGGTTTTGTAAAAAAAAAAATAGTTTGAGATATGTTTTGTGAAAAATTTCATTAAGAGTGTATGATTTAATATTTGCTTTAATATGAATATTGTTCAGTTTGCTTTATAAAGACTTTTAAACATCATAAATTTACCAAACTTTTGCCCGAAGCGTCAAAGATTAATACATTTTGTTGACTAACAAAAACCATTACTCTCAGTGTAGCTTTATACGTAATGAGTATTTTGGAAACAATAATAGCTATTGCATGAATTTGTGTTAATGTCTTAGCTGTATGAATTTCCCTTTGCACACGTGAGTCCAAATTATTAATGTATTTGTGGAAAATTGGAAGTTTGTCTCTAGCATGTCCACTGTCCATGTAATACACTTTAGGCTGCGTGTTTTATAAATGAGCTGTGTGTGCGTGTTCATGTAGTGCACTACACATGCACATATGTTTGTTTGTGTGTAAATGTTTGAGCTTAAATAATAAAATATTAATTTATTTATACAGAAATTTTCTCTCTACAATTTAAGTAAATGACAAACCATAAGCAGATAGACAGCCATTTACAAATAGACAGACATTGCCAGGTAAAGAGATATAGACAATAAGACAAACGTAAATATAAATATGCTGCAGGCAACCTACTTAATTATAATGACTACTCCTTCCGATTAATGTTGCATAAAAAATGCGGAAGCAGAATTTTAGCCATTGGCAATAAGATGAGACGATGCGAATACCTTTTGGTTGATTATCTTGTTGGTTAGTTGAGTTGGGCGGAGGGGAGTCGGGGCTGACTAAAATGAATTAATCAGTTTGTACGAGCATAATAAAATATTTATTATAGCATACCATTGGAGTTTTTGTTAAAGGGGCTTAATATTACGTTTTCTTGACAAGTTGAAAGAGAAAGAACGTTAAGCAGCTTAAAGTCAATAAATTTTTGTTCAATAATACATTTTCATTAATTTTACCGACCTCCTTGGACGGTAAAATAAACTGACTGCAGATGAAGTCATAAGCTTTGCCAAAAATAATTTGTACAATTATTTTGTAAGGTGTTTAAATAATTTATTGTATTTGACATTATAACGTAATTATGGATGATATTTATTCATGAACTTTAAAGTCTAGATGGCAAACAAATCTTTGCTCAAGATATCAATGTTTGTAAAAAATGTCAATCGCAAAGCAGACATACAATGACTAGAATTTCAGAATGCTGTAACATGCCATTTAAGTAAAATTTTTTTATCTTAAAATTTTCATAGACTTTTTGTTTTTTTTTATGGCTTAAGAGTTCTTAGCTTTCGATATTCTTAGATTTACTTATTTTGGTAAATTCTTTATTTTTCTTTTTATTTTCTTTTTTTGTTCACATGAAAAACAATTTTGTTTTTCTTCTCTAGAAAATAACCCTTTACAGAAAAATTATACCATTTAATTTTTATGCCAAGATTGACTTTAGTGATTACAACTTTACAGGAAGTACTACCTTTCAATTAAAAGCAATTGTACCAACATTTAAAATAGAGTGTTAGTACAGAGTTAGTAAGTTAGTTAGCCTGCTAAAAAAATTTCCTCTTCCTTTCTTGGTGGACCTCAAAGAAGATCGGATCGTTTGCAACAGTCAGAAAAATCTAAAATTATAAAGTTCATCTTCGCATTTAATGCAAATCATACCATATGGAATTAATTTAATTAGGTAAAAATATTTAGATGAAACTTCTGATTAGCAAATTTTCTGAAAGTTATTGTTTTTTTCTATTATTTAGAATTCACGAGTTGAATTTATAATTTAAGCTCATCACCAAATTTTTAAAGAAAAGTTTTCATCACTTAAATATTTGTGCCGAGAAATTTTCATCAAAAAATATTTTATTTTGGAGCATAAGGTAACATTCATGCAAAAAAAAACGTACTTGCATTATTAAAAAGTATGAAATTGCATCGTTTCTTTTTAACCCTTTTTGCTTCTCAGGGAATTTATTTCTCATTTTTTTGGAGGAACAACTAAGATTTCTTTGCGCCTTTGCTTACAAGACGTCAGCGTTCCAATTTCGTCATCAGTCAGTCTACGTACACGTGCCTTCATCATCACCACCGTCTGCAGTATTGGAGTGCACGATCAGCGATAGCGGATCGTCGGAATACCAAAAAAAAAACTGTGATTCAAAGATCTTTTTAAACATAAGTGTAAAATATCCAGAAGTCTGGGTGAAAAGAAAAATTTAAAAAAAAGACCCTTAGGTTCCCCTTAAATGTTAAAAAAGTGCTTCCAAAAACAAAGAATCTATACGCAAAAATCGCGGTGAAAATTTCTAAGAAAAAACTACTCTTGCCAAAAACAATTAAGTGCGTTGTGCTGTAATTCCAAAAATATGGTTAGTTCAAATTCATGTAAAAGCTTTGTAAAAATATTGCAAACAGTTCCTAAGAAAAAAAGCAACAAAATTATTAAAACATAGTGAAAAGTTGAAAAAATGCATCCCAAAAAATAAGGAATTGTAAAAAGTGAAAATTAGTTAACCTTACTTATGTTTTTCTATTCCTACTTAACAATTAAAGTTGTCATTGCTAATTACTTAATAACATTGTTATCAAAATGTTCGTGCAAATAATTAAAAAAAAGACAAAATTAGAAAATCTAAAATTTCATAAAGAAAATCACATAAAAGTAGCATGCAATTTTATGATTAAAGTCATGTCATAAAAATTGTTACTTAACTGTGCACTAATAAAATCAATTTGCGCTTAGTGACACTTGTTAAGCATTAGACAAAAACATAACTCTTTAATTACAACAACAACAACCATACGCTGAATACGCTCTACACACTCTGCAAACGTATGGTTGAGTGTTGATAATTTTGTTTATCACCCACAGCATCTTCGCAGCAAAAATGATGGAAGGCCTTTCAGCAAGCTGTTTGCGGATTTGTATAGTATGTAAGTTTGGTTTTACAATTTTTTCTTTGTTTACATTGCGCATGTCTGGAGAGATAAGCGGAGTTTCAGTTCCAATCATTCCTTGCAATGGTTTAATATGTTGTACTTAGTTTATTTTAACTTCTTTTGTAAATTTAACTAGCTCATCTCTCTTTAGAGCGGAATGTAATTTTTTTATTTTTATATTTGTTTCGATCATTAGTTTTCGGAGATTTGTCATATGCAAAGCGCATTATAATTGAGGCTTAAATTTGTTTTTATTGATATTGAAACTACAGTAGAGTCAAATTAATGCTATAGATGCTAAAGAAATACATAATTTACATTTTTTAAGTTTGTTTATTTACCTACCTACTTATCTACTCATACCCTTAAATTTTTAACATATAAATTGATAACTAGTACTAGATTTAAATTTTGCTACCAATGCTTATACTAAAATGTGAATATGAGAAAACTTGAATTTAGATTTTATAAGTGAAAATTAAGTTATGTTAGCGAAATGTTTAATAAAACATATATTTAAAT
This sequence comes from Meiosimyza decipiens, assembly GCA_963680825.1. Lineage (NCBI taxonomy): Eukaryota > Metazoa > Arthropoda > Insecta > Diptera > Lauxaniidae > Meiosimyza > Meiosimyza decipiens. Next base: position 20,433,204 of record OY804260.1, on the reverse strand, counting down.
GAAATCTACATTAAAATGAAGTGCTAATTTTCGATATTTTCGTTTTCTGTGGCATGGAGAGGTAAATATGGTAGTATAATTTTGCAGTGGGATCTTTCAGATAATTTTGCCAAGAAAGATCATTGGTAGGGATGGGTTGCGAGCAAGCATATCTGCACTCTATTTCAAGATATGCGAATCGAAACCATATTGAGAGAGATTTGTACCTGAGTTCCATTTTCTTTTAGTATACCGGTCTTAAGTCTTCTTTTTCGGCTTTTTAGATTTTTTATTTCTTATTTCGACAGGGACTCTTTAATAATAAAATGTCGTAGTGGTGACTGGTATCGAGTAGAGCCAAAAACCTCCCCAGCCACTGACCGCTAGCCCAAATAGACGGGTCCCGCTCGGCTTTACTAGTTGACCAGTGCAATGCTTTTTCACTTGAAAAACTAAATCCTCATTCACACTACGTTTTACAATGCCTCCAACAAGCAAACAAAGTGCAGCGAAAAGACTATTGTCGATCACTAACAACGTCAATGGGAAGTGAAAGTTTTCTATTCGAAGGTCAGAATAGCTTACACACAAAAGTTGGATGCCAAAAGAGTGGGACAGCAATAAAGAAATTGGCGACAAAATAGTTGGATAACTAAAAAAAGTTCCGCGGCAAAATAGTGGGACTAACATCTGTGTATTTGTAAGGTTGTTCACTAGTGTTAAATGTTGCAGTAAATTTCGTATCCAATGCAAGGCCAGCTTAGCTGTTGTTTTCAAACTTTTTACTGAAATTACAACTTGGTGAAATAGATATATTCTGGGAAGTATATCCCATAGTATTTTTGATTAACGTATGATTTAAATCAGAAAGTATGCAATGAATTAATTCAGGAAAGCAAAGGAGTTCAATGTTCGTCCTTCATCATGAGACTTCTTATGATTTTTTTATTACAATTTCTCTTTGATTTTTTAATAACCACCAGGTCATAATTTTAATATATGACCTAAAAATCACATCTTTTGTGTCTTGTTTTATTTATTAAAATGCGTAATAATTTTTGGCCTTTCACTAATCAACAGCCCTGACCGAGCGCTTTGATACGTTAAGCCAATTTAAGCTTCGTTGATTTGGACTCATACAACATTGAAAATGACTCAACCAGTGATTTCAACTAACTATAGTGCATACTTTTTGAAGTATTGTACAAATTTTATTAACCTAAGCCATAACTGAGCTTTAGACTGCTGCTAACATTGTTGCCCCAGTGTGCATCAAGGTGTGTATACGTTGCTGGTCTTCTTTATTTCGAAATGAATATGTATCGCTCAGAGTGTTGAATAGTGATGTAGAAAATGAACTGTTTGCTAATTTAGTAACTACATAATTAGATTCAAAGTCAAATTCGTTAAATTTATATTTTTCTACGAAACGTAATGTATTCAAATGACCCTACTGTACTCCGATAGGTCTCTAAAACTATACTACTTCTTATTAAACGATAATAACAGAATCTGGGTAATTCCATAAGTTTGTTGAGTTACTGCATAACCGCATAGATCTTTTGACAACGCCATCTTATAGCACTGAAAACTAATTTCTAATTGAAACTCTTCTAGCTCACTGAGTATTTAGCTGATTTTCTAATGGTTAACAGTTAATTTTTTTGACTTTATTTTTACTCATTTCTATAACCAACCGGAGAAGAAAGCAGATTTTGCGTCTACGCAACTCAATTACAAAGTCGTCTAAAGAAAACTAAAAACTATCCAATTACGGATTGAAAATGATGCAGAAATATTCTACTGAAAGAGATAGTAATGAAAAGTTCATTACCAAATATAAAACTTGAATATTAATCTATGAAATGTTGAAATTAAATGAGAGCTTATCGGTTTAATTAGATGTTATTTTACTGAAAGGAAGCTTTCTGGTCCAAATCTAAACTTTTATGGGCTATTGATTAAAATATTAAAACACATGGTTACAATGGAGGTTCGATTCAATTAAGTTCTAGAACTGCTTACTAATTCAAATCAATAATTTTGATCTTTAACAACAAAGAAAAAGATAAAAAGCAAACATTTTGGGGAATTTATATATTTGGACAACAGTTTGCGTTACATTGCAATTTGAACTCACGAGACTCCAAAAGAAGTTAGCGATTTTTTTTTAGAAAAACAATTCAACTTTTACTTTTTTAACCAAGTGTTTGAGTTTTTAAATCTTGCGTAAGAAAAACGAATTATAACTTAATACTTTCGAAACATTAATATTTCATCCAAAGTACTCGTATAAATGTAAACCAAATAGTTGATAATTGGTAAGGAATCGTTGATTTAGTTCGAAAACTTTTGAGCGAGTTACTTCATTTTTCAACAGTGCATTGGGAATGAGGTCAGAAACAGAGACTCGCATGAGTTTTCATTGATAAGAGTTAGTGCTGCTTTCAAATTCTAACAAACCCGTTAATCAAATGTATTCAGTATTTCAAATATCTTTCCAACTACACACACACAAGATATGTTTTCTATATCACTTTGATTGTTTGTTTATTTACGCGTTCAATTTGAAAGAGTTGAAGAAAGAAAAAAAAAACCTGAATGCAATTTTTATATGAATTGAAGAGTTTATTACCATTAGATATCTGTTATTATCTTTATTATTGTTGTTCTTGTACTTAGCCATTATTATTGTTGTTGTTGTAATTTATTATCATCCATTTTATTAACAGTTTAAATTAGCGTGAGATTTATGCTACGATAAATAATTTGATTTATTGTTACAGGTTGGCTTAGCTTCGTTTACTTTGCATTGGATTGCATTATCATTAGCTGACAAAGAAGAGGAAGTTGCTTTTGGTATGAATGTGTTTGTGCTTCTTGCTCTAGAAAAATCAAAATTACGTTGTTGGTTTTTTTTTATTTATAGCCATAAAATGGCATTTTAATTTGTTAATTTTAGTTTTTGTGTTGTATTACAAAAAAACAAAAAATTTTTTTTGTATACATTAATAATGTAATACATTTCGGCAGCTTGTGAAAGTTTTACTTTGTATGAGCACACTATGCATTTAGTGGGATTTATTGTTTGATTTTTAAGGTGTTGCTAAATGTCGGGAATTTGTTTTTGAGTGATAATACGGGTAGTTTGCTTTGAAATTATATGTACATAAATAGCTACAATACATATATAACATATTGAATATGTTTAGAGCAAGCAACATTTTTTCAAATTGTGGATAGTTTGCAATGCAGTAGAAGAAATAATTAGCTTTTTGCTAACCAATCTTACAAATTTTAAAATATTTTTCAACTATTTCCAGCTTTTGAACATTTTTGAGTGGCTTTCCTTTGCAACTTTATGAAGAAAGGTAAAAGATAATCTAATGTTATGTCGTCATTTATGTAAAAAAATTTAATTGCACGAATAGTTTGGAAAAGGTCGTTAAAAATTGTTGGTCATAGCCAAGGATGCTTTGGGTCTCTTTTTTTGGGTGTTTTGACGCAACCGAATTTTGTTTAAACATATCTAGGGACAAATCTTCGTCTATCTTCTACATTCTACAATTAATGGCAATGGTCTACAGCATTTTGGATTAGAAATAGGCGCACATCTGACACAACAAAATTAGGGTTTTAATAAAATTTATTACAAAATATGAACTGCATCAATGATCGAATGTACTGCATCCCTTCATATGGCGACCTTTGACCCCATTCATTAAAAGGTTGAAAAAAGTTTCAACATAAAAAGGTGCATCCCAATTCTCATAAGGTGACATTTTGATCACAAATGTATGTGGAAAGCTTCGTTATAAATATAAATGCATACATGATTGATTTATGAGTAATAAAAAAATCCTTTTGTTCCCATACTTGGGCCTCTTTGAATGCTTGGGATCCAGTAAGACTGAAGACGGAACTGCATAAATCGATAGAAAAGAGTCGTAAAACTAAGTTGGAGATAGCCAAGGCAGCTTTTGAATATTTCGCGATTGTAGTGAATTTAGAATCGGAATGCATGTTTTGCTATTACATATTCAAAGAACGGGTATGATGACAATCTAACCTGTAGTGAATTGGTCAAACATAATCGCTATATGACGTTTTCCATTGATTTATTTTAAGCTTTAAATTAATGCCGCAATATTTTTAAAATTTTTGGAACTTTTTAAAACCTAATTAATCGCAATTCTAGTACAAGACATACTTTTTTGTTTTCGTCCAAATGCTTTATGTTGACTAATTTACATGCGGCCTATAACACACCCTGTTACTGTTGCATGTTTATAAAGTAAATTGCAATTTAACCTTGTGTCTTTTGCTCCTTAGCGTTTTCGTATATTCTTGTACAAAGCAAACAAGCATTTAACCTTGAAATTGCGTTGAAATGAGAACTTTTGTCTCAGAGCTTCAATTAGCTGCGATTTGGAATATAACACATCATAGACATTTACTCTTCGACAAAATTTCATGCTAATGTAGTCTGCAAGCTAATAAAGTAAATATATGTACGTATGTCGTTCTCTCTAATTAAACCAAAAATTTTTAATAAGAAACGTCAACCAGCAAATTTTGTAAAGGTTCAATTACCACAACCCAAAAAGAAATTATGGTGGATACAGTAGTTTAAGTTTGCTCTAATTTGTGTATTGATTGAATTGGTTCATTATCCACCACATACACCACACTAATCGTGGTAAGTAAATTTTTTTCAAACTTGAAACAATGGCTCGATGGAGAGAAGCTTGGGTTGAATGAGAATGTCATACAAGACGAAAGTTTATTTTGAGAAGCTCTACTATTGTGCGCAAGGCATCAGAAAATTTTAGAGTCGTTGGTCGAAGTACTTATCTCGAGCTAGAAGAAGGCTACGTAAAGAATATTGACCAAACAAGTTGAAATTTCTTGCTTTGGCCGACTACTTTTCAGAGCGCGCTGGATTTTTGGAAAAACTATTCCCTGCACTTAAACGGTGCATGTATATATGAAACTATTCAAGTTACATCTTAAAACAAATTTTGTCGAAAAGTGTCTTGCCGCATTTTTATTAACTCCTTTTCACTCATTTTTTATTTAAATTTTTTTTAAGTCCAATCCCTAAGTGTTGTCATTAAGCTGCTTTTTTTGTTGACTTGGCTTAAAAATTGTTGCTGTCATATGGCTTTTTTTGTTGGCAACACTTAAGTACGCGCGTTTGTCATGTAAGGCGACGGTGGCGAACGTCGACGGTAGATTCGCGTGGAGACAAATGTCGCGTCTCTACTATGCATGTTTTTCAATGTCTGCACGCGATAATCTAAAAACAAAAAACAACGACAAATCTTGAAAAAATAAATTTTATGTATGCGATATTTTAGCGGCCACAGCCTGTGATAGTGTTGCATGCGAACTATTTTTTTTTTACTTCACTTCAACTTTATACAACATTTTGAAGGATTTAAATTTTTTTTCTATAAATTTTACATGGGTGGAGATTTTGTTTTGTCCTTGTTATATTTTTCATGTGATTGCGTGTGCAAATTTTTTTGCAAAATCATTTTAACAAAAGTAAGTGGCAAATTTTCTTCATGTCATTTTTAGCAGATAAACTGCTTTGATTATAAGGCCAGTCTCTTAAATTGTTTGAACATACTGCTTTCTAAAATTGTTTTTTTAACAAAGCTTATGATTTTTCTCAAACAGCACAAAGTCCGTTTAGTTGGCACACCCCAACTTAAATGCGGTGATGATAAATTTCAACAAAACTTTAATACCTCGGTCAGACAATCAGCAACTTTGTTAGTACTTTCAACAATGCAACTTTGTTTATGGCTTTACTAACTTTGAGATTCATTTGTATTTTTTTCTTTGCATAAGCAATTTTTCTGTTTTTAGCTTACCTTCCCATGGACAGCCTACGATCTCTGCACGCAGACACACTGTCCGATCGTATTGACCATATGGATAGATGCGTATTTTTGATGCAAATATAATGGGTTGCAGCGCATTTTCCACTTCGCTGTAAGTGTTAATGTTGCCTGGCAATATCTGAAAGCAGAAAATGTGGAAAAAACCAAGAATTAAAAATAAAGAATTTATTAAGAATTTGCACATAGATAAAAGTCAATTGATAGCAATTAAGGCGGCTGCGTCAAAGCGGCTTTTTAGGCTTTGAAGAACTGTAGAAATCAAAGAGTAATTCTTACGTTTTTCTGTAATCGCTGAAAGAAAATTACACAAATAAGAAACTCTTAGCTGACTATGGTTGTGTTTTTTTACTCTATTTCTTAAATGTTTTAGTTAAAATTTTTTTATGTGAGATAATTTTGTTTCAACTGATCTTAAAGGTATCAAAGTCTTGGCCAACGGGGAATTGGAAGAAAAAATCTATTCTTATAATTTGATAGTTTTCAGCTTATATAATTGCATGAAAATAGGTAACGAAAGTAAAATACAATGTAATTACTTGAGTGTCTAGTCGAAGTTCCCATAGATGCCTTTTTCTAATGTGGGTTCAATGACATTTGCTTTATAATGAGAACTTGAAAATATTTTGGTCTATGACAGCTTAATGTTTTTTAAACTTATTAAAAAACTCCTTAATTAAAACCTTTTACCGAATTAAGTTTTAAGTCTAGCAATTCCTTACATTGTACAAAATAAATTCAGGGAGTTTCACCGATTTTCAGAAACGCATGTTTGCATGCTTCTTGTCATTTCTCTGTGGCTTCTGTGTAAGTCAAAACATAGTCTGAAGATATTTAAAATCTTCAGCCGACCTTCTCTTAAAGATTGTTGTTTCGAATAATTTTTTGAAAAAATACTAAGTAGCGAAAAAGATTTTTTGAAAATAGAAAGACCAATTTAGCCCATTATAGATAGAGCAAGTGGTCGTGACTATCATAAGTTGACATAACGAACAGAGCAAATACTTTTCGAAACCTATGGAAATGATTGTTTAATAACGTGGCAGGGGACTGACTACACAAAAATATTTTCTATGGACCTTGTTTGACGTAAGGTCGACATCATAATAACTCCGATGAGTATTCAAAATATAATTTTAATTTAGTTTAATTTATGACTTTTAAACTTAAATGAATTATATCCAAAAAATAAAATTCGAATTTTTTTATGGCTCAGTTTTTAACACAAACTCACCTCTTTACCCTGCGTGTTCTTCCAGCGCTGCCATTTGGTAAAACCTGGACGCCAATACTCTAGTACATATGCCTCAGTATACTCTTGTCCTTGACCCTTACCAAAACGTCCCTGCGTACGTATCGCTGTAATCACATGTGTCTGCAGTAGATCCACCTGCAGGTATTCTTTCAAAGCATTGGACACCATATGCTTGGGACACCAAGCACCACCGTTGTTGTCGGTTTTCAGTCTGAAAGGTTTGGTTTTTACGATTATGTTATTCCAAAGCAATCAAGTTGTGTCGACAGGCGTACGCGTAGATATATGAAAATACAACGAGAAGAAGAAGAAAACAGAGAAGCATAAGATGAGTTTTAATTAAAGTGATCAAAGTGTAGCTGCACTGCAGCGATTTTATTAACAAGGGTTTAAAAAATCGAAAGCCGGTAGTTAAAGGCTTATGTTGTTTTTTGTTGTAAGTACTAGTTATCGTTAAGATGCTCGCTTAGCTACTGCATTACTAAAAAAACTGACAAGTAACTTGAAAATAATAAAAAAAGGAAAACTAAAATGAGTTAAATACCAAATAAATAATTGACATTAAGCGACGGGGTACCCCACAATGTGCACAATAAATTGAAATGATTTTGCGCATCGTCTTATCGTCTTTGGGGACTCTTAACGAAGTCATGTCGCATTCGTTAAGCTCCGCAGGATGTTGTCGTTGTAATTAAGGATTAATTTAGGATAAGTTGTTTCGCTAGCACAGCGTTACGTTAATGGGGAGCAACAATTTTAACATTTTCATTTGGTTGGATGTCTTTTTGTTTAACGATTTGATGTGGCTTAAGGGAATTTCAATTGAAATATTGTGGAAATTTTATGTTTTAAAATAAAAAAAAAATAATGGTCTGAGGGAAGTTATTGCATTACTTTAGAATGATTTCAGGATGATTTTTTAATTTTTCTAATATACATTTTCTTACATACCAGTCTTAGATACCAGTCAAGAAAGATTGATTTAGCACGATACCTCAACTTGGAAAAATGAGTTAATTTTTTAGGAGTATTAGGTTTTTTATAATTTTTAGATCATGGGGAAATAATATACTTTATTTTGAATGAAAATTCCAGCAGAATCATGGAATGATTGACGAGCTCTTGCTCCCATTATGCCTTTTTGTTCTATTTTCTCAATATTTGAGAATTTTCATAGAAATTGTTAGTAAAATTTTGTAAAAAGTTTTTCTCTTCTCTAGTAAATTCCCACAATTCCAGCATACCCCAGCAAGTGCAGCAAACTGATACAATGAGCAAGAACATTGCAAGTCATCATGAGCACCACCAACGTCATAAACACTTGTCTATTATTGCAATAGAAAAAATATAAAAAAAATCATTCTGAAATAACTGAGGATGCTCTTTTTTTTTCATAAAAAAGTAAACATGATGAAATTTTTATGCATTTACCTGGAATTTTAGACACTTAAAAAGGCTGCCACTTGCCGCCAAGTCAAGGAAGGCGTTACAGAAAACCAAATTGTTTACATGTGCAGCAGCAGCAGAGTCTTTGCTGACTTGGCCGTAAGGTATTTTTCTTTTTAAGTATTTTAAAGTTTTGTTTTTATTCTTTTATTAATTGCCACTACCAGCATTGTATTCTCTCTCATTTCACATTTTTCTTTTTATTAAGAATTTCAGACAAAAAATGACAGGTAGTAAGTAGTCTGAGTGGAATAGTCAGTGGTTTTTTCTTCTGATTTTTTGTTTTGAGAATTTATGTAGAATTGTGAAATGTTAAAAGTTTGAGAAGAAAAAAAAAAACTTTTAAGTGTCTGAGGCGTTGATTTTATTATGAAGAAAAGAAAATGAAAAAAAAAAATTGGATGAAAAATTATGACGCTGATGATGTGTAAGAAAAATTGGGCATAAGAAATCATTAATGAAAAATTATGCTTAAGCTGAGTGCCCAACTTAATGATATGTTCATAATAACAATTCAAGTTAACGTTGATACTGAAACATCGTTTTACACATATGTAAACACCCGCATTTGGTAAGAAGACTATGGCATTGTTTGCATTTAATGATGTCTAGCCACGTAGATAATTTACTAACTTTTTTTGAACAACTTTTTCTTAGACGAAAGAAAAAATTATGAAATAATAAACAGCTGAAAATTTGATACGAAAAAAAGTTACGAAACTTAGGCTTTGAGGATAAAATGACGCTCAATAGCCAACCAACTTCAGTGCCTTAACATAAGAACTCACAAAAAAAAGAGTTGAGTCAATGGGAGGGAAACTTAAGAATGCAAAAATCTCGAGATATCAGTCAGAAGTTTTCAGAATTTTTCATGCCCAGTTTTTAAAACGTTGAACACGTGCGTGTTACATTTTTTCCTCTTACTTGAATAGAATTTCTCGAATTCTTGTGATATGGCAAAGCTATAATTCCTAAGCATCAAAACAGAATTTAATATTTTTTTGCTTTCATTATCACTGATTTGTTTGAGAAACTGTATGAATTTGTATTTTATTAATTCATGATTAGCCAACACAAGTTTTAATGACTAACATTTCATAAATATAGTGTACAAAATTTAAAAATATTGTTTACTTTACTTAAAAGCTCAAGTTCACTGATAAGAGGGTTAGGTTGTCAGCAGTGTTTCTTAAGAAAAATCTATGACAGCACCATTGTATGAAACAAAAAATTTCAAATTAAACACGCACATCATACAAACTTTTCTTCATTTATAGTTTTCTATACATGTATTAATACAAATAAGCTTGAAACATAAAAATGCAAACCGCAAAACAAAAAAAAATCACTTAAAATGCTAATAGCGGTCGTTATGAACATTTCAACTTCTTTTTAATTATGGTTATTGCCAAAGTTAACAACCAACTAACAACTACAAAAACAGCTAACTCTAACGCGTACGACATTGGCACAGCCAAGCGAATCAACACAACTCAACTTGAATGTCGTACAATTTTTGTATTGCGCTTTGCTTAAGGCAACACACAGTGTACATTCTTGTTAGCATTTTGGGCAAAAATCAATTTTGTAGAAAATTTTTAACATCAAAATTCTATGCCATCGAATATCGATATCCTTTTAAAATGTTAAGAGTCAAATACACACATTCTTTAAATTCGATCATATTTGAATATATGTATTTATGAGAATCAAGACATCCAGACACTACCCTTTTTAAGACCAAAGTGCACTAGTTCTAAAACTCGAACTCAAATTTGGCAGGTTGAATTTGAGCTCTTGAATAGCTATCTTTCCAAAATTTTCCTAAAAATCTAAGCTTTCCTTAAATATTATAGCTCACCTAGCAATTGGGTAATAAGCATTCTACTGGCGCAAAAGATTTATTTTCACAAATGAATCCATCTTAAAAGAATTACTTTAAAATTGATTTTTATCCAAAATACAAGCTAAAGTGCGCACTGTGTGGCAAGGCAGTAACAAATCTAAGCAAAGTCAAATAAAAAACGCAACTGTCATTAAGCTAATATCTGTAATTCGATATGTGGAAGTCCAACTGTTTGAAAGTCAATGGTAGCCAAGGCAGCGTTAAAGAGCTTCGAGTAGCTTCGCTGCCGTGCAACAGAGTCAAGTTTTTGCAATATTTTGCAGTGCTAAGGTGTTTCACATTAAAAAAAAGTCATATTTTGATAAAACAATGATACGCAAGTGACGCTAATTTTGAAAATTGTATTAAATCTGTTCAGACCTTAAGTTTTTTCTTCTTTTGTGAAAACTGTTTTTGAAAGTTTCAACCTTTTATCGACATTTTCAATACATTTCAACACTTAAACATTTTTTTCAACATTCCTCGACTTTTCAACATTTTTCTTCATTTCAACAGTTTTTCGACCCTATCCATGATATTTGACTATTTTCAAAATCTTGGGTTGTTTTCTACTTTCATCGACCGTTTCAATGTTTTCCAACTTGTCTACATTTTTGTGATTTTCAAAATATTTTTTGTCATTTTCACACTTTTTACTTTTTAAATTTTATGCGACTTTTTAAACATTTTTCGTCGTTTATCGAACTTTGTGATGTTATTTTCAACATATCTTAATCGCTTATCAATCTTTTCAATATATTTCAACTATTAAACATTCCTTGATCACTTAAACATTTTTAGACCTCTTCAATATTTTTCAACATTTTTCGAATTTCTTATGAACCACCCTCACATAGCGTAAATTCAGCATTAGCAACAAGTGCAACAACATGATTTCACTAGGAGCGTCTCCATGCTGCATTTTGTGGATATGCTGAAATGCTATTAAATTGTTAGAAATCGCAGCAGGTTTTTCTTTTTTTTCAGCCTCTTTATTTAGCTGGAAAAATGTTTAATCGCGGTCGCAAAAATAAAAAAAAATTTATATATAGGTTTTATTTCGTATGCGCGTAGGTCGCAACTTTGAATTATGCGATAATTAAAAAGCCGCTTCTATGAAGCTCTAAGAGGTATATATTGTATATGGTTAATTTTAATCATAAAAAATTCCAAATGAGTTTTATTGACGCAATGAATTTATAGCGGATATTTGTCGGATGTCTTATATCAAAGGAACACTTAAGCTTTAACTGCATTATAATACATTCTAAGTGGTAATCAGAAATATTTTAATGATAGCACATTACAATATTCAAATCTGTGCTGTTAAGTTAATGTACTTTGACAAAATAAAGTGTAATCCGAATCCTCTGACAAAGATTTCCGGGACTTTTTTCAGTACTTTTTTTATGGTTATGTGAACTCTTTCTAAAATGACTCTTATAATGACAGATGGTGTTTGATAAAAGAATTTATGTAGATTCTTAGAATTTTGGTTGCTATGAATTTCAATTCTTTTGCTAATATTTTTTCTTAATATCTTTTCAAAACAAATCAAGCAAATTTAAATAACAAAATCATGTGAAGACCACACAGAAGCATAATAATTCTTGCTTTAAAATCTCGGCAACTAAAATGAATTCATTTAAGTGACTGATAAAAGATAATTTAGAATAAATAAAAAAAATACTACTGACTACATTATGTTTAAGGGATATCCTACTATTAAATACATTTTTTATGTTTCGCTAGACTTAATTAACTCGTTTTTTATTGTATATTTAAAAAAAGTTTTCCCTGCAAAACTCATTTTTGTTTTAACATAATTTTCTAATTCCTATGAAATTAATAGTAGCAAAAACAAATAAAAACGTATAAAACACAAAAGTCAACAGAATTTTAAAAAAAAGTTTCAAGGGAAAAAAAAAACGATTTTAACCTTTAATCAGCAACAAAGAGACCGCACAAGCTGCAGTTACGGCTACTGCAGCTGTTGGTAAATTTTTATTTAGTTATGCGCACGCGGAATGCACGAAAAGAAAAAAAGTATTGACTACTATTAATACAAAATAATACTCTGAAACTTGACTTGAAATATTTCAAGATATTCCAGTTCATATTTAAGTTAGTGAAATAAAACTCATAATTTTATCAAAACGTTTTGGTATCAAAATTTTCTTTTGTAAAATTTTTTAAAATTTAATAAAATTCTACTACTAGTAGTAGATTTCTAATTTATGCTACTTACTTTCAGATGTGGTTTTTGTAAATGTAATTTTTATCTAAAATAACAATATTTTTAATTGCTACTATTTTACTACGGTTTTTAAGAGCTTGTAAAGCTGATATTTTTCTTCATTGAAAACAATTGTTTTATACTTAAAAATGCAAATATTTAAATGTGACATTCGGTTGTTACAACAACAAAAATATCAATAACAGCAGCAACTAAGAGTAGCATTAGCACTTAAATTACTTTTTGTTTCTTTTGTTTTATTTTTTCTTTTCAAAGTTAATGAAATATTAATGAAAGTTGTAATTTCAATGACGTTCAACTTCTCATGGTATGCATTTTTTCATTCCATCTTGTTTCAAACAGCAACATTTTAATTAAGTGAAAAGACTACCTTTTTTTATTATAGATCCAAAATGAGCCATTTCTATGCTAAAATATGTTTGTTTAATTAAAAACTCATTTTGTTGGCATAGTAAAAAATGTTGGTTTGCTATAATTTATTAAAAAATTAATTTTCAGTTTTATTATTATTATTATTATTTTTATGCTGAAGATATTTTATAAATATTTATATAAATACCTCTTTTTTTTAATAGTTTACCTTGCGTGTTGCGGTCCTACGAAGCCAGTATCATGCGCTGAGCTCGCAGTGATTTGAGCATCTGTGATTGCACCGGATTCCATGCCAAGTGGCATATTACAAGTAGCTGAAAATAGGGGGAAAAAATGTTAATTAATTTACAATACTTTTACAAATGACTTGATGAAAAAATATATTACTAAGATTGTTGTTAAGCTTTCATGACTTTTGTGGGGATTTTAATGAATTTTTATTAAATTTTTCATTTAAAAGGTTCCAGCCTCAGAGTCTCATTACCTTGCAAGCATAGGCACATAAGCCAAAAGTGTAAAACCATTTTTAAGTACACTCAGACGAAAATGCCTAACCTGCATCAGGTAACACATTAACCTGATAAATTGTTCTATGAAACTCTATTTAATTTAAAAAAAAAAATTTTTTCTTGCATTCAGTGGGGTTTGAACATGGAAATTTCGTGTTATTGCATGCGATATGCTCATATAATCTTAGTTCTACGCAATATAATAGTGAGAGTAGGTCAGGTGGTTAAGATGTTCATCTCTCAACAGTGGCATAACGTAGGTTCGAATCTCGTCGGAGACACTATAAAAAGATTTATTTCTCTTTGAAATTTTTAAAATGTAACATAAATGTAGTTCCAATTAATAAGCAGTAAAAAGAGGGAATGATAGAAAAAAAGTATAAAAAAAACATTCGGCTTCGTTTTTTGAGAAAGTTCTGTAGCTAACCTGAGAATCATAACAACAAGGGCCATCAGGTTAGAAAATTTTAACCTGAGATTTGGTAAAAATTTGGTTACATTAACCAAATTTATTTTCTGAGTGTATAATCTTTACACTCATGCAAAATGAAAGCCAAATTGGTGAAATTCAAGCCCCAAAAATTTTTTATTTTGGAATGTATTACTGCGTTGAATTTTCCAACATATGTCCATCATATTCATTGTTCACATTTGGCTTAAAGTATACAAAGGCTAATGGTCTGAAAACTTAAACGAAGAGCGCGCGCACTTTAAAAGAATATTTTTTTTTTTTAAAAAATCCAAAAATAGTGGATACTAGTGAAAAGTAGGCAAAAAAAGCTTAGAGCAAAGTACGACTAAAAAATCCCATGCCTTAATTGTAAGAAACTGCCTGAAAAATTTATGTCAGTATTTATTTGTGTGGAAAATTTCAAACCTTGATTTTTTTTGAATAATTCTTTATCTGGTAAGAATATCAAATATGTGCTAAGAATTGTCCCATTATGTTAAGTTTAAGTCTTCCAAAAAGAAAAAAATATTAATCTATAGCTGCTTGAATTGTACGATATTTTATTATAATTTGGTAATCAGGGTTATTCTACACTCAAGTACTCGTATCTACTTTTCATATTCAAAAAATCTTTACACATTTATTTTTTAATATCCGCAAAAAAAAAAAAACGGATGTACCGTGATCCGTCAAAATGTCAAAAAATTCTAAAAAATAATTAAAATAATATTAGTGCAGTAGCTGAGGACAACTCTACCCAATGATGACCGTGCTATAGTAAGACAAAATATTTCATGGGAATGCACACAAAAATATCATTAAAATATATATAATAAGAAACAAAAAAATTAACTGCAAAAACAAAGTATTAAAGACATTACGGCAAGAATGAAGGAAATAAGAAAAGGGCAAAATTAAAAATAACATACTGCAGTATGAGAAACGCACCTACAACACGAATTTGTACTTTTGGTTAAGAGCAGCAAATACAAAACAAAGTTGTTAAGCTAAGGCAACGTAGCGCCAGCAAAAATCCATCCAACTTGAAACGGCGAAGGAAACATACATAAACAATCCGTTTAGCTTCATTATCTGTTGCGTGCAATCTGCTGGAACTGAGTGGTGCCTGCCTCTTTTAGTGCTACACCACTTGTGTGTGTATTTTTTTTTTGTTCTTTTGCAACAGTGATGTGGTGAATTTTCTACATGTTGTGATTTTTTTTTTCAAAGAGTAATGTTGAATGAATGAATGGTTGAAAAACTTTTGTTATCAGATATATGTTTTTAGCCAGGATTATTTTATTAAAAGAGAACACTCCACAAAAGTATTCTTCTTAAAAATTTAGAATACTCCAAGATGTGGAATATAAATGCATTTAAAATTAACGAAAAGTTTTCAAGATACAAAAAATACCAAATTGTTTAAGCTAGTCCCGATTCGCTTAATTTTTCACTAGGTATTTTGTGGTTGAAATTTTCTGTCTTTGTTTTAGCAACAAAGGATAAACACTTTTGCATTGCTTGTTTTGGAAAATGGAGAAAAAGCAAGCCTATCCCCAAAATGTAAAAGCCTGAGTAGATTTGGTAAATATAACATATGATGCTTTTGTTAAATTTTTTTCGGGTATTTCTTTAATTGGTTTGCTTTTGTTCCCTTAATCACAAAAAAACTTAACAGTCGGTTTGTTTGCTGCTCAAAATAAGATTTTATAATTTCAATATTTTCTACATAAATATTTTCATTATCTACAAATGAAGTGGAAAATCCCAAAACCGACACAAAATTGCCCTTCACTAGCAAATCTTCTGCTGCAATGTGAATGTGCGTCATACGAAAGATCACTCGACGGTGACAGCAGTTACAACAGCAACAACAGCAACAACAACAACAATAAGTAAATGACAAAAAATCGACAAGAAAAACATACAAAAAGACAACCATCAGCCTCATCATTTCGTTCTTTAATATAGCCCAGGCCAGGCCAAACCAATTCAATCCATTTTATTCCATTCCAATTCAGTTCTGAGTCAAGTCAAGCCAGGGCAAGGCTGGGCCACAAAAGTCTTGCCATGCTTCAGTTGAGTTGATATATTTGAGTTTGGAATTGCTTTGGAGTGTTTCGCCTCTGTTCCTTAATTTTTATTTTTTCTTATTTTGAGTTTTTTCAGCTGATTTTCTTTTTTTTCTTGCGTTTTAAGGGAGTATTTTCGAAATCTTAGTTTTGTCGTCTTACACATAGTGGTTGCTTTCAGATTTATGTTTGAAGATTTGGTGATTAGGAAAATCAAGAAAATTGCTTGTTTCTTGATAAGGGAAAGTATAATTTTGTGAGCAGAAAATGAAATTGATGTTTAGTCTGGTTCAGTAAGTCGCTTATTAAATAAAATCACATCTTACTGGTGAAGAAAATTTTTCATTTGGTTGTCTAAAACATAATTCTCAAATGCCCTCAATTGATTTTGAAAATAACTTGCAAATGATCTCAGCTGATTCTGAAAGGACCTCAGTTGACTTAATAAGGAATCAAATTTAGCTGATGGGGAAGAATTTTTAATTCATTCTGAGAGGAATACATTTAACACGGAAACATTTAATTCTGGATATCTCAGTTGAATGTAAGGACAAGGACCTCAGATTGATTTTAAAAGACCAACATTTGATTCTTTAAGGATCTTAGTTGACTCTAATAATATGACAATTGATAACTCAGTATATTCTTGAATGGTTTTCTCTGATTTTATAAGGATTCACACTCTTCTGGAAGTCCGTTAGTTGACTCTGGAAAGACTTGCTTAAATTTATTATATAAGATTCTCAGATGATTCTTGCTTATGCTGGCATTGCAAAAATTTATTCTGCAATGACTTTAGCTAATTTTAGGAAGGAATAAATTTATAGCAGGATAAATTATTTTAAAAAGGACTTAAGATGATTACTGTACACCACTTCGGAAGAACGTCATTTGATTTTAAAAGAACTGAAGTTGTTTTGGGGCTTAAAGTGCGTTAAATTTGTAGCCCTTAAAAAGTTGCATCTGTTGGCCTCACGTTTTGACCTTATGTTCTTCCAAAAATTTTAAAAAAAATGTGTTCATGTTTAAGATGTCATAAGTTACTTACTTTTAACGACAATGCCATTAATTTTTAGTTCTTTTCTAATACAACAATTTCTTGTCGACAAAAGTTCATTAGAAGCAAAAATTCATTCCAATAATCCATCACTTTAAGAGTTTATTATTATTTACAAAGCCTTCAAGAAATTAACAAAATCACATCAATCTTAAATTTATAACCACAGCTTTAGACAAGACCGGGAATGTGCATAAAAAGTGCTGCTTGAGTGAAGACAGCCAGCGACGACTTTTAGCCTCACGCTGCATAGGTACACAGCAAAAACATATTGCAGACATATCAATATTGCAAACATTGCACTGCAGCAGTAGTCGTTTTGTTGTCTCTTCGCTGAAGATGTAACATGCAACATTTTTCCAAATGACTGCACTCACTCCCATGTTTAATTTATTTATAGACGTTGACGTAGTTTGTGATTTGGTTTTGAATTTGAGAATCTGAAACCCTTTTACTATTTGAATGAACGCACCTTCGTTGCTGCTGCTTGCAGGGAATCTAAAGTGTAGTACGGAAGGAAGCTTTTGGCAGCATGCAGCACAGGCAGCAATACAGTGTTGCAGCAGTCAACTACAATTCTCATAAATTGTTATTGTGTCAGTGTTGTCTGCTCTCGTCTTCGATTCATCTGGCTGACTGTCTATTTTTCTTACTTCGTTGCATTTGTTGTCTTGGCAAATCAAGGAACATCAAAAAATCAAAGTGCTATAAATTAAGCGCAGTTTGAACTTGACATATGAAGCAACTGATATGGTAACTGTCAGAAGTAGTTAGGGAAATTGCTTGAAGTGGCAGAAAAAGAAGCAACAAAATTGGCAACAGTTGCTGGGAAGATTTTAAAGGAAGTTTTTATTTTGAATGCTGATTTATTAGAAGAAATGTCTTTCAAGGCATACGGGGCCAGGATAATATCAGATTTGTAAATGAATTGGTTGCAGTTCAGCTTTATTTATGAGGATGAATTACTAAATTATGTCATATTGTTTAATTGCGCATTCAAATTTAACATGACGTATGAGCAACTATTTGTTATACAAACTATACATTTTGATTTCAAAATGTTTCTTTCAAACGCTTTTATTTCAAATTCGATGTAATCTTGTAGCAATGTACCCATGAAGAACTGTGCAGTATTAGATGCTTTTCAATATTGTTAAGTTTCATAAGTGGCCACATAAAACTATGTGAGCTACAAGCCATAAATTTTGATGCTTTTAAGGCGTTTCACAACATTTTTGAGAAATGAAATAAATCAAATATTTTTTTAAGACTTTGCTAAGCTTTAAACGAACTTAATTAAAGTTCCCTTTTCAATTTTCAATCGTTTTCAACAATCAACAAAGCTCATTAATTTCCCATCGACTTCTTATTTTTCATGTTTTTTTTATCTTTCCCATAACAATCTCACCCATTTTTTGTTTGCTATATCAAGTGACCGCCCGCTGTGAGCTTTTTTTTTTCATTTTTTTCGTTCATTGTTGTGGTTTCACTACAATCAGCAGCTGCGTTATTGAAAGCTTTAGAAGTTGGCGCGGCGCAAGCAACACAAACAGTAAGATAGACGACTACAACAATGTTGGACAGCAAGTGTGGCTGCCGCACGAAAGCCACATGAAAATTGTTCAATGTCAATTAAACGCAGCCCGCATTTCAAATCAGTGATGCAAACGGACAGATGAACGCACGCGTGCATGGTTGAATGGTTGAACGCACGAACGAGTGATTGAGTGGGAATGTCGCAAAGGTATCGATATAGCGATGCTTACAAACTTTATTTAAATTAATTGAGTTTTATAATGACCGGACTCTAGAGACTTTTTATGTTTCTAAGGCTTTTGTCTTAGCAAAGACAATTTTTTCAACATTTAGGGATTTGTTTCGATATTTTGCAACATTTTTAAAGACATCACTTTTTGGATTATTCAGTACCATTCGAATTTTTCAATATATTTTTGCCAATGAGCAGCATTTATCATCTTATTCTTTACTTTTCAAATTCATTCAAATATTTCCAACTCTAATCGACTTCTCGATATTTTTCGAATCAAATCGTCACCTTTTGTCTTTCAGCAACTTTTCAATATTGTTTTGACACTTTCCTTTACTAACAGCATTATGTTCACACATCATGTCGCGAGTGTTTGCATTGTCTGTATCAAAAATATCAATACAGCATATCGATATACTGTAAACACAACCCTAAGTCCATAACCCCTAACAGCCACAGTCTTTCTCATATTTACTTGTCCATTTTTTTATATAACAAAATTAATGTTTAAGCATTTATTTGGCCACATGTGGCGCGTAAACTTAAAAATACTTTTGTTTTAAACGCACATTGATCGATGCGCACCTTTAAGGTTGCACCTATGGATTATTTGAGAAAAAAATTAAAGTTTTTTCTTAACATTTTTTCGATTTCCTTAATAACTACTAATTTTTCATTGCAATGAAACAAACTATTGGTAATTATTTTTTTGAAGTTTAAAAAAACTAAAATATTTTACTCACCAATATCGAAAGCATTGATTTGTTGCGTCTGTAGCGTCGTCGTGCACAGTAGAGCAAGCAGATAGAAGGAAGGAAGGCACTGTGGGGAGAATTTTTTCGTGAGTAACGCGTTATTGTGTTGAGTTCTGTGCGTTCTACTAGAGGATTTGCTCTTTATAGTTGTGTTGATGGCGGAAAATTCAGACATTTTGTATGCTGAGCTTTTGCGCGCTTTTAGGTATTGTTGTAAGTGGTAAAATAAGCTTGTGTGTTTTAAAAGTTACTGCTAAGCAGGCAGTGTTGCATTTACGAAAGCTGTAAAGATAAAAAAGAAAGAGCATTAGTTTTATCAAATATTTTTTTTTTTTTATTATGAAAATGAGTGACGTGTATGATATGACTATCTAAAGAAATATATGTTGACCACAAAATGTTTGCTTCTCACTCCTTTGCATTACACGATTCTCTCATTAAAAAATGTAAAAATTATTACAAAACTCACGCAACATAGGGTGCATGGTCTTATATCGAAACCAAAAACAGCATTTTTGCAACACATAAGGTAATTCGGCATACGACATACTTTTATGTCTTGTGAAAAGCTCCACCATTAGTTTTGAATTGCATAGTAGTAGAGGTGTGGTAGGTATAGAAAAATATATACATTTTGCTGATCAGCATCACCACCTGAACCAATCGAATCAAGTCCGCCGGTCTGTCTGTCCGTAGAAATCAAAACAACAAGAAAACCATGAGCAAGAAACTTATTGCATAGCCTACACTTTTCAACACTTGGGGGATTCTACACTAGGCTTCCACACACTTCTCAATGAGGATATCTTAAAAACTGGAACTTAGTTATCCTTTTTTGATAATGCCAAGAACAAGCGGACTGCTCTATTACTACCACACTTATTTGTACTATTTCTGAAAAATAGGTCAACACTAATATAAAAAAAAATAAATTAAAAAAATAAAATAATCCCCTAACCATTTAAGCCTACTATTACAAAAGGAAGCATAATTTCAGTAAATATACTCGCCTTTATTTTCCTCCTCTTCGCTACAACAGCTTTTACTGAAAGAACACCCAAACTTGGAAATGTTTTTGATAAGGATATCTACCACTCATTTATATAAAGCTTCTGTGATAGCATATATTAAAGAGTTGACGATAATTTCCAAAATTTTGATTTCAATATTTAATTTCCAAGTGACCACCCACTCGTTGTCAGGTTGACAATGTGCTATGTCTACTAAGCTCGTCAACCACTCAAATAAACTTATAATATTAAAATCTAATCGTGACTTTTATTATATCTTGTTTTATTTTCTTCATAAATTGAAGAAAATACTTGTCCACCCCGTTAGTCACATATTAATCACAGCACTTTGTATCCTATGCAATTTCCTGTAATGTCAATAACTCTACGCTTAATTGCACAACTGTCGTCAGACACATCTTCCATTCACATTGTCGCTCTCGTCAACGGCATCAAAAGCAACAACAAAAATGCAAGCAACAACAATTACAACAATTTCTTCTATAGCGTCGGCATTTTGTGTCTTTGATGCTGCATAGTATAGTTTAGATCCTATTGCAAAATTCTATGGCTAGCATACAGAAAAACATTAAAAAATATAGAAAACTTTATAGCCCGGCCTATACAATTATGAATTACAGAAAATTGTACATTTTTACTTCCTTCATAAATTTTGAGCACTTATGAAAAACGCATGTTTCAAACAAACAATATACCAAAGTTGCAACAAAATTAAGCATCATAATACTTGAGAGTTAAGCCTAGCATTACTATGTGTATATTTGAAGGCATAGCCATTGTAGTCATGCCATGTTATTTGGTCTTATCCTAACATTCATATATTTTACCGCCGCCATATCATTTTGTTGCACGTTGCCATCATCATCTTCATCAATGTTGCCTGTTTGCTGCATAAAGTTTTCAGTTTTGAGTTTACCAGTTCCGACTTCCCTCAATATAGGTTAAATTAATAATGACACCCATGCAACGATATTTTCCCAAGCTAGCAGCAATGCCGTTTTAAGTCTATAGTCCAGCATATCTGTTGTAAGGCAAGAGCAAAAGATACTGAGGAAGAGTGTGAGTGAAAGAAATGCCTATGCCGTTGGCACTTGTTTGCATGCCCCATTCATGCAGCCAGGCAGTGTTTTTTTCCTTCTTGTTGTTGTGCTGATGTTGCCGATGCTGCACGTTTCAATGAAAGCAACTTCAAATTGCCTTAGCAAACTGCGACCGCAAAGCAACAACGAAATTATGCTTAGATCCTTCACATTGTGGAATGCTTCTACTAAGGAGTAATGCGATTGATCCCTCCCCTCATTTATTTGTGCACTGTTCCAGTTGCTTTGTGTGTTTTCTGTGTAGATGGTGTTGCTCAAAATGATGCTGAAAACTGTATTCGAGTTCTTAAGAAAACTTTTGAACATTCTATATAGAGACTGACGTGAAAGAGTTCAAGAAGCGAGGAAGTAAAAAATGTTTGGCACACTTAGATCAGTTGCATATGAGACAAATTAACTTCAGTGAAATATCCAGGTGTAAAACTGTAAAAAAAATTGATCATTGGAAAAAAATGTCATGAAAGAAAAATACCACGTTAGAAATATAACATGACATGAAATTGTGTGCTAAAAAACATTGTAAGAAAAACATGTCATGAGAGAAAGCTTATGTTATGTGGGTTTGAAAAAAAACATTGCTCAGTTTTGCAACTAAGTCAAATCTCTCAAATTTCTTTCATTGGGAACTAAATCATACGAAATGAAGGTGGGCTTAGTTGATGGGCGTGAAAGCCATTACAGGGAATCACAAAATGATAGTTGACTATTTACTATGGCGTCTTGATGCTTAAAATATGCAAAAAAATATTATACGAGAGACAAAACTATTGTCATCAAATATGTCAAGAGAGAAAAATATGAGATAAAAACAGATAATATTTCATGAAACTTAAAGCATTTTCGTTACCTTGCTTGTTTCTTCATATTCGTAATAAAGTAACTCGGTACGTTTCTATCGAAAGTTTTAATTTTTTCGATCTTTGATGATGTTAAAGACTTTCCCACTTAAATGGCATCTGACGTAGATAAGAAAAACGAAAAATTCTATCTAGTGCCATAAAGCAAAAACATAAACTTAGTGACGACCGCCTAAAAGGTGAGACGACATTATCAGAGGTACAACGTTGCTTGACAGTCTTGACGTCGAAGTAGCTTTCAACGCAATGAAAGATGTCACATAGTATCTAAATCATAGTAAGCTAAAACCGATTACTTGAAAATTGAATAAACATATATCATCACCTCAATTTGGCCTGAAAAATGCGCATCACTTTGGTTTGCAAAAGCAACATAACATAGCAGCAGCATCATTCAAGTGTTGCCGCTTGCCTGACGGCGTTGTTTGTTTTTAATAAACCAACTAAAACTATGGATGGGTATATAAAATGCATATGTTGCTTTTGTGGTTGTTTCAGTTGTTGCTTTTGGGGTTTTTGAAAAATTATCACCTGTTCTATGCCCCAGCAATACTTTGGTCTTTCGCTATAGACTTAACACCAGTATGGTTTGATATATTGGCAAAAGAGTTGGCTATAAAAATTATTTTAGTTGCGGGATATTTGCAAGAGAATTAATCACACATACTGCAGTTGTTGTGTAAAAGTATAGTAACTTGTTTCGTATAGTCACTAGTAACTGGTTTCGAGAATTTTGTGTCTGTCAAAATTGCGTAGTTATTTGATACAAATCGTAAAATTTGCGTGTTGGTTCGAACAAAAAAAAAAAACATCATCTTAATTTCACCAAGGTTAATTGTTGGCAAATAATTTGCTTGCGATACATAAATTTTGCATATTTTTTTCCATTATAAAAATATTTAGTCTCTTGAACTCCTTAAATATTATTAAATGCAACCAGCGTATTTAAATCCTCCCACTCTATGAAGATAAACAGAAGACATGAGTTCAATATAAGCCAACGTTCTTTGCTCCAGTTTTTCATATACCTTAACTTCATTCATGCTTTTATTGCTGCTTTCCCTTTAGACGGCTTTTTGTATTTATGTTTACGTTGCGCTTTTCATGCAATTTTCTGCAAGCCAACGTCTTACCCCTCCTTCAGTTGCAACACTTCGCTCCCAATGCATTTCTTGTGTTTTTGCCTGTGCATCCGTTGCTTTACACTACTGCGCTTCTTCTTCTACTGCACTTTTAATAAATACCTAAGCAAACAATTTGCGCCGCTACCCGTGTGTGCTGAATAGATGATGTACCAAGTCATTCCGGCAGGAAGCAGGTTCCACTTAATTTTCATCTTTTTTTCGCTACTTCATATCGCCTTTTTATTGTTGTGCTTTTGCTAAATGTAGGCCGCTATATGAAATAAAGCAAAATGTCTAAGCAACAGTGGTAATACTTAGCAGCAGCAATTTAAAGCAGTAGCAAAATTTAGCTGCACGAACAGGAAAAAAAGCATATGCTTTTTAAAAAGTGTAACGGTAATGATGCCTCAAATAGCTTAGAATGAAAAAAATGCAATTGCACAAAAACTTAGTAATAAAAAAGTCTTCGTACGATATTAAAAAGTTCATATAATCTAAGTGTACTTAGAGAAAAATATAAGGAAAATTTTTAAGAATAAATTTTTGCTAAAAATCATAATAATGTATCAATGTTTTTTTTTAAATTTCGCTTCCTCTCCATAAGTTTATAAATTAAGAATATGTCATGTAAGAAAAATATGTCTTGAAAGAAAAATATGTGGTGAGAGGAAATTAGTATGAACAAATTGTAACAGGTGAAAGCACTTGTGGCATGTGAGAAAATTTGTGTCGTGTGAGAAAAAACATGTCATGAGAGAAAATTGATTGTCAACAAAGAGCTAAATTTCTCATGATAATACATTTTTCAAATGTAACTAAAATCGGTAAAAAGATACAAAGGTTCTACGCTACTTAAGAGTACCTACGGTTCAAGAGTACCTTAACATAAGAAAAATGCAACCAAAAAAATGGAAAAAATATGTGTTAGCTAACAATCTAAGATATAATATCAGTACGGTGAAATTTTTTTTTCTATTGTGCTGATACAAAAACTCACAATCGAAATTGTCACATTTTTGCTGCTTAATTTCTTTCCATGTAGTTGCCACCTATTTTCACTTGCACATCCCATTTCCTTTTATGTTAACCCTCCTCGCTACTATTGCTGCAATTGAAAATTAAAATTGCGACAGTGTCAGCAGCATTTAAGTTGAAGTGGAAGCGAAAAAAAGAAATGGCCGCTGCAAATACGGTTTTACATTAAATGTGCATAAAAGTCCCCATAGCGGCAGCAGAAAAAAGGCTCGTGCTGATTTTGTCGCTGTCGCTACTGCTGTTCACTCATTTAGAGATAGAAATCTTTTGATGTGTTATAATTTTAATGAGTTTTGGGGTCAAAGCAAACTAATTAAATGTAGCATGAATATACTTTATCCTATGTAGAGGGAGGGGAACGTGAAGTGGAGTTGAATTTGAAATAGAAAAAAAATATATATATATATCAGTAAAGCAGGGTATTTAAGTGAGTGAGCGAGAACTAAAACAAATATTTTACTAGTTGACGCTGCAAGTCAGGCTGCCAGCTAGTGTCACGATGAGCAGCAACCAGAGCGTTAAGTTGATTTTGCTCATTTGTAAGGGATTTCATTTGGGATTTCAATGGTTTTGTCGTTTTCTTCTGTGAAGTGGTCATAACGAAGGATCTTTCATTTGTTTTTTTTTTTTTTTGCTTTTATGCTGAAAGCTGTTTTTCTTATTCTTTCATGTGGCATTAAATATTGATAAGGATGATAAGTGACGATTTATGCTGAGATTATATGAAATAATGTTAGTATGTAGCAGAATTTATCTTAATGAAGTTTTTATATGGGGCGCAGTTGCAAGAAAAAAACATGTAGTAAAGTTTGACAGGCAAAAAGAGAAAAAGTTTTTTGAAAATTGGAGCTTATTTTTATCTTACAAAAGGTTAAGAGTTCAAAAAGGTCAGAAGAATATAGAGTTTAGTTAAAATTATACTAAAGATTTTGAAAAGATTTTAATTTAAGACATAGATTTTTTCAAAGGGTTGATTGCAAGAACAGTGTGTGTATCCCCGGGTAATCGTGCGGTGAAGAAAAATATCCATTTTATCAATCCCAATTGCAAAATCTGCTATAAGGGAACATATATTTGCCACCTGGACTGATTTCTAAAGCTTGGTGGAGATTTTGAAAGCTTCAATAAAGTAATTTTCCGATGGATTTTGTTGCTCGCATCATTGAGGGACTTGCTACTTTTATATTCAGTGCAACATTTTAATTTTTTTTCTATGTGTTAAAAAAATTTAATAAAATAAAATAAATTTTACGATCTTCAAACCACTTTCTACGAACAGTTAAATTAACAATTCTATCCATCATTTACTATGTCACAAAGTAATAAATTTTTTAGTTTTTTTAAGCACATTCCATAGAATTTTCACACAAAAAATAAAACCTAAAAACGCTGCGGCCATTAATTGAATTTAATTTTGACTTAGATTGCAACACATTTTCAGGGCATAGGCAAGCCACACACACATACATACAAAGCAATTGAACAAATTACAGTGGCACTCGTAAAACTCCAATGTTGTTAGTAGCAGGAAGCATAGTACTAAATTAGCCCCTACAGAAAGTTCCATTACATGGAAAAAAATAAATTTTATTTATTTTATTGCCAAAAAAATCTGTTTTTTTTGAAAAATGATTTTGTTGACATTTTGGAAACTTATTCTTGTATGTAATTTGTTGAAAAAACAGCCTGCAAGTAAAATAATTCTTCAGCACATGGGAAGAAAGACATAATCTATAGAATCATAAACACCAACATTTATTTAAAGTTAAACGTATTACAAATTTGAAACAACATATATTTTCTCTCACATGAGATATTTTCTCACGTGTTATTTTTTTCTCCTGTTATTTTTTTCTCATGATATTTTTCTCTCATGTTATATTTATCTTTAGAGCTATTTTTTTACGATGATATGTATAATATCTTATTAAACCTTTCATTAGGCATCTTACTTCCTGGGTGAAATTCGCATTGACTGACATTTCTGTTACGGAGATAATAATTAACATTTTTTATTTTGGCATTTAAAAAAATTAATAACAAGAGAAGTCAAGGCTCAACACAAGAAAATAAGACTCCATCTATTTAACATATAAAGGAGTGTAT
Organism: Meiosimyza decipiens; assembly: GCA_963680825.1. Classification (NCBI taxonomy): domain Eukaryota; kingdom Metazoa; phylum Arthropoda; class Insecta; order Diptera; family Lauxaniidae; genus Meiosimyza; species Meiosimyza decipiens. The sequence goes on along the minus strand of OY804260.1, from coordinate 20,406,236 downwards.
GAAAGTGGAGTTTTGGGAGATACTCAAGCTTATTTAAAAATACCATAAGTCCTACGCCAGATAAATATAATATTTTTTTGTTGTAAGTCCTAGCAATCCTTATCATTTTATGTGCTAACAATTTTCGGATAAAATATTTTCAAAAATAATTCTAGTGTTAATGAAAAATAAGGAAAAATTGTTGCGCAGCAATGGCTCGACTTATACCAAATTTAATAAAAGCAAATCATCAGCATGTCAAGCTATAAAAAAAGTCAAGAAAATCGATGACATTTCAATCATTTGTATTTTGTCAAGAAATGTGCCATTCACACATATTTTTAAGTACTTTGAAGAGACTATTTAATGAAAACAATTTAAAGTATTCTATTCAGAATGTGTGGATATTTCAAAAGTTTTAATTGGTTTTTGTGTGGAAAATTTTCAAAATATTTTTTTGCTTACACAAAAAAGAAGTTCAATCTAATTAATAGACTTAAAAATTTTAAGGCATTTTTCTCTCAGTGTAGCCACAGATGTTTCCTTAGGCAAGATTGCAAGTGCTGCGCTTCTGTTGTATGTCAAATAAAAATTTATCAATTAACCAAAATGCTATGTTACACTCTCGCACCACTGCGCAATGAATCAGTGATGATGATGATGATGATGATGGAGCCATTGACAACGCCAGTAATTAAGTGGAGCGCATATGTATCTAAATCGGCACCGATAGCAAAGAATGCACTTTCATATCAAATTGGCGACGCCAGCAAAAAATAGTTGACAAGTGCCTTAAATTGACAGTTTAGTTGACGTGTCAAATTGACAGCAACAGAAATGTAGCAAAATAAATTGAAAATGAAAGGAAGAAGAGAAATAGCAGATAAAAATTAATCAAAAAAAAAAGTGAGCCCTTAAATGCGTTGTCAAACAGATGCGCAAAAAATGTTTACTTTTATTTTTATATAAATTTCTTTTAATATTCATACATACATATATGTAGTTGCTACGTCACGTCAACTCTATGAACTGTCACTTTTGACATTTGCACTTAAATGTATTACGGTCTGTATGAGAATGATGCTTAACAGTTGGGCAAGTAGTTTAGTTAAAAGTAAAAGGGGAAATATTTGATTGCAAGAAAATTTTGCAATTTTTCACAATGCTACCTAGAACTCAATAAAAAAAAATATAAATTTTTCTGCAAGGAGTAGTAAAAGTTACTATTTTGACAGCTGACATTATGACAGTTTGCAAAACAGATGCGTCTGTTAGGGAGCGTCAAATTAATTGGCATGTGTTACTTTATACAAAAAATAAACTTTTTTTTTAAGAAAATAAAGAAAACGTAAAACGCAACTAATTGGAAATAAAAAATTCCCTTTAGTCATTGACATTTCTAATAAAAAAAAAACCTCGATAATTTCAAGTTACTACGTTTCATTTATAATTTATTCCCCACGGATGAAAGCAGAGCAAACAGAAATATATATATAAAAAAAACACTCATATTTCTCCCCCAAAGAAATGAAAGTCATACACTTGCTATCACTAAAGCTTCAAACTGCTGACTGCGTAAACCACACAAACTAAAACTTTAAAATGTTGAATAAAAAATGAAATCAAAGTTTTTCCAAAAAATTTTTGCAATCTGACTTCCGCTGTTCCATCCGGAGGATTCCTTTGTCGCCGGTTTACGTTTTCTTCTTTGTGGCTGCAGTTGAATTTTATTTTCCCTACTGAATTTTTCAGCTTGGATTTTTTCTTCTTTTTGCATGAATGTATTCTGTAGCTGCTGTGGTGGCTGATAAAATTTTGTATAAAATGCAACACTGGTAGCCATTCAGTGTACAACATGCAAATGATATCCTTTTTGCTAAAGTTGTCGTTATCATCGTCGTTGTTTTCATCTCTGTAACTTCATGCAAAGGAAACTAAGTATTTGAAGCTAATGAATACTTCTTTTGACGTAACACAATCATGTTGGTGACGACAACGAAAAGGATTCAGTGTTATAAATTTTAGGAAATGTTAAAATAATTGAACAAAAATAAAAGTCTTTCGCCTGTATCAAATAAACATATAATTTAATAATTATTACCAAATCTTGATACATGCAAACAAATCATTTTCTGAGTGTTGCAATATAGACAGCACCAATATTTGTTGTAGGCATGGTACTTATATAGATCAGCCTTTATAATTTTATGCTGAAATTGGTACTACAATTGAAGCATATTTATGTTAACAGATAATCATCAGTCAACATCAACTATTTGATATTTCTCGCTCATGAATTTAGGGCTCAACTTTTCACTACTTTTTAAATAGGACCAAGCTAAAATTTTTTTTTAAAATTCTTAAATTTTAGCACTTTGCAGCAAAATCTAAAAAATCGCGTACTGTAAAATCACAACATAAAAAAAAAAAGTGCGGTGTATGTTAGCGAACTTAAGTTGCAACAGCAAATCTCAAATAATTTCCTATTTCCCACTTTACTACCATTTTCCCACAATCGACTGCGACGCAGTAGGTGTGATAAGTGGGCGTTGTTTTTTTCACAGGTTTACTGTTGGTAATGCTAATGTTGCCAGTGTTCATGCTACTGTTACTGTTTTGCGGTTTTGCTGTTGGTCAGTAAATTGCTGGTGTACTTTTTTGTTGCTATTTTCCTTTATTTTTCTATTCCGCTTTTTGCTACTTTATTTATTAGAAAATTTTCTATTCTAATTTGCAAAAGTGTAAAAGTAGTAAATAATAAAATGGTAGTAAGTAGAAAATTATGCCAAATTAGATAGTGTTGCTACTTTCTAACGTTTCTGTAGGTGTTGTTCGTTTTTTTGTTACTTTTTTGCATTAAATAAATTTTTTGGAAACATAAAATACTCCATAGAAAATTGGTTAGGTCAGTTAAGTGAGAGTTGTGTTTGACGTGTGTTGAGTGTGAGGTCTTTAGTTGTGCCATTAGTTGAATTTAATAATGGGGCCAAGGCAGTTGCTAAAGTTCGGAAGGTAAAATCGACAAAGTCTGTACAGCAAAATGTGCCACAACATTCAAAGGATATTAAATCTAAGATTTAAGGCCCTATAAAAATATGTGTTTCTGAATTTGAAATAATAAATTTGAGAGAGCTACTTGCTTGCAGTTTATCTACTACTATTGAGTTTAATAAAGCCTTGGAGTGTAAACTAAATTAAGTTTAAAAATCCCAAGAACGTTAAAATCCGATGTCGAAAAAAATGAAAAAATTCGAAAAATGTTGATTACGTTGAATTCATTTCATCAATATTCTTCAATTCTAAAGAAAGTTCCTGAGCCTTGGGTTTTTAGTTGTCTTTGCTGACAAGGTAACAGTTAGGTGCAAGAACTGCACATACACAGTGTAACAATTTTCCACTCAGAATTTCCACTTGAAACCTACATAGTTCTACATTTTTCTGAACTCTACATTTGTTGCTCAAAGTATTTCCCCTCCGCATCTACATTCTGTTGACAGCGGTTTCAAGTCCTTATGGAATATTATGCCCATCTGGCTCATAATTCTCAAAATAAGCTGATGATGGCATCGGTTGCTGTTGTTTAGTGGCCACCTTTTGATTAGAAGGTAGATCAAGCACAAATGAAAATATGCTTGAATTAGCTTCACAAGCTACCTCTACAAACTTTTTCAATAATACTCTCGAGCATTATCATTATATCAAGATGGTACATAGCTCGCAGTGCATCCGTAGGCTGCACCACCTAAAACTATTCAAAGTTGAACCCACTTGCCTTGCAGAAACTATCACTGAATAATCATTACAATTTCTAAGCGCCTTCAGAATTAGCGAATTACTCATAAATAAGCTGCAAACTAAACAGCTACAATAGCAACACTTGCCTTTTTTTAATTGACCAAAAGAGCATAAGCTTTCGGTTTCCGTTATTCTTAGTTTTTATCAAAAAGCCACAATGCGAAACAACAAAATTTGCTATGGCAAGAAATATCCCACATTAAATTGCTGCTTTTCGTAAAAGATGTTTATTATGTCAGTTATGATGCAAAGCAAATTAAATATTATTTTTAGCTTTCAAACTATTTGTTATGAACAGAATTATAGTGTTCGAATTCTTTGAATTCTTATCTTAGGCCACTCAAGATGCCAAGACCCGCATTTAATTTTTCATCTTCTCATTTTGTTTATTCAAAATCTAATCATCACTCAAAATATTTTGCAGTAGTTCAACGTTTACAAATTAGCTGCCTTTATATGCTCATTTATTTCATATATATTTTTCCAGTATTCGTATGTTTTTTTATTTTCTTATTCCCTTACGCTATCTTTTCTAATGATCTTGACACTCAAATATCAGCACAACGATCGTGTGGGCAATTTGAAAAAGGGCAACAACACCACTGCTGCTGTTGTGGCTAATAATAGTGATGATAATGTTGTTGATGATGACGTTATTTTTTATTTTGTGAAATGAAGCATGAAATGTTGAGGCTCTACTGCTTCATTTTTTTGCTTTTATTTTTATTTGAATAATACGACAGCAAGAAATGCGGGAAGAACGCTGTTTCCTGTATTTCCTTAATTTTATTTTCATAATGTAGTTTCTTGAGTGCTGTTTTCTATACATTTTAATATCCACTGCATTTTGTTTGTCTGCTCATGTTGTATATTGTGCTGTTGTTGTTGCCTTGACTCTTGACAGTGGCAATTTAATGCAAAGTAGTAAAATAGTGGACATTAAATGTCACTGAACTGGAACTGAGAGTTAATTAGCTTGCAATACTGATACTGCCACTTTGCAGTTTGAGTGCGAGCTTAAGATTTTTTTTTAATTCAAAAAAAAAAGATTCTGGGAATGCAGAAAATACTAAACATTATGGTAGGCAGACAGTTTGGCAGGCAAGCGATTGGAAATTTAAATTAGATACTATAAGTAATTACTAGCAGAAGGGGTTAAGAGTTACAACTTTGCAAATGTGGGAAAATTTTAATCGTAGGAAAATTTTAATTGGTAGGAAAAATAATAAAAAATTTAAATTTTTATTATAATATGCGTTGTGTTTGCCTGGTTTTACTATTTTTATTTAAATTTTAAAATTTCTTTTATCAAATATCTCGCAAGAGAGTTTTAAGAGTCAAGAATAGGCTTTTGTGATAAATTCTTCTGGATATTTCGTTAGCCACTTTTAAAATGGGAAATATACTTATATTGACAGCAATAGTCCTCGAACTGATACGATACGAAAACGATACGATAATTCAAAAGTATCGTATCGTGCTCGTAGTGGCGCCAAGCTTATCGTGCCGTACTCGTTCTCGTACGAGAAATTTTTGATCTGTATCGTCCTCATGTCGTTCTCGTCTCGTTATTTTAGATATATCTCGGTTATTCTCGTTTACATTTTTGTATATATAATACTAGCAGGACTAGCGGCTTTTCCGCGCGCTGAGCGTTGTATACCCCCGTCTACATTTTACGCAGTCCATACTGCAGACAATTGGGTCCATGTACGAAATTGCACAACTTGGTATTAGGTCCAAGTAAGGGTTTTTGTTCAATGGAACGAGCTATGACCCATTATTCAACTCTGTTCACATTTAACGAGTTGCTTAGCACAAACAGTTTTCATTTACGTATCAGGTTTCACCTGCTTCAGCTATAGCTGCGATAGATACCAAGATATGGCGTTTTAAGTTATTTTGTTTTATAAAGGCACCACGTCCGTTTGTCTAATCTCGTTGAGATTTCGTGAGGTACTTAATAGCGACATTTTAAATACATCCGAGCACCGAATTTCAAAATGCCTGCTACCATAGGTCGCAAAATATTGCGTTTTAAGTGTTCGGCAATAATTTAGTGCCTATCATACGATAAGCATTTCACTATCGCCGAGAACAAGACATCGGCCAGACCCTTCTCGGTCATACGAGAAATAATATTTTTGATATCGTCTCGATATCGGGACCGAGGATAATATCGATATTTATCGGTTATCGATGAAGCACTACTGATATGTTATATGATTTATATATTTTATTTTATAGTGCACTCAGAATAATCGAATAAGTTTAGTTTCTGAGATAAGCTTAAATATCTTGAAAATACCTTTAAAATGAGATACATATCACTTTTAGCAACTGAGATATATCACCGAGTTGTAGAGATGTATCACTGACTTCAGCAGTGATAAGTATCACATTTTAAATGTGTTTCTTAGTAGATTATTTTTTTTTCAAAAATCATGACCATGAGTTTCATACAAAAGGCCCAATAACAAAAATATGCGCTTTCGATTTTTCTTTTCAGAAAATCTACATAAACTTGAACTCAAACTGAAGTTTATTTATGACAACGTAAGATATTTTCTTGAAAATCTTTGACCTTTCAGTTGGCATCTTCTTGTCTGCGAAATAAATTTTTCACTGTCGAGACACAAATTTATAGCAAACTTTTCATTGTCAGTATTTGGCTCAATATCGAAGAAAACGGTTTTAATAATATATTTCAACAGAAGAAAACAAAATCCATTCTCTAGCCGACCATTTAGAAAATGAAAAAACAAATCATTTCCATCCTTTACAACACACATTCCCACTAATTATCAACGCTTGATTGGTTTTTATGACGCTCGTCAGTCGGTCGTGCTGTGATGAGCAGGAGCTCACTCGTATGTCGGTCCCCTATGTAGCCTGCTGCTGCTGACAGCAGCAACGCATCATTGCCATACGATAATGTAACATGAACGACTGTTGCTTTGTCGGTTGCACATTTCAAATGCAGAAACTGAGTTTTCAAGGGTCCCAAAGAACCAGTCACAAGCAGCGAGCAACAACACTGTCACGCCGCTGGCGGTCAAATGGCCCACACCTACAGGTGTCACGCTTTTTGTGTACAAGACAGGCAACTACAAGCGCTACGCTTATTTTTCCCCTTGTTAAAAAATTTTTAATTTAGAAAACTTTAAAAACATGAAAAATGCTAATTGAGGAAATAATATTTTTCCACCGTACAAAAGAAAAAAATGGGCCTACACACGTTTGTACTGTTAAATATGAAAAATTAAAATGAGAGAAAAATAAAATATTATTTAAATTTTTATGACATTTTTATTGCAATTTATTTGAAGTAGGTACTCATTGTTCCGAAAATAAAAAACAACATAAAAATAGAAGCTTTTAAATAAGCCATGCAACGTTTTAGTTACAGGCACGATTTCTGTGTTCGGGCTACAATTCGTAATGAATTCGGGCTTGAGTTTTTTCAAAAGTTCGTTTTTGTACTTTTTTGTATTTTTTATGAGTATGACTTCCTTTTGACATTACAGCATGGCAAAGGTGTTTAATTAAAAAAATGTTATGGGTAATAACTTTATAACAATAAATTATAATTTTTCATTAGCAATTAAAATGTGCGGGAAATGCAAATACACAAATTAGGGGGAAACAAGAGTTTCACTTAGCATTTTCGTGAAAGCTCAATAATATAAATTTATTCGTAAAATTGAGTGGTACTCGAAAAAGAATTTGTGACTTTAAACGATAATCCGCAAAAAAAACAAAAGATTCTTTAGGGAATATAAATCCTTGAGAATATTTTTAAAAAAGATATGGCCGAAAATTTCAATGCTTAAACTGATCAGTGCCATTGGCGTATTGAATAATAACTAGTATCAGGTACTTGGTGGGGCCAATGCCCTCCCCATCCCTACCGAATTCACGCTACTGTCAGCAACTCCATGAACTAAAGATTTGAGTTTAATTTACTCGCTTTCGAGTTAGGGCCACGCAAAACTACTTTATTCCTGAATTCTATTTTTTTTTTCATGATCCAAATCGCTTAACTTGATTGATATTGTCAGTGACATATACATTTTTTTTTTAATTCCAACCATATTTTGTGTATTTCGAACAAAGAAAGAAAAGGAAATGTTATGTTCTGGGATCTGACGCAGTAAATTTGGGAGCTAAACAGTTCGCTGAATTCAGGCATGTAAGCCGCTTCTTCAAATTGGCTATGAATTTTGTTATATTTAACTCTAAAATTTCAAAATTTAATTTGGTTGTTAAAATATAATAAAATCCTGAGAAACAAGAGAAATTATTATCTTTATTAGTTAGAAGCATAATTTTAACTGTGATAAATTGCGGCAAGAAGTCTTTTTTTTGGCGAAAACTATTAAATTAATTGTCATTTCTTGACTTGACATCACTTTTCTTTTCCTGTGGGACTATGTGACACAAGCAGATTTAAAAAGCAATATATACCGCTGAGTTTCTGCAATCAAATTATGATTTAGCACCAATCGATAAAGAACGCTGAGAAATATCACCCAGCACATACCATTCAAGGTGAAACGATCTACATTATTTTTCCCATCAAACGCAAGCCTTTCACACTTAATCAAGACACTTATAGTTCTTGATATCAAGAACTCACTTAGTAGCCGTCATCTTATGTCGTTTGCATGCCCAATACTCTATAAAGAATAGTTAACCACATAGAGATTTTCAAGGGAGCACAGACTTTTTGGTTGTGGGGAAAAAAATGCCTACATGTCACTTCCAGTTAAGCACTGAGGAAACTTAAAAACTCCCGATTAACAATGAATATTTTGTGCTTGGTCATTTTATATCGAACGAAGTTTCAAATAACTTCGAAATATATTCGTTAAACAATATTTTTCTTTGGTCCGGACAATTTACAAAACTGAAACTTTGGCGCAGTAAGGAAACAGCACTAATACCAACTCTATGTTTAGTCCTTATGCTAAGGTTAAAAAAAATCTGCAATTAAAAATATACATTAATTTTTAAATGCTTTAAAAAAAATTTGGTGCAGTTGCCACAAGTGCACAAAAATGTTAAATTTTTGACACGATTGACCCCATTTATTTCAAAAACTAAACATCAAAGAAAACAATTAATACCAGGTTCTGGATCAACGCTGACAACTGAAAAATGATACGAAAAAAACCATTAAATAAATTTTAAAATGCAATGTGTCTTAAATATAACTGATCTTCAATTTGACGATATTCCTACCATTTTTCAAAGAGAAGACACAACAAAAACTTGTTTTTTTATATAAGTGATAAGCTAAAAAGGCTTAAACTTACACTTAAAAACCAATATATCTAAATTCAAAAAAAAAAGAAAATAAACAGTGATCATATTTTAAAAATACTGAAAAGTCTTAAAAAGGCACTCCCATAATAAGCATATCTATCCATAGGTTATCACGACTAAATCAACTTTATTATACAGAATCAATATATAAATTCATTATTTATTTAGCACGTGCTATATATTTGTAAATTTCGAAAAAACAAAAATAAAATCTTAATGACGGGTTTGGCAAAATAACAACAAATAATAAAATAGATAATTTAATGCAAACAATATCATCATAAATGATAAGTTGTCTATTTACGCTGTTCTTTTGCTTAAGAAATCACGGAATTTTATATCAAAAACAATAATTTTGTTTTATAGAAGAAGGTGTGTGTGTACATGTGATTCATTCAATACTAAAATGCAGGTTTTGAAAAATTTTGCAAACCATTGAATTATTTACGTCTCAGTTCAAAAATATAAAAAAATATTTTATAGCATTTATATTTAATATTCTATTTGGACTTTTCGAGTTATACGAGTATCATTTGGTATACACTAAAAGCTTTAATCTAATACACTTTTAATTAAAATTACAAAATTGGCACAGATTTAAGATTCGGGTAGGGCTTTGATAAGGCATACGTGGTTGGTCGTGTTTTCTTCAGCGGGCTCTTGACCTACTAGAATTGTGAGATGTTTATTTATATAAGCTCTTTCTTTTAAGAGGCTTCACAAAAAAAACTATGCGGTCGAATGAGCAGAACGTGGAAGCTGTTCAAGCAGCATTTTCGAAATTATTCTTTTATGGAAAATTTCTCGCAGGAAGGTTATTGTTGCTGTGTGCGCAGCATTTCCATCCTGTTGTCACAATACCTCTAAAATATATTAATGCTTGAACATTTTCAAACAAAGTTCGTTCTGTATAGACCGTCATTGTTTTGTTTTCCCCAGCCTATTTCATTGCCACAGAAACGATACTCGATTACCTTTTTAGCTACAAGGTCGCACCAAAAATTAAATCTTTCGTTATAGGACCGCTTCTCCAAAGATTGCTATTTAATTTACTTCTTCCAAACCTGGCAATAAGAGTTTCGAATAGTTATTGATATCGCTAAGAGATATTTTAACACTAATATGCTACCGATATTTTACATGAGCGTGAATAATTGAAGATTTTTTGGATTCAGTGAGTTTTATTTATATGTGGACGTCCTATATCCTCCAAAGCTATGGCAATTCCAAACCAATTAGTTTCTTAAATAAAACCCTATGCAATTAAGAGTTTCGTAAAGCTTTCGTACCTTTCAAGAGTTATATTTTGATCTGGAAACTTAATTCTTCAAAATTATCCTTAACTAAGATTTCTAAAAGGCAGTCGAAATTTATTTACTAAGCCCCTATTTACTAAATCCCTATGATGCCAGTAAATTTTTGACTCTGTCTGCACTATTTGCTAGCATATGAGCATTATCAGACTTAAGAAAAAATGTCTTGCCCAAAATAAAGTCTGTTTGTTGCTACACATGAAAAATAAAACAAAGCTGGCGCCATACAATTAGCAACTTTAATAGTTCACAAAAAAAAAAGAAAATATTGTTCGAACTATTTTTTTTCTCTAAACACACTCATTCAATAAAAACAAAACCAACGCTCATAAACGAAAAATAAACAAATAAAAGCATAATGTAATTCTTATTTTTTTTTTTTTCTTTCAAAAAAACACCTGCAAGCATACCAACTGCGCCAAAAAATATGTTTTCATTTCATATGTTGAAATTTTATATGACAATAAACAGTTTTTCCATATTTTATAGCAAGATGTTAATTAATTAAAAAATAGAAATTAACTACAATTTGCCATCAATTTTTTAATATAGAAGGCGTTAAAAAACAAAGCAAACTTTTCATAAAAAAAACAAAAACAAAAACACACTGCATTGCTATAACTTTAAGCATAAAATAAAATTTTGTTTGAAAACAACTGTCATGCAACATTTGATAGTTCAGCGACAAGGCATTGAAAAAGAAAACGAAGTCAACAAAAACACAGCTGTGAACGTTCGGTTATCAACATAAAAATAAAACATAAAAAATTTTCTACATAAAAATAACTTTGATATTTTGTAATAAAAAGTGATAAAAGCGTCAGAAAATTTTCTGGTCTCTGGTTTTATTGCATGCTATTTTTATGATATGTGTGGTTTCTTTCTTCATATAATTTTATTGATTTGATAACTTGACATGACTTTTTGAGCAAAAATGCAAGTTTTTTGTGACTGTTAGGAATTTTTTATTGAATGTTGGTAGAGTTAATGCATATTGTTATGATATATTTAAATACATTCATTTAAATAAACATTTAATAGTACCGAAAATAACTATATTTGTATAACTGACAAACAAAATTTGAACTGACTTCATTTGTCTCATAAGACGAACATTATGCTATATTGGGTTTGAGTCAAAATACCATTTGCTGATAGATTTGGAAGCAAATATTGTGGAAACGTTATGACTTAGACTATACGTTACATACAAAATATTGTTAACGTCGATATCTTTCTTTTTATAAATAAAATTCTATAGTTTCACTTTCTCCAGCTTAGAAACTTTCTTTGCAAGTCTGTTGTATAGAAAGCTACAGCAAAGTAAGAACAATAAATTCATACGAACATTAAAATAAAAGTATTTTAAAACTCATTTCGGATGTCTTGAGACAAAAAACCTATGAAATGCCAGACTTATTATTGTACTTAAATTACCCTTGCGCCACTTCTCAGCTTGTTATAGTTGCAGAACTGATGCAGTAAGGTACTGAAGTTTCGGTATTGTTTAAAGTTGCAACACTTTCTAGAGGTGATACTAGTGCTTCACCGAGGCTGTGAGGCGAGGCGAGGCGAGGCGAGGCGAGAACGAGGCGAGGTGGAAAAATAAATTACCCTCGCTCGACCGAGGCGAGGCGAGAACACACCGGCACCTTACCTCGCCTCGTTCTCGCCTCGCAGCCTCGCTTTAACACTAGCTCGTATCGGAAGTAAGTGCAGTATTTTTTGTTTTGATACTATTTTTTGAAATTTGACTCGATATTTACTTATTGGAAAGCATAGATAAGGCTATAAAACTTTTATTTTGAGTGCATCTTTAGAGTGGCGATTCACACCGAACTCACACCACGTTGCTTTCGCATTAAGAAGCTTAGGCTACTTTTATTTAGAGTCCATATATTTCGGCATGTCTTCGGTCTTTAGAGTCAGCAGTACTAAAATGATCTCTAATCGAATGAGTGTTAGAATAATACAGCTACTACTCTCTTTTGTTATTATTATATGACGAAAGATTTAATAAGCGGACCCCTACGTTCGGTAAAAAACTTTGTTGTTAATGTCCAAAACCGTTGAACCGATCGCCTGAAGATTTGGCATGTGTTTATGTTTCTTATGATTTGGGGAAGGTTCGTAGCATACTTTGGTATTATGAACTACTTGACGCAGATGAATGAACTATATCGTAACGTAACTATATGACGTAAATGGATAAGATTTGGTACATAGAATTCTTATAGTTTGTAAAAGGTTCGTAGCTTAGCTTGATTTGAATAAAAATGGACAATGCCACGCCGTCCCATATAAGAAAAGAATTAAATTCATCATAGCTCATCAATCATCATTTATGATTCAATCCACCAAAAATAAAATATATTTTATTTTAGTTCTTGAGGCGTAGCAACGCGTGCCGACTTTGCTAGTTGAATATATCGTTGGCATACAAGCAAAATTGACTTTTTTTTTTAACAACCGAAAATAACATATCACAAATTTAAGAGGATGTAAGCATAATTAAACGATTAATAAGCGCCACCCACTTATTATTTGTTTGCAGAAAGTCAATTTTGCTTGAATGCCGACAATATACAGGACTGATAATATTTTTTCAGTTTAATAAAATCCTCGGTTCTTACCGAGGCGAGGCGAGGCGAGGCGAGGCGAGGCGAGGCGAGGTATGTGATTTCAAGGCCTCGTCCGAGAATAAGGCAAGACTCAAATTTATAAAACGAGGCGAGACCGAGAACAACTAGAACCTCCCTCGCCTCGGCTCGGGTGAAGCACTAGGTGATACAGCAAATAGTTGAATATTTCTACGACAATTTTAAGAACACTATATCACTTAAAATGCAATTTAAAGACCTATGAATGTTTAAGTTTTAGCAGTCTAGCCGTCATAAAAAGTTTTCGAAGCTATCGCAAAAACGGTTTTTGTTTTTTTATTCGTATTTTTTCTCAAATGTAAGACATATTTTTATATGCCAAAAGAAACCAAAGCTTACAAAGTTTCTAAAAAAAAATTGATTTTAAGAAAATAGAGCTTAAGACTTTCAAACATATGAAACGTTATTTAGCTTACCGTTTCAAAGACGCTAAGGTACCCTTGAGTGCTTGTTTTGAACTAAATTTAATTAAGAATTATCATTGTCATATTTTAGCAAAATATCAATATTTGCTGTTTTGGCATTGGACAAAATTTTTGCTCTTCTAAAATTTTTGTTCTTTGTAGATTGTATCACATACTCGTATAATATACAAACTATCTTTGTATTATGAAAGTATAAAAAAGACGTAGCTAAAATAAAATACCAAAATTTTAAAGCAAAACACATAACGAATTCGAATTCAATGACCCAAAGTTCATCCAATTTGGTCAGAATTTCATTTCATTTACATAATTTACAATTATTTTACTGAGCTTCCTGTTCAGCACTGTGTGCGTCAATAAAAAATAATAATTTAAACAAATACAAATTAAGAAAAAAAAGCTAAGTCTTGTCATAATAGTTTCATGCGTTGCTAAATGGAATCATCAGCGATCCTTGAGTCGATTAGTAAGAATTTCTATGCCCGTTATATTTCACTTTTTGCGTAAATCTAATGAGAAACATAGCAAAAAGTTAAATTAAAGCAAATCCAAAAATTCTTTTAGTGCTTCTTATCTTCGCTTTTGTATTTCATTTGATTTTATACTTTTCTTTCAAGCGCTTAAAAACGAATAAGCGAAAAATTTTCAACATCAATTGTTACCGGCGTGAAATCGTCGTGCAGCCTGCCAACTGCATATAAAAAACATAAAATTATTCTTATTTTTTCCAGTTAGATTTCTGTCTTGTATTCGACTTCTGCTAATTTTATATTGGCTGAGAAAAATAACTTTATTTCACTGATACTTACGTTTTACTCAAAAAGTCTTCTTGTAGCTGCGATATGAAAAATCCGAAAAGCTTGCTGAGAATTATATGTAAAGTGTACGTAATTTAAATAGGCAGTGTAGTATCCAAAAAAAAATGAATGCAATATTCCTTCGTTGTTGATTGTGTTTTTTTTTTTAATCCAAAAATAAATAAGTTGTAGAGTTTTACGACAAATGTGTGTATTGTGCACTTAAATTTCTCACAATACTAATTTATTTTACTTTATATTTACAAAATTCTAGACATTAAAACACGCTAAAAAGTAATTAATTATATTTGCGTAGACTTTTGTGATGCAAAATTTTAAACTTTCAGTAATTATGCACAGTATATGGTTGTCAAATTTACATGTAACACGGCAAATTTACGTAGTATTAAATGCAATAAATTTCGTGAATTTCTTTTAATGACTTTGAACTTTACACAGTAAGTAAATGTTCTTAATTAAGTTAATGTGGCTCTTCCGCTTAGTATTTTAATAACACTTTACATATATGTTGAGGATTTTATATGCAAAATCGTTTAAATGCAATTAGTTGACTTTTGCTGCATAGCAAAGATATGTTTTCAGTTCACTCAAATTGAACACTACGCATTGATGTTACCAAAAATGGTTTTCACTTGCGTTTAGATTTTTCGTTTACATTAAAACTTGCGTATGTAATTCACAATCACTTTTTCGACAAGAATAACTTGATTTTTTTCTTGAATATCGCGCACTGCATATTTCGGTTAAGTCGTATAAATTCGTTTAGTTACAGCATAACTGCTGGGTTGAGTAAAATTTGCATAATCAGAACAAAATTCACACCTAATAGTTTTATATATATCTCATTATATCTTTTTCTTTATGTCATATATTGATGAAATTAAAATAAGATGTTTTTCGCTTGAGCGCCACCATTTTGAAGCTTCAAAATATTTTTCTTTTTTATTTTTTCGCAAAAATGAAAAAAAAATCAATCAAAACAAAAGCACACCATTTGTTTGCGAAGACGGACGACGCGTATCGATCGAACGTTACGGATCACGCACACGCTGCTGTTGACGCGAACGCGTTTGATGCTTACATTCGACTACGGCAAATGGTACGTAATGACTAACTCTGAAGGTGGGGTAGTGCATTGAGCGAAGTTACAACACTCCAGCAAAACAAACAACACGCAAATCACGTTATGTTTTTATTCTTCTTTTCGCCTGTCAAAAATTTACTGTTGCTCCTGTTAGCAGTATTTATTGTTTCTTATTACACGTTTACGTTAGAACGCGCCGAACTATGTAACTCGTCGTACGAAGGTTGGCGAGCGATTGAATGGAGTTACGCTGACGAAGAGTCATCATGGCGCACACGATGATGGTAACGTTATTACAAATGTAAAAATGCAACAAGAAAAAAGTTTTAGTGTTTCGTTAACGAGGGTTGCTGGCGAGACGTCAGACACTTTGTCGTACAAAGATGTTGGTTGCAGTTGCAGCGTAGCATGAAATACGTGAGAAAAGAGAGAGAGAGAGAGAGAGCGTTGCAGAGTTTTACAAACTCAGAGTTTGAAATTCTTAGCGCTTTGAGTTACAAGAGCAAACTGTGAGTTTCTTTTAGGCATACGTATCTCGATTTATTTTTACTTTGCAGATTGTTTTGGGGAGTTGTAAGGAGCCAACTTCATTGGAAGGCTGTAAATTGTAGGTGTCAAAATTCAATTGAAAGATTTATTAAAAAAAACAGCTTTAATGTAACTTATTATCCAGAAGATGCTTTTATATCTTATGTGTTTTGAATATCTGACAAATTAATGTTAATATTGTTTTAGATGATTTATTTAGCAGACTTACCTTTAAATGCAATTTCCTCAAAAAAAATCATCCTTTTAATATACCTGTATCTACAAGCGCTTAAGTTTACTTGAATCACTTTGCAACACACGCACATCCATATGGGCTTGTTAACGCTCTCTCCTCTCATTTTCTCACAATGAAGCCTTCATTCAATTATCACTCTTTTTGTGACATCAACATAATACGGGCAAGTTTTTACGCTCACCAGTTTTTATTTTTGTATAAGAGTTTTCATTTCCACTTGTTCTTAAACGACACGTTATGATACGCTGAAACATAACAAAAACTTTGCAGTTTCCTTGCAGATATTTTGCATATCATATTTCGATATTTTGCCATTTCCTGTTGCATATTTTTCACAGAAAAATTTCGACAGACCATGCTATTTTGATACAGTTAGCTACTTAAACGGACTATCTCATGTACTATGTATTAACCAATGTATTTATTAAAAGTGACTTAATGCACCTAATTCATAAAAAATTATCCTCAGAAAACGTTTCAAAACATAAGATTTAATGATAACAAAAAAAAAATCTCGTGTATAAAAACAGTTTTTTATTTATTAACTATCATTGCTTCAATACGAAAATTAAATAAAAAAAAATTACTTTGGATATATATTCAGGAAAAGTATGTTATTTTGGATATGAGTACATAGTCTTAGGCACATCTACCTTAGTAAACATTGGCCTTGTATAGGAGTCACTTATTCATAATTTTTCCATATCTAGAGATAAACTAATAAAGTCATTTATGTATGGAAAGGTCTAAGGTTTGCTTGTCAGACAGCTGCCATTATTTGTTTTAGGTGGCAGCCGCATAGTCTGTCACCTAACTATGCGACTTGCATATGAATTTTATTGTAGTGGATTTTTAATATTCGCCTTGGAAACCATGCTGCTCTGGCTATCGATATATTTCTTTTCATCTATCGTTACGAAAAGGTCGAAAATGACTATTTTATATGGCTCAGTGCACCAATGTACCTGTTCGCACACCTCTTAACATACAATGTGATCCGTTTTTATTTACCCAGGTGCTAGACAAAATTAATAACGCTTTTTGAAGGTTAAGTAACAGTGATCTTTCTTTTGAACTTGAAACAAATTTTTAAGGTTACATCGACCTTACCTTTGATTTTTTACGGTAAAACCTATGTTTATTGTATATATCTTGTTTGAGTCATTACATCTTTAGGGTCTGTAGTTTTTGCGTTTTGGGCAAGGTTTAAAATTTTATTGTATATTCTATTGAGTTTTACATTTCCAGCAAAATGTTCTTAAAATTGGTCAAAATATTTGGAATAATATTTTTTTGTGACAATTTTTTTTCTATGACCCCATAAATTTAATAAAAAGTTCTCACAAGAAAAAAAAATATTCAAAACTAACCAAAGTCGAACAGTCAATTTTTTATTAAGGAGACATTTGAACATTTAAGTATTTTGATGTTTTTAATATCAGTCGGAATATATATCTTCTCACAAGAGAATTTTTTTTTTTAGGTTTTGCCAAGCTACAATCTTCTTTTTTGTTATATTTCCTTAAGCGTATACTGCTAGAGTTGCACTATGATAATAATAGGAACTATGACGCCTTACCTCCTTAATAGTATACATAAATTAACTGTTGGCCTTGACCGCATACTTTAAAAACTTTACTTTCTATCAGCTCATGGAAGCAGTTGCTTTTGCTCTCTCTCCTCTATTTTTAAACAGATCTACTTCTTGTTTTATAGAAAATTTCTCAAAGAAAATTAATACCGAAAAATAAAGCTGCACAAAACCCACAATCAAAATAAAAAATGTTTGCTTCCTTTATCATCCTTTTGGCATAATTTAGTTCGATAAGGACTATTCAAAAGCTCATTACTGATTCACAAAAGATCTTTTCTTTTCAAAAGACTTTCAAATCTTTGAATGTCAAAATATAAGCTTTTAAGTTTGAAACAAAAAACTGCAGACTGATTTCATCGCAAAACGAAAATTTATCTTCAATATGAAAACAAATCACTTCCTTTGTATTCCTTTTGTAATTCTATAATATTTCTCATTCTTAGAATAAATTTTGTAACATATTTCAATTTTTTTTTAATATTGTTGAATGTATTTGTTTACATTTCAAACTTTAATGAGTTCAAAAATTAATTTGTGGGCTACATGTGGAGCTCACGACTTCATACCCCACTTGTATATTTAAGGGTATTCACAAGTATTTCTAAAGTACAAGCAGTGGGTGCGTCTGTATTCGACAACATAGCAGAAACAGTGAAAAAAAGACGTCTCCTAACACAACCGCTTGCAGTAGGTTGTGGTTCATGGATGCTTAAGCAACGACGTACCACAAGATTGAAAAAAATTGATTGCTTCATTTTGTTAAATTGAAACAAAAGGAAAACTTCTCTCAATAGACTGCTGACAGCAACAGCCATAGCATGAGTGGGAAAAAGTTATAGATGCGTGTGGGAATTTCCATGGGTGGGGTATAAGAGCAATCGTAATTTGATTTGAAATGGTTACTCTTAGGAATATATTTTAACTTTTTTATTCGGAAACCTATTGCTATTTTCATTTCTAAACATATTTTACCTTGTGCTTATTAATCTCTCTTCTGTTTTGAAGATTTGTTTTTATTCAATATGGTCGAATTAAAATACCTAAGAAATCTTAAAATTTGCTTTTAAATGCTAAAGAGCTTAATGAGGGACTAAACGCGTTCAATTTCGATTTTAAATAATTCAGAAGAAACATTTTAAAGATCTGCGTAAGCCGGCTATATTTGAACCTTTTAATGGCTCCGTCGCAATACTTTTTACAGCCTAAAAAATTTCTTCACAAGATCTAATGAAAGTTTTTGAAATTAATTATGTTATTCACTAAGACAAGGCTTCAGTCATTTATGGAATCATCGCCTAACTATACATTTGTATACAATTTTATTAAATTAAAATACTATAAACAAAGCAAAATGCAACATATACTTTCTCGTAATTTTCCTTTAAAATGTGATTAATTACAATGCATATAAATCACTAAACCATAAGTCACACGACACGCCTCATTAGCTGCCGCCCTCCGCTAAAGCACAGCGTAATGAAAGATAAAAAATATAAAAATTGAAGTGTGTTGTTGAGTAAATAAAAAATTATTTATTAGAGTGCCATAAATTTTCTTCACTATTTGAAAATCATAAAAAATGCAGTTTATTTAAGAACTTTTTGTTTAGTTTTTAAATAAACAGAATACAAAATTTAGCACACACTTTATGATCTTATCGACGATGATAATCATTTGAGTGATGATGATGATGTTGATGACTTAATAAACAATTTATACAAACATTAAATACCATAGAACTTGCTTATCTTTAATATGCAGCCAAAAAGATAAAACTTTTCAAGTTCTGCTGCTAAAGAGTTTGTTGATTTAAGTAGCTGTAGTTTAAATGTGCTCTAAATAATTTCCGTTTAAGCTTATAAAAAGAATTTTAATAAAAAGTAATAAGTTATCGGAAGAAAAGATTATGGATTGTTGGGGTGAGGAGTGAGAGTAAGTACTTGAGGATTAAAGTACAAATTTTCAATATGTTGAAAAGTTGAGAAATCTTAAAGATGTCGAAGAATGTTTAAGAAATGAAAAAGCAAGAAAATGTTGAAGTATTGATAAATTTTATGTATCGAAAAATTGTTAAAAAGGATCAAAGGATGTAAAAGTCGAAAAATGCTGCAAGTCAATTTGCATACATAAATTAAAAACTAAATATATTTTCACCTGTCCGAATGCAATTGAAATGTTCAAAAAAACTGAAGTGTGAACTGCATAGTAGACTGGAGCGAAAAACAGAAAAGTTTTCAAATCGAATCGTAATTGTGTGAAAAGCTTGCCACTCGTCAGCCGAACTCAGCGAACTTTTGAAATCGGGCTGCTCACGCATCGCAGTCAAAGTTTAGAAATTTGAACAGAAATTGAACAAATATACTATAAATTATAAGAATGAAAATGATATCTAAATTAACTCATTTTTTCGGAGTAACATGTCTGTAAGATACAATACCGGAAAAAAGTGTCACCTTACTCCATTTCTACCTCCTGGAGGTGATGGGAAAACACAGCTTTCGCTAAAAATAGGCAGAATTGCAGGTGGTGTAAGCCAGTGTGAACACTTAATTTATCTATCTGAATTTTTTATAAGACTACCTTGGGGCTCAAGGTCAACCCCTCAGCTGTCAAGTCGACATGATTGTTTCAAACAATATTTCTCTATTTTTAGCAATCGGAATCGAATTGGACATTTCCGACGAAGTTTAGTAAGCTGAAAATATATCACAAAACTGCGCGCGTTCGAGCGAGGAGTACCTTGAGATATGAAGAGAATCGGAGAATCTCCTTCAGTTATGAAACTTCTACTTAACTTGCGTATAAAAGGCAGACGTCCAAACTGCCACATTTTTTAAAACAGCAAGAAAACTCAATTGAATAATACTATCGTTTTCTTCCAGAGCTTCTTTGTTCTTAATATTGCGCCTAGATTTTGAAAATACAAAATGCATACGTGTGGGTCTCTGTTTTTTCAAAATATATGGGGTTGTGCATGTAAAACTGATGGATTTTTATCAAATTGGTTCACTAACTTTATGGACACCAAATTAAACCGAATATATTCAATTATATAATGGAAAAGCTTAACTTTTTACATCCCCCGCCCCCCACTTTGCATTGTTACAATACCTTTTTCAATTTTCAGCGAGATATCTTGAACTTAAATATCCTAGTTATTCTGCGAAACTGGGACAAGGTAAAAGTTTTATTTAGATATATCCTTAATAATATTCACCATAAGTACTCAAAAACCTCTGCTTTCGAAAAGTCAGCTCTGGAAACGTCTGCCGACATTATTTTATGTTTTTTTATAAATAAACGAACAAGTTAGCCAATAGGCAGACGTTATAAAATGAATTAGGTGTTTTTTTTACTTGTTTTTAATGTTATATTTTATGAAATAAGCGGCAGAGGGTATTCCTTAGGTATCTGGTAACATAATCTTTGCAATAATCGCAATCTACTTGCCGATAAATTCGTTTAGGTTTGTATATATCATGAAATTTTGAAAAAATTTCAGTAATTCTTAAATACATTAACGAAAACGTCATTGCGTAAAATATAAATATACTCAAGCACAGGAATATATTAAACTGATGAGACTAAACACTTAAACCATATTTCCGCATCCGGTAAAATAATCATGCCAGATATTTGCATTACTTTAATTTTTTCGCTTCAAACTTTGCTGCAAAAAATAACAGCAACCACTTAACACCCCTGCTATCGGCCACTTTGATGCCAATTGAAAATCGTGTACACTTCTCGCATGCATTAAGTTCACTTCACACTTTACACCATGTAATTGTTGACGATTAAAAACGCATTTTATGTCCCCTACATATCTGAGAAAACAAATTAAAAATTAAAACGTATGGAATTTATGCAAAATGCGCATAATGCAAAACAGATGCATTTTGAAACAAAGCAACGAAAAAAACTAAAAAAATAAAACAAAGACATTGGGGGAAAAATGTTAACACATAAAAAAGGTTATTTTATGTGGTTGGCTCATTATAATTAATGCGGGCTGAAGTGTCAGCTTACTGGCATGCATAAGAATTTATGTGAAGAAAAGTTTAATGAAAATAATACTTCCTTTAGTAACATAAATACGGTGCTTAAGTAGTTCTGCTGAAACATAATTTTAAATTTTTAATTATTTTTCACTAAAAAACTTTACGAAAAAAACAACTCATTTCACTTACAGCTCATAAATCTCAATCAATTAAATTGATCTATTTGTGTCACCAATAACCATCGAAACTGTCAGCAATGTTGGCATTATCTTCGAGCAATGATCAAACAATAAATAAACACCCAACAAACTCGAAAACAACGCAAAGCAGTGAATATAAACAAAACAAAAAAAGAATACAAACACTAAAAATGTTTAAAAAAAAAATCTTGTGAAGAAAAAAAGAATTTAAACGAAAGCCAATAATTGAATGCCATTAATCAAGATACCAACACTAATCAGCTCCCCATTGGGCTTAGCGGCTAACATGTGTTACCCACTCACAGCACACACACACACGCGCACACAGTGAGCGTTGCTACATCCGATTATAAAGCTATATATTGAAAATCCCCTGCAAACGCTTTGACAACAATAATGCAGAAGATGTAGAAGAATAAGCGCAAGCTGCTGTTAAATGACTGCAGTTGTCATAATAGCGGATTAGTGGGACTTAAGCGCGTGATTCAGTTGTGGCAGCAACAGCTTAATCAGTGGCAAAACAGCCATGTACAACAAATTTAAATGTGATAAAATGAAATCGCTGGCATGTCATATGTGCAGGTTAATGCTGAGATTAGACATACGATTTAGAAATCAGATTATTAATGATATTTGTTGAATATAAAACTTTTGTAGAGGAGTATTATTTCATAAGAAATTGCTTTCACATAAACGCAGAATTGCTTTGCAGAAACAAAATTAGATATTCTTAAAAAATTATTTTGTCGCCTTCACAGAGGGCCCGCATGTTTCATTCCTCCATATATTCTTCGCAAGCTTATAGAATATTTGTTAGCAACTTGAATGTTATGGCTTCAATCGATTTAAAGCGCCCTCTTCACACTGCAAATGTTAGCTTAGGGAATGTGAGAAAGTCTGACGGGACCATATCATGTGATTGCTCGATGGTATTCGTTGCGTATATGACTAGGTACTCTTTCTATCTGATGAAAAACTTATGAGTTCTCTCTCTAAAAATCTGGGAGTTTTGTGCCTTTTTCCTTATTTACCGTTTGTTCTTCTCGAAGGATTTCGGAAAGCTGCTGTGATAGACGAAAAATTAATTCTGGAAACTTTACAGGCAGCTATGAATAAGAAATGAAAGTCATGTTAACCGAATGTCGTATAATGCATCAAATCACGCTGACGTTAAGTCTCTTACAATCGCACAAATCTTATAGTCTAGGTAATAGCAAAAGTTTGCAAGTTTTCCAAAAAACTTCGTCTTCATAAGTTCCTCCGTATAAAAGAGTTTTTGCATTGTGCATAAATTTATTTTATTTTATTTATTACAGTTTCATTAACAATCGAAAATTATAAGGCAATACCGTTTATGTTGTGGCTTGCCGATTTTGTCTAAATTTCTTGCCTGTTATCTGGCGTGTGTTTTCTTATAAACCATGCTTATACCTTTGATTTCAGTGTCTTATTGAGCTTTAGCTGCAAAATCGTTTTTTATTTCTCGTTTTGTAAGAGAATTTTAGTTCTTTATTACTTCGGACACAAGTTGAAAATCTACCATTTGACTGATAATGCAATATAGTTAAGTATCGTTTCAGCTGGTTTAATGTCATTCACTCCCAAAAAAAAAATATGGTGTAGTTCTATATAGCCTATCTCCACCCCTACCTCTATCCCTACCTTTATCCTAAGGGACAATCAAAATTGGTCCATTACTTTGGCTGTGAGAACAATAAAAAGCACATAACTTTTCTCAGGGTTCAGTCTAACTCCATACTAAATTTCATCAAGACCAGTCCGTTGGTTTAGTTGCGAAAACGTATTTCCCTGTTCGTGGCGTGGCATCACCCACTTAATAGCAAATATTTTTATTCAAAAATCGATTTATCTTCATAACAAATTACGTTAGAATCGGTGCACCGGTCCTGGCAGTGTTTTTACTCATTAGGGAACGGTAGTTTTAGTTGTCTATTTTAAGGCTCAATTTTCAAAATTCATCAAAATCAGTCCATTTGTTCAGCTGTGGAAAATGTATTTTCCTGTTAAAGGCAAGGCACCGCCTATTATTGGAATATTTCCAACAAAACAAAAAATCAGGTGATTATGTTGTGCTGCGGCAGCTAAAACAGCATCAAACTGTTTTGCATTTGCCTTTTTATATATAGATGAAGCACTGATGGTCACCGGCATATTGCTGGATCATAATTTTTGCTTATACAAATATGTCACATGGAATAATAAAATAACATATTATTTTTTCAAGATTATGGAACATAACATATATAATAAGGAAAAAAAATTAATTTTAAACGGCTGATACTATAGATACCGTCTGACCGTCATATTGATTTTGAACGATAAAAACAATAAGTTTCCAGTTTTCAATGTGATTGGCGTTATTAATAACTAATATCATAAGTTAATTGAAAACTATTTGACCATTTTAGTAATTAGTAGAATCGTTGGTTCTTATTTCGGCTCGAGGTCTTTCTTTATTATTTTATTACTAAGTTTTAATTATGTCCCAATATTTCGAAAAACACCGTTTTTCATTTTCAGAGAAGAACTTCTACTTAATGAGGTCTTAAGGAAGAGTTCTAGCTTACGAAATATTTGGGCATAGTTAAAACTTATTAATTAAACAATAATGATAGTCCTCAAGCCGAAATAAGAACCAACGATTCTAATAATTAGTAACTAATAATGCGGTGACTATGACATTAATAAATAGATAGATCACATGATATAAATACATAGAATGTATATGTATACATGTAAAGTAGAACTATTATTAGCTGAGCAATAGTACATATCATATGAAATTTGAATGAAAATTTATCATTTATATCTGATCTGATATGATCATTTATAGGAAATTTAACTCTTAATGTAAAAAAAGTCGATTTTTGTATAATGGTATTTTGAATAGGTCACTGAAAATTAATTTTAACTTATGTAACATGTATTGGAAGTGCCACGCCTGCAGACTTAATAAACCCATATTGTAGCTCTGAAAGAGTTAAAACAGCTTATGTCACTAGACCATATGTTACTATGGTTGCGCATACAGCTCACTCAAAATTATTTTATTTTGCTTGCATATGATTTACCACGCCCCTCTATGCATTTAGTATCACACATTTTTATTACAAAATTCTCCGTACATGGGTCATTCCATCTATAATGGGCCTATCATTACTCTCATGTTTTCTAATTAGGCTGAAACTTTTTTCAGTGATTGGTCTATCATGTAGAAGATATAAAAAAATTAGATAAAATTTTTTTGACCAATATTATTGCTTAAAAAAAAAGTTTCAAATTGTGTCAAAAAAAACTCGTAAGTAAAACAAAAAAATTCATTGATAAATATGAACAAACCAACACAATCCAAATTAGCTTTTGTATTATTTTTAGGTAGTTGTGTACCAGTAGATGGCAAAAAAACTGCAAATCTGAATAAATGAAGGCCTGAACGGTTTCTATGTGGTAAAAGATAAAAAAATTGACTTTCCAAGAAAACATCAATTTCCCAAATACTCCATCATCGATTTCAGCTCTTATAGGCGGCTCAAAATATTTAGAACATACTGAAGTACCATTCCTGAAAAGTTTATCCATGTTTTTTCACCCTATTTGATTTGACAAGCATTTAAAGATAAGATTTATGATTTGCAATGTGAATTGAAACAATGAGAATGAGTCCGAGAGAATAAAATTTGAATTGATTTCAGCCTTTTTAGGTTCAAAATTTTTGGAACATTCAGGAGCACCTTCTCTGAAAATTTCATTCATTTGTGTTCACCTTATTTCATTTTACAAGTATCTTAAGTTAAGATTTAGGATTTTCAATGTAAATTGAAACATTGAGAATGAGAGCGAGAAAATTTGAATATTCCGTTATATTTCTTTCATAAATATTCCACTGTATACACTCACTTTAGATGCTTGTAAAATGAAGTAAGGTGCAAAAAAATGAATGAAATTTTCAGAGATGATACTCCTGAATGTTTTGAAAATTTTGAGCCTAAAAAGGCTGAAATCAATTCAAATTTTTAATCTCTTATTTATATTCATCAATGAATTTTTTCGTTTTACTTCCGAGCTTTTTTGAACACAATTTAAAACTTTTTTTTTAAGCAATAATATTGGTCAAAAAAATGCTATCTAATTTTTTTATATCTTCTACATGATAGACCAATCACTGAAAAAAGTTTCAGCCTAATTAGAAAACATGAGGGTAATGATAGGTCCATTATAGATGGAATGACCCACATATCAAATTTTATAACAAGTGCTTTGGTAAATCTCTTAATAAGAAACATGTACATTTTCGCGGGCGTTGAGACACCTCGTTACGTATTTTTAGGCATTAAGACGTACCTCTACATAATTTCTGCTCTTGCAAATATTTTTTCATAAATATTTAAAAATCGTGTGAAAGTTTTTTAAAAGATTTTTATATTTTTTTTTTATTTCAAGCTTTTCTTCATCTTATGCAATACTGTTAAAGATATGTTCCTGCTTATTTCTACTTTCTTCTTTGAAATAATTCCAGCAACCGCAACAGGCGATTTTCATTTTCCCACATTAGAAAAAGAGCCGTACATCTGCATATACACAGATGTATGCATACATTTGCAAAACCCTTTTTCTTTTGTAGCACAGCAGCAGCATGGTCATATTTTGTTGCGAACGCTTACTTGTTCGTTTTCACTTTTGTGCTCCTAAAAGCGCACTTTAACAATTTTATTTGCCGTTGTACTTGCAAAACCATTTGCATAATTTAAAATGTAATTTTCCTGCTGTTTTTGCAATATTTTCTTTGTGTTGGTGCGTTACTGTGTAATTGTATGCCACTGTGTGTGAGTGCTCTTTTTTCACTCTCAGCTCAAATTGATATTACAGCTATTTGTAGCTTTGTTCATTGTAAATGTGTGCGTGTGTGTGTGCATATTTTTTTTTTTTTGGAAACACTACCCCGCTGGCTGTTTTTTCAGTTGGCTCCACTGTAAATGGCACCAGCAGCAACCGAAAAATGAGCAACAGCGGGACTCAAAAAAAATATATACAAAACAAAAAAGGGAATAACAGTAAAACGGCTTTTATATCGTCATTATTACACGACCGACAATTTTATTCTTATTTTCGCAGGATTTTCTTTCTTAATGCATGTGTTGGTTTGTATATGTGTGTAACAGGTTTTTGTGTTTGCTAGTGTAGCTCAGATAGCATTTTTGATCGTGAAAGTTATATATCGAACATCAATCTAACATTTTATATATATTGATTGCGTGTATATATGTTTTTTTGTTTTTAATATGAAACTGAAAATTATTACATGACTTAAGTCCTCATTAATTTAAAATTAGATATGATACGTTACTGATGAAAAATATCATCAATCGAATGACCACATCTTGCCGGTACTTCTGTGTTAACTTTTGATGAGTTTTTCGAACGTTTTATTTTGTATATCGGCCAACGATTGACCGATGTTGATTTTTGGGTAATCAATTGCTTAAGGTTTGTGGGCGTATACACTTGTTTTAGCGTAACTTCACAACAAAAAAAACAGTCCAACGTCATTAATTCATATGATCTTTGCGTAAAACTGACACCAGTAAAACTTGAAATTATATGTCCTTTCACGCAAATTAGTGAACGTCAAGTTGCGCGATTTTGTTGAGACCACATATCGTCCACATCAGCAGCTTTGACCTTATGCTGAAATTAATGGTTTATATTAAGTCTACAGTGATAATTAAAGTACAATCTTTATCTTTTTCAAACAAGTACGAGTTAATGATACCACTGAACTACAATCTGGAAGAAACTTACATTTTAGTCTCTTCTGAATCATATAAGAATTTGTATCATTCAAAATCAAAGAAACGAATTTTCTTCGGAAATCCAGTGTTACTTTCCTGATGAACATTTTAACAATCTTAGCGCTTTGTGCGCTAAGCAATGCGATAAAGCAATTTAATATTTTACAACTTGAGCCTATATGATCTTTGACTGCTGTCAAACTTGAAGAGTTGCCAAGCAAAACTAACTTTAATTGGATCACCCTGTACACTTAACATAACATGAAAATGAAATGCCAGACTCACAATATTTACATCGTCCTTTGCTTTAAATTTATTTTTGATGTCGTATGTTTATGAAAAAAGCAAATTATATAAAAAGCTTTGTCAAATCATAATGCATTTAAATATGTAATGATAGAAACTCCTAAAATTTTGCAAAATAAAAACATTAATTTCAATTTAACTCTTCTCAAAGAGCTATGAACTCATAGTTTTGAAGATTCAAGACTAAAAGTGTTGACTGGGATAGTTGCTCTAAAAAACAAATACATCCAAATGAATTCAGCTAGGATTGCCAGAACAAAGACTTTGTTGCAGAGGAAAGAAGTACAAGTGCTGCCGAATTTGCAGTTTAACCAAACTTTTGATATGTAGCTCTTAGCCAAAAGCTGATTATATCGTACAGTAAATATTTTGTCATTGCCTTATAATGATTGTATTTCGACCACCTGGCAACCCTAACTACTTACCACCGTATATGTATATTATCCATTACATACAAATTGCTAGACTCACGTATTTTCTATTTCGTTCCGCACAATCTGAAAATGATTTGCAAAACTTCAATCGTACATTCGTTGGTTTGTTTATTTGTTTACTCCCTACACTGCGTATCCTGCGTAATTTGTTCCTAGTACGGTTCTTTTTTCGACTATTACTGTTACTTCTACTTTTGCTGTTGTAAATGTAATTGTAAAATATTAAATGAAATGAAATGCATGAGTGATGAGCGTGATAAACAAATTTTATTTAAAACGTGCGTATCATGTCAGAATGAAACTTTTTTGTTGTTTTTTTGATAAGAAATTCAAATGTTCCTTGGAAAGAAAATTAACATGCAACAATTTTTGCGAAATTTAACATTTTCCTTACGCAAGACTTTTTCTTTATTAAAAACAATAATAATAACAATAATATTGGTTTTGAAATGAAATTGAATTGCTAAATAAACCTAGCTTTATGAATAAAGTTTCAACTCTAGTAAGTAGCGAAATATGGAATTATTATTATGGAATAGATATGAAATTATGAAACACCGATTTTGGCTTTAAGGTTTCTTTAGAAAATAAAAAAATTTTTCTTCATAATTGATTTTTTTTCATTTTGTAGCACTAGATTAAAAAAAATTCTGACAAAATAAAAACACATGAACAAGTTCCTATTTCAATTAAAAGTTTACAGGTGATAGGAAAACAAAATGCTAAAAAAATTTATAGAATGACATATTACTAGTATCTGTATATATCATGTGACATTTATGCAATAACATTATTATATTCTTGGATATCTTTTGATGCATTACTTATATCGTGCTATGTATTTGAAATGCAATATTTCTGCCAAGCAACATTTATATACTATGATGATATTAATGACATGATTTATTGTGAAACTATGCCATGTAAAAATTTTGCTATATGGCAAGTAAGCCACGAAATAACTTTGTGGCATGTAATTTTGTCTTACTGTATTTATAACACGTTGAATAAACAAAATGCGACTTTTTTGTTATGCAATGTTTATATCAAGCGATGTCTTGATTTTAGTATTTGAACTCATCAATTTGATATTTTTGTCATGAAGTTTAATAAACGATGTAAATGTCATGCTACTTTGAGCTTCCAAATTTTACATGCGATATTTATCACAAGCAATATTTATGCAATTTATTTATGTATGCTTCAATGCAATGTGACACTTATGCCATGTGGTATTTGTGTTATGTGTTTGAAGTCTTTTATTAAATTTATTTATGAAACACCAAACTACATTATTCCATACTAGAAATGAGTCGATAATTTTGAAAATATAACATCTCCAATTTATCAAATTATATTTTGCTACATATCAATTTATTATATATTTGCTGGTATTTTTTTTACTTACTCGTAACAAGACATACAACTTTATACAAATGTAAAAATGAAATAGTTTTGTGTAATAAAGAGCCCCCAAAAATATGTTTATCCGTTCAAAAATCTGTTCATAATCTTTAAATTAGCTTGCATTGAGATATATTATAATAAAAGCCGTGATGATAATGACACTCTTCGTCAGGCTTAGTTCTGTCAAAAAAGTTAACAGCGACTTTAATAAAGAATATCACATAGAGACTAAGCGAATCTAATTTAAGTAATTTTTGAAGACAATGTCTAAAAACTATCCAAGCTAATTTGTCAAAACTTTTGCCAACGATTTTCTTTCAAACTTACAAAACTGGTCCTATGAAACAGTTTTTTGTCCACTCGTGGAGCAGTTATCTCAAAGCTTAAATGACTGATTCATTTAATATATGTGTACCTAATATTTTCAAAAATACTATTTTTGATACTTTGATCGAATGAACCACTATAATTTCTTTTGTTATATAGCTAAGCTTCGAAATGTATTAATGATCCTTTCACGTTTTTATGAATTGTTGTCTGACATTATTTATTTTTCGATCGTTTGTTAGAATCATTAACAGTTCCCGAACTCTGTAAGTCTTTTGGCATATGCGGAAATATTATAAGTTGCTTTTCTCTTAGAGAACAAAGAAACTATTTGCTCAAATAAAGGTCATTGCTCTTTAATGAGTACCTTTTTACTAAAATCAGAGCTGCATGGTTAAAACTTTACAGAATTTAAATTAGAGCATAAGCCCTAACTTCCTTTAAATTTCGAAAAGAAATCAATTTTCCAATTGCATCTCATATTAAATGCCACGAAAAAATACTTAACCCATCACTCGCTAGCTGCTTAAAATGATGACAAATTACATGATGATTACACAACAAAAACAATTTGTAAACAAGCACAACCAAGAAGCAGCAGCTTCTTTTGCTCTTGCTCTTCAATTTGTTGCCGCTGATGATGATGTTAAATGTTGATAATGACAAAATGCTGATGGCGGCTGCAGATAAGAAATGCAACGCAATTATGAAGCAACACAATATTGACTGATAAT
This sequence comes from Meiosimyza decipiens, assembly GCA_963680825.1. Taxonomy (NCBI): domain Eukaryota; kingdom Metazoa; phylum Arthropoda; class Insecta; order Diptera; family Lauxaniidae; genus Meiosimyza; species Meiosimyza decipiens. The sequence continues at coordinate 20,375,237 of OY804260.1, read as the reverse complement.
CAAGCAGCATCGTGCGAAGTACTGCAATGAGAGGGGAGGAAAAATAAGATGTGGTATGTCAAGATTTAATTTTCAAAGTTATTGTAAATTTTTCAAACTCATCTAAAAGTACAACGTGATACACTATCAGCGACAGTCAATCATAGATAGGACAATAATAACAAAAACAACTAAAACTAAGGGTACTCGTACCTATATGTAACTTTTAGTTTTAGTCCCCTCCTGATCAAAAGCGAAGTTAACAAACATCAAGCAACAACTAACAAGTTTGACGTGCGTTGCTGCACTTGACAGCTAGTGCTGCTGATGTTGATGCCGCATGGAAAACAACCAGTGGCGTTGATGCTGCTGATGGCAGTCACTGCATTTCCTTACACTTTTAAAGTGGAATAATGGTGGCAGACAGAGCTGTAGAAAAGTGCATTTCACTACACACCAATTTGTTTGATGAAGACAATATTTGCAATTTTAATAAAAAATCGTTAATTAATACAAGAAAAAATAAAAATAATCGTTGAAAAATTTAAACTATTTTTTTCTAAATTTTGTATAAAATGGCTCAAAAAAATTAAATTATTTTTTAAAAAAGAAATCATAAATTTTTTATTATTTTTATTTGGCACATCCTAGGATAAAACTTTTATCATAAAAAATCGAGATGATTGTTCCAAGCACAGCAACTGCATCCTTTTACTGCTCTGCCACATGCACTGCTTGATGATTTGCAAATTTCTTTCAATTGGCAGTAGCCGCTTTAATTTCGTATGAAACTATCGAGGTTTTGGTTGTGTTTTTCATTAATTTTGTTTCTTTTTTGATATTTTCTTTTCATGGTATTCCTATGCCATAATTTCCTTAATCTCAAAAAAGTATCTTTCTTCTCTTCGCACGCTGCACTTTTTGTTTATTCAAGTCATTCGACTGCAAGTCACTTAAACGCCTTTTAGTGCGTGTGAAAGATGCAAGGGGTCAGATAAGGCACAGCATTGCGTGCGCGTGTTTATAAAACTTCAATGCATCGCTGTTTTTAGCGCAGATATCTTTAGAGTTTGCTTCATACTAATTGTCTTTATGCATAAAGATTTCTGATTTTATTTTATAAATTCAAAAAGTGTAAGCCAAATGGGTTTTGCTGAATCTTTGGAAATTCCTTTTGTTTTGGATTTTAAATTGGTACTCACAAATCATAGCATTAGCGTTTTAATATTGGCACAAGTCTTGAATGTTTCATTTAAGTCCTACTCCAAACGTTCTGACTGATATTGCTGGCATGAAAACCGTTGCCGCTTGACTTTTGCCATAATAATTGGCGACAATATATGGGCTAATGAGTACTATATACAAATCAGCCGTAGTAGTGTACCCTGAATTCATTAGGCGTCATAAAGCCTTGGTTTGAAAATGTCCGCCGATAACAAACGGATTTTTAAAATACCAATTAAGGAACTTTGGACCCTGAAATCACCTAAAGCAATCATAAAATTCAAAGTTTTTTTGTCAAAAACGCAACAAATGTCACCCACCAAGCATCCAATTCACGTGATATGGCCCCGTATGACATTTTATGGTTCCCATAGCTAGAATTATTACTTTGAAGAAAGCGTTTCAAGTCGATTGACACCATAACATAAAAGCAACTTCGCTGAAGGCTATTGTCAATTAATGTACGAAAATTTTTTGCAGAAATATATCAGGCGCAGGCGTAGTTGTAGTGAAGACAGTTGGGCCTGCTTTGATGACGTTGAATCAAGTTATAATGAATAAATAATTTAATTTCGTTTTATTAAACAATTCCGGATACTATTTAAACAGAAGCAACCCTAGAAGCGAAACAATTTTTATAGGTTCTTTAAAGGCTGTTAAATTCATAAGTTTTTTAGAGGGACTTATAAGTACCATTTGGCTCATGAAGTATGTTCCTCTCTTTGTATCTATGAATAGACCCGATAAAGCACTTTACAAAGACTTAAAACAAGTTGGGGAAAAAGAAATTTGCTAAGAAACTTTAAAGATAAGATGCATATCTTAGTGACTTTTTAAGAAAATAATTGATCTCTGCTGTACATAATTTTATGTTTTTATCAGAAACACATGCGAGATATGTGGTGACCTTTATACTTTACATAAGAAAGGGTTTATAAAGACCAAATTTTTACATGTCCCATTTGTGTTTTTATACTGTGCAGTATAGTGTTACATACCAAACATACCACCTAAAGTCTTTATAATAAGTTTGTAATGTGCCTGAAGAATGCTCGCTAAAGACATTTTCCGTATCTCTATCTTTATAATGGTCTTACATCTTGGTAGTAAGTTATTATACAACCAAATTTTTGCTACAAAGGTAAATTATCTTTTTGATTACGATACCAATTTATTTTAAAGACATCGCTGCTTTGCTAGGTTTTGTCTTGATTCCTCTTTTCTAGGGAACTTGGTGACTAAAATTTCCATTAAGTAATATTCATAATATAAAAACAATTTCATGTAAAACTTTGCACTGTGCATTTTATTAAAACTGATGACACAAACCTTTGATTTTTGCTTTTTTTTCCAAGAAGTTGAGAAAGAGGTAATTCATTCGCTATATATTACATTTCAACTTCAAATTCAGCACATTCGTGAAAAGCACAGATCATATCGCTTGTGCAAATATTTTTTAAAATATTTGCCTAATTTTATTTTTTTTTTGATTATAAACAAAGTACCTAGCAATATTAAATTTTGAAAGCAACAGCTACATAGAACACTGCAATCACAACCGCAAAGTAAACGTAATTATTTTTAAATTGTGCCATTTTTTCGGTTTGCTCAGTCGAAAAATTAAGAAAAATTATCATTGTTGACATTGACAAAAACCGAAGAGTGCAAGAAGTAGAAGACTGAAGTGTAAGAAACTCAGGCACACCAAGCTTCAAATTAGCACAGTATCTTCCAATGCTACTAAAATGACTCCTCTCTATTTCCATTTCCTTAAATTTGTCCATCTCCTTCGTTTACCAATGGTCTTTTATTCTCATTAATAAATCTGTTTAGGGAAAATTGCGCGCACAGAATTTAATTAAAATTAAGGTTTATACTGGGCTGAACGCGTGTCTGTCCATCTGGATCTTTTTTTTTCTCCAACTGTCTATCCTATAGGCGAGTGTTGCTCCAGATTTTGTTTGTGTACTCGCTGCTACAAATTAATACTCCACTCAGCCTAAGGGTTGCCTTGGGAACTTTTGCTTTTGAGGTTTTGTTGCCTCCAACTCACTCCCGTTGCTACAGGGTGCTCACTTATTGTGGGAATTTTTAATGATAGCGACGTGCAGCGACATCCTAATGATTATTGTTATCTTCAACTTATTATTGTACAAAGAAGTTGTACTCACTGTCATTGTTGTTGTTGTTGTTGTTGTTGGCATTAAAAAGTCCACAATAAGCGCAAACAATATGTTTTCATTATGCCATTATAATTTTGCATTGTTTGCCTTTTTTGTCAGACAAACGTACATATATTGACAAATATTTGAAGGAACTACGAAATGGAGACAAATTTGCTTGAGATAATGAATGAAATTAAAGGCCGTCACAAATAAGTATTAATGCCATTCTGGAATTAATGCAGAAAGTTGCGTGCTGTTGTGCAATTTCTCTTCATAATTTTTTTTTGAGGCGCACAGTGTTGATTAATTGTGAGTTTTGATCAAATAAATTGGATACCAAGGGTGCACTTTCGGCGAAAACTTTTTGTTAAAATCATTGGAGAGTTGAAAAATGTGGCTTTTCTAATAAAGAAATTCATTTCTATATTGCTTACAGTCAAAATATTTGATATTTTTATTCATGATTTATATATAACTTTTATAAACTATACATATCCGTGTTAGTCTTGTCGCACTCATATCTTGTCCCATTACTTATTACGCGCAATGAATCAAAATCATCACCAATATGCAATAAAAATCATTTTATAATTTTATTTAATAGCACAGCAAAAGTGTCACCTTTATGACAATTAAAAAAACTACGTGACTACAGACCATAAAATACAAAAATAGACCTGTTGTGTATGCAACCACCAACTTTGCCACTTATAGCGCTAACTTGTATTATATAGTAACAGTACAATTATTATATGCTGTAATGCATTAACTCTGTACCTGCTTTGTATATAATTAGAAATAAACAGTATAGTCAGTCGCGTTTTTAACATTGGCGCAGTCGGTAGGATCGTCTTACTTTTTACTTACGATTAATTACGCGCTCATCGCTGGTGCAGTTAGAGTACATAATAGGTACAAGATTGCGTTGAATATCGCAGCAGCGCAGTCAGCGAGTACCGTTTTCTTGCATTCTTGGTGTAACAATATTTTTGCATATTTTTCTTGGTTGTTGCAAAAAGAGTATTGTCAAGGGCACATGCAAATAGATAACTGTACGCAATTAGTTTAAATTAAAACTCAATTTTAAACAAATCTTCAAGTCGTCAATTAATGATTCAGTCAGCGGTTGCTGTTAAAAAAGAAGAGGCAGGCACATCACGTCCAAAAAATACGATGTCAAACGTAGGCTGTTTGGAAGCATTTAACTTAGCCCATCCGGAAAACTGGACAACATATTATGCACGATTTAAGTTGTATCTACTGGCCAATGATGTACAAGGGTTAGAGCGACAAAAAGCCACGTTCCTTACGCTGGCTGGTGCTCAACTCTATGACCTCTTGTCTTCATTGGCATCTCCCTCTCAGGTAAGTGCATTGAGCCTCAGTGATATTGAAACGACGCTGACTAACCATTTTTCTCCACGCCCATCTGAAATCACCGCATTCTACAAATTCCACAAACGTGATCAACAACCGGATGAGAAATTCTCGGATTACGTTGCCGCTTTGAGGAAGCTAGCAGTGGACTGTAATTTTGGTTCAGTACTTGATCGTATGCTTCGGGATCGGTTAGTTTGTGGATTGCGAGATGAAGCGCTCCAGAGGGGTTTGCTTGCAGAATCTGACCTACAACTGCAGAAGGTTATTGATCGTGCCAATACTGCTGAAGCAGCAACAAAAAACTTATTAGCGATTCGCCAGTCAGACCAGCTTCATTATGTTGGAAAACAGCATAATAACAGTTCAGCACGCCAGCGTGGTAAAATACCTCTTCAACAAGCCGATTTTCAACAAAAGCCGTGCAACGGTTGTGGAGGTAAACATTTTCGCTCACAGTGCCCCCACTCGGAGACAACATGTTCATCATGTGGAGTAAAAGGTCATCTTCAACGCGTGTGTCGTTCTGTCACGCCAGCAACATCTAGCTCAACCAAGCGACAAAATAATTTCCATCATGGCAAAAGGTTGGCATCAAAATCTATCCATCAGATTTTACCTTTAGTAGACCTAAAGAAGTCTACTACGGTCATCATCAATAAGCAACCTTGCAATTTTGAAATCGACACGGGGTCAAATTATACGATTATCTCATCTCAAAAATTTGATTGTATATGGCCAAATTCGAAGCCAAACTTATGCAAATGTGATTTGCAGCTAGTTGATTTTCAACGGAATCACATTCCCATCAAAGGTGTCGTTGATGTTAACGTTACCTACAATAATAAGGAAATCAACAACCTTCCAATTGTAGTGGTACACGGAAATCGTTCAAATATTCTGGGATGCAATTGGTTTGAACCACTCGGAATCAGTATCCATGGCGTCAACCTTACTACAAAATCTTCTGAGATTCAGAATGTCCTCACAAAATTCCAGCGCCTATTTTCTGAAGGACTCGGTCGTTTCACCGGGAAACCAATATCGCTACAAATCGATTCAACCATAACTCCTGTAAGATATCCGCCACGTCGCATACCTATAGCAACAAAAGGGCTTGTTGAAACAGAACTGAATCGATTGTGCGCCCAAGGAATTTTAGAGCCAGTCGAGTACTCTGACTGGGCAACTCCAATTGTGCCAGTTTTAAAGAGTGATGGCTCAATCCGTATCTGTGGTGACTACAAGTCAACTTTAAATAAGGCTTTGAAACCTCATTGTTTTCAAATTCCTGCAATTAACACGCTCCTCTCATCCATAGAGGGTGGTAGCATATTTGCAAAGCTTGATTTGGCTCAAGCATATCAACAATTATCTGTGGATGAGCAATCTTCGCTGTTGCAGACCATTGTAACTCACAAAGGGGCATATAGAGTCACTAGATTACAATTTGGAATTTCATCCGCTCCAGGAATTTTTCAAAGTTTTATTGAAACTCTTCTTCAAAATATTCCAGGTGTTTTGCCGTATTTTGACGACATTGTTTTGATGGGAAAAACTGAAAAAGAACTTGCTGGCCGTCTAGAACAAGTTTTAAAACGCCTAGATGATTCTGGTCTACGTCTACGGAAGGACAAATGCAAGTTTGGAGCATCAACTATCGATTTTTTGGGATTTAGGCTTGATTCACTTGGCATCAGACCATCCCCTGAAAAACTGAAGGCTATATATAACGCTTCAACACCCACAGATAAGAAACAACTGCAAGCGTTCCTAGGTTTTCTTAATTTTTATCATGCATTTTTGCCGCACAAGGCTACAATAGCAGAACCTTTGCACCGCCTACTAGACAAAAATTCTCGTTTTGTGTGGACGAAAGAGCATGCAATGGCATTTGACGAACTTAAAAAAGCTATTACTTCTGACAGGGTTTTGGTTCATTATGATGAAAGTTTGCCTTTAGTAATCGTTTGCGATGCCTCGCCTTATGGAATCGGTGTCGTACTAAGTCACCGTATGCCTGACAGTTCAGAAAGGCCTATAGCATTTTATTCCAGAACGTTGTCAAAAGCCGAGAGGAACTATGCACAAATTGACAGAGAAGCAGTTGGAATCGTAAGTGGACTTAAAAAATTTCATGATTACTTGTATGGTCGCAAGTTTACAATTGTCACCGACCACCGCCCACTCTTGGGAATATTTAACACTACGAAACCTGTCCCTGCAATCATTTCGACTCAGATGCTGCGTAGAAGAATTTTTCTCAACGCGTATAATTTCGACATCATACATCGTCCTGGACATAAAATGGGAAATGCAGATTTCTTAAGTCGGTGCCCACTAGAGTTGGACTCATCCATAAACATAAAAACTGAAAACGAAGAGCTGCTGATGATCGAAATGGTCAGCGAACCTATAATAGACGCTAAGGAAATCGCAGCACAAACAACAAAAGACCCTGATCTGGCGAAAGTGCTCAGCTGGGCGTTAAGGGGCTGGCCAGACAAAGTCGTTCAGTCTGACAAATTTTTTCCATATTTTTGTCGTCGCACTGAGATTACTTCACTGAAGGGGTGTCTGCTGTGGGGAAACCGGACAGTCATTCCTCCAAACAGTAGACAATTGATATTGAAAGCTCTGCACACGGGACATCCGGGAATAGTTAAAATGAAGGCATTGGCACGCAGCTACGTCTGGTGGCCACAAATTGACTCAGCCATTGAACGTGTCGTCAATGAGTGTTTGCCATGCCAAGAAAATCGTCATGAAAGCCATCGCGTACCAATACATCACTGGGAAACAACGAGCAAACCATGGTCTCGCCTCCACATCGATTTTGCCGGCCCTTTTCAAGGGAAGATTTTCTTTTTGGTAGTTGATTCGTACTCGAAATGGTTAGAAGTCTTTAACGTCAGTTCAACATCTTCGCAAGCCGCCATCAAAGCATTACGTTCTCTTTTTGCAACACACGGGCTACCAGATGTGATAGTGTCTGACAATGGAACAGCATTTACGTCAGAGAGTTTTAAGAAATTTCTTGAAAACAACGTTATTCGTCACATCCGAAGTGCACCTTTCCATCCATCATCTAATGGGCAGGCTGAACGAATGGTTCAGACCACTAAGAGCTACTTAAAGAAAATGCCAGAAACGACAGATATTAGTTTAAAATTAGCTCGTTTCCTATTTAATCAACACATTACTCCACATGCATCAACTGGCCGCTCGCCTTCTGAGTTAATGTTTAATCGCCAGTTGAAAACATATTTTGATAAGGTTCATCCTCATGAACTGTTAGTAAAAAAAGAGGAGCCCGTTTTATGTAGATCATATCAACCAAATGATAACGTTTGGGTTCGCAACTATTCTACAGGTCCTAAATGGATTACAGCCGTTATCGAGTCTCAAACGGGACCAGTTTCTTATACAGTGAGACTTACAAATTCAAAAATAATAAAACGCCATTTGGACCAGATTCGCGGACGCAAAAATACATATGACACAGGGTTAGAAAATTTGGAAGAACACAGATCATCATATGACACAAGTATTGAAGAGCAACCTCACTACGAAGAGGCTGTTGCAACTCCACAATATTCCTCTACGGATTCTTCTGCCACCACATCGCCACCACCATTTCATGATGATTTACCACTGTTACCAGAAACACATTTACGTCGATCGGAACGTGATAGGCGTCCAACACAGTTTTATATTCCCACTGGGCGTTAAGGGGTGTTGTGTATGCAACCACCAACTTTGCCACTTATAGCGCTAACTTGTATTATATAGTAACAGTACAATTATTATATGCTGTAATGCATTAACTCTGTACCTGCTTTGTATATAATTAGAAATAAACAGTATAGTCAGTCGCGTTTTTAACAAGACCCATGGTAAATAATTTGTAAACTGTTACCACATGCCTGAAACTACAAAAGATATACCACACTCCGTGTTGCTGCATAAAAAGTGCATTTCCAACAGCTGTATTCATAAAGATAAAAAAAAACATACATAAATAAATCGTTAAAGTTTTAAAACAATTGCCTAGCAAAGATCTGAGTAAACACTTCTATACCTATCGTAAATTTTATAACAAAATAAAAAATTCATAGTGAATCCTTTCATTTGTAATAAAAACTTAAGGGTTTATTAATGAGTCGTAAAGTTTTGTATTGCATAAACTGTCTAGCAATACACAAATCAGAGCAAGCACTTTTAAAACATTTAAATTAAGAAAATAATATTAATTTTTGGCAACTGGAATAGTCAAAAATAAAAAAATTTAGATTTACCCAACAATCAAATGTTTTTTTGCAGAATTCTTCACAGAGATGAAAATACACAAATGTTCAACAATAACTTTTCTGGAAAACATGTCAAGCCTAGAAGTTCACACTCAACGGCTCAAAGGTCACTGATGATTCTATTTGGCAATAGATGAAACTAGTGTGACGCAGTTTTCTATTCTGGTTTTTGTTCTTGTTATTTTCTCTTCCGAAAATCCACAAAACTTACACTTATTTTGGAATAACCATCGCAGAAAAAAAAATACATTTATAAGTTGTAAAAATTAATTTTTTTTGTAGCTTACATTATAAAATTTTTAATTTGGCTGATTCTCGAACAGAACGTCAGTTTTAAAAGTTTCAGAAAAAAAGTTAGCGTTTTGTCATTAAGGCCCCACATTTGCTTGCCATGTTCTATTTAACAGGGAATTTGCTTGCTTCCTAGTAATTGCTTCATAGCTACACTACTTGCTTTTATGCATAGTGTGGCTATCAAGTAGTAAGCAGTTAATAATTTTCTCGAAAAAAAACAAATATATTTTATTAATATTACTATCAAAAATCAGTCAATGGCTGAAAATAATTTTTGTAGGTGAAGTTATCATCAGCAGCTTTATTTGACACGTAAATATTTCCAAAAAAACTTAATAAAAAAATAAAAAATGCCTAAGGCTAAGAGACCTGATGACAAATTTATGACTTCCCTTGCAGACATTCATTGAGATGGCAAGTTTTTTTTTTTTTTTTTTTTTGATTTAAAAAGAAGAAGAAAATACTTCTTAGAAATTTCGCTGTCAAATATTTTTTTTTTATTATTTGACATACTCGCATGATTTAGGATACAGCAGGCTGACTGTACTTGAGTTTGATTGATTCATTTATAAACACCGCATTTTCATAGCATTGAAGACCAAAACCGCTAAATCAACAAATGACAATGCGCAAGCGTATGCGCAATCACAGTCATGAACGCAAAGCAGTTGTGCGCAGGCGCAAAACATTGATAAAATAATCAATAAGCAAATAAATAAACAAATCGCTACAGAATTGCATTTTTGTGTAAATTTTTGAGTTTTTTTGTTGGTTCTTTTTCTACTCTTTCTTTATGCCAACAACAAGGCACTTGAATGTTTGTGTACGCAGCGGTTTAAAAATGCAAACAAATTCAAAGGATCTTCAACTTAAAATTGCGATGTTACGTTTGAAAGAATGTTAAAAGAATCGGTTTTTTGAAATGAACCGAATTCAAAATATTTAAGTGAAGCAGAAAGTCTACTTTAAGCTTAGGAGAGAACAACATTTAAATATTGTGCCTAAAGAAATATGAAATTTTGCCTAAGCAGTTACCAGAAATGCCTGATTTTTTGTTCAAGAATATCATGCCATATTTTCAACAAATTGCACAAAAATGTACTTCACGCATATAATTTTGTTTATTTGTGTCAAAAAAATCATCGAACTTATATTTTGATTTGGTTTTTATTTCAATAAAAACCGCCAAATTTTATCACAAAACTAAACCACACGTCATACGACAAATCTTACTGTCTTCTTTTTGTTTATTTACTGTTCAAAACTGAACGAATTTTACCGCCAAGTGACAAATACAAACCACGATGATAACATGCGCTGCGCAAGCGCAAACACAGCATTGAATTTTAATGAACGACCGGCTGAATGACTAAAAAATGCTTTCAATTTCATTCAACTTGCCTCTTGATGAATGAATGATTGCGAATGTTTGTATTTTGTACATTTAGTTTTGAAATTGTTTATTTAGGCTGATTATAATGAAAAACAATTTGCATGAATTTTTAAAGAATTTCTTAAATGATTTCCTTTCCCTGTTTAGCTGTGTTCAAAATTCCAAGAAATGATTGAACTTTGTTGTGTTTGTTATAAAATTTGTTTGATAGTGTATCACATGTTTTCGATTTTTCTGACAGCATAAGGAAAATATTTACTTATTATATCAAGTTCATATTTATGTGTTTAGGAAATTGTTCGATTTTTTTTGTGCATTTGTTTTAGGAACGCAGCAGAACATTTGTTCAAGAATAAAAAACACAAAAATTTGGAAAGCCTAAGCGATATTATCGAATAATTTTTCAAAGGTTTAGTAATTATTCTCAAATAGTTTAATTTCCAATAGATTTTTAAGGAACTATTTTCCTAACTTAGAGCTTTAAAAATATAATTTTGATAGTATCAATGATATTTTTCAATGTTCAGCCTAATTGCAAATATATAATTTTATTTTGATGTTCAAAAGCGCCCAGTTGTCTAGCGTTTTTTTTTTACAAAAGCAACATTTTATTTTTTTGCGTTCATTAATTTACTCAACATATGCAATATTAAAATATCGATTGCAGCATTTCCGTTTCCGTTTTCAAATGTTATATTTCAACTAAAATACGAAAAACAAATTCCCTTAACATGCTGAAATGGAATTTTCAATAATACCGTCATGCGACAACGGTGAAAACGTCTATGAGGTGTGGAAAATTTTTTGGTCGATACTAAAATCCTCTTCTATGGTCTTCTTGCTTTCGTGAGCATGTCATATTGCTATGGATATATGAATTTTAAAAAGGAATTTTTAATTGTTTTATGAAATGAAAACATGTTACAGCATCATTTGATGTTACGTTTCTTGCTTCTGAATGCAAGGATTAGAATTCGGAACTATTTACACAAAAAAAAAAATCTTAGTGAGGGTATTATCTTTGACTCATAACTTCAGTACTCATAAAGTGCAATCTAAAGTCTTATATTTTAGTTAAAAGGTATTTTCCGCAAATTTGTGGAATGTTATATATAATGGCATTCACTATTTATTTGTTTCACAAAATCCCGTAAATTACACTGTGTGACAATGTTGTTTTTGAATAGCAGATTAACGACTATACAATCTTGAAAGAAGACGAATTTCTAATCAATTTTGTAAAACAAAGTTATAAGCAAAAAAATGGGGTCTTTTTGAAGAAAAATGGAAAAAATACCCGAACATTAAAAGCTAGAAATCACCTAAAAAGAAGTTCTGTTAAGAGACAATGAATTCTTGACGTGATTTGTCTTTAGAAATTTGTCAGTTTTAGTTTTTTCCAAAAAATTGAATCAGGAAAACTTTTGAACTAAAAACCTTAAGCTTTTAAGAAAAAAAAAGTCCATCGTAGCAATTTTTTCTCAAAAAATAACACGCGATATTACTCACATAGAATTTTTTATTTGTATTTCTTTTTCTCGATAACTTTTTCAAAAGAAAATCAAGTAGAATTTAGAAACATTTTTTCTTATATGAATCTAAATCCATAATGGGACGATTAATTTATTAATTTGTGTCTATGTTTTTATAAAACTTTTGCATGCACTAATATTTCTTTGGCCGATTGTTTCCATAAATTTTTGCCAATATTTAATTTTCGTTGCAAAAACTTGGTGTATCTTTGTTAGAATTGCAAATGAGATGGTTTCTTCGCCAATCACGAGAAAAAAAAAGGACAGCTCCAAACAATGGAAAGAAGAAGAAGAATTCTTAGCTTAAATTTTACTTGAGACAATCAGACAATGTTACTAATAGTAAACAAATTTTTAACCAAAAACACATGAGCATAGCTCTGGAATCTAAAAAATCCACTGATATCAAAAAACTTTAAAGATCACTGAAATGCTGTGGCTAACCAACATTAAAATACCCACAACACTTCAATCTGCTATGTCAGTACCTTTATCCTATCATAACGACGCCATAAGCCGACAATGATTACGCACTGCGTAATATTTTATCTAAATCTCTCATAATGTTTTTGGCAATTTCAAAAATTTCAGCAAGACTTTTGTCACTGTGCAAGCGCACAGTCATTGCAGTCATTGTGGTCATCGAAAAATACAAAGGTAAGCAGCAGCAGAATGAAACCTAAAAGCGAATCAAACAATAAAGTTGCAACCAAAAATGGAATTTCTAATTGAGTATAATGGGGATTATGGCGCGCACCATCAAGCATACGAGAGTTGTGTTGCTGCTGTTGGCCATCATCATGGTGAAAATTCAGCTGGTGGTGCTCTAAGCCGTAGTAGCAATGTTTGAAATGTGGTCAATTAACACATTGTGAATAAATGCGTTTAGTTGTTTGTGTTTTTGTTTTTTTGTTGAAAAATTTTAACGCTATTATTGATAAATTAATTTTTGGCATTGTAAGGATGCGCAGATATTTTAATTAACTCGCATATCTAAAAGGCAAAAACATAATTGAATTTTCGGCAGCTTTCATATTGAAAAAAAGAAAAAAGTAACGATTGAACGGAAGTTATTTTTAATAATTTAAATTTATTTTTTATAAATTTTAAAATATCCTATTTTAATATCCTGTTGCATTGTTTCATGTTTTTAACTTTTTTTTGTTTGTCTTGTTATTAAAAATGCACAACGCATTTGCTTATAAATTAAATTTAAATGTGTCACGCTTCACTAATATGTCTCACGTGACATGCGTTTCATAATTTTTGTGCGCTTTTTGTTTTTAATATTATTTTTGTTTTCAATAAATACATTTTAAATAAAAAAAAATTTAAAATATCGCGCGCGTTTGGCACGTTTTTTATTGCTACTGTGGTTATTTGTACTTGACTTTTAAAGAGTTGCCAGATTATGCATAAATTCTATTTTTTTTTTGTTAAAATCTTTCTCTTTCATAAAACTATTTTTGATAGTCGTAGTAATAATCATCTTTGAGCAGTTTAGAATTTTTTTTCAAACTCTGTTTATAGTAAAAATAGATTTTGAATAGTTCATAAAGAGTTGGACGTAGTCTTAAAAAACAATCTCATACATTAATATTTTTAAAAAAAATTGCTTGAAGCTTAAAGCTTATTACACCATAAGAACATGTAATGCAAAATAGTGCTTCCTTCATGGACTTTATACTACGTACTCATAAGAGATTAAGGCCAAGTAAAAGTGACAGTTCCGCAAAATACAGACTTCTGACTGAAACTAATCATTTTTAATAAAGTTTTACTTCTTATACATAAAAAACGTACAAAACAATAGTTTCACAAGGATAATGAGTGAGGTCTTCAAAACTTGAAAAATATAAATTTCGAAAAACACTGAAAAAGTTGGCAAAACTTGAATTTATAGTTTAAAAATTTTCGGAAAAGCTTGAATGTTTTGAATAGTAGCGAAAGAACTGACAAAATTTAAAAAAAATCAGATAATATTGAATGGTATCGAATTTTATCGAAAAAAAGGTGGAAGCGAAAGAACGTTGTCATCAGTAGCGTAGCTTAGAAGCAAGGGCTTTAGGGTTCCAAAATGGTCCTCGATATTCATTGAGCCAATAATAATATAAATTTGAACAGAATTTTTATTCTATTTTATTGGAACGATCTATTTAACAAATTTTTCCGAGATATAGTGGGGCACCATATTGGCTCTTCGCTCCGGGAGCCAAATGTCAACGCTACGCCACTGCTTGTCTTCAAGATTGTAAACATTGACGATTTTGAAAAAAAAAGTTGCGTTCTGCTTCTTTTCATTAAAAGTAAAAATTATGGCTGTATTCATTGCAGTTGAAAGTTTTATTCTGGCAACACTGTCCTAACTTAAGAATTTAATCTTTTTTTACTTCTCATCTTTAGCTACATGAAAGTTGCTTTATTTCGCTTAACATTCGTATCACGTATCGATATCAATTTTGAGTTCTGCTTACTCTTTTTGCTATTTACTTGCTTCCTCTATATGACTGTTGGTTACTTTTTCCATGACTTCGTTGTGTGCAAGTACTTACTGTTATTAAGTAAACGAAATACTGCTTATTGCTATTTTGGCTTATTATATTCAGTATATGTTTGTATGTATGTGTTTTATGGTATTTTTGAAGTATTGACTGAAAAGCACGTGAAGTGAACGCCCCTAAATTAGTTATATCAGCTATTTTGATTTAGTAGCACTTATCTGTTTTAATTTTTATTACTAACTAGTACTTAAGGACTGGTACGCCTTTTAAAGACGGTATTATAATTTAGAAATTCTTAGCATCACGAAATTAAGCTTAACTCCGTGTTCATTTTATGATTTCAGATAAAAGTTTTCACAATTTTTGGCAAAAAAATTAACTTTTGCCAAAAAATTTACAATTTATTTTCCAAACGTAACATACTTTTTAAGTTTTCCCCTTAATTCTTTTAAAATATGTATATTTAGAGTAATTTCACCGTCATTTATATCAAAATCGGATGGCAACACTAAGTCCCTTTACAAATGTGGTCCAATACAATCAATGTGAAAATTTCGAAGAACATTTCTAGACATAATTTTGACTTACATAATTTTGACTTACTTCAATTGATGAGAAATTTTCGGAAATTGTTTTGAGACTTTTTAGTTCTTCCTTCAATCGAAGCGAAGCGAAGCGTCCAAGCACATTATTTTGTAACAAACTTTTTCATTTCAATTGATAAGAATAAGTTGAAAAATAATTTTGAATGTGAATGGGGTTATCCTTGGGTATTATGTTAACCTGATTTGTCGACATTTTTCGGATAAAAAAAAAATTTGTGCCAATCAGCAAGAAAGGCCGAAAATAGACTTTAAACATCCAAAGTGTGCTGCTTTATGGAAACCAAAAAGCCCATTTTTCAAAAAAAAAAGTTTGCGTTCGAAATCATTTGAGATATTGTCTTGCAATCGAATTTAATTTGTATACTTCCGCTCGATTGAAAAACGATATTGATTGTTGTATAGCCCAAGAGCGCTACTTAGGTTCATTTAAATAGCTCATCATCAACATAACAAGAAAAAAAAAAGTTTTTAAGAAATTGTCTCCAAATAATTCTTGAAGCACCCATGTTAATATATCAAATTCATTTTTACATTGGCCCATTGTTTGAGCAAAAACGGGACTATATAGAGTCCGAATGCTGTACAGGAAGCCACTATCAATATTTTTTAGAAACATACCCGAAAATAGAATGAACGATGTCCAAAATTTATTTATATAATAAAATATTAGCCATTCCATTATCTGCAAATTAATATAAAACACAAATCAATAGATGTATGTATGTACCTAAATTGTACTTCGTCGTTAGCTTATGTGCGAATATTGAAAGCCTTTAGTTTTAAGTTTGAAGTTAATTTTATTATTAAAAACTTCCTAAAATGAAGTATCTCTATTTAAAATCACAAATTGTAAATAGTGCCTTCCGGCTGATAATTCCTAAAATGATTAAAAAACCGCACTTACGTTGCATGTTACAGTGTGCCAGCCGCATATGTGGTTGACTATTTTCATGAAGTTTCTGCAACACGTACACGTAATGCGATCAAATAATAAATGATTTACAACAAAGCCTACTGCCAGAACAATAAATGACAACTAAGCTTTCACTAGTTAAAAGTAGAGAGTATCTATGCAAAATATAACTAATATAGGGACATAAAAAATGTGCAAGATATCAAACATTCAATGTGATCGGAGAAACGATACTTTGTCAGCAAGAGCTAGTTCACAAAAATATACATTGTACTGGACAAAACTCCCGAAGAATAATAGATTAAGTAATTGCACGGTTCGGCAAAATTTGATAAATTCCCAGTATATGAAACCCAAATATAACTTCTCTTACTGAAACTTAATTTAATTTGTATGGAGACATTTATAATCAATTTCCATATACGATATTTCAGAGAAAAAGAAAATATATCAATATAATATAAAGTGTATTTTGAACAAAAAAAAAATTGTTCTTTTGAACAATAAATAAATAAAAAGTATTTTTCAATGTAATATAACCTCAAATACTTATCTAGAAAAATTTTGATATTCGCACTTTTAGGTACAAAATTACTGGAAAAACGAAATCACCAGAAAAATTCTGACCTTGGATTCGAATTCCACGGGTCAAAAACCTTCGGGAAAGTATAATTGGGTTTCAGATACTGAAGTTTGTCAAACTGAGTTGCAGGTACTTACATATCACATATATATTCTTTACGAAATAAGTCGCAAACACTTGTGATCTGATTTTTGAATTTAATAAGGTTTTGAAATGTTATTATAGACCAGTATCAAGGTACCAAATAAGATTGAAAATAGTCGGAATCTATGAAAATGTCGAAAAACTACGTATAAAATGATATAAGCCGAAAATCTCAATAATATCGAAAAATTAATAACGACAAAGTCGTGACTTCGAAGCATTCAAAAAAAGTTGTAAAAATTTCGAAAACCATTAAATATTGAAATATATACATATAAAAAAATTTTGAAAGTGACAAAATGTTAGAATTGACAAATTTTTAAAAGAATCAAAATATGTCCTAAGGTCAAACAATTTTGAAGAGGTCGAAAAAATTTTGAAAAGTAAAATTTTGAAAAAATCGTAAATGGTAAAAATGTTGAGTGAAATCAAAATTTCCTTTTCAATATATTTATTTTGATGCCATACAGTTTCAGTAAATTGTAAATTAAGTAAAATATCAATGAAAAATAACCCAATTTAATAAAAGAGTCCATATAAAAATACCGCGACTGTTCCAAAATATGGAAAATCACATTATGTAATTTTCTTCATGTACAAGTAATACATGTTTGACACGCGTTTCTGCTTAGTCCTTAGTCGTTGTTTGTCGCTCCGTTGGTGGTTGCTGTGCATTCTTAATTGACAAACAACAAACAAACAAATTTCTATGAAAATTGTCACAAAAGAAAAATCTCATTAAAATGCTATCATGCAAACTACGTGGCATATAACATGCCACACAGCGACAGAGGCAACAATACCAATGACAGAATCGACAAGAAACATGTAAATATAAGACAAGCAACTTATTATATTTTTTATTTGTTACAGAAGGCTCCAATTTTCTGTCACTCGCGTCTATGCCCCTAAATTTATGCAACAATAAATTATATCACTTGAATGGCATCGATATCACGTGAAGGCGCTATCATTTCTTTATGTTATTTTTTTTTTGCTTTCATTTTGAAACAAACACATTTTTAGTAAAAATAGCACTGTCTGACTGTGGCAGGTTAAATTGCTGCACATATGCATGCAGTTGTGGCATTGGTATTTTATTTTATTGATCTACAGAGTTTTGGAATTCATTGTTCTACAACATGACAGTAAAATAAATCAAGATATGAAGAAGTTCTTATACATTGCATGTATAAAAGACTATGCATTTGTGAGCATGAGGAATTTTCTACAATTAAAAAATTTATTTATTGCTCATTTCGAGTGCGCTCTTGTGTTGTTATGCTGTGTAAGATTTAAGGTCACTTAATGAAATTTATGAGACATTTTCATTGAGGCGGAAAATGTTGCTTCAGTTATTACGCTGTTTATACAATAAGTTTTTATAAGGTCAAAGAATTTTAATTAAGATATGAGATTCAAAATGTGTGTGATAATTACTGTGTTTTTTAAAGTTTTTTGTAAAAAATGTTTAAAATACATGTTGTGAATGTTTCGCCCTGCTGTGGTATAGAACTCTTTTATTTGTCATTAGATGTGTTTTTTTTTTTGGAAAAATATTGAAAATATTATCGGTCCCTGGACACTTTCAGGCAAACTAATCGCCGCAATTACTCCTTTTTTCTTCAATCTTAGGTACGTGGAAGTACCCATATACTTAAACATTTCATTGCAAAGTTGCAAAAAAAAAAATGTTTTATAAAAAAAAGGGCAGCATAACTTTGCTACAATAAACACAAACTCCAATGCTGATCACAAAACCAGCAGCATAGTTTTCAAATTTTAAGTTTTGAATTTGCTTTGGCTTTTTTCAGGCTTTATGGCTATCTGCAGTATATTATTAATTCAATCGAAATTATAAAAGAAATTTCCTAAAAGTGAGCTTGATTTATTTGCATATGTTAAGATTTGTAAACTTGAAAATTGACTACAAAAATAAATAATCAGTTAATGACAAGAGGGTGCAAAAAAAGAGGCATCTAACAATCAAATTTGAAAGCTAATATTGGCTAATACCATGCATCATAACATACCCACACCAAGTGAAATAAGTTCGCTCAGTAACGAAAAAATTCGCTTAAGTCGAAACACTCTATTTGGCAATCAAACCATAGTCAGCCTGTCTGTTAATCATTTTGATGGCTTCATTTGAGCTGCACCGCCAGGCCGCAACGTCAAGGTTTTAAAAGTAAGAGTCTTCTTCTGTATAAATTCAATAGAACTTAAATGTTTTTTCTTATAGTTTATTTTCAAAATAAAATTTATTGTTATTATTATAAAATCCTTTTTTTTTTTTCTTTTGACATAAATAATAAAAACGTCGCTAGAATGTGTGCCGCCGTAGGCCCTTCTTATTTCTGCTGTCGTAAACACGCGATGAGCTACGTTGCCACAACTTAGGCTACTTGCGATGAAGAGGAGCTACCAATAAAATATAATCAATTGCAACAAGAGAATAATATAAGAAAAACCTACTCAATACAAAATAAAATATTTAAAAGAGTCACGTGCTAGCTATACAGCGACTTTAGTGTTGGAATTTACTAATCACAAATGATTTGGGATCTTGTGTTGCAGCTGCATGGTTTCGTAAGCGCAGAGAAAAATATTTGATTTTAATATTGAAAATACTATGCCAAAAATGGTATCATAACAGAATTTATTTTAAGCAATTCTGATTTCCGTTTTTGCTGAAATTTGCACTTTAATAATTAATAGGAAATTCAGGGTGGCATTTGTCTTAAAATTTTTGTCGTAACTTTACACCATTGAAGCTCTGCAAGGGCACTGCTATTTTCAATTCCATAGCAAAGAATTTCCAGCAGCCAGAGTAAGGGTAGCATGTGCGCATAATTGTAATTTAAATTTGACCTGTTTCTGCGGGTGCTATTGGAAATTAATTTCTTTTGCAGTGTCAATTTCACTGAAGCATAAAGTGGCACAAAAAAAATTGTCATAGAATAAAATATTTTAATAATGAAATCATTCAAAAATAAATGCATTGAACTGCTGATCTTTTTCCGGTACATACGCACAAAAACAAAAGTAGCAACATTGAAATATAAGCAATATTTTGCACCTAAAAATATGCAAAATTTATTTTTTTTTTTCATAAGAGAGCATATAGCGGACATTCTTGTTTGTTGCTGGAAAAAGAATTTTTATTTTTTTTTATTTCTATAGCCGACATCAATCTTTCTTTTGCAAACAGTTCAAAGTTAAATTTTCATAAAAGAAAAAAGAAAAAAGAGAAAAGAAAAAAAACTTTTATTCAACTTGAATTTATCAAATAAAATAAAATAATTTTGTTTATTAAAAATGCTGTGCAAACTTTGAGCAAAGCTAAGTGCGAAAGAGAAGCAAGCAAGTTGAGAATTAAAAAAAGTAGAGCGAGAAAGGTAATATGGCAAGATAGAAACACGGAAATATGGAACTACTGGCAGCGGAAATGTTTGCAGGATATGAGCGGAAGTGTAACAAACTTGAAAGCATTAAATACACACATACATTTATGCAAAATGCTTATTCCAAAAATGAGTGCAGTACATTACATATTTAGTTGTATTTTGATTTTTATATATATTCCGCGAAGCCAAATTAGCCCGAAAAAAACTGTTCATGGTTATTGGGAGCTTTTTTACTGCGAAAAAGGGTTAAAATTGAAAGTCTTGCAAAAAATTCTGTACATTTGTCATTTCTTTGTAAGGAAAGTGTATACATACATCTTTTCTCCGGATACAAATAATTATCTGGGATTGCGGTTTGGATTGAATCACTATATGTTTCGTTTTGGATTTATTACACGACATATGCTAATGCCATTTATAATTTACTGTTAACTTTAAAGCTTTGTACCTTAACGGCCAGTAACTTAATCTTTACCTAGCAAAAGCTTTTAAAAGTATGAAGATGGAATCATAATACATGCTACTCAAGTCTCATCGAAACGAAGATATCAGTAGCTAAGTAACTTAAATATATAAAATAAACAGCAAATAATTAAACATTCCGCATACGTCATGTTAAGCGAATTAAAACTACTCCAAACTCAAGGCAGCTCTAAATTCCATATCAACTTCTACATGAAAAGGCCCACAATTTTGCAGTGCACTAGTCCCTCAGGGTAGCAATGAAAAGGACAGTTTACCTAAGGTAAACTTTTTGAAATTTTGCATATTTACAGAAGTTATTGTTGCTATTTTCTTTGCTACTTTTTTGCTTATTTTTTTTTTATGTGTATTGTATATTGTGCTGTGTGGGAGCAACAAAAGCAGCAATAGTAAACTCACAAGTAATTCAAACATTTTGTATTCATTCATACAGTTGATTCGAATACACAATGTCATTTCTACATTTTTTTTTTTTTTTGGCCAAGCGCACTCATACAAAACTAAACAAAAGCTGGGCAATAAATATGAACGTACTTTGTATTTGGCAATACGTACCCAGAATAAGATAAACACGTATTTGCCAACGGAAATATATGGAAATCGAAACGGAAGCCAGATATTGAGCATCATGTTTTTCATGTTGACAAAAGTGGATAGAAAATAGCATTAAAACTTAAAAAAATAAAGTCTTAAGTCATAAAAATAAAGTTGAAGAAGACTATCAACTAAAAGAAAATTTCAAAATAAATATAAAGAGTAAAATAAACTTTAGAATAAGCATGAAATCCCACTATAGATCTAAAGCAAACAAAGTAATATAAAAAGTTTTGTTAGTTTTCTTTCCGCTTTTTTAAGTATTTTTGGGTCATGCAAAAGTAAAAGAAGTTTTGTTTAAGTTTCTTCAGAACACTAAAGTTATCTTTCTTAGTTTGTTTATTAAATATAGTTATTAAAAATATGAATAAAGTGTACATGCAGAGAATAGCTATTTATAGGTACTGTTAAGAATCGCATAGGCTTTACTTTGGTACATCAATGCATAATATGTCAAAAGTATTTTATTACTTTACTACTGCTATGATAATTTAAGCATATCAGATTTATATTTCTTTTGAAATTTTTTGGTGGCACCTGTTGTGTATTTTTCAGGAGATCTATAATAAAAGAGTTTTGGATTAAAAATGTTTTATCTTTTCGGAAGTGTTAATTGAATAGCAGCAAACGAGCTCCTTTATAGACCAAAAATGGAAATTTTAAAAGTTGCAAACTCTCAAGTATTGCAGTTTAAAAAGCAATTTTGAAAAAAAGTAATTTAGTTTACTTGTACCTTGCTGCCACGTATTAACGCTCCTAAGTACTAGAGGGGAAGTTTTGAACTAGAAGTGAGTACATACTTTGTGGTGAGATTAGCAGCCTTACAGTTCAGCAAAATCTTAAAGTCAAGACTTCTGACAAAAGTGGACACTTTTTCCTCTTCTTAGAATTGTATACTTTAAACTTGAAAGGACTTTTACCAAATGACAGCACCTGTCGCTGCACGGCCAATAATTAAACTTTCAAGTTTTTGTTGTGCACTGAAAAATATACTAAAACTTCCTTGACATGTAAGAGTTTAGTGGTATCAATACGAAGATATTTGGGTTTAAGATGTGCCAACTTATAGACCTCACTGCATTTTAAAATTAATTGTCGCTCATACGTCATGTTAAATATTGTTATTTGTAAAATCGCTTGCTTATGCCAAGGAATTAGCAAAAGCCATATAGTTTTGGAAACAAAGATCATATGTGTTTATAGCTTGACATGTGGCAGTTGTTCATAGAAAGGCAAATTTTTAAGCACATCCATTTTTGGTAAATTTGAAGCTCATGTGCATATACATAGATATTTGGATCACAATCTTTTAGTTTAGGTGTTTCAGCTACCGGTTATTCCTCAGCGAGCACTATGTAAATCATAATTTTATTGTTGTACAGTAGAATAACTAAAAAAAAAACATTTCATAATATAAAACTATCGCTGCATTGCGGCTATCAACTTTGGAATTCTTACGTCATAAGCGGGTCTATAAAAATTTATATCTAATATAACTAATATGTCATGGTAAATAATTTCAACTGCAGTAGATGCTATTGATTGATAGCGACGTCTTAATAACTCAAATACTTTTATTTTTAGTTTTCGAGGTATATTTCTTAATTGTCAACAAATTTAAGATGTAGAACACTAAAACATTTAGAAAAAACTTTCAGTGTGTATGAAACGCCAGGTTAATATTTAGAACTTAAAAAATATTTTGCTGCTTTGCGGTCAAAGAAGGAAAAAAACTTCTAAGCAAAAATAGACAGAGATGGAAAGCATATCAACACTGTAGCAAAAAATCTGCTGCAATACTTTAAAAGTAAAATATACCTCCATTAAGAAAGTAAGTAAGAAAGTTAAATATTGCTTAACTTTGAAGTGGAGCAGACATTACTTTTTAGCAGCCTGTATTTATGTATAGAAATTGATAATACAGGTAGGCAAAACATAAAAGTTTTCATTGATTATGAAACTAATGTGGCATTGGAAAAAGGATATCAAAGCGCAAATATATTTCCCATGAGTAAATATTGTTCATACGTCATGTTGACAGAGTTTAATACCAACAATAGATTTCGCATATTGAATAGCAATATTTGATGAATTATATTTCTGTTATAGCTCTAAAAATTTCTAAATTTTTTCATATCATTGAATTTACAATATAATATCATACTTTTTTCTGTGAGCATTTTTTAAACTAGCTATTTTTAAGAGATTTTTCACTGGCATACGCAATACTTTATTTTATTAAAAAAAAAATAATACAAAAAGTCTTACAACTCCAAAACAAAAACTTTACCTAAAAGCTTGGAGTAGTTGAAAGTTTAATACGAGTCCTTTTAGTAAGGAAAAAATAAAATAAAAAGACATGAAATCTCACTTAAAAACCATTGAAACGAAAAATTGTGCACAAAAAAAAATTATTGACAACGTCCATTACCCCATTTAGCAATACTACCAACAGCAGCCCACTCATACTCCAACGACAAAGCGTCAAATGTGGTAAGCGTTAGCCTGCAAGTTGAGCGTATTAGCAAACTTTTAAATGGCGTTTTATAGACCACAGCAAAAAAGTTGAGAAAAAATATATAAAAAATTGGTGTAAACAATGAAAACAAAAAAAAAATGACTTAAAAGCAGGAAGTTGCCAAAATTATTTGTTAGTTGGAAAAAAGGTATTTTTAGGCTTAGAACACGTATTTTAGATGTACAAAAGTAAGCTGCTACAAATCAATTTACGTTGTAAGCAGCTTTAAATATTTTTGGCTTAATATCCTTTTCAAATATTTGAAATGAATATAATTTAAAAACTATTTCTACACTAATAAATATGAAATTTTATGTTTATTTCTCATATATATTAATGTATTTTTAAACTCCTTAATACCGAAAACTATAATTTTCTGGCTAATAAAATTAATATTAATCTTATCTTCGCATTTGTAGCTTTAACCTGCGGCGAAAATTACGCTCAAGTGCAAATTTTATAATTTCATTAACAGTTAACCTGCAAGCACAACTACATATGCACACCGGCACACAATAATTTACAATGTAAGGCAAAAACTGTTGCAATTACATCCACTTGACTTATGTTAAGTGCAAATTAGTTATGGCTACTATAAAGCAAAAAAAAAAGAATCAAAAATCTACAGCTGACCTTAATTTGTAGCACTGTAAAATTTTTGAGAGCCCCTAAGGGCATTGCTGCTGCTGATGGTTGCAAATTTTTGTGTAAAATTTTCTGAAAAATCTTCCATATGACTGAATATTTTACATTTAATTCGAAATAACGCAGCATTGTGACTTTGCATGCCAAAAACAAAGTTATATCTTTTTATACACAAAAAAGTTGCGTATTTAATTTTTTACTTTATGAAATATGAAAATAAAATTTAAATTAAGTTTCAGTTTAATTTAATAACTCTTTTGTCAGGTCTTTAGCATTGCTATATTTTCGTTAATATTTTGCAAAAATTGTGAATGGCACTACCTACGATGAAATAATTATTACAATATATTTTGTGGTTGCGCTCTGTGATGTAGGGTAAATCGAAAGTTTGTTGGCAGTGTTATATAATGAATGCATCAAAACTGTGTTAACAAAAAGTCAGAGTACACCAAAGCCTTGCGTCGTCCCGATATGCGTCGTTTTCGAAATTGCGTCGTTTATAAATTTTCGGATTTTCAGAGTTGCGTCGTTAAAATTTAAACTTTCTTTGAATAATTTTAAAATATTTTTTCCAGTGCAATTATCAGGGCTTCAAATTCAAATTGCTTCAAATTCTAATTATTTAATTATTTAATTTTCGATTGAAAATTAGTTTTAATAAATTTTTGATACAGAAACATCTTGAATTTATATTAAATTTAGTTTTAAAAAAATTTTAATAACTTATCCGCAATAAATAATAAACGAAAACAAATAAGTTTGGAACTAAAAATAGAAATTTTAGAACGTTTTAAATCTGGTGAAAAGGCGATTGAAATAGCAAAAAAACTTGATTTGGCTCCTACAGCTGTGAGAACAATTTGAATTTTTTAATTTAAATCATTTTTAATTTATATTTTATGAATTTTATGTTTTTAATTAAAAATGAATACAATTTTTGTTTTAAAAATATTAACATAAGACTTACAAAGGTGTTGTTATTAAAAAATATCCATTTTTTTCATAAAACTTACAACCAGGAACCAATTAACAAAAAACTAGTACAAATACATGCAAAAGTGATTTCGATTTGCGTCGTGTTTTTGCGGTCCAAATTAACGACGCAAATCGAGGCTTTGGTGTACAATGCATTGTAGTTAACGTAAGGAGCTTAGAACGCAACAACTTGTTACTTTTTATGGCAGAGTAGCAGCTGGCTTCTACAAAACCCTCAAACATTCTTGTGTAGTCCTGTCATCTACTGAAATTTATATTTGCCAGCAGTTTGATTAGATTCTTTGATACAGCTGTCTCACTTTTACTTGAGCTTTACTGCTTTCTATTTCGTATCATTCAAGAGTTTTGCTTGCCAATTGCAAGGTTAGCGGCTTAGGGTCTATTACCCATAAAAATTTTAGACCAGTCCATTAATGTTTCTTTCCTAGCACTGATAAGCCACTCCTATCGTCGTAGTATGTGAAAACGTAACTTTCAGACATTTTTGTTTTATACAGTTGGGGAATAATCAACTTGAGCAATCATTCTTTTGATTCAGTGCGCAAGTATTGACGACGGAGCCCATTATACAAAGTGTGTTATTACGGAAATAAATAAGCGAAATGGTTCTATGAAACTTTATCTTTCATAGATCCAATATCATAAATCAATAAATTGAAAAATGTTAGAAAATTTTAGATACACACATAAGTCTAAATTATAACACAAGCGTGACCATGAACTTGACATTATCGCCGAATTTACTACAATATGAATTTTCTTTTATGCCTGTCAGTGTAAAAGTTCAGGCATAAATAATTCGCAGCTTTTTACATTTTTCATATTAGAGTTTGCCAACTGGTCAACATTCGACTATTATTGTGACATTCGAAAACAGTTCAGCTGCACTCAAGCTGATTAAATGTTATCGCTCCCAAAAATTATAGTATCATGCTGCCCACTCCCGGTCTCTACCTCTTCATTGGTGCTCAATCTATGTCCATACGAAATGGCATCCAAATGGAAACATTACCTTTGCTCTGAAAAAAATTACCCTATTAGGGGTGTAGTAGCGCCCACTTTAAGCAACTACCATTCCTCAGGACACAATACATCTCCATAAAAAGTTTCATTTAAACCAGTCTATTAGAATAGTTTTGTAAAAACATTTTCTGGTAAGAGGCGTGATACCACTCTCTATCTTAATGTAGAAGTAAGTTTATCTCCATAACAGATTTAATCAAAATCTATGTAGTGGCTTAGGTGAGATAGTGTTTTTTAACATTAGAAGAACACTGAACTTTTAATACCCTTCCTTAATATTCAATCTACTGTTAGATGTCAGTAATAAAACCGAGATATATTTTAAAACTCCCATTAACACTTCCTGAGTCATTTACCCTATAATGCTCCTTTTGATCGGGTGTGTGTTGCTTTGTGAGAAAAACCTTTTTATTGAATTTACTTTATTTATATATTGACATTTAAATGGTTTCACTGGCAGTATATATTTTGGAAAAGAAAAGCAAATTTAAAATACTGTTCTTGCACAAATATAACAAGTAATATTTGTGTTTTATTATTATTTTGGTTTTTTTTGTTCTTTACAAAATGTCGAAAGCATTTCATACTTAGCATCAAAAAGTCATGCGTGCGTTAACATAACAAAGATATATTTAATATGTGTGGGAGTTTTAACGTGTGCGGTTGTGTGCTAAAAGTGTTAACTGAAAGGTATGAAAAGTTGGAAAAAATATATATAATGTTAGAAAACGTGCCATGAAAACATAAAAATTTTAAATAAATTTAGTTTTTCTGAAACTTTTTTTTTAAGAAAATCTAAGCACCTAAGTGCCACAATGTGTGCAGTGAAATGTTCGACTTTGAAGCTATGATATTTAAATATTGGATTGATCAATTTAAGAAAAGTGTCATCAGCTATTTTGCAGTGAAACCTCGAATTTACAGCGGTTAAGCTGTAGTTTTTTTTATTGACAAATCTTTATTTCCTAGGAAAAATAATTTTTTTCTAACGAAATTTAACACTAAAGTGCATATCAAACAGAAAAAAATTACTAACAGTTACTAAAATTTATGGTAAAACTCATCAATCAATACCTCAAATCTCAAGACTTTAAAACGTTGCTGAAAAGTATAACAATTTTTCGATTAGCTTTTGAGATTTTGCTTATGGTGTTAAATTTTAAAATTCGTATAATAATTAACTCACGAAGAACCTAAAAGGACATTATACTGTAGCTAATTTTTCGAAAGATTAATTCTGTTCCCCTGATTTTTGCTTAAGAGTTGAATTTATAATTTTCGCTAGAATTTATATTTTGACACAACCTATCACCATATTAATTTTGAAATAACAAACTCGCACGCAGCATGACAAAGAATTTATTTATTTAATTTTTATTTTTGTATATTTTTTTTAATTCACACTACCACTTCATGCTTTCCATGCACGCAATTTTTAATTAGAAAATCTAAAAATCTTAAAAAATAGGCGTCACAATCTAAAGATCAAAGAAGTCAATTTTTCATACCATCAAAGATGAAGACAACGATGTTGCTATTGCTGCTTGCTGCTGCCATGTAATGAATCAGTAGTTGCAGAAAAAAAAGTAGAAGTTTTCCAAAACATTTAATAAATTGGCAAATGGCTGTGAAGGAAGATACGAGTTTGAAGACGACGCGCCTTTCATCAAAACGATGCCACATAAGAAGTGCAGTCAACATTTGCAGTTGCTGCCACGGTTGCCACACCGAAATTTTTTTTGGGACCAACATTTTAAAAAATAAGGACCAAAATGGAAATAAAAGGACCATCTTTTATTTAAATATTTCGTTTTATTTAACAACTCAAACAAGTAACATATGGGTCATTCCATCTATAATGAGCCTATCATTACCCTCATGTTTTCTAATTAGGCTGAAACTTTTTTCAGTGATTGGTCTATCATGTAGAAGATATAAAAAAATTACATAAAATTTTTTTAGCCAATATTATTGCTTAAAAAAAAAGTTTCAAATTGTGTTAAAAAAAACTCGCAAGTAAAACAAAAAAATTCATTGATGAATATAAAAAAACCAACACAACCCAAATTAGCTTTTATATTATTTTTAGGTAGTTGTGTACTAGTAGATGACAAAAAAACTGAAAATCTGAATAAATGAAGGCCTGAACGGTTTCTATGTGGTAAATGATAAAAAAATTTACCTTCCAAGAAAACATCAATTTCCCAAATACTCCAAAATCGATTTAAACTTTTTTAGACTCAAAATTTTTAGAACATATAGGAGTACCATCCCTGAAAATTTTATCCATGTTTTTTCACCCTATTTGATTTTACAATCATTTAAAATTATGATTTATGATTTGCAATGTAAACTGAAACATTGAGAATGAGTCCGAGAGAATAAAATTTGAATTGATTTCAGCCTTTTTAGGCTCAAAATTTTCAAAACATTCAGGAGTACCATCTCTGAAAATTTCATTTATTTTCGTTCACCTTATCTCATTTTACAGGTATCTTAAGTTAAGATTTAGGATTTGCAATGTAAATTGAAACATTGAAAAGTAGAGTGAGAAAAATTTAATATTCCGTTATATTTCTTTCATAAATATTCCACTGTATACACTCACTTTAGATGCTTGTAAAATGAAATAATTTTCAGAGATGATACCCCTGAATGTTCTGAAAATTTTGAACCTAAAAAGGCTGAAATCAATTCAAATTTTATTCTCTCGCTTTCATTCTCAATGTTTCAATTTACATTGCAAATCATAAATCTTAACTTTAAATGCTTTTAAAATCAAATAGGGTGAAAAAACATAGATAAAATTTTCAGGGATCATACTCCTGTATAGTATGAGCCTATAAAAGCTGAAATCGGTGATGGAGTATTTGGAAAATTGATGGTTTTTGAAAAAGTCAATTTTTTTATCTTTTACCACATAGAAACCGTTCAGACCTTAATTTATTCAGATTTGCATTTTTTTTGCCATCTACTAGTACACATCTACCTAAAAATAATATAAAAGCTCATTTAGATTGTGTTGGTTTTTTTTATATTCATCAATGAATTTTTTTTGTTTTACTTACGAGTTTTTTTTAATACAATTTAAAACTTTTTTTTTAAGCATTAATATTGGTCAAAAAAATGTTATCGAATTTTTTTATATCTTCTACATGATAGACCAATCACTGAAAAAAGTTTCAGCCTAATTAGAAAACATGAGGGTAATGATAGGCCCATTATAGATGGAATGACCCATATTGAAAAAAAAAATATAGCAAAAATTGCTTAAAACTTCACAGAGAAAATCGTAAAAGGAAGGCACATTAAATCAAATACGAAATCAGTCTATTCTTTAAAGCATTTTTCATCAATTCCATTTTTAACTTAGCTTACTTTTTCCCAAAAAAAGCAAACATCCATATCACTTCTGAGATCACTGCTAGAAAGTCTTAAAAGTTTCCATTGTGTTACAATAATATCGACATCACATGGAATTAAATGAGCAAAAAAACCTTTTGAGGAGTTATAATACATAAGTTTTTCAAGTCTTCCTTTCTAAAATCAAATCTTTGTTGTATTTGTCTTAAAAGCTCAATGTAAAAATTCAAAATATTTGTTTTAATTATTACTCGCTGTGAATCTGAAAATTTATCAGTTGCGAGAAAGTTCTCTGCTTTGCTTCATATAAAAATATTTGATATAGGTAAATACTTTGCTTTTTCGTATATATCAAAGTGGTTTAAGCAGTTAGTATTTTTGACAAAATCGTTTTGCATAAAATTACACACAATTAATTTAAAGTTAACTTCCAGTTGTGAATACAAGAAAGGTAGCCGAACCTCCATAGTAAATGTCTTTAGCACGAAATCCTTAAGTAACAAACGCATTTATAAAAACAAATTTCGAATATTTTAATTTCGGTTTCATGGTTGCTTTCAGTTTACTATCTCCATATAATTAGCTTCCACACTTTGTGGATAACAAAAATATTGACATTTCTGGATTTACTATACATTTGTGTCGAAACTTGACATTTCTCAACATTTATCAATATAAATTTTGCCATTAAGCTTTTGTATGCTCATTTATAATTTTTGTCCAACAAAGAAGATTTATGTACGTTATTAAAAAATAAAAGACTCTTAGAAAGCTAATACAAGCATCAAGCACGACACCCATTTTGAAATTATGGATTTTTTTCGAAAATATCAATTTTTCATTCAAATTGCCTTTTGGTGGTGATTATTGTACTGAAAAAACATTTCAAATACATTTTTTTGATAAAATTGTAAACATTTTTTAGTTACGTGCACTTTTCCATTTTGGCTATATCAAAATGCCTGTCTCCAAATTTTGACATTTCTAGATACAACTATAAGAGACTGACGCCAAACGCTATACATGTATAGACAAAAAGTATGGAACCGAAAAGCCAATTTTATCTCGGCGACTGAAACGGCGAGATTGTAGCCAACCAGGGCTGTTAATATAATAATTTATTAAAATGAATGAATGAAGTGAATGAAGGCCGTTTTATTAGAATAACTAGGAGCCAACACTACATGCCTATACACTACATTTATATATACGAATGTTATTTTTAATATTTCTCAAAAAGGACCAAATCAAAAAAAAAAGGACCAGCGGACCAAACGCAAAAAAAAAGGACCACTTTTGGTCCAATTGGACCAAAGTGGCAACCGTGGTTGCTGCCACAACAAGAAACAGACAACAGCATGCAACTAGCAATTGCTTTGATATATTGTAATAGTAGTGAATGGAAAAGGATGTGCATAAAGTTGATTAAGTGCCAGGTAGTACACTGTGACAAAAATTGCCAGTTATGAAATTGATTCATTTATTTTTTTTGGCTGCTCGATTACTTACAGTCACTGTTTTTAAGCACTAACGATAGCGATGTTCTATCCAGTTTCTTGAACCTAATTCTTGATAAAGCTTGGCATATGAAATCATTATAATATTTATATTACATAGTTTAATAAGACTTGTCAATATTAAAAAAACTTTAAATGCAGATCTAATTTATAAGAAAACAAGCATCTTGGAGCATCTTAACCAAACATAATTTAGATTCAATACTTTTTGCTCAGTGTATAAAAGTTTTCAAACGCTCGTGTGCACACGAGCTGCCACCAAATTAATTTGCGCAAAATTCAAAGATAAAAACCAAAACAAAAATTGAAAGAGTTTTGCGCTGCTCGTAAATTTCTTAAATTAATAAATGCTTAGATTTTCCCTGACATTCAAAAGCAACAACAAGAGCAACAACCGCACTAGAAATCAACGACAAAGCGACAGGAAGCCGCAGCACAAAATTACGAAAAATAAAAATAAATTGACAGTCCGCCAGTCATGTGCAGCAGCGTTCAACGCTTCCACTGTAGCCGTATCTTTGCATCTTGTAATTGAAGGTGGTTAAACTGATTGCGAAGAGAGATGTGGAGAAACGAAAAACTGAGGTGCTTAGTTCACAGCCAAAGCTGCTGCTAGAGATCTATTATTGTAGTTAGGGAGCTGGTAGCCGAAGTTTTTACATGATTTAATCGTGCTGCAGAGTTTGAAAATCTTGAAGTTTTAAGTAATATAAATATTATGAACAATCTCTGCATTATCTTTGAGTTAACTAACAGCCCTTTGTAACTGTAAAAAAAAGCATCTTAAACAATTTTAACGCGTCTGTCTTTCATTTTAAGAAATGTGTCTAAGAGCAAAAAAAGATAAATGCAAAACGAAGTAGTTTTTGTTACTGCGTTAAAAGTAATTCAACTTATTTTTTAAATTTGTTGATAATTACAGACATAGTTAATTTTTCATTAGGCAGATTGCGATAGATATAAATCTTATGTCAAAAGAAACGAGAGAAGCCACATCTGCCGCTTACTTATTGCTGCATTGAAATTTTAAAAAACTTCAGAAACGTGAATTAAAAATTAAGTACTAAATCATTTTCTTGCGTCTGCTTTACTTATGAAAGCTTAAAAATAGAAAAGGCAGACGCTTCTAGCGCTGATTTTTCCAAGAGAGACATTTTTAAGCATTTATGGTGCATATCATTAAGGATTTCTCTATGTTAATATAACATATTTGTGTATATAATGCTATGCAAAATTTGCATTTCTATTTTTTCAGTAATTAATAAATTATCTTTTATTGAACCATTCCACACCAAATCAGACACCGTTTTGCTTTTGCATTCCAGTTTTGTTTTTTCTTTTATTTTGGTGTTTTAGTAGGTATCGGTTGAATTGAAATTTATAAATACCGATCCACATAAGTTGTCGGAGAAAAATAAATATATATCGGTTATAAGCTTTAAATTTCAACTATATAATTATTTATATATACGGAAAAACTTGGTTCCTTAAAATCAAAACACAAAGTCGACGAAAATCGGCGATTTTGACACAAACAAGTCCATATTTTTTGAAAACACAAAGACCTGCACGTCTGCCTTTTGTATTATCAGCTTCAAGGGGCCATTCTGAAGTAAACTAAATTCTGGAAAAAAAAATAAGATTATTTAATAAAGTTTTTTCTCGTTTATCCTCTCTCTCTCTTTATCTGCAGCACTGTGGATGTCTGCCTTTTATATTTTCGTTATCTTTAATATGCCCTTAATAGAAAATATCAGAGGCAGACGCAATAAAATTATTTACTAAAGTTTTTTCTTGCAGTTTCAAAACAAATGTTTTAAAAAAGTGGCGCTATTTTTACTTTTCTATCTGTTTTCTAATTCGCGTATATGTGAACTAGATAAAATATCAATACCAATTGAAATAAGAACAAACAAATGTAAACGCTAAGCTTTCCAAGTATTAATTCGAATATTTTAATAAATAGAACTTTATTTCCAGTGTAAAGTAAATTCACAATAAATTTCAAAATCCTAAAAATCAATCAAAACAAATAAAAAAATCTGACAATTCAAATAAAAAATAAATAACATTTCTAAAAAATAGCAAAACTAAATATATATTTTCAATAGATAAAACAAAATGTTTTTAGTTCGTTCAAAGCGCTTTTATTTACGTCCGAATAAAATATTTCAGTCACTCTACCGAAACGCGTCATCATCTGGAATAGCAAAGCTCACAAACGTTCAAGAAAAAGTTGCGGAATCGTTCGAGAATGAAGAAAAAAATGGCTTCGTTGTGCCAATTTTTAAAAAGTCCTTACTCTTTGGAAATAATACTGCAATTCGGGATGAAAGTGGATCATATACGTATATCCAACTCTTTGCTGCCTCACAGCGATTGGCTTTTCAATTGTCAAACATCTGTGGTAGCGCAGCGTTGCGGCGAGTATGTTTCCTGTGTCCCAACAATGTGTTGACACTACTCGCTTTCTGGGCATGTTGGATATCAGGTCAAATTGCTGTGCCACTTAGTGGCTTATATCCAATTAGCACGGTAAAATTTGCCATCGAAGATTCCCAGTCGAAAGTTCTTATCACAACTCCAGATAATGAGTCTTTTTTAAAACCATTGGTCATTGAAATGGAGATGGCACTTGTGATAATAGATCATGCATTTTTTTCACAACCATCAACAATGTCCTTATCAAATATTTTTATTAGCAATGGCGATAATATTTTTTTGGTGGGAACTTTAGCAAATGATTTTTATACCACGGCAGATGCAATGGTCGAGTACACTCCCGTTACAAATAGTAATCCTAAAAGCAGAGTACTATCGCATAAGGACTTAAATGCACAAATTAAATGTTTGACGCAGACCATGCAGTTCCGTGATACAGATTGTGTGTTGCACATCTTTCCAATTAACAGCATATATGGTGGAATAAATGCTGTCTTCTCTCCACTTTGTAGCGGTGCCAAAGTAGTAATGATGGATCGATTTAGTAGCTTAAATGTTTGGAATGCAATATTAGGTATAAACACCCCAGAAAAGGAACGTGCAAACATAATAATGGGTGTGCCAGTAATCTACGATGCCCTGATTGAGGAATACTTTCGAGTGCTTGGAAAAAATTCTAAAGTTCGAAGGTTCATACGATCCTATTGCAGTGAAAATATTCGATTGATGACAACAGCGTTTCCATCACTAAATCAAGAAACATTCGATAAATGGAAGGCAATAACTGGTCATTGTTTGTTGGAGGGAACAAATCGTTGAACAAAAAATCTGTCATGTTTGCAATGTAATACAAAACAAAAACATTAATTATTTAAATAAAATAATACCAAAAACTTTTAGTGAATAATGATAAAATTGGTTCATTGAAATTTTGATAGAATTAATTATAAAATAATATTGCTACCCATATATATAAGCGATCTTCCAAAGGCTCTATTTACTATTCAGCGGAAAAAAGTGTTTCAACCAAAAACTACATGGGAAGTAGGTGACCTAATCTGAATCTTCGTCGACCTTCTTTTTAATTCTTTCTGCCGACAGATAATGAAGTAAGCAACTTTCAAATGCGGCATCAAATCGGTTTAAAAAACTAAACTTAATTTAGCGTTATCTTGGGAATCGCCTCGTCGAATTTCATTTATTGGGTATTATCGGTGAACAGTAATGATTTCTACCACGATGTGCCTTTGGGATGCGGCGTCTCCTTTCAGCAAAAATTTTGGTTCTGCTGGACATGAAATGGCCAATGTGGTAAATGTTCCAGTCGTCTAGCCAATATTCATATCTACTATTTTTAGTGATGGTTTCATGTATATACTAAATCTCCAATATATTAAGCGGTTACATTTCTAATGGCATATAATTTACGTAAAAATTCGAAAATACAGAAGACTACAACAATTTTCTTAATCAAAGACATACCGTAGCCGGCACGGAGTGCATGATGTACGCGTCTACTAAAAATATATCAGTTAAAGGAAAAAACAACTCCCCTTAATTTGTTTTTGCATTGCTTTCATCTGTGGCTAATTTAAGATGACGAAGGCGTTACCCAATTTAAATTGATTTCGACAGCGCAAAATTGAGGCTGCCAAGTAAGTGAGGTGCGCGCGCATTCTCAGTGCAATTTTAT
Source organism: Meiosimyza decipiens (assembly GCA_963680825.1). Taxonomy (NCBI): domain Eukaryota; kingdom Metazoa; phylum Arthropoda; class Insecta; order Diptera; family Lauxaniidae; genus Meiosimyza; species Meiosimyza decipiens. The sequence continues at coordinate 20,339,536 of OY804260.1, read as the reverse complement.
TGAACGTGAGCAATTTGCAGCGGATAAATAAATAATGAAAAAATTACGATTTTCGCAAAACCTTAATCAATCGATTTTTTTTCTCTTCCTTTTTTTAATACATAAATAAAAATTTAAAAAAATTGATTTTAAAACCAATAATCACAAGAAAAATGAGGTTGCAGCTGAAGTTTAAAGGTTGGTTGCTTAACCAAATAATTGGCAGATTTAGCGAAAGATAAGCGTTTTTTTTTTTTTTTATTGCAAATTTTATTGAATTTTTTTTTTTTTTTTTAACTTTTGAGACTTTGACTTTGCTTTCAGCAAAAACCATAAATCAATATATGTAGCTTAAAATATTGTGGTTCACATTGAGCAAAACTCAAGTCAATTTTAACACGAAGTTTTCCCCTACTCTTGTGATACTTTCAAATCCAACCGATTATACTTCTTGTGGTTTTGCTCACATTCTCAAAAATATTGATTCGAAATTTCTTTAAAATCACAGTTCATTCAACTGTTGCATTTCACCTAAAATTTTCTGTTCATTTGATTTTTAGCTTTGCCAAGATCGTGACTCATACATTTCAATTGCGTGCTGTACCGATATTGCTGCTGACTTTCTCAACCTCAATTTAATGACTAACCAAAAAAAAAAAACCAAACCACAAAAAAATTGAGTTCAATTCAATTAGCAAAAATGTTTCACAATATCGCGCTTTCATGCCTAACAGCAGCCGCAGCAAAAATTACGAGTGTTGCACAGCACAGCACAGCAAGAGCGCATTGTTAGCAAAAGACTTACGCTGTCAGCATCCCAATGCTGTAACATGCCTTTATTTTGGCAACATAAACGAGGCACACAAAAAAAAACTTAAAATACTTTCAGCAGAAATGAACAAAAAAGATCCATCGCTCCTGCTGTGCTATGCCACAAGTGGCGAAGACGCCACAGCTGTCTGTTTGTGAGGATGCGCTGCATGTTGCAAGCAGAAAAAAATTTTCGAAAAATTTAAAATAAAAATCTTCATAAAAACCGAAAGTTGTTGAATCAATAAATAATTTTTGCAAAAAATATCATCGAATCGTGCTGGACTGTCGGTGTGCTGTCTTGAGCAGCATTCGGCGGGATACTCTTGAGCAAGTGAAATGATTTAGGGCGCCCCATAATCTTTTTGCATAAACAGAAATATGAAATTTTTTTTTATTTTTTTCGCTACAAGTGATGAGATTCAGAAAACCAATCGGTTCACAACTGCATTATGCAAATACAACATGCTGATCTTATCGAAGATCAGCAAACAATGCAGTTAAATGGGCATCTGCTGTCTCGGGTATGTGCAGCAAGTGTAAATACTATAACACTCGCTGGCGTTGGCACGCTGATTTGATCTGATGGCCCCGTGTTGCAAATGAGTGAGTGAACTTTTTTGCAAGTTCGCGTAAAGAAAACAAAATATTATGAATGAAAGTCGTAAATCATTTGGATAACTTAATGAGTTAAATTTATTGGTTTCGTACTTAATTTACTCAAGAAGTTAAAGTTGCTTATTTTTTGAAGTTTAGTGAAAATGTCGGCCTAAAGAATCGATCAAAATATATAGAATAAAAAAAGAAATTCGTGAAAAAAGGTTAGCTCATGAATTTTGCAAAAAAAAAATTATAGAAGAGCTTCATAATTTTTTGTTTGAGTATCTTAAAAATTAGAAATCAAATAATTTAGTTTGTGAAACACTATAATAAATACAAAAAACTCCGCTGAGCACGGATAATCCTTTTCATAAGTAAAACAAAATATCCAAACTTTAAATTGAAATTCGAAACTTTTTATTTTACAAATATCTCAATAAAGTCTTACGAAATCCCTATACTTTAATCATTTTTCGCCATAATTGCTTGTTTACTCAATTGCATTAAAGTCCTTCAATCGCTCATTTTACTGTCGCGTTGGTAATTGCAAACATAACCCCATATTTTGTGCGCATTTATCAGCAACAGCACACTATGCTGCGCTATCATGGGTCATTTATATCCCTTAACTGCGTTAAATATTTTTATTTATGCGCGACTTTTTTTTCGCATTCATTTTTGGTTGTTTGAACGTTTTCATCCCAACGCGTTTTTCCTTATCGCCAAGAATATTTTCCTACGAAAAAAAAAACCGAAATTCTACTTGCTGTTGCTGCTGATGATGATGGTGGCGATGTTGGTGTTGGTGTTCTGGGTAAAGACCATAATTTTCGTTCGATTTAATTTGATTAATGAGCTGGACGCTAAGATATCAATTCAAGTCTTTAGCTACAGATTTACGTTTTATTTATATTTTTTCGTTTATGCCAAGATAAAGTCATGCTAATACTTTACCTAAAGACATTTTGAAAATTTCTACAAGCCTTAAAGCCTTTAAGGGGAAATATTGAACTTTAGCAACATTTAAATTCAACTTGGGATTACAATTGTATTTAACTAAGTTAAAACAAATCAAAATGTGTAATCAAATTATTAATTAATCAGTTACAAGACTCATTACCAAAACTTATTTTAATTTGCGGAAAACAAGGCATTAATTAACATTTCAACTGATTTACCAATATTTGCAAGGTGGCAGCAACCACAGCCACTAGGCTAAAATAAGAAACTTTCAATTCAGTCTGTTGTTAATTACAAGTTAAGTATAAATTTTCCCCAACAAGCTTTAGAGCAAACAACAAATCAATATAAAAAATCCGAAACAATCTTACAACCAATACAAGCAACAAAGCTGACTGACTGACAGTGAAGTTGTAAGTGTTGCCACCTAAATAATATTAACTTATTTATACGCCAATTTTCATGCTGCACTGCGACCTAATTTTGTTGCGGCGCACTTGCACAGTCATCGACACTAATGTTGATTGCTATATGATGCTGAAAACTGAAAGGCAAGTGCTGGGTGAAAGACAATGCGGCGCAAAAGAGTTCATGGAATAAGAAATAAGAGTGGATGTTTGATTATGAACTTTTTTTTATTTTATTTAAAAGAAACTTCAATTTTTTTTGCATGAACGCCCTAGTGGTAAACGGAAATGTGAAAACCATAACGACAACATTTACCAGAAATAATATGAATATTAATTTTTACTTTCGTTATTTTTAACACAATTTTCAATAGCAGACTCACCCTAAAAAGGATATAAAGTTTTTGTATTTTTCTCCATTTTAGAACTTTTTTTTGTTTGTTTTTTTATTTCGAAGAAGATGAGAATCAAAAAACTTTTGTTTTTATTGCAATGAATTGCAGTAACATTAGAAAAGCAAAATGCATTATAGCGGAAGTAAAATGAAAGAAAACGCATTCCAAGCAAAAACGAAAACAAAGTGAAAGGCCACAGCCCTAGTAAAGGAATGTGCAACTGAAAGTGGCTGCCTGGGGTACTGAAGAAGAGAAAACTTTTGAGTGCGCGATAAAATCTTAAAATGAAAAGTTTTTTCGGTTGAATTGTTTGAAAGTAATTGAAATTGTCGACTAATGACACGATCTACAACATACCATCAGTAGTGTATAAGGAAACTGAAAGCAAGTAGATATTAGTAGATATTTAAATTGAGTGCTAGTTGGAGACACTTAGAAATTAAAAATTTATTTGAAAAATAAGGGAAAAACACTAACAGCAAAAGTTCGAAGAAACTTATGGGTATAGAGGAATATAATGCGTGTTTTTAAAGCAAACGTAATACAGTTAATAAATTAGTTACAAACTTTCAGTAGAAATAGTTTGAATATGTTTAAGAACTGTCCAACTTTTCCTAAAATAATATAATAAAACAACAATTCCAGGAGTGTTTTGCACGTAGAGCAGTTACTGTAGAAATAAACCTGGTTCCAAAAGTAAGCAGCAGCAGTATAAAATGATGTGAATGGCAATAACTTTGATCTGAAGATGTTTGACGTTTGTTAATTTTATTAGCTTTAAATAATAAGTGCTGACATAGTGGCATAATTTTGGTCAAATTCGATAAAAATTAGCTTTAAATGATACACAGTATTTTTCTTTAAAGATTTTTTATGTTTATGCCAGTGTGATTTTTGGGCGGTACAACCCTACCCATGCTGCAAAATTTATGGATTAAGGACTTTAAGTTTCGTTGTCATAGAAGATATTACTTGACAAAATCACGACTCACCTGTATGTCATCTCTAAATACCCGATTGTTAGGAATATGAGTATATGGTGATGTTTTACCATAAAAAATTCCGTCCTAAGTCGATCCATTGATGCGCTTTAATTTTATAATATTTCTAAAAAAAATCAAGTTTTAAATACCTTATACATCTATAAGCATTAACTCTGCCAATAAAATATTTGTGAATTAAAGTGTTCTTTATTAAAAATCGGTGCTGTCTATTTTGACAATCTACGTTTAAAGAAAACATTTTTATTTCCAAGTATTTGCTTGCAATGAAAACTGTTCCTATATCTCTAAATATCATTTTGAATCTTTTCAATTGTTTAGCACTGTGGATGACAAAGAACACTTAAGTCCAAATGAATATAAAATATTTCGCAATATTTGATACATTCATTGTTTTCTGTCTCTCTTCCTTTTCATTTACAACAGCAAGATATATCTCTTCATCTGCCTTTCTCTCTTTGTATTTGAGAGCTTAATCTGTTTCTGTACTTACTTCATTCTGCGGTTGGCAGTTGATTGCTTGGTTAGTTCGTTAGTTGGCTACTTGGTTCTATGCTTGATTAAATGATAACAATGACGATAATGATGATGACGATGATGACAAATTCAATGACAATTTGCATATTCTTTAAAATTGATAAAATGTTACCAGAAATGAAGATGAGTGGGTTTGTGTTGGTCACAAGTAAATTTAATGAAGTCACTTAAAAACAAATACACTGAAGATAGTATGTTCATCAAATTAAGTTATATTCGGTTTTTACTGGTTATAAATTCTTAGATATGTAGAAACTTTGCTTGAAGAAAACTGACTAGCATTGTTGACCAAGCGTTAACGTTTTAAGTGTGGTAATTTCCTTTTCACGATCAACGGAAATTCTGTCAACTTGTAGGCAGGTCGAAATATTACAATTTTTCTTAACCCTATGAGATTCAACAAGGTCTGTGCAGACCTTTTGCATTTAAATGTGTGTATAACTTTTTTGTTTTGCTTGTTAGAAACGAATGCGCCCATGACTTCCTAGAAGCGGCTACGGAGAGCCCAATGATCACAAAAGCAGTCCACTTATGTGCAGTAGCGTACCTAGAAAGGGCCGAGGGTGCGGTCGCCCCGGGCGCAATGCTTGGGAGGGCGGCAAATGGTCGTGAAATATTTCTCATTTTTCTAGGGTTCTAAAAAGTCAAATATGAAGACATTTTCTTTTTAGGGAATGAAAATAAATCGATGTAGTAAATATAATATGTGTATTCAAAATTAAGTAGATAGCTTATTTTGGTAGATCTTTTGTCAAATGTCAAAAGAGAGAATTTTTTTTTTGGTGAGCTTAATAAAATTTTTGTTAGAAAACACGAAAATTTATTTCGATAGGGGCGGCAAATAAGTTTTTTTTTTCCTGGGCGCCCGGTGTGCACGAAACGCCTCTGCTTATGTATTTTTGTTTGGTTTTATTCCTGACTACAAAACAAATGATTTATACGGCACAAGCATGTCTGTGCAGATCTTTGTAAATAAATATGTGTATATCTTTTTTATTTTGCGTGTTAAAGGCAAATCCGTCCATGGCTTCCTAGAAGCAGCTACGGAGAACCTCTTTCTTCTAGCATTCAACACATTTGCACACTTTTAGGACACCTGCCAATAAATATCCGATATAGGCATGCGCAGACCTAGTTTTTCCAGTTAGCGCCAAAAAATCCCAGAACCATGAGGGGTTAATACTTAACCATAAACTTAGATAGATAAACGAGCACTAGCCCGTAATGATCTGGTTCACTAGTGATCATATTATATATATATATAAATGTATAATAAGCGAATATTTGGTTTACATGACACAATTGCATTGAACACATTTTCAGTAATTCCAATTACATTCAGTTTTAATGTGCTTACAAATGTGAAAACAATTTAACAGAGAATTATGTACCTCAGAAAATGGTGAATTTAATGCACTGAATATCTTTTTGATTGTACATATGAAAGTCATTACTTTTCCTACTAGGATCTTAAGCAGACACATAAGTTTGTAACTATTTACAAGCTTCTGTGGTTGATTCTATCGATGTATCTCTGTAGGTGTAATTGCCTTGAATGTATTGATTAAGTGTAACATTTTAAAGATTTCTACATTAATTTCTCAATTAGACTTCAATGAAATTTGCATATAAAGGAATGTAAATATTTAAGACATAAGGATTTTAATTGATATTCTGCAGAGAATTGGAAAAATTTATTATATTTCAATATATTCATTTGTGGCATGTCTACCCAAGATAGTCAAATTAAAATTTACAATTGAATGGGAAATATTTTGAACTTACATAAATACCCAGCAGAGTTGTTGGCTGCGCAGTAAATAATACAATATAATTATTTGATTCAATTCTCATTTCTAACTATGGGTATGTTAATTTTTTAAGAAAGAGATTCCTGAACAAGTCAAAGTTTAAATTTTTATAAAGAAATAAGCTACGGCATTATTTTCTTCAAAATGATGTAAGAACAAACATTGAAAAATGAGTTCAAAAAATGCAGAAGGAACTTTTAAGTTGGTTTAATAATTATTTTTTTTTTTCAAAAAAAAACCAACCTTAAGTATTAATGCTTTGGCTGGTTACTTTTCGTCATTTCGAGACTGCTCGCTTATTAAATTTTTCTCGAAAGTTTTCGATTTTTTTTCGAGGGTCGAAATTGTTCTTAGTTTACGCAGTTAATATAGTTGTCAAGGTGTCTTTTCATTTAAAGGAATACATTTAGCCTTTCGATTTTATAATCCGCTGGAAGACCGCAGTAATTTTGCCTGGCCACCGTGGCTTTAATAGCAATGATAAAGCAGTGCTCTTCAAAAGCACCTACTTAACGTATCACATATCATATACACCTAAGCATCACTTTTCAATCTGCGAGTGATTCTATGGTGCATTGCTTGTATAGCTGTGGTAAGAGTAACCACGGCTCACTATTGCTGCTGCAAAAAGAATGTAAAGAAAACTACAGAACATCTTTTATTTCAATGCTCTGCCTTTAAAAGGCTTAAACGCAAACACTTGGATTGGTATAGCTAAACAACCTTGAAGAATTATATAGTACTGATCTCAAATCGCTAATGGACTTTGCAAAAATATTCAAGGTCTTCACGCTTAAGCTAGATACAAACTAGATTTAGAAGATGCTTTGGTAACACCATAGACCTATCTTGGTCTGCGTGATGCTACTAAGCCGCCACTCTAACTTAACCTATATAGCCCAAGAGCACGCTGCAAAAAAGTTGAGTGTGTAAGTTTACAGAATGTGATGTTCAGGGAAGATAATAAGGCGTTTAGATGAAACTAACCAACAATGGTTGCCTTGCCAAAACCCATCCCGATTGCCAAAAATACCTGAACTTTGACCAATTTAGTTTTTTTTAATAAAAATTATATAAGATTACAGCTTGAAATAAATGCTAAGTGACAGAGCTCTAACAGCCTGTCGAATGCTATCCCAAACATGACTAAGAACATGTTTGTTGAGCGATTTTTTCTTATATGGGTGATAGCAAATATTTGGGATAGGACTCCCAGCGAGCTTTACACCTAATATTCTGTGGATAGCAAAAATCAGAGCTGTAAGTATGATATATTTGCAGTTTTTGTAAAATTATATGATTTTGAAACAGAGCAACAATGCTCGCTGACTTACTAGCCAACATAACTTGTGCTATTTCGTAAAAAACCTGAGGTATAAAAAGCAGGACAATAGTTCTCTTTCCTGTAACACTGGCCTTTTCATAAATTCATTTAAGCATTCCTTAGATAAATTAGTGCGTTAAAAATTAAAGTTTTCAAAACTTTATGCATCAATGCCTCTTAAAATAATATCTAAACTACTTCATTTCATCTATTTTTTAAAATTTTATTTCGAAAAATTACTATTACTCATAAGATTTGTGAGTGCAAGAGTGCATATTGCATTCTACATTCGTAGGAAATTTCCATTGTTATAACTGAATAAGCCGGAAGTGCTAATATTGCAATTGAAGTGTCTAAGTATTTGCATTGTGTTGTGCTTGATGATGTTGTGAGCAACATAGTTGAAAGTGTCATTAAATTTTGTATGCTGTTAATAACACAAAGTATTTACTAACAATGAATAATAAATTTATTAAATTTGCTTACATTGTTACTTTTGGTCTGTTGTGGCTTACTTCACTTGATGTGTATCATTGAAATTTATCACTAGCTATAAAAATTCACTCAAAATTATAGTACAGATGGTAGCTTCTTACTTTAATTGTCATACTTACGACTGTAAATATTAATCTTTATGTAGCACTAAAATACAAACTCCAATTAAGCCGCCTACTTCTGTACCAGCGCTAATAAGACCAGTTTTAAATTTAAGGTTTCATTGCGGTGCGAATTGCGCCCCCCTTTTATTTTATTTTCGGTCGCTGATTAAATTCCGCCTTTCAATTGATTTTGCGCTTTAATTAAACAAAAAATGCGAAATGTTTATTTTGTTTTCTTTGAGCGCATTAAACGTTCTTCAGAAGACAAGCAGATGCTTAGGCAGGTCAGACATTTAGCGCAGATAGACATTGCAGAGACAGACAACAACAAACATGCACATGATTGTTGTATTTTTTTAATATTTTCTTTGACTTTTTTTAAATAAATGAAATTCGCACAAATTGATAAATGAAGATCAAGAAAAAAAAATAATACTTAGAGGCAGTGAATTTTAAACTTATTGATGGCATTTGTATGTATCGATACTTTTCTATATATAGTACAATGTACTGAATAATTATTTCTCAACGCAAATATCTCGAGAACGAAGTTAGATAGCGATAAATGTTTTTAACAAAAGATGAGCGTTGAGTGCTTCGAAGAACTTTTTTTCAATGTAAATGAGTTTTTCGAAGCAACGGTTGTATTTTCCTTTTTTCATTAATTCCTTATATATCGAAACTTATGCCTTAAGCAGTGCGATACCTAATACTAAATATTTCTACGGAAATCTCTTAACTTATTGAAGCTCGTTGAATTAAAAGAAGAGGCAGCACAATTCAAATGAATGGCAAAAATTCGTGACTCAAAGTGTCTGCGTTTCCAAAGATAATTCGCAGAAATCGCGCAAGATTTTATTATTGGACTGCAGCAGATATATATAAAAAAAAACAGCACACAAGCATTAAAAACAAAAATAACACTAAAAGGGAGCACATTAATAAGAAAAGAAAAAAGTAGAATGTTCAAGTGGTTAATGGATGTGGTGCAGCGCATTAAATTGGTTTCAAGCGTTCCCCTTTCAAAATGTGGCAAAAACAAAAGAATCATGAAATCTTCACTGCTTAAGTTGGATTTTGTACGCGAGTTTGCAATGACGATTTATTTATGATATCAATGCTGAGATCTTTTTTTATGCAATTCGTTTTTTTTTTTTTTCAAATATATAGCTCATAAGACTACAGGAGTTATAAGCATTGCTATTAAAACGTGAAGGTTTAAAGAATGTTCGGAGCTCTTATAGAAAATAGGAAGATATATTTGAGGTATATAAAGGCAGTAGTGCTTTGAATAATCATTAGCTATGAAAATGCTACCAAAGTTTAGCAAATGTATCAAAGTTTTGGGAATGTCGCGAAATAATAATTTAGTGTCGCTTATGACAAAGAGTTTGAATTTTCTAAAAAAATTGTAAGGAAAGTGTTGAAAAATATTACAAAATCGAACGAATAATAAAAAACTAAAAATTTTTTATAAAAAAAATTTTTTATAAAAAAAAATTTTTAAATTGTTATTAACAAGTGAAATTTAAATTAATTTTTTCAAAATTGTTGAAATACTCCAACAAAATTCTGTTAAAGTTTACTCAATTTCTAGTGCAAGAATTAAAGGACTTGATATCCGGGTAAAAGACCACAAAATTCATTTTACATGAAATTTTTAATGAATGATGTGCTGCAAAGGATACGTTTTTTACTGTTCAGCTGCACTTGATACACGATATTCTAAGACTACTCAAGCTAAAATTGAAATCGAACATACTGGCGAATAAATAATGTGTGAATAGTTGTTTTCATAGTTACTTGATTTCCAGATTAGGTCTTTAAGAATAAGATTGCATTTTTTCGCAATGTGCCAACCATTGTCAAATTTTTGTGCAACAATTTCTGACCCAAATCGTGTGTGTAGAAAAAATTATTCATGGTAATGTTTTGAACTTTGAGCTTAGCAACTAAATCAAGAACCATTTTCACTCCCTGATTTATTTCCGGTTAATTTTTCCAAATATTTTGCATGTTCCATTCATATGAAGTCTTTTTGCAACAATTTCAGACTGCACATTTCAAGCTTACTAGGAATGTACTGTCTGTTAGAGGTCTGCATGAGTGCACTCGAAATGATCTCATCTAAACTTCCGAATTCAATAAACTTCGAGTGCTAAAGCTTCGAGTGCTAAAGCTTGTAGAACATTTTATTTAATGTCTCGATATTTTTTAGTTTTGATTTGTGGCTTTTGTGAACAAATGCGCGCAACGTGGCGAGTGGCTTGACGGTCGTTTTGAAAGCACTCATGCAGATCTCAATTTTCTAAGTGAGCATGCTCTTTTATTGTGTCACATTCGTGTGGATGTGATCCCAACAATTGAAGGGATCGTGGAAACGCTACGCTGGTATGCACGTACAAAGACAGAACAGTCAGGGAGTAGCAGAGCAATGACAATAGTTTTCAAGATATTTGAAATTCCAAACCAAATTAACACAAAACACCTAACATCGGACTACGGCTAGGCAGTAAAATTTTTTTGTAAAATATGTAGTGATTTATTTTATCCAGGTTAGTCTAATAGGTCAACATACTGCCAGCAGTGTAGCTGCTAAAGCCTTGGCTAGCATCACATGGTATGTTTTACTTTTTCTTCAATTCTTACTACTATCGATTTCTGAATATTTGCTATCAATAATTTAATATATCATAATTAGCACTGAAATTATTACATATATCAATTAAAATAAAAAATTGCATATAATTTGAAAATAAATATTTGAAAAAATGTAGCTAGCAATTTATAAATATGTTCATTGGACCATAAAAAAGATGCCAAGCTGTGCATAAGAACAAAATTCCTCACTAAAAAAAAATATATATATATTTTATTTACTGACGATTTTACTTTAATAAATTATAGTTTTTAGTAAATTTATCTTTAACAAATAAATGTACTAAATTGAGTTTCACCAAACCGTTCGAGTTCACTACAATTTTTCCACCTTTGACAATCATAAACTTTCTTAATATTTCTCTACAATTTCAAAATAAATAAAAACTATTTGCTCATGGCTTTTACTCCGCTCATTTATTATTTAAAAACTTTCGTCGTAAATTCACAGACAAGTTCGAACAACAAATCCATTTGCGCTACACAAAATGTATGAACCTTTTAGAAATTGTTTTCGCATTTGACTTTTATTGTTGCTAGAAAATTCGGTTTATTCGAAGTGGCAAAAACGAAATGAAAGAAAAAAACCAACACAGACATTTTATTATAAATATTTAATTTGAATGCGTTTTATATTGGAGTGTTGTTCACACAATCACACAAATGAATACATTCCGAAATGGAGCAGTTTGACAGAGAAATGATAGCGTAAAATAAAACATACTCTGCTCTGTTGGAATTTAAGTTATTGATGACCAGAGCTTCTCGAATTCGTCATATAATCTTGCCCCATATTGCATCATTTAATTGGTCATCATCGGCTTGGATATATTAAATTTTCATAAAACTTGGGTCACTTATTTTCACTTTTAAATGCAAAGTTGACATCTGTTTTATGCGATCCAGTGTAAATCGAGATTAACAGTGTTGCTTTTAGCCTTTTATCAGAATATTTTGGACCATTTAAATAGAAACATATGTGTATATGTATATATGCACATATGTGTGTACATTTAAACATACCCAACGCGAAAAAGAAAACACATCGGCATTGACGATACCCTTAATAGCATTCTATAAAGCATTTTGTTCTGCTTTTGAGTGCTCCCTTAGTGCTGCTTTTGTGCTCCTTTAGTGAACTTTGAATTTTACATATATGCTCTTTTTTGCTACACTATGTTCTTTTTCAAATCTTTTTATATGCACAATTATTCTCAATCATTTTATGTATGTCAAATGTGCACAGCTATAAGGACACTTTTGAAAAGTCAGGCTCATCTTTCAAAACCTAAAACACACACTGCAGAGTTGCTATTCCTTTCTATTTGAGACGCCATATATTTTTCACATTCGAAATTAATTTTTGTAAATTTCAAAATTCTTACTGCGTTAAAACCAACTTTTACTGCTCCTGCAACTGTTAGTGATGTTAGCAACAATCTCCATGTTGCGCGACTAACGACAAACTTGATTTTTTTTTCTATATTAAGGTGGGCAAAAAGTACATTGGGCATTATTGTGGTTGGTCATCGTCGTTTTGAATGAAAAATTTGTTTAAATAAATAATTTTTCCATTAACCACAAATATCTACTACCTACTATTTGCAATTGCAGAAATGAACTGCAACTAACGCTGCACCGGAAGCGTTGCAAATGTTTTGAGAATTACGGTAGCGCGGCGGTGGTCTGTTCATGTTACCACCGGCTTAGCATTACTAAGCAAAGTTGTATTTATATACGTGCACACACACACACATTTAAAAATGTATGCATGCATTTACAAATGGAATACATAGACAAAAAGTCGCTGGCAGTTCGTTTATTTTTCCATAAGGTGAGCAATTTGTTGTGTTGGCTTAGGATGGAGATATGACCATTGTTATTACTTTCGTGTGTGAGTTGGTACTTTTGGTTGAGCGTGGGAGTGAATGGTAGATGATAAACTAAAACCGCATCATTGCAATTTTAGTAACGGCACAAATGTATGTGGTTTGATCTCCACTTTTTGTTTATTATAGTAATGATTTAAGATTTCCGGAAATTTTTTATTGCCAAATATTCAACCAAATAAATATTTGTATCCCAACAATTTTCACTTGATGCCCTACAGCAACCGGAAACTATGGAAATTCTTGTGATTAAGCTGAGAAAAATTAGATGATATTATTAACTTATATTTGTCATAATAGCATCAGGATGCTTAAATAAACTTCCTTCATGTATATAATATATATATTGATGAGATTGAGATTTTCTTTTAAATTTGTTGCAGAAAAGGTAAGTCTATAATATGAACAAAACTTTAATAATAATGCAGCTTAATTTCAAAAAGGTGAATTGTAATGAAAAAACTACATTTTACTTAAGAGGTCTGTGAATGATTTGTTTTTGGGCTGCTTATGGTCGATTTCGAAAGTAGGTTTTTTGCGCTGAATCTAAATTCGGGCTTGTAATACACCCACTACATCAGAATTCGGTATTATTAGAGGTTAAATACCTCAAAAATTATATTTTTCGTCTATTTTCTAGGGCATGTGTGGGATTCAAAAAATTTGTTAAGCTTATTTTTAATAAAAGCATCATATCTGCTTTAAAATAAGATTTCAAATGGTCGCGTATGGGGTTTCCTCTTACAAGAGCTTTACAAAATACAACTTTAGCGCAACTGAACAAAAAGTACATACATGTACTGTTTGTCCCTTTTTTTTCAAACTTGCTTTAGGCCCCATCTCTTAAAACGTGTGATTTCTGAAGCGTTTGGTTTTTCAAAGTTGAAAATTTGCAATAGTGAATGAAAAATTTATTAGGAGTAATACGCCGATTCCTATCATTTATTTTTCGAAGATTACTTCATGTAAATGTTGCTCGAGGCTACGACTGACGCGGTTCATCCGCAAGCTCCATACTTTGGCATACTTTTTCCAGCATTTCGATCAGTGTCTCAACAATGGCAGCTGTAATATTTTTTCCAAGGCTGCGATTATGGTTGGTTTCCCTGTACACGAGAGATTTCACGTAGCACCACAAAAAATAGTCAAGTATGGTGAAATCGCATGATCATGGTGGCCAACGGACTGTTCCAAAACGAGAGATTGATTGCTCACCAAGCTCGTCCATATTATCGCGTGTCGTGTTGCACCGTGTTGTCGAATCCACATGTCAACCAAGCCCAATTCTTTTATTTTGGACAAAAAAAAATCGGTAATCACCTGCATTGACTGTAACGTTGCGAGTTTTATTATTTTTGTAAAAGTACGGACCAATGATGCCGGTGGACCACAAACCGCTCCAAAAAGTGCATTTTAGGGTGCATTGGCAGCTCTTGAACTGCTTCTGGCAGCTTTTTAGACCAAAGTCGGCAATTCTGTTTGTTGACGTACACATTGAGCTAAAAATGAGCTTCGTCGCTGAAGAAAAATTTTCTATAAAACATTTCTCACAGAGCATGAACTTCGATAATAAAATTCAATAATTTGCAAGCAGTGTTCATTTGATAGTCTACTTATGGTAAAATGGCAAACTTTATTCAGCATTTTTGGTGCTAACACATGTAACAAGTCATGCGTAAATTGTCAAAAAATTAACACTAAAAAAGCAAATAGCAAAAGAATCACCCATTATTTGTATCAAGTCTCTTGTATCTGCGTCAAATAGTTCTTTTGACACAATAAAAATTTTTGTACATTTCAACAACAATCGCTTGAAACTCTTTCTCATGTGTCATACGCGAGACGCTTTGGCAAGCCTCTGTCCCCAGATAGATTCTTCCAAATAAGCTATCGCCAGGCATTAGAGTAAGAGCTCGCGCTCTCGAAACCATGCTCTCAGCTGTTTGCTGCTATTCAATACACAACCAACACACACTTGCACAAATACAAAAACATGCAAATGACAAGCTAAAATGGCGAACCTCATCATGGCAGATTATTTAGAAAATTTTCTGCAGTTTGCGGTCGAGTTAAATTTAACAATTCTATGAAGTGCAACAAAAATGTCGTTTACAAAGCAACAGCTACAGTACCACCTGTCAACTACAAACTGTAGTTGTGGAAAGCGAATGAACAACATGAAAAATAAAACACCAAGAACTAAGCAAATAAGTGAAAAAGCAAAAGCGAATGAGTGAGTCAGAAGTCACTCACTGTGACAACGTAAAAGTTACAGTTAGATTTAATAATATTCGACAAGTTAATGAACTTCGCTGAATGACACTCGAGCTATTGCTGCCACAACAATTTGAACAGCAACAACAAACATCAAAAGTAACATGGAGCACAATGCAAAAATAAAAAATTATAATGCTGGCAGTAAAAACAGCAACGGAAATGCCAAAGAATGTTAAAATAAGTCTAACGAAAAAGTTCACCTGATGGCAACACAAAAATTCAGCGAAAAAGTGATGTGACGCTAAAAACTGCAGAAAAATGTTTCTTTCTAGTAAGCGGTGTGCTGTCAAATACGATTTACAAAGGCTGACTGGTGAAAAAAAAACCGAGGTTTTGGTGACAGACAGACATAATCGTTATATCTAAAATTCCATTTTGACATTTTTTGTCTTTAACGTTAATTGGCAGTATGGAAACATTTTATTTTTTTTAGAACACTCCAGTTATCCTAATTATATTGTACAGTATATAAGGCCACATTAAAAATATTCCAGATATTTTTATGCATTTTAATTTAATTTTTCCAATTTTACAGATATTTTAATTTATTTTACACAATTTGAACTTTAAATCTGCGCCACTATTAAATATAAATGAGTGTCTCAAATAAATATGTCAATGCTAGAAGTGGAGTATCCAGAGTTGCCACAGCACGTAAATACTTATACCTGTAACTCCAACTTATAGACTTTATTTTGTTTGTACTGTATTTTGTCACTAAAATTCCGATTCAACAGTGGTGTGTGGAAAGTCAAAACATTTCCAATTTAGTTCAAAACTTTTAATAATAACCACATTAGATTTTCAGGATAACAACGTAATGCATATTTGCATATATATTTTCCTCGGCACCATAACTCTAACTAAAAGTCTTATTTCGTAAATGAATATGAGGTAAAATTGTTCCAAATAAGCCGGCACTGCACTGATTTTTTTTTTATAATTTTTTTTTTTTACTTTCAAATGCGAGGTGGCCATAAATGGCAAAAAAATTATGAAATCATAAAATATATTTTTATAAAACACAAATCTGACTTGAAAGATAACTTTCACTACAACAATTTTTTGGCAGTGATCAATGGGGAAAGTCGAAATTTTATTTTTCAGTCGGTTTAGTTTTAATATTGTAGATATCGTGATTCCGAACAACACTGTGTACTTAACATTTTGTTTAAGGGTTCATAGAGCGAGCGTGCTTTTTTCATATAATCGAAACTGGCACATATCTGTACGATAGATCCTGCTCATATTTATATTTTGGATGCCCATATTCATACCTCTTCGATAGACCATATGAAGGTCAACTTTGCAGTGAGTGGTAGAACTAATTTAAATTTGTACATTGTTCTGTGTTTCATGAATATGAGGTATCTCTTGGATAGAATATAGTGCAATTTTTGGACAATCTTGCTCTCTCTATGATCGCTTATAAAAAATTTTAACTACACACTGATGTTCAGAAGGACAATATCTATGATTTTGAGACCCAACTGATTGGAAAAAAAAATTTCGACCCACCCTAGTGATCAAGACAGCTTAAGTGTATATGTTGAAAGCTTCTTTTACATCCTTGAGTTCTGAAAATTTTCTAGTGATCTCCAATTTTTTGATTTTTTTTTCAAAAAAACTTTCAGTCACTTTATCAATTTATAAAATACTAATCTTAATGTTGAGTTTCATTGATAGTGAATCGATATGGGCGAAGTCTTTTTCTATAGAGATTTGTTTTTAATTCTGAACGATTTACATAAATATTTCAGCTAACATTGCAGTGGCTTTCCAAATGTACAATAATTGTCTTAGAGGCCTTTTACAAAAATGTTACCCTCTTCCATAACTTGTAGAATTTCTTAAAAATATTTAATCCAACTTTTTTCTTGGTCGTACCAACAAAATTTTCTGAGCAACCAAGCCTTATGCTTTTAAAATAGCAGAAAAATCACACTGTCCCTCAATGGCTCTCCAAAAACCATTAACTATTCCTAAATGACCAATATGCGCTTAGGGTGATCAATGTATTCTTAAACACACTGAGAAAGTTTGATTTCAAAATACTCTACTTGGACAGGCATGACAAGTACACTGTTCAACTGATTCCGAATCCTTGAAAAGTTGTAGAGTAGTGGTTTTCAAATTTTTAATTTTTGAAAATTTGTATAAATGTGGAATATCCATTCAAAAAGCATGACGCAATCTTCGATTGCAAGTGGATATCCCAACTTGAAACGGGTTTGTTTTCCAAAGATGATATCGTAAACACATCTGTAACAATTGCTTATACTTATAAATTTAGTTCTTAAATCTTTTAAATTAAAAATTTATGGAAATTTTATTTTATTTAAATCAAATCAAGCAAACACAATGCAAACTCATGCTTTCATTTCATTTAGATTTCATAATTCAATACTAAAACAATTTAAAATTTAATTAAAATTGAATGTAATGTAAATTGCTTGAACAAATTTTCAATTTTTTAATTTTCACAAATCCACAAGTAAACTTATAAAAATACACACGTACACATGCACATAAACTTAAACATATGTACAAGAAACGCAAATGTATTTTCTTTTCAGTAAAACTATACAGCTGCTAGCAGCAAAATTTAAAGCGTCTTTACTGATATTTGTTAAAAATTAAACTGCAAGAAGAAGTAAGAGAAAAATATCCAAATGTTGCCCAGTAAGAATAGCATGTATCTAGTTGTATTTCTATAGTGGAGTTCACTTTTAACAACATTTAAACTCATAACTTTATCATCGAAAAAAAGCTTATTTAAGGAATAAGTAATTGAGTTTTCAGAAGTTATATATTTTTCTAAATACAAAGATCTTAGCATAAATGAGTTGTCTGTAGCTGTGCCCATTTACTAATTACTAATTGAAAATTCACAACTAAGTTTATCCCAAAAAGGATTCTAACGTCATTTTACGCAATATTCATTTGGTAGCATAATTTTTCAACGCTAATTGGCGAAAAAGTTTTGATTGCGCGCTCATATAACAACATATATAAGGCGTGGGATTTCATTAAAACCTTTATAATCAAAGTTACATGGGAACAAAAATTGCTCGAAACTTAAACATCGCTTCATTCATTTTCCCGTTGGGTAGTTTCATTCAAAGTAAAATTTTTTCTAAAAAAAAAACCTCAAATAAAATACACAAGATAAATGAAACTTCCAGAGATTTGAGCAATTTATAGACCTAATATTTATAATCAAATATTCAATGAATTGACAGTGTAGTTGAGCTGGTTGTTAGTTAGAGTAAAGTTTTAAGAAAGAGAAGACACCCAATGAAAAGAGTGGCACTTACGTTGCTGTGAACTTGAAACCGAAATTTATTTCATAGCTTCTCATAAGAAGTGCACGCTATCTTTGTGGAAAAACTGCAAAGATGCTTTAGACTAAGTTTAGCTGAATAAGTTGCTGAAATTCTGCAAAAAATACAATAATCTTAACATTGAACAGAACACAATTTAGTGTCAGTAGCGTGTAGCTTTATAGCAAAGAAAATAAAGTGCATTTTGTGCTTTACTCATATATTTAAAATCATATATTATTGTAGAAACATTATTTCTCAAAAACATTTCATAAAAAGTTTTTATTTTAATTTTTAGTTCCAACTAAAAAATGTTTCTTTTCAGATCCTTCTCAACAAACATATCTGCATGAATCTTGGCTAAGGCAACGGTGGTAAGTAAATCCAAATGAAATGAATTTAAATTCAATTTTCATAATATTTCAATGAACAGACAGTCTGCCTAACTTAATTCTGATTTTCGCAAACACAAAAATACATATCTTTTATTGGGTTGCCGATGCTGCAACAAAAAATTATGAACTCTTGTACTGCTACTTGTATGTACATGATCCTGTTGCTATGGCTAAGGTCATCACGTGTCATGTAACATATTCATATTTCATTTCATAGTTTATTGGATTTCTTTCCTATTCACTTCAATTTTTCTATCCCGATTTGTTTGAACTTTCCAAGATTCAGTCGAGTGTGTGTGGTTTGCTGAAAAAGGATTTTCCTTATATTCCTTAGCACTGTCTTTGAAGAGGTTCTTTGTTTTTTGCCAAAAATATGAAAAGCAAACGCAAAACAACAAAAATTAAGTATCAAAAACATAGAGTAAAACAACAAAAAAAAAATCAAAGCATATAAATCCTGCTTGTAACCATATTTGTTAAGTTGATATTTTTCTTAAGATTGTTTGTGATACTGACAAACAAACAAACGCTTTATAAGAATTAGCCAAAGACACTATGTAAGTTCAAGCAACACATATACTTGTAAGAAAATCACTTTATATCAACATTTGCCGTGATATATCATGATGATGACCTCAGCTACAGTTGGAATATGTTGTTTTCTACACTGCTCATATATTTCAAGCGTACTGTATGTCCTTTTGTCTTGCTGCCATTGCCAAACAAAAAATATTCAGGCAGCTTCCTATACAAACATCCTCAAAATATTTATATTACTATGCTCTTCGGTCATTCATCCAATTTTATTATGACATTTGTAACGAAGAAGTAGCTGTGCGTAATGGCTAGTGTTTTTTTTTTGTAGTGTTGCTGGCACGTTTAAGCCATGAACGAAAATGTGATATATGGACGAAATGCTGTTGAAACAGAATGTGAGTCCTAACTCTTTTTGATGCCTCGTTTTCGAAACATTTTTTAAGCAAAATGAGAATAGAGTTGACGGTGGTATATTTTTAATTAATGTCATTTTTTTGCTAAAAATTATTTGTATAATTTTAAAAAAGAGAAAAAATAAGTAAAAATCATTTTAAATCAGTACAACAAATAAAAATTATTTAAAGTTTTATTTAAGTTAAGCTAAGATATATTTTGACAAAATAAATATTTTTAAGTTTTTTTTTAAGACTATTTTAGCTGGCATCAATTTTTTTAAAAACTGTTTTCTAACTCAGCAATTTGCAACATCAACTAAATATGCGCACAAATAACCAAACTTTTTGCATCATCGTCCTTGTAAGAGCTTTCAACTTTTTACCGTCGAATGCATTCATTCATTATTGCGAAAAAAAAGGAACCAACGATAAAATCAGTGTGCGTTGGTTCTTAACTACAGTTGAATGATTTTTGAAGAAGTGTTGTAAAAAATGTTGACAATGATAATGTTGAAAATATTGTGAACTTTTTTTAACAGCATAACTGCATGAAATGCTAGCGTCGAAAAATCAATTTAATGAATATTTCTGAGTACTTATTCCTCGATACTTCTTCAACAGAATCAAATAATTTGCA
The DNA here is from genome assembly GCA_963680825.1 of Meiosimyza decipiens. Taxonomy (NCBI): domain Eukaryota; kingdom Metazoa; phylum Arthropoda; class Insecta; order Diptera; family Lauxaniidae; genus Meiosimyza; species Meiosimyza decipiens. The sequence goes on along the minus strand of OY804260.1, from coordinate 20,319,002 downwards.
ATAATGTTAAAAAAATATCATTGCATTTGAATTTAAGGCAAATTTAATTTAAGTAGAAAAAAATGTACACGGAATCAAAACTTTCAATTGTCAAAAAGTATCAAGCCCACATTTCCACATTCGTCTACTTTTGATCTGTATCCGTTCACCACATTGCAGCGCAATATCTTGGTTGATTTACGAGTTATGGCATAGGGCTGTCTCACGCCCCTTCAAAAGCCTTCTTTCGGAGCATTAGATCCTTAAAAAATGTCAGGAAAAGTTTTTTAAAATTCGAATGAAGTACAGCACCAGCAAAAATTCACTTTTTGTACACAAGAATTGTTTTTTCTGACTGACTTACAAAGAAACAATGAGCAGAGTAAATTTATTGTCCGGGAACATGGAACTCAAATCGTGAGCTCTTTAGGCAAATATTCACAAAGCAAGTTTTTTGTTTTTCAGTTTTGTTCAAACGAGGCGGGAGTCGGTTGAGTTAAAAATGAGAGGAGCTCAACAAGTAGCCATGGTAATTTCTTCTGATTTTTGCTGACATCAAAATCATGCAGTTGTGTCTTTTCATTTTGGAAGGCATATTAGTAGTTAGGCATTATGCTCGAACTTTTTTTGGTTACTTTCTATTTTTGTATTTTGATAGACCTTTCCATTAATATGCAATAATAATATGCAAAAACCAACAAAACACTGTGCGTTTTCTCACATAAGATTTGGCTCTGATATAATTTTATGTAAAATATTCGATATTCTCAGTATAAGGTTCATATACCGGTACCTACACAACTTTCTTTATTATTCGTTTCTTTATTATTCAAACGTTCGCATTGATTTCGCGTGCGCCTAAAAGTTTGCATTTTATTTTTGCTTCATCTAAAGCTACAGCACAAATTTGTTGCAATGCTTCAAAATTAAAGCTTGACTAAGCACTGAGCAGCTTTTCAAAAAAAAAACACTTGAAATTCATAGAATTTATTTTTTGTGTAAAAATATGATGAACAGAAGCTCTACAAAAAAAAAATGTGAATAAATGTCAATTGAATGAAGTGAAAGACTGTGTTTTCTTAAAAATCCCATATATATATTCAACGTTTTATTTATGCAATGGCATTGCTTGAATATTTTTAAGTTTTCGTATCCCTTACAAATTTAAATTTTTGTAATTTTACTTAGAATTTTTAGTGATTGTTTTTTTTTAATTTAATATTAAAAACGAGAAGTACTGCTGAATACAGAGTTTATGTGCTCACATATACAAAAAAAAATCTTTAAATCTAAAATCACAATTATTGCCAAAAACTGTTGCTCTCAACAGGGATTTTAAGCAAGACAATTTGATTTTTAATGAATTTAAATTTCTACTAAAAATTGAGTCAGACACTTAGTTTTTTTATTGAAAGAATCACACGTTTCAAATACGACTTTAGAGAACTTAAGTAATTTTTGAACAAAAATTAGCAACGGATTGCAGTAAATTATTTTAAGAGCATTCGAAAAATTCAAAATTCAACATCGAGTATCTCTAGCTCCTTTTGAAAATTAAGCTTTTTATATAATCTTTAATAAACAAAAATATCCAAAAAAGTATGCAACAGTTTTCAACAACTAAAATAACATTATCACTTTATTTTTGCAAGCAGTTAAAACAAACAAACCAAAAAACCTATAAGCTTAATATTTTTAAATTGACTGCATAAAATTCAAATGAGTCCCAAAGCTTTAAAGCTACTTTGAAAAGAAGCTTAGTTATAAAACAGCAGCAGCAAAAGCATTAAGAAATCTAATTACCCAAAAAGCCACAAGCAACTAGAAACACGTACACATACAGCAGCAGCTTAGGGGACAGGAACAGCGTTAGTTGTAGCAGGAACAACGGTGTAAAAACCAACAAAAACAATGACAAGCGATATAACAAGGATAACGAAAAAGCTAATTAGAAATTCAATAAATAATTAAGCGTATGTGACAAACATTAATTTAACAAGCAAAACAAATAAATAAAAGAAAAGGCCAAAAAAAAAAATAGCAGAAGGTTTTTGTGGAAGTGGAAACAAAGTAAAAAGTGGAATAAAAAATGAGGGAAAAAAGCAAGTTAAGCAAATGACAGGATAATAATTTTTCAAGACCGCTGTAACCACATGCTCAGTTTGTACATACAGTGGAAGAACGTTAAAACGTATTATGTACACTGAAAAAAAAATGTTTGATTACGCGATATTGGCCGTGAGGAATATGTATTTATAGAAACTTTTTGCCACTTCGAAGAGCGAATATTTAAGCAGCAGATATCATTTGAACTTCTCACACAAAATATTAAATCAACTTAAAAAAAAGGTACTGCAAAATAACAAATATCTATAAAAGTCAAATAGTGTCAAAAAACATAAAAAATTAACTCGAACATAATCGAAAAGTTTCAAACGATTCCAACTTTATTCTTCATCATGCAATATTGAAATCAACGATATAATTTAAAGAAGAGTTTGAAAAATTTTGAAAACGTAGGAAATTTTGAAAATTGTCATGTACAGACATGACAATTCATGTAACTGTGAAAAAATAATCACTTTGTCTTACTACTCACACAGTTTTCCTTATAATCTTGGACTACATTCATATGTAACTTTGATATAAGTCTCGAAAAGTATTCAACACTTTACAATACATAATTTAACTGAGCTTGATGTTTAGGTAAGGTTGGGCTGGGTTATAGTGGTGAACAGTTTTGTCCATAGTGATAACACATTTCTCAATATTTATTTAGTTAATATTAGATGTTTGGTTTATGGTAAAAGTGTTCATCTGCCTGGCTAACTCATAAATTCTGTGGAGTTTTAACTTTGCGACGTCGTATAGTGTGTAGAGAAATGCATGTCAAAGTGTTCTATGCCTTGTCCGAGCGAGTGCAGGGCATTCACAGAGTAAGTGCTCGTGTGTTCCTACCATATTTGGTTCCCTACAGTTCCTGCATGTATCAGTTTCAAGCCTATGAGGCTGTGTCCAGTTACAACCCCTGTCACGAAGCGGCAATTTTCCCAGTGTAAATATTGTAGGAATTCAGTTTTGTTCGTATTAAGGTCAGGCAAAAACATATTTTTTATTAAGCTGGTGTTTAGCTGTACCCAGCGTGTGCAAGCTTTTATCAACAAGCAGATGTCCATTTGGGAGTCAAAGTATTGAATCGGCGTTCCGGTAGTCCAGAAGCGCTCCTTATTTCGCTTGTTCGCTTGTGATATTTTTGTTATGTGTGCTGTGATCTTCTAGAGAGTTACAACATTTAAAAATTGATTTTGACTTTATTATGTTATTTTCGAGAATCTTTAAAGCGGCTTGACTATCCACAAATATGTTTTAGCGACGGGTACTACTATCCCTTAAAATGGTATCTGCTGCTATTTGATTTTCAATTTTTTCGGCTTGAAAATTACTACGAGGGCTTAAAAGTCCATACTGTTTATTGATGTTGGTATTAGCATTGAAAATACCAGCATCTACCCCATAAACTTTGTTTGGCACCATCTGTATATATGTTGATACAATTGAAGGATTACCTTTCCTACTAGACCAGTAGCTTCTTGGAGGAAATTTGATTAATAATTTTTGTTAAGAAAGAGCTCTTGGCTTAAGGTCTATATTTTCTATGTTACCATGCCCATAGTGCTTAATTTTGAAAAAGTTAGACTCGTGTGATCTTAAAACTGTTTCATAAACCACACTTCTGATAAAAAGATCTGTAGGAAGCTATGCACATATATACTCCACTTTTTTCATTGATTTCTTGAGAACTGAAGTCAAAAGCGTATGTTCTGTTATGTCTTTGTGATTGCCGTTCATTTAATATTACACTTTTCTTACTCTTTTAAACTGCTAAATGACATTAAAGTTGGAAAAAATTTCTAGAATTTTTCCTTTGGTGCTGACCAACTTTTTATCAAATTATCTTATATAATCAAATTGTTTAGAACTATTTTTTTTGTCAGTGTAATACACAAGCACACTGTCGTTAAATTAAAAGGTAAATTTAACAAATGAAATTCATGATTATATGAAAATGCAGTTAAAACAACAGACGACAGCTGCAATGTTCAAAAAGAAGAAGAAGTTAACAAACAAAAATAAATAATTATAATGATAATAAGTTTGACAAACGCACACATACACACATAAAATAATGTCAAACCATAGACAATGACATTGACAGAAATAATCAAGGAGTTACGGACAGACTAACACGCTTACAGTGGGTTTTAAAAGAGGGCTACATGTAGAGTTGGAATCATATTAAAAATGTATTTAAATGTAATTGTTGCCTTGCTGGCGGCGTTAAATGCGTTTATTCCAAATTTTATGAGAATAATCACTATCCTTAAATATGAAATAATTAGGCGCGTGTTCGTTGACAATCGTTCTTTTATTACTAACTATTTAAAACAAAACAAAAGGAAAAACGGAATGCAAAAAATACAAGTGATGCCACTCACTTCAAAAAGGGCGAACGCAATATTTGCGCCAACATACCGCCCGGCTTGAACCAGGTGACAAGGTTCAAAACAAAAAAGATACACATAAATTGTTTACAGATAATACGAAAAAATTCAAATAATAACGTATGATACATAAGTACATTCATTTATACTATACAGCGAGACTGTAAACATAGATTCATGTATTATCATTCAAGAATATGCTTAACATATAAAGAATATAAGTGAATTCTATACATATACGAATAATTAGCGTAATTTCCAAAGAGCAAAAGATTATTATATTATACTACCATTATTCTAATGTAAATAATGAAAATAACAATAATTTGCGAAACTTTAATTAGAGGCATAGATCTTGTTTGGTTGGCAAACGACACAGTTTACTTATAGGACGTAAATATTGACCTTCAGCTGTTTTTAATGTAACAACCCTTACTCTTCCATCACTGCCAGGATGACACTTTAGCACGCGAGCCAGTTTCCATTTTGTCGGTGGAGTGTTGTCCTCGATTACCGCTACTATATCGTCTTCGCAGATATTAGGCGATTCGCGAAACCATTTAGTGCGTTTCTGAAGACTGACGAGGTATTCATCTCGCCAACGTCGCCAAAAATGTTGTCGTATGGAGGAAATAATTTGCCAGCGCTGATGAATATTAACCTTGAATTCTTTGATTTCAAACTCAGGGAGCGATTTTAACGGCTCGCCAATGATGAAGTGGCCAGGGGTCAAAACCTCTAGATCATCAACATTAGCAGCAGCGTCAGTGCATAGCGGACGCGAATTAACGCAAGCTTCAACTTCAGTTAACAACGTTGCAAGTTCTTCAAAGGTGAACAAATTTTCACCCAGCGCTCGTTTAAAGTGATATTTGACGCGTTTGATTCCTACTTCCCAGTATCCGCCCATGTGTGGTGCGTTCGGCGGATTAAAATGCCATAGTATACCGGAATCATTGAAAAATTCATGGGTTGCAGGATCAGCTAAACATAGCTGAAGTGTATGCCGTAGTTCTTTGTCAGCCCCAACGAAATTAGTTCCGTTGTCCGAATGCATATGGTGGCAATAGCCACGACGATTGATAAAGCGTTTGAAGCCATTAAGGAATGCGTTCGTTGATAGCCCACTAACAAATTCAAGGTGCATTGCTCCGGTGCTCATACAAATGAATGAACAAATGTAGCCTTTCATCGATTTGGAGCCGCGGCCAGGAGAAAATTTAAAAGCATACGGTCCGGCGAAATCAACAGCACTTCGCAAAAAACATCGAGCATAAATAGTTCGATTCAATGGCAAGTCGGCCATGTTTTGTTGACATGGTTTGCGATTTAGTAGCATACACTTGACGCAATTGCGATATATCTTCCGTACAAGATTTCTAGAACCTAAGACCCAAAACCGCCGTTGTAACACAGATTGCATAGTTTGAGGCCCCGCATGTAAAGTGATGCGATGAATTTCAACAATGATTAGTTTGGCAAGCGGTGAATTTTTTGGCAACAACAGGGGGTGTTTTCGGTCAACGGACATCTTAGAGCGTGATATGCGGCCACCCACGCGGAGCAGCTGGTGCTCATCTAAAAAAGGCTGCAGACGAAGTAAGCTACTGTGTAGCGGTAGCAATTTACCTTGTCGGCAAAGAGAAATTTCATTAGAAAAGGCAAAAGCTTGAATATACTTAACCAAAGAAGTTTCAGCAGCGGATAGCTCCTCAAAATTTAGCGGTGTAACTTTAGTGGGTGTTTTTGAGAGCTTTGCTCGCGTATTGTTAATAAAGCGCAGAATATAAGCAGTGACTCTTTTTAACTTTCCGTATGAGGAATATCGTTGCAACAGCTCCCAGCATTCTTCAGTGCGTGCGACATGAACTTTCACATTCTTCGCGGAGAGCTCTAAGTCGGTTACATGCTGGATGTTGCTATTTTTGAAAACCTTGCCAGCATCACTCAGCCATTTCGGCCCATGCCACCATAATTGATGTTGTAGCAGCTGTGTAGGAGACGTGCCTCGTGATGCACAATCCGCAGGGTTACTCTCAGAGCGTACATGATTCCAACACTCAGCAGGTAGCACTTCTTGTATGTCGGCTACTCGATTAGCCACAAAAGTTGACCAACGACTTGGGTGGCTCTGCAACCAGGCGAGCGTGACCGTCGAGTCGGACCAAGCGTAAAGTTGAAAAGCGGAAGTATCTAGCGAAGAAAGAACGGATCTCACGAGTTTTGCGGCAAGGTGAGCGGCGCACAGCTCAAGTCGAGGCAGAGAAGTTGTTTTAAGCGGTGCTACCTTTGTTCTTGCAGTGACAAAGGCAACATTTACGTTTTCAGCAAGATCAAAAGTGCGAGCATAGATGACTGCTGCGTAAGCGCACTCAGAGGCGTCGGAGAAGACATGAAGTTCAGCATGCGAACATTTTTGCCCTATACCAAGCCAACGGTTAAGCCTCAAAGAAGATAGCGTTTTTAAGTCTTCACGATGTGCGAGCCATTCACTGGCTATCTTAGGCGGTACAGCTTCGTCCCAGTCAATATTTGTACGCCAGATTTGCTGGAACCAAATTTTTGATTTAATATTACACGGGGCTATAAAGCCCATCGGATCAAACAGCTTACTGGCATCTGACAGGAACGCTCTTTTTGTTAAAACTGTAGGTGGAGGTTCAATACATACCGTGAATGTTAAGTAGTCACACTCTGTGTTCCAAAGGAGTCCTAATGCACGAACTTCTTCACCAGCGGCTAGAAACTGCGAAGTATTTTGCGAGTGATGTGGCAGGCTAGCGAAAAGTTGTTTGCAATTTGTTGCCCATTTTCTGAGCTCGAACCCGCCGCTAGATAAAAGCTTTGTTACATTACTTTGGAGTTCACTGAGTAAAGACTTTGTAGGTGCGCCACTCAGTAAATCGTCCATGTAAAAATCATGTAAAATGACTGAAGCAGCGTATTTTAATGTTTCATCATCTGTGAAAGCCGTTTGTTGTAACGATTTTACGGCGAGATGCGAAGCTGCAGCTACACCATAAGTGACGCGCAGCAGGCGGTAATCTTGAACAGGTTCAACTGAATTTGCACGCCATACGATGCGCTGGTAGTCGACTTGATCTGAGGCTACATACACTTGACGATACATTTTTTGCACGTCAGCAGTCATGGCATATCGATGCGATCTAAAGCGAATAAGCACGGAAAAAAGATCACGTTGTAACTGAGGGCCTACCATCAAAGCGTCGTTGAGAGAGTTTCCTGTTGAAGACTTAGCAGACGCGTTGAATACTACCCTCAATTTTGTAGTAGTGCTTGTATCTTTCACAACAGCATGATGAGGCATATAAAAGTATCGGTCGGGCATATTTGATACCAATTCCATGTGGCGCATATCAATCAATTCCTGCATGAATGCGTTGTATTGCGAGCGTAAATCGTCATCAGCTGCAAGTCGCTTTTCCATGCGCAAAAGACTGCGTACAGCAGCACTCCTGGTCTCGCCTAGAACCACATTCGCCTTAAAAGGAAGTCGGACGATGAAACGACCATCAGGAGCACGTTTATGCGTTTTGTTGAAAAGGTTTTCACAATAAGACTCTTCAGCAGTCAAATGCTTCTTTGGAGGCAGCTCCTCGAGCTCCCAAAATTTACTAACTAACTGAAATAACTTTGTATCGCAATGTAAGACTTGCAAACTAGAGGTCTTATCGACATGACCGGCGCGGCCGAACAAAACCCAACCCAAGGTAGTCTCTTGCGCTATAGGAGTACCAGGCATACCTTTCCGTATGTTTGTTGTGATAAACTTCTCCATTTCGTCCATGCCAAGAAGAATTTCGATAGGGCCAGGTGCGTCAAAGTGCGGGTCAGCCAGCGGCAGACCTTGTATGTGCGGCCATGCGAATTTATGTAATTTAGCGGTTGGCAGCTCGTTAGTAATTTTGGAGAGAATATGCGCATTTATAGTATTACTCTGCTCTGTGTTGCGAGAAGAAATATTTATATTAACTTCACCATGAGTTTTAAGTCCTGTTGAAGACCCAATTCCAGAAATGTGCATCGAAGAAAAGGAGCGGGGCAAGCGGAGACGTTGAACACAAGATTCAGTTACAAATGTAGCGTGTGAACCATTGTCGAATAAGACGCGTACGGGCTGCCAGCGCCCTGCTGCATCTTGAACGCGTGCTAACGCGGTGGCGAGTAATATGGCGCCTTCGGCTGTGGTGTTTTGCGAAGATATTTTGATATTATTTTGAGAGGTTGATGCGGGCGATGCGAGACAAGATGGAATTATTGCGGTTGCTGGAGCGGGTAGCGTAGAGGGCATAGGTATAATTGCGTTTGATGAAGCCAATTTTGCGTTATTCGAATTGTTCGACTGAGATTCAAAAGATGCGTTTGGAGAATGCCAGTTTGATGATGCGTTAGAAAATGCATTGTGTAACATCGTGTGATGGCGCATTCTACATATTCGACATGTTGAAGCGCTACGACACTTTGATGCGGAATGCGCCTTGCTAAGACAATTCAAGCATGCGTCTTTTTGCTTAATAAATTTTAATTTAGCATATGCGTCAAGTTTAATAAATTTATTGCAAGCGTAAATTTTGTGGTTATCGTTGCAGAACAAGCATTGTTCATGATCGCGTATATTATTAATGACATGCGTGGACGTTGCGTTAGCATGCAAAACATTTGAGGCCTTTGGGACTTTTCTAAACGTGGATTTTATGGTAGATTGAGCGGAAGTAATAGACGACAACATGCATAGAGAGCGACAGCGTGTCTCTAAAAATGTTTGTAACTGTTCGAAAGTTGGCAAGCCGTCGTCTGTTAGCGATAATTCCCATTGTTTTCTAGTTTCAAATGCTAATTTTGATACCACTACGTGTACCAGCCAATCATCCCAAAACTGCACTGGACGATTCAGTGCCTTTAACGCTCTCACATGTTGCAACATTGTATCCAAAACACGTTTAATGTCATTAGCAGAGTCACTAGACGCTTGGCATATCCCAAAAATTGAACGAAAATGATGCTCTACTATGACTCGCATCGCTTTGTAACGGGATTTAAGAAGGCTCCATGCCTCAACATAATTTGCATCACTAACCTTGAAATTGTTTATAACATGTAGGGCTTCACCCCGAAGACTGCAACGTAGATAATGCATTTTTTGTGCACCTGACAAACTATTATTTCCGTCGACCAATGATACAAAAGCATCGTGAAATGAAATCCATTCTGTTGGCTCACCCTCAAATAAAGGCAACTGCATTTTAGGCAGATGTATGGATGCGGTTGCTTGCGTGATAGGAATATGCACCGGTGAGTTGATCGCCGATTGCTGAAAACTATTAGCCATACGATTTAAATTAGCAAGCGCTTCTATATACCACGTTTCCGCTTGTACTCGTGCCTGCTCCTCGCTACTCTGAGTCTCTTGTCCGCAAGAAACCTCCACCTCGTCTTGTGCTTTGTTGAAACGCACCCACTGTTCACTTAAAAGCTTTAAATAGCTCTGAACCCGGTCACTATCAGACGATAAATCTTTTTCAGCTTTGCTTGCATTTAAATATCTTTTTATAGAGCTACGAGCAGAGTCGCGCGTTTTGACACAATTTGTCATATTTTACGTACTTTTTTTTTCACGAGGGGAATCAATCAAACTCTAATTTCAAAAACACTCGACAAAAGTAAAGTCTTGTCTATTTGTTTTCGCGGGGGTACTCAATACAATTGACAAAATGAGGTTAAACACGAAGAAAATGTGGTTTGAACCAACAACAACAACGTGTGCGAAACTGCCTTTTTACTTGCAGTTTTTGCAATTTTAATTAAAGTTGAAATATTTTACTAGAAATAAAAAAACGATTCTCCGGTTCGAAGGACCAAAATGTTGCCTTGCTGGCGGCGTTAAATGCGTTTATTCCAAATTTTATGAGAATAATCACTATCCTTAAATATGAAATAATTAGGCGCGTGTTCGTTGACAATCGTTCTTTTATTACTAACTATTTAAAACAAAACAAAAGGAAAAACGGAATGCAAAAAATACAAGTGATGCCACTCACTTCAAAAAGGGCGAACGCAATATTTGCGCCAACAGTAATATTTGTACTGTACAGGGTGCAATTGAATGGGTGTGTTAACTTTAACTATATAAGTGTATGTGTGTAGGCGTATGTGTATTCATAACTTATGAGCATTATAATGGTTGAGCTTACTTTAATTATGGCTGATATGAAATTCAGCACATTCACTCATTTAAAACAACACGAACAAATTTATGTAGGTCGTATGTGCACTGATATTTCTAGTTCGGTGTCTGGCATTATTATATATTGCTTTTCCGATCGATATTGTAAGAAAAAATTTGAAATAATGTATGTGAGAAAAGTTACTACACAGAAAAATCTTCTCCAAATGCATTTTGTAAACTTGGTGAATTAGTCTTCGACAAGGTGGTCAAAAATCATTTAAATCTTATATCAAAGTTAGTCTTGAATTAGCCCATGCAAAACCTAATTTAATAAATAATTTTTGAAAAATTTTTATAAACTGTCATCGTTTGCCATTCTATTTGTTTTCTCGTTTTCTACAAAGTGACATTTTTGATGTATTTATGCTGTCAAATGACAGCTGCCCTTAAATTGTCAGTGCATGAAAGAAATTAACTTCATTGCCAGCTTTGAAGTTCCAAGGCAAATCAAATTTCTCAAGATTTCCGGAATGATACGCCAAATTACCCTCCCGTACAATTATTTTAAGTATTCAAAATTTTGCTTGTCACTGGCAGCGTAATGTCAACGAGAGTGAAAAATTTCACAAAAAACTTTTAAAAATGGCTGCCTGCTGCAGTTACCTTCAATTAGGTCACGTGCTGGTATTTTTAGGCATTGCAAGTCTAGCGGAAAATTCAATTGGTACAGCGTTTGTAGCGGGAATAAATAAATATTTGCCATGCGTGTGTTTGTCATTTGCTGTTTACGCATATTTAAACAAGAACAACTATAACAACAAACGACAACCTAATTTTGACAATTACTTACATATGTCAAATGCATAACAATAACAATAGCTGCGCCGCGCTGCGCAGCGGCAACAACAAAAGGCATTATGTTGTTTGAGTTGTACACACCCACATCCAGCTTCCCTGTAAACTGATAAGTCAATTACCAAACAATTAGCGTAGCGTGTACACACAGTAAATAAATGAAAGTGCAAAAGATGGAGAGTGAGAGAGAGAGAGTCATAAACGTTTATCCTTGCACATGAATCAAGTTGGACAATGAACGCATAAATTTATTCCGCTTGCTTTATCAACGCTTTAGCTTGGGAATGATAAGCTGCGAGAAAAAATTATATATCTGAAAAATTACGGGAAACGTAATGTGTAGAATAATTTTTACAAGAAATTCATGAGAAAGATTAAAGTTTTCTTAGCTTAAAAATTTTTGTATCCAATATTAAAGAAATTTAATAAATTAACAGCTGCGCATTAAGCATCTTCGTCCGCAGCACGCTCTTCGTCTGGCTTTTGTAACTGCATTTATCTGCTTAGAATGGCATTAGGTCATGAGGGCATGCTTAAGCTTTTTCAGAGATTTCATTCAACTTTTTTCGAGTTTTTCAATCTCATTCAATTATTTTCAAGACTTTTTATGTATGATCAACTTTTCAACATTTTTCATCCTTACTCAACGTTTTCGCCTTTTTACGAGCTCTACAAATTTTTTCCACTTTTTCCAATTTTTTCCAATTGTTAGCTGTTTCAATTTTCCATTTGTACCACAGATTAGCGTTGATCACAGATTGTGCCTTAAAGTGACCGAAAGGCGGCATTATAACAAACCTACTTGAAATATATGACTTAAGTTAATAGAATGAGCTGTTAAAATATGTTTCATTTAACTGGTAAGCTGTCTGCTTTATCTAACTTACACAAAGTCTGAAAAACCATAATCCTTAAAAAAAAATCTTCATATACGAAATTTTATTATAATTCAGAATTTTCTTAAAAGTAACATTTAACAATATTTATCAGAAAAATCTACAATTTTATGAGTATTTAGCCAATTCATAAATAACTCTCCCAAAAAAACTGCAAAAGAAATCAACAGTCCACAAACAAATTGTGATATTACCTGTTGTAGATCTTCAACTTCAGTAGCATGAAACTCATGCGATCTGCTTGAATCACGCATTGGTAATAAGCCCAATTTCAACGTGTCCTGAAAATTTGAGTCATACCAATGTTGATATAACCCCGATTCCATTACGCGCAATATGAACGCATGCAATGGAGCCTCATAGATCGAATTCAGTTGCAATGGAAACGAAGATAAATCAAAATCCTGTATGCAAATATTGGGCGTAACATAAAATGAACGATATCCAAAATACTCCAGCTGTTTGACATAAACCGACCAAGTAGATGATGTCACACAGTAGGCATATGAAGTGTTGAAAGCACTACGCAACTTAACAGTGTCAGCATAAGTTCCAAATTCTAGAAAAGTGCTTTCATACTTTTGCATAAATTCTGGACCCTTGAAAAGTTGTACAGCATCAATCACTGCTTTGTGAGTAGCAATGCGTATATTTGAGTTAAGCATATCATCAAAACTTCGCGAGCTTTGTATCAAGGGGCGTTGCGTTAGATATGTTTGTAAATATACACCGAACGTAACTTGCGTGAAATATCCTGATAAAAAGATTAGCATAAATGTTAACTTGTGTGTTGCTAACATGCTTTTGGGATATGCAAAACTCTGCGCAAATATTCCACGAAAAACTGTATCATTGAAACACAATTGATGAGAAAAACGTCGTTGACTTGAACTCCCGCCTGACGTGGTATAATGCCAAAATACATAATTGCTTAGGCTGACTAATATTCCAAAGCTATATAGTAATACAATTAATAAGACATACACTCTCCAACCAAATATTATGTTATAAATGTCATCAATAGTGACAATAGGTATGGGTAACATAACACATAAATGACTTATTTCAACGGGGTAGCTAGAGCCGAGCATATTGCTGCCTAGCACATAGCTCGCAAATGTAGCAGGAATGTCAAGTGTGCCATTTTTCGTTAGCTTCATGAGTTCAGCAAAAAATATTGGTTGCCCTAATGTAATGGGTAGTGGAAACTGCAGTGTTGCATTATGATACTCAGCGAATGCCCGCAGCAATCTGCCAACGTAGCCTATTAATTCCATTTCTCCAGTTTTTTTATTGGTATATACCATAGCACGTGGTAAGTACTGATCGGGATAAGTGCGTATGGGATGACCATATAAATTAAGCATTGAATGTCTAAAATATTGTCCCATGTGCTTGTCTAACTCCAGTACTTGTACGTTGGGGAAGGGTGTGTAGCCATAAAATGTACATTTATTTTGCAAAACTACGATGATATTCAAAATGTTCAAGCTGAAGCATAGTTCGAAAAATGTCTTTACCTCTATTGCAAAATCAATTTGTTCTTCACTTTTCTGCTTTATATAGAAGACAATTCTTGTGCCACGTATTTTGTTCAATCGTGCTGCCAATTCGTCTAGGTCGTCATGTATACTTTCTGCAGTTTCCGCTATACTTAATATCAAAAAGTTGTTATTCCATTTGCCCGTTAATGTAAAGTTTAACTCATGATTCAATAATAGCTTTGGTACTTCCAGCTGCTTTAGAAACTCCACATTATAAAGTTCCTTCTGGCTTGCACGGACTACTAATGTTTCATAGCTTCTTTCCTTGTATATATCATTTAAAAGGCCGTTTAAGCTACTCTCCTTAGACAAATGTGTTGTAAATTCATCACATTTACTTTTCACTATTACCGCGATAAGAGTTGTTAACCAAAGTAATTTCATATTGCTACTAATGAGTGTAACATAATAACTTGAGTTTGTCATCAATTATGAAGCTTGTGGTCATTTTATTTCATTGCTTGCAGTTTTTGTAATTATCCAATAAACACAGATTTTGAGCAAAAGATTTGATTGTTTATTTCAAAAATCAAAACCTATCGTGGTATTCATCTTATGTGTCATACTTTAGCTTTTAGCTAAAGGAAAGCTAGAAACTTTGAGCTTGCGCACTATATCTATGCCCAGTAGATATATTTAGGTGGTAAAATTGTTAAGTAATTTTGAAAACCAAACCATTGCAAAGGAACCGATGGATGTTAATTTTGCCCAAATGAAAGCGATGAAAAGGGCCTGATTAATCGTTCAAACTTTTTGTTTTTAAATAAAAATAAAAAATCTTTCTTGCAACTCTGTATTTTATATGTTATCAATTTTGCCTGCTCTCAAATTGCCAGCATTAAAAATAGAGTTTTTCTTTTTTATTAATAAGTTTTGAGATCAGGATTTTTAATGTTTGTTATTCAATCACCCCATAGTGATTAACTGATTTATATAAAACTTAGTGGTTAAATAACCAATATCCTAGATGAGCAAAGTTTCCTTAGGGTACTAACTTTTATTCAATTAAAACGCGTACAAAATTAGACGTTGGGGCGTGGCACCTCCCATGCAACAAAGGCACTAAAATGTTTTCTTTTAAATATAAAATTATGTAGTAGATATGCCGATTTGGAGAATATTGAAAAAAGTTGAATAGCCTTATAATTTCGTAAAGTTTGAAGAGGTTGAAAAGTTCGTGTAACGTTGAAACAGGTTGAAAGATGTAATGCACGCCTCTGAAAATTGGGCTATTTATTTATTTTCTTCGAAAATTATATTAGCTAAAAATCCAGAAAAAAATTTGTTTCAGTTGTCATCTATTTAACCTAATTCTTACTAAATATATTAGTAAATATTCCAACCAACTGTGTTTAATATTCCCCGGTTGTGTTCACGAAAACAATGTTCAGAATTGGCAAACATCTTGAAAAACAAAGTCAAGACTCGAACTCGGCTAAAGATAGCCTGCAAAGTTAATTTCCGTCTTTCCTTTTCGAGTCATCAAACGAAGCAGACGAATAATCTAATTTTCTATTAAGTTTTACATTCAACATCAAATAGTGAAATTTGACGTAAAGTTATAAAATCATTTACATGATCTGGTTGCACTAAAGTGTTTCTTCATTCTCACTAAAATATAATTAGATCAATTTAATACCAGCTCACTGCAACGCTATTCTACGGCATAAGGGAAAAATTTATTTTTTTATTGTAATAAAAATAAAAAAACATTATATCATTGTGCGCTTGTACAACTAAAAATTCTATGTTTTTCTCATTTTTTCTATTAAAGATCATAGATCAATATATATTTTTGTTATGGATCCTAAATTTCTCGAAGGCTTGTACACGTTGGTTCGAAGAAACACTCAGCAGTTCAACTACGGATCTCCAAGCGATCGTGGCATCAATTGCTTTTGTGTGGGCGGTATATCTGCCTTCAAATTTCAGAAAAAAAAAACACTGTCCAAAACTGTACCAACGGTACAAAACGTCAGCAAAAATCGAAAAAAGTGATAAAAAAATAAGTTAAAACTTTAAAGGAATCTATATTTAAAAAATAATTCCAGAAAAAAGAAAAACAAGTGTTAAGTTAAACTCTTTTCATTAAGCTTAAACTAAAATTTAACTTAGTTAGTAAAATTTTACATGAATTGTCGAGCTAACCGAATTTAAGAGGAATATTTAACAATCAAGAAGGATTATAAGTATTAGTGATTTCACCCATACAAATAACTAACATTAACACATTAAACATTTGCTCCAGTCAACTCTACGCAATTGGAAGGCCTTTCATCAGTGTGGTGACAAACAAGCAAAGTGAGTGTATAGCATTTAATTTTTTTATATTGAAAAAAACAGGAAAAGAAAAAAGGGAAGCAATTGCAGTTACAAAAGTTGGAGCTGCAAAAGGTTCTCATACTCCCAAGCTGAATTGCTTTGATAACAAGAGATAAACTGAGATCACAAAATTCACCACAAGATCGCTTTGCGTGAGAACCTTTGATGTGCTTAGCTCTTTTTTTTGTGTTTTGTCTGCGATTGTTCTTGTTACATCTTTTGCTAAACTCCAAACTTGAGTAGAAGCTAAGCTGTAAAATAATTTGGTTGTTTGTTGTGATAACAATTTTCTTACCATAATCAATAATTTAAATGCTCCAATATTTAAACAATACCGTGCAAGAGCTACATAAACGTAAATTGAGCAAGTTTTTTCTGTATGCGTGAATCCATTTTTATTTGCAACTTATCTCTAAAATTACAACTAACTCGAACATATTGCTTTGAATGGAGTTAGCATTATTATTATTAGAACTTTTAACTATAAGAATGTTTTTCTCTATATTATTTTATAAGTGAAAAAAATAAGTGTAAGAGTTCTATAACTTGTTTTTTTGTTAATTCAAAAATCGAGTGTATACTCGTCTCTAAAGTTTTGTTATGAAAGTTTATGTAGAAATAAAATTTGAAGTAATGGAATGCTAATTTAATTACCTTGGGGGTCATGATAGGATAAGGTAACTTTATTTGGGGATCTTAAAAATACTTTGCGTGTAAGATCATGGAGAGTTGGGTTTTGACGCTGTATCTTGTTTTACATCTTCAAGATACCTACACATGCCTCAATACAATCGATACTTTTCATAGTGTTTGGTAATTTTCACTAAACCATATCGGGGTAATTTTGGTATGGTCTTTTCTAAGTCTATTTAATTTGATTCATTAGGGAGTCTAAAATGATTTTTTGTGTAACTTTGCGCGTGAGTGGGTAGGTCACAAAATCCCCCCAGTCGACTGCTTGCTAGCCCAGTCAAAGGCTCCCGCCCGACCTCACCACTACCAACGATCAAGCATCTCCTTTGAGGTTGTTTTTTCAAAATTCTAATGCATTTAGCACTTATGCAATTTTGTGTTCGTTACAAAGAGCCGTGTTGAAGTCTTGGAAAATATTGGTAAATTTCCTTTCCTGAGAATTATGAGCATTGTTGTAATGCAATTAGAAAATTATGAAAAAGTTCTTCACCGGATATGTTGCTGAGGGCATGAACGAGGCATGCTACATTTCGTGCTCACATAAAAATTACTTCTACATCAGGATATATAAATTATAATTTCGACAAACAAAATTTCCTTACGTATTCAAATATTTTCCATTCATTGTGATTTAACAATACGCAGCGGACAAAGCTCTGAAAATGTCCCCATTGCTTACGGCTAATAAAATGAAAAATTACGCCAAATATCCTCCACAACGATAAAAAATAATTCAATATCCGCAAATCTGCTGTTTATTAAACACAAACTTCAAAGTTATTATTTATTAAAGACATGTTTTCAGCATCATGAGAAAAAAAGGAAATATAAATTTTTTAATAAAATTAAATTGGCTCTTTAATTTTTTTATTCTTTTACCGCAGGGCATACCAACAAAGGAAAGAGAACGCACAAAAAAAAATTGTCATTTTGCTTAAAATAATTTTTCAAATTTTCTTCTTAAGCATCAGCAACATTAATGGCGAAAATAATGAAAAAATACCTAAGTAAAGAATTTTTTTTTTTCGTTTTACTTTGAAAATAACGAAAATGATGCACATAAAGAGAATAAAAGAAAATAAAGTAAATAAAAATCAGAAAAAAACTTAAAAGGGTTAGGAACTTCTTACAAGCAATGGGAAATTTTGTATATTGTGGCCAATGAGTTGCTTATGCAAAATAATCAGCATACTTAACGCACTTTCCACTTGGGAACGCTACAATGGTAGTGAAAGAGAAAGCGAGAGAGCACGCTGATGATGATGACCCACAAGGACGTTGAGTGCTGAGTAACTAAAATGCGATTAAATTTAAGTTTAAGAAAAAAAAACCCTTTTTTTTGCTCAACTCACACAGCAGGGACCAAAGGGCATTGAAGTTTGTTGTTGCAAGACATATACTTAAAACGAATAAAACAACTAAAAGTAAATTTAATAAATGAAATGTAAAACAAAGACCACAAGAGCGAGTGCTTTTGTAAAGTGCCTGCGGCATGGAATGTTCAAAAAAAATTATTTTCTTGTAATTTATACGCTGTTTTAACAAAAACGCAGTTGAAATCTTGTGAAGAAACTATATGTAGTCAAGTCGAAATGTGATATGCACTATGCTATGTAGTGTAACTATATAATCTATACATAAATAGGCAGTTTCAAAACGGTTACATAACTTTTTAACTGCCTTTACAAAACATGATCGCTAAGACGGGCACTTCAGAGTGTGGTTCTTTTTCTATTAGTAAACCGTGCCACGCCCCTAACAGGAAACTGCGTCTAATTAAATTTGATTTCGAGATAGACTTAACCCTAAGGGAGGTCATTAAAAAACTATTTGTTCTTTAAGTGGACGTGGCCCACATCTTTTGAATTTAAATGAAAATAGACACAATCACAAAATGTTTTCAAAATAAGTTCCAAAACTAAATTTCCAACTCATGCTTTCTAATAATAAATTGCATAAAATAAAAAAGATTTTTGGCAGTTTGCCTAAAAATCATTTAGCCAAGTTTTGCATATACCTTCGGCTCGATTTTTAAGCTAAATATATTTTTAAAAATCTTTCTCCTTTGATTTTTTTGAAATTACTTTGTAAGTGATCTTGCAAGCCCTATATGACCCACACTTTTTGCTTTCTCTAAAAATTTTTATGCACTTTGTCACTTAATATACCTGA
This sequence comes from Meiosimyza decipiens, assembly GCA_963680825.1. Classification (NCBI taxonomy): domain Eukaryota; kingdom Metazoa; phylum Arthropoda; class Insecta; order Diptera; family Lauxaniidae; genus Meiosimyza; species Meiosimyza decipiens. The sequence continues at coordinate 20,299,852 of OY804260.1, read as the reverse complement.
GCAAAAACACTATAGCACACTGTGCTGTGGCTACAAATACTACTCTGCGGGTAAAGAGGCGGAAAAAATAGGTGGTAATCACCAACATCAACACAAATGCGAAAGCAGCAGCAGGTCCTTGGAGGTATTACAAACAACAAAAGTACCTCATCAAGTTGATGGGAATTTCTAATGCAAATTTCTTATACATCACGGGTTTCTACTGCTACGCAGACATCGTCTTCCTTACTTCAGTTTCTTTTCTATAGAAACTTTCTTTTGATTGTTCTTGTTGATTTATCATTATGCAGTGCAACAGCAATAGAAACTACAATAGCAATAATTACAAGTTATATATAAAACCAAACTGAAACAGCAATGATGAGGTTCTTAGTTTTGTTTTTTTTACACTTAAAGCCTTTTTAATTTGCATTTTCATTAACACTTGCAAGGCGGCGCACTTTAAGTTGAGTAATTACAAAAAAAAAAAAAACAATCAAGAAATAAAGAAAACTGACAATGATAAAGTTTTTAATGGGCTTTTGGGCTATGAAAATTAAAACGAAAAGTTTTCATTGCTACGCATATAATGACAGTAAAGAATTTGACTCATTTGCATAACTTTGAAATGAATGTGAAAATGTTGTACATTTTATTGCATAGTTTTAGGCAAGATCATATGAATTTTCGATGATTACTTATATGTATTTACTTTTAAATTTAATTTTAAATTAAACAAAAATTACATGGTTACAATAGAAAATATGCTCAACATAAAGTTAATTTCCTATGTCAGCTGTAAAGTATGCAAAGTTTTTCTTAATTCCGTACAAAAATGCAAGAATTTTCTTATGCCACACAAACACACACAAAAAACAACAAAAAACAACAACAAAAAAACCCAGACAAAGCGTGCAGCTGAGTACAAAATTACCTACATCACTGAATCGTCATTGGTACAGTAAGCAGCTGCAGCAAACAAAGCCGTCCAACCCCAAACGCCCACACGATGTTGCTTCTCTTAATTTTTATTTTTACAGCTTCCTACTCACAATGCTGCTCATCAACTGTGCAAAAGTACAAAGTACGCGCGGCGTGAAAACTGCATTTGTGTGATTATTATCCTGGGAAATTGCACACTGGTGTTGCTGTTTGCACACAGAACTCACTGCTCGACTTTAACGACGTCATTAACCCAACAAGTAGTTCTGTGCGCGTTTTGTTACTGCAACAGCAGCACAAGGACTCATTTGCTGCAGGCACTGCATAGGCACTTCGCCAGCAAAGTAACAAGGACATTTGTGTCGTCTTTTTAATTTTTTTTTTGTGGAGTATGCAAGCGACACCATAACAATTTTTCGTTCGACTGTTAAAAGATGATGATGAGGAGAAAGAGCTTAAGGAACATATGTTTTCTAAACATAAATGTTGAAAACATTTTGTGACTGTATATATTTTTTCTTCATTAAAAAGCAAAAAAAATAAATAAATATTAAAAGGAATAAAGAATGCATAAAACTGGAATTGCAAGATGTAACGTATGCAAAACTTTAGACAAGTGTTTGTGCTGAGTTAATGAACTTTTTCAGCTTTAAGTGTTGCGTAAAGGCAGTGGGAAGTAGGAAAGTAAATGTGCAACAGTAGTAACCGATGGAATTAAAAAAACGCTTGAACTTTTTTCTTAATCCATAGAGCTTTCTAAGCTTCTTGATCTAATTTTGATAAAGCTTTTTGAAGATTTTTCCAAAGTAATTGTTATCAACTTAGGTAGGCATCAGCCTATTTCCTTCTTCGTCGCCCAATCTTTTTTTCGTTCTACTTTTTTGCATTCAAAACCATTTTTTTGCATTTTTTGTCTTCGAATTGCTTTTTCTGTCCATTTTTTTTGTCATCCAACTATTATGTAATCCAATTTTTTGTCAACCAACTTTTTTTTAGCAAAGTTCCTTCTGGACAGATTTCTTTAATGCAAACAATTTGACCTTCAATTTTTAGTCATCTAACTTTTGTTTTGACCAACTATTCTAGGAATCATCTTTCCTTTGAAGTAAAGCTATTCTACGCTGCTGATTTTTTTTGTTTTGCAACATCACTTGCCAGTATTACGGTCCACCACCTCATTCAGCTATTTATTATAATCCAACCTCAAATTAGATTCCAATGTACAAAATCAATTCACTTTCAACTTATTAACACTTGCCAATCTTACACACGCAAATCCACAAAATTAAATCACAAAAATGAAAAAAATATGACGCAAAAAATTATGAGACTTGGTGTCAATGCGTCAAAAATATGTTACACTTCTGAAGCTGACAAAACTTCAAATTAAATTAAAAAAGAACCACATTGCGTTCTAAAGACCAAACAACAGCACAGCCACCCAGTGTCAGAGAACAACCACCCTTACCGCTGCTACAGCAAAACGGTGGACCAACCCCAACCCAATGCTACCAATTATGCCACTGTATGCAATAAAATGGGAAAAAGAGAGGAGGTGAAAACAACAACATCTTAGACTAATTTGCAGCGATTTATAGCGGCTGCACGCCGCGCGCCCAAATGAACCGAGCAAAATTTTTGGTGTGCTATTGAAGCAAAAATTTAATAATAAAAGCCAAAATGCCACACTGACTGACTCTGGCTGGTTGGTGGTAGCTGGTGGATATGGCGTTGATGCCAGCAACACAAACAAAACTTCTGTTAGCAGCTAACGCACGTTGGTTGCTTGCGCTGCGTTGTGTTGTGTTGGGTTGGGGCACCCAAATGTATGCAAGGCTTAACAATATGGGTATGTTTGGCATTTCATCGACTTTTTTGCTCTAATTTTAAATCCCCTTTAATAAGCTTATAGTAGTAGGAGTAATAGTAGAAAATAAAAGCAGCCGCAGTTCAGTTGAATTGAATTGAATTGAATAAAAAAAAAAATGAAGTAACTAACAACCCCACTGCGGAAGTTTGCTTTTTATGGTTATGTACAGTGGTACCGTTTTGTAAATAATGAAAAATTAGAAATGTCTTAAGTGCTTTCTTAAGAACTCCCACTTGTGGCGATTGTAAGTCCTATCCAAGCGGAGATATTGCAGCCTTAAATTATAAGTGAACTAGAAAGTTTGACGTATGAGTAACATTTGAGTCAAATTAATTTTTCGAACCTCAAACTACAATGACACAAATTCGATGCAATTTGACAGCAATCTGTGATGTTGAAATCTTTACTTTTAAATGCTGACCGTAAAATTTGTACACTCCATAAGACCAGTGATGCTCAAAACATTTACACTTTTTTCTCATTACATTCGACAAGTCTTTAGTACATTCGGTACCCTTGGCCTATTTTCAGTACTTTCGGCGCATTTTCAGCACATTATCGGTACTCTGCATTTCGATTTTTTCGGAAAATTACCATTTTTTGAGAAAACAAAATATACCTTTAGTGAACTTTACTGACCGCTTTGCTAAATTTTAGTAAACTTAAGTAACTTTTTTATGTTCATGTCGAAAAAGTACGTTTGGCACCAATGCAGTATATTTCAAGCCTATATTCAGTAAATTTCTACAAAGTCCAAATGCCATCACTATTTAATACTCACAAGCAAACGTAAAGAACTTCCTTATATCAAAACAAAACTATGTTTGAAGACTTTTCCATCATAGTTGCTTTTCAAACTGCTTTGCCTTTCAATTTCATATTTTGAGTAGGTGTATATAATTGATTTCTATAATTAATTATGAAATGCTTTTCTGTTGGCTGCCAATAACTAAATCTAAATATTGCTGTAAGATACAGAATAGTGAAATTGATTGCATAGTTGTATACTTCTTAAGTAAAATCGTAGCAGAGATATCAGTGGTTCAAATCATAAGTACTTATAAATTTACAGTTACGACGTATGAGTATTATTTATATGATATTCTTCAAATTAAAAACATTTTTAGTTTTCAAGCTACATACTCTTCGATGGTACTTATTAGTCATTTGTAAAAGCAACTGTCTTTGTCTAACGATGTTCTTGAATTAAATGTCTATTTAATTTATGGCTGCCAAAAGAAGCTTATTATATTTTATTGGAAGCTTATAAACTTTGCTTCAGACAAACTTTATCACCACTGTGCCTGTGCAACCCCATGGCCAAAGTTATTATAATCATTGGCGTAACGCGTCATTTTTAGCCAATATTTCTTTAACCAGTTGTTGTTTTTGTTGTTACTCTCATTCTCTGGGGATAAATTAGTGGTTGCGCCATAATAAAGACAGACTACAACATACAGGCTTAACAGGATAACAATAGCAGCAGCAAGGACCGCTTTTTCTTGAAAAAAGCAGCTAACGTAATTTAATTCAAGAAAAAGTTGATGTTTTGCATCTTAAGTTAAAAATCCAGTCACAACAGCAGGGTGCAGTGATTTGTGCGGATTGGGAGGAGAAAATAACACCCGTTCACAATTTCCGGCATTCGCGGGTAGCAAAGTGGTTGGGAGTTACACTCCTCACACCCCCAATTGCACTGATTTGATATTTATTTTATTAATAGAAAATTATCATAAAAATATGCTGCATACTTTTGGGTGTCAGAATGGGGTTGATTTGTAGCTGCGCGCTAAGGGTGTGATGTTGGTTATTTCTTAAACATTTTTTGATAACAGTTGTTCCGCTAAGAATATAACTTTTTTTATAGCTATTAATGATTCTTTTTCTAATTCATTGACACTTTCCGGTATGAAAGACAGCAGGTGAGAAAATATGAATGTAATATTTCTGAAAAGTACTTTGATTTTTACGAATGGTTGGTTTCTTTTACGAAAAAAGTCTTTAATGTCAGACTTCGTATAAATGTCAAAATAAAAATTGTTATAATTTTGCTAACAATTTTTTGATGTTGAACATTTTAAGTCTCTCCAACATTCTTTGCTCTTTCCGTTCCTTATGCTTGCACCAATTTGTACCAAAACTACAAGTGCGAAATTTATTTGGAATTTCGTCTTCAGAAAGTGTTTCTGGTTTTTTAGTTAAAATATGCACTCAACAGCAGCAAGTAATAAAACTCAACACTTTATGACTTTTACTGCACCTCAAAAGTGTCGTAACTGCGCCATACGGTGTAAGTAACCACCATAACCCTCCGGAAAAGACAAGCACTTGTGCACAAAAAGAAATTTCTTGTTCTCATGTTTTTTTCATTTTAAAAAAAAATTTTTTTTTTTGTTGGCAGCCACTGATAAATTTCATGTATTATTTTTTAACATGACTTAGTTTAGTTAATAAAGTAGTTCAGTTGATTCCAAGTAACATCGTGGCTTTTGTACCAAAGTTTGAAATAATAAACCAAGACGACGTATGAGCAACTTTCAAATATAAAATGCAAGTGTTATTTAAATGCATGTTAATGCAATGCTGAAAGAAAACTTCTATAACTCAAGTTCGATATATCATGACACCCATATTTGGTGTATCACTGTTACATAATAAAATTCATTTTAAGTCTGTGGCTGCCAAAGAAAAAATTAAAGCCTCGCTCTATAGAGAAAATGTTACGAAAACAGGTTTTATTTTCCAAAATCTTTGCCACATCCCAATTGGTAATTTTTTTCGTGTATTTGAAAAGCGCTTATAGATAGCATTGCAGGTGTGCCTCATTACACCTCTCGCTGCTACTAGTGATGTTACTGCTTGGCTTGTTATTACAAAATTTACGCTGTTGCCTTGTTGAAATGAATTCAAGGATTTCAAAATAGCATTGTGCATGCAGCTGCAATTTTTCACATTCACATGCTGCTGTTGCTATTTTTGGTTTCATTTGCCTGCTGTGCTTGTGCTCATCTTCGTTGGCATCAATATTTTAGTCTTTTACTCACCTTGCGTTTCCGTTTACTTATTCCATTGCTCTGCAAGTAATTGCAAATTGTGCTAAATAAAGGAATTTTACACTTTTCTCAAGACATGGATGTTCAAAGTTTAAAAGGACTTCTTTAAAGAAGAACAGTTGCGGTAATTATAGCGCTTTTGATAATTTTAAACTCAACACTAACCAAATGTTGGTAAAATAAGTAAGAAGCATACTTTTTTAATAGCACATAAGCACAAATGATCCTTTCAATATATTGAATAAAAAGTTTGCATGCTTTCAGAAAGGTTAAAAAAATTATTGATTCCAAGTTTAAAAATTCTTTTTGAGTGTGAGCATTATGTGAGAGCACTCTGTTTGCAATGGAAAAATTTTTTTCTCGTTATTATTATCTTGACAGATTCTTATGACGAAAATCATTTTTTGGCTAAGAATATCTGAATTTTCTTTTTCTAAAGGATTTAGTCCTCTGATGTTCTATCCATTCTCTGAATTTAATGATTCTTTATCACAATATGATCAGGGACTTGCTGACTAGTCATGCAGTCAAAAAAAATAAATTTTTGTATCAAAAAAAAGACTTGTG